>OX421938.2:22413928-23048214 GCA_949128155.2 Xanthia icteritia
CCAGTTTAAAACAAGGAAAGAATACATTAAAGGAAGAAGATAAGATGTTAACATGTTACAGTCACTCGGTGAAATCACAAAAGTTAATCAACATACGGTGTTTATAATAACCATCATCGCTAATACACCAAGGCTATTAAAACATATAGACATTTCAGTTGTCCTAAAAATCATTACTAACAGCAACAATTCAGCAAGTCATGCAGCGATTACTTAAAACTAGTTAATAATATAGGTTTTGCAACACTCACCCGATTTGGGGTTACACTGAATTTAAACTTAATACGTAGACGAGTATGAAGGATATAGGAATTTAAATATTAAGTAAAGTAATGTAATGTAAGTGAAGATTTTAGTGCCCAATTAAGTGCTATCAAGACACGGTCACTCTACTGCTCCGTAGTGTCGAGTGAATCTGCCGGTCGAGATTGTTCCACGATGACCGCTGGAAGCGCGCGGAAGGTCATTCAAGCGACTCGTTATGGAGAGGGAAGACTCGCGACAACAACTAAAGACTGATTGGAATGTTTAGGTAGTAAATGCATCAGTTGCAAGCGTAAACTATTATACTTAGCAGTATTCAAATAGGTTTTATTTGTTTTTATCCGCTCCTAACCAAGATTCAGACGTGTTAAGATTTTGTGATAATAATCATAAATGAAATTAACGTACAACGTTACACTGTTTTAGGTCGGCTTCGTTTTTGTTGTTTTGGCCGCCATATCTTCACTTCCACGTTCTTCGTTTGTTTTCTGACCCTCAACTTTTAATAGATAACTTCCACTTCTCCAAAGCGAAACAAATGCCGTCGTCGTTCTCGCACGTCTCCGTTTCAATCAGCGCGGTGTGGCATCCATACATAACGAGCATCCACCTCGCACTTTAACATACCCATCGCGGCGACACCACCTCGCGCGTTAACACGACGTGGTTTATGACCGAGCCCCGTCCTCACCAGGTTACAGTGACTGTTTTGTTTATTGAAGCGGTTGTGTCGTCATTGCTCAATTTATAGTTGTGAATTGAAAATAAAAACAATATTAATTGAAGATTTCTTTAAAAAATATCCACTTTCCTGTTTTCCACATTACATCACATCTACATACACAACGCACAATAACAATATTTGTTTTCTTTTTTAATGGGCTTCAAATTGGTGACCAAAGAGTTGTAGTAAATGAACGTATTCTAATCAAAATTGGTATTATAAGTAAGCATTATCATCTACTGAATTCAGTGCTAGAAGTGCTATATATAACGTAAAGATGCGCAAACGACGTAGTTTTATCGTCTATTAACTATTTTACGAGCTCGCAAGTGCTGCACTGATGCTTATCATGTAAATTGCTTCCTTTTGTCTGGGCGGCAAGGGTTTTGTACGTAGACTTCTTGTGCATTAGTTGTAGTTTCAAAATAACTACATAACAACGATTACAATCGTATAAGAATCTAGGTAAAATAATCTTCGGCTAAGTATAAAAAACCAATTACGTCCAAATACCTGACCTGATTTATCAACGCACTATAAAAAATGTTATTGCCTCTAAAAATAAAGCTATAAATAAAGTCATTGTCGCCGCCCTGTTGATAAATCTACAAACAGTTACTTACAAACGAAACGAAGCGAACAGTTACTAATGCGTTTTATTTCCCTTAATTCCCCGATCATTAGCAACGGACATATATCACGTCCAAACCGCTTACTACCGCTTACAACGTTTTACGAAAAATGAAAATAACTAAGAATAACCGACATTTTTCTCTCCACCCTAACAAATGATTTGAGAAATAAAATTTATGAATCAATAAACACGGAATGCTTTTTGGATTCCGTATTCGCGTGTCGCTCACTATGCATTATATTTTTACGACGTCTCTTCAGAAACATTTGAACTCCAATATTTGACTAATATATCCATTCTAACCCTTATTAGATAGTCATAAGAGCGTTTTTTCCGAGCCTAAGCGCCGGAAACGGCTTGCGGTTAGAGTATCCAAGAATTCAGGGCAGAGCCGAAATGTGCAAAGTTTTCCGTTAAAGGCATGTAAATGTCTAATATTTTGCATATTGATTTTGGTAAAAAGTAGAACAAAATTGCCTTTCCCGGCTCAAGTCGTACAAGTTTAGCGAGCGGAACATTTTCTTGAATGTTCCGTATGAGGGAGAGCACTATTGGTTTTTAATGTTAATAAAATTAAATGGGTTGGTGTATCGGTGTAATTCTCAACTATATCATTGGGCACGAGCTCCTTTTATAATATTGAGAAAGTCTTGTGTCTAAAGAATGAAACAATCATTGTAATACAAGACTAGTACAACAGTAAACAAAAGTTAACAGAACGTGCAAGATAATATGTAGTTCATTATAAAAACGCTTAAAACCCACCACAAATTACCCATTAAAAACATGCATCAAAAATAAACTGCACAGCGCAGTGCACAACTCCCACTTGACACAAGCTTCTTGTTCACACAATATTTATTCCACTCATTCCCCGTTAATCATATAAAATTTGGCGAGCCTACTAGAAAGGTAGAACAGCCAGTTGCCGACCTACTTCCATTCGGTCTTTGTTTTAAAATTCCCTCGCCGCGCCTGCCAAATGTGGCGTGGATTGAAAACGAGGTCGCGAGCCTTGTTAACGTTTTTTTTTCGACAATTTTATATGGGCTTCTTGGCATTCAGATTTTTGTATATGATATAAAAAGTCAAAATTACGTTACGTGGCTCTTTTGTTTCTGTGACTTCTTTGAACTGTTTGTGAGTATTTTTTTTTGTTGTCTTTAAGGACTAGCTTCTGCCTGCGATTTCGTTTGCGTGGAAATCTTAAGACACCACAATATACTAAAATACAGACACATTTTTAGTTTAAAAAAATCTTGTTTAGTTACTATGTTTGTAAGTTTGATTTCAATAGCCAAAATATACAGAAATCTTTAAAAAATATTAACAAACAATCACAAAAATGAATATCTGTAGGGGATCAAACTCACGAACCGTGGCTTACAGTGTGATCGTGGAACCATTAGGCTATTTACTTCGATGACAATATGAATGAAATAGCCGTTCCTATAAATGTCAAGATGACTGCTGAGCTCTTTGTGGATATAATGTGATACTATTCATTTCAGAGGATAAATCCGTATCTATCTGCAATAATTTATAATTTTTCTCGTCTAATTAATCTCGCGGTAAACTGTTGAGGAATACGTTATGCAATAGCAAATACCTTGATAATATAACCTATGCGATGGCCAGACCTGTAAGTACCTGTGTTATTTTTCTTTTGCCTCTGTATACTTGTACATAATTTATATATATTAGTGTTAGATGTATATTATATTTAGGATGATAAATGAAATAAAACCTGTAAGTGTGCAAAATTGGAACAGATTCTATATGGATTATACATCCAGACAAACGGACGAAAATTCTATAAACTATATTTTCGGCATCAGATTCGTCCCCATATCACCTCTATATCATATTTTAAAAGTAAAGAAATATGTTTAAAATGTTAAAAACTAGCAAAAGTGAGACTGCGCTACGTACGGTACGAGATGATACCAACGCGCAGTTAAGGGGGCATTACATTATCATATCTATGATTAAAGATATAATAAAATTGTAAAATAGACATAATATAGGTAATCTATGTACCTAAATATAATAATAATAATGGTTTCGTTCAAGACACTATGCAGTGCTATTTGAATTTAAAATAGGTTAATTACTGACATGTTGTATCACTCTTATTTACGTTGTCATAACGTTTGTCAACGGAAAAATAAAAAATAAAAAAATAAGTTTAAAAATGGCATGCGACGACGGCTTTAAGCTTCGTGCAGACTAGCGCGACGCGACAGCGCGACGCGACATCGGTTATTGTTAAACCGTGAAGTTTTTTTTTAATTGTATTGTTCGAGTCGCGTCGCGCCGTAGCGTCGCGCTGGTCTGCACGAGCCTTAACCCTGACCATTTTTGTACCTGTCTTGATTTCTGTCTAAAATATTTTCTTATTTCGTACTTTTTAGATTACTTTTATTTTCCCGTAATCGGGTTACAGTTTTCTTATTCAGTTAACTAATAAACTTATTTCTCAGTTATTTTTTTATTTATTTATATTCAATGTTCAAAGTTCTTATGTTATATTATTATGTATAGATATAGATGGTATTCATAAATTGTATTTAAATAATAGGTTTAGTTAACATTACATTCAATCAAACGCCAAAGTATTTAACGGAGAATATTTTGTTAATTCATGAAAAGGTACGAGCAGAAAAACTTTATTTATTGTTGTATTATCGGCCTAAAACAACAAAATGTATGTTCCCATAATCATGTGCACTCCCAATCCCATATCCCCGGCCATTCTCACTAATCTTTACCCATTCTTTATCCAAGAAAACTACCGTAAAAGCGGCGCTACAGAAGTACAGACTACGATAGATCCCCACACTACGATAGATATAATCATTTGTTCTCTGCATACCTTACCATAAGCTGTAGTTTCTCTCAACGATAAACTTCGGTCGGTATACCGAGATCCTTTTTACTCTGTGACAGTTTGGGAGCACACATCCTTTTGGAAACATGTTTATTTGATAAATGACTCGTAGGCCGGGGGCTGAGCGGACAGTGACATGCGTGAAACTAGGCACTGTTTTTAGAAGAACCACGAATAAATTGGCTTATGAATGTTGTAGCGAAGTTATGAGAGCTTGTACGGTATAGCTGGGTCTGTTGGGATTCTTGTCAAATTTAATTTGGGAAAAATTACCTTGTCTTTTCTTGAATAGATATCTCTTTGTTAAACTTAACTTTAGTAACCACGAATTAGAAAATATATTGATAGATACCGAATTTAAAAGTGTGTTAAATCAACTTTGTTTCTTCAGCAATCAGAGCTGAAATTAACATTTGGGATCGCTACCCTGAATTCCCGCTCTTTAAATATTCAATGCATTAAAACTTATCTTAATCTTTGCCCCCTAAGTACATTAGCCACGCAAATCTATCCGACGAGGCCTCCAAAAAGTTGCAGAATTTATTCCACGGTGCTGCCAACAAACAAAACATCCTAAGTTAATTGGTACGGCTGGGGAGGCTCGTCGACCAACTTCGTGGTACCTGCCGCCACAGTGTTGCCAGCATTAATTCTAATTACGCACGCGGTGCCATCCACTTCTAAACTTGAGGAATAACTCCCGGGAACTATATATTAATTAAAATCTATCGGCAACTGTGGCGTAGATGTACGGGGTTGAATCACGTTGATGAATTCATCAAATTCACTTCGGTGATTTAGGGAAGGAGTTCGTTCTGTGTGTGTTTTTTGTTTTTCATGTCGTTAGTAATTTTAAGGTGTAATAATACACCTGCATTAAACCTACAATAGCACAAACTAGCTAGATAATAATATGTTTTATTAATGGGCTTAGTCTGAAAACATGTCTTTGGAAATAGTATATTCTTCAGTGCTCTAAACATTTATACTACCTACTTTGAAATAAAAAACAAAAAAAACAATGCTATTTTTTCAATTTTTTTATATTTAAAAAAATGATATCGATATGATTTAGTAATCTGCGTTGCATGGAGTTTTCACAATAAATCCCCTATTACGAAGTAATATGGTAACCCTACACGCTTGGTAGCAGCACCAGTTGTCACGCATCTCGCTTCACAACTTAGCCCACGTGAGGTATTAGGCGCTTTTATTAATTCTTATTGTCGCCGTCCATAACGCTTTGCTATTGTGTCCATTGTTCTCTGTAATAACTTCGCGGAGGGTTGGCGGATAAATGGGCCCTCCACCCTGCGCTTTAACTCTATGCTCGTGTTTTTCGTATTTTGTATCGCAAACAATTGAATAAAACTGAAATAAAAGTTTAATTAATATCGAACTACCGATACGATTTTTTTTATGTTCAACCCTCGTTATATATTATATAAGGGGTTGATAGAGTTTGCTTATAAAATCCTATAAGCAAGCAATCATATTCTATATTATAATTATTATCTTCGGGCCTCGTCATTTATTTTAGCTAACTTGATGGATCAACTACCAATATACCTCGTCTAATACAAACTGGCAGACAGACAGGTACGTCTGGAAAGCTATCGAATTATTTGCTAAGTAACTATTAGGAGTTGCTACAACTATCGGATTGTTCGTTAGCTTTGCGCTGAGTTGCGCTAACTTTAGCGTCACTATGACGCTCTATCAACATTTGCCTAGACAGATTTGAAAGTCGCGGCGGCCAAGCTTAGACCGTACAGGAAAAGTACAGAAGGTCAATTAACACTTTGAAAATCTCAGATCTCCAAATCAGAGCTGTGCTGTTGGTCCCCTATAGCATCATACTGAGTGGAAACCTCTTGTCATAGTCACGATGTGCAGTTGCCTAGATTTAGGTTCTGTGCTCTAGATTTGTAATGTGTAGGATTTTTTTTAACTTTTCCCCACTCTTGGAATTTCTCCTGTATTGTGGGTGCGTTTACAAAAATTTAAACTACACAAACTGTCAGACCCGGAACAACTACTTGTATGTCTTACAAATATTTCCGTCAATAATTGTCCGTTATGCTTATGTTATGCTAATGTTTAAGGTTCTATGTCATTTATTCGAACTAAATTATCCTTCTTACATATTATGCACGTATTTCTGTGGCAATAAACCAATTTTTCTTTATTTACAAAAACTCTGCTATTGAATAGCACAGTTTTTGTAAAACGAGGATGCATTTTAAGAGCCTCCATAAATTTAACTTCTTTCGTATCGGCACGAACTATACGGGAAAAGCTCATGCAAACTAATCAGTACCGAAGGGATAGTAACAGGGCATCCGTCTGAGAACTATAGTGCTCATAGGATAGTAGCAGGGCATCCTTCTGAAAACTAGTACTCAGAACTATAGTAGCAGGGCTTCCCACTGAGAACTATAGTACTCATAGGATAGTAGCAGGGCATCTTTCTGAGAACTATAGTACTCATATGATGGTAGCAGGGCATCCTTCTGAGAACTATAGTATTCAGAACTATAGTAGCAGGGCTACCTGCTGAGAACTATAGTACTCATAGGATAGTAGCAGGGCTTCCTGCTGAGAACTATAGTACTCATAGGATAGTAGCTGGGCTTCATTCTGAGAACAGTACTCATAGGATAGTAGCAGGACTTCCTTCTGAGAACTAAAGTACTCATAGGATAGTAGCAGGGCTTCCTTCTAAGAACCACAGCTCATAGAAACTATATTTTAACGATGCCGAAGAATTGAATTCGAATTTTGAATTGAATTTGAATATATTTAAACGATGCTGAAGGACTGTCATGAGCATTATTACCTTAAATTTACGCAAGATTCAAAGCGGTCTTCTCCTAAAGTACCTATGTATTGAAATTAGTATTATTGAAACCATGTCATTATGAAATATGTCTTTGCTCCATGTAGCAATTTTTTATTTCACGAGGAAAACACTTTTGAATTTTGCGATACTACAGTATTTGCGCTCGTTATTTTTTTCTAAGTAGCGTTTATTGCTAGTTTCTCTCGATATTTCGTGATCTCAGCAGTGGGACTTCTGAATCCATTTTGTTACAAAAACTGTCTGGAATTCTAGATGCTCAAGCGACAAGTCGCTTCTAGACGCGATAATTACTAAAGGAAGGTTTAATATACAATCTAATTGTGAGAAGCTCGTTGTTGAATGACTACCGCGGAGAGCGTGCAGGCACAGACAGGGTTGAATGAAGGTTAAGCTGGTCAATAATAGAAGATCGGGGTTTATGTACATTTCGAGATAACACTCTCAATTTTCATAAGGCAGGCAGTCTTTTCAAAATCAAGCTGCCAAGAATCCTCCGAGATAAATGAAATAACGTATGTTTGACCTGCACCCCAATTACTTAATACACTTTCATTCACAATTCGAAGAATTTTGAAGAAAATACATAAACCATTTCTTTATTTTTGAAATTAAAACTTCTTTAGGCGTGTTGAGCACTTTTTGGGTGAACAAAAATCATGGAACTCGCGTCATAGTCACTGAACGCTTTCCATGAGCTATATGTATACTGTGTATATTATGTGTACTTTTTGGGTGAACAAAGAGCATGAAACTCGCGTCATCGTGACCGCACGCTAGTTTTCACTTCTATCGGCAGTCCCCAAAGACTGCCCCGCATGTTTTTTTTGTAATCCTACTTTGTGGCCTACTGCTAGGAAAATACATCCTCTTTTTCCTCTCAAACCTCTCTGTTTTATGCGATCTATGGACATGTTGGCCTCACAAAATAACCAGATCGTCACACCACATTTTCCGCAATATACCTCGACGGCGACGTATTCCAAATATAGTACAAATTCCTTTTTATAAACTTTCAAACCATGACAGAAAATTTCTTCATACTCGTATGTTAGAAAAATGTATCTGCTCGACTTCGTAAATAACGCAATGAATTTTTTTGAATTGTCAGAATTACTGACATTGGGATTGTGTGTTACGCACTACCCCGCTGTTACTCGACTACAATGGAATAGCAGTGACACAAATTTTCCCAGATATAAGACAAAGGCAAACTTCTAACAAAAATCACTCAATAAAGACAAAACCAGTCGATCAATGGTAACTAAAGTGGTTCCCCATCGATTACGGCGCAATGTGGAACATTCCTATAGGTAGCCGTATGTGAATAAAAACCGCGGGCCAAGTGTTTGCATAATGGAATGTTCCGTAGCACTCAACAAATCATTTTCCGTCGGAGCCTAGTGTTGGGACGTGCGGTTTTATTTTATGTTGCTCTTTTGTTTTTATATGACTAAATTGATCGGTTGTTGGAATTGGCACAATGTTGTTGTTTATAGACTTGTTGCTAATAAATGGGAATGTGCTGTTAAAATATTCTTTTAGTATGGTGTCCATGAATAATTCAATGAAATTACTTACCTCGTAGTTTTTTTATGAATAAATCAAGTTTATTTGCTACATATTTATTTACATTGGAATCGCTGCAACTCCGTGCTTTCCACTCCTATCTAATCAATTGCGCCTTATTCATAGTAATAGTATTTTTTGCCATGTAAAATGAGTACCGTAAAAACTTTAAATTGTATAATCAAATTCCCTACAGTTATTTTTCAAAAGCCCAGCTGTATGCGTCATACGTGCGTTGTACATGTGAATGCGGCCTCGCTCGGCGCCCGAGTTCACACAAATTGTGTTGAGATTTGTTCGCAGCGGTTGATTTGCTTGTTTATACAATAAACTTGCTTTTACGTGCAGTTTTCAGCGAGATTACGAGTTCTGATAGTTCGTGGGTTTTAACGTTTAGTGGTTGGTTGTTGGAGATTGCATTTAATATACGAATGTCTTTTTTTTTTTTAGAGTTGTTTCTGATTCAGTGTGGTGCAATATCTTGGATGCGCACGATTTAATGGTTCTCCTATTTACTACTTACGTTGTAATCTCTCTTTATTGCATTGTTCTACAGATTACTGATACTGTATTGGTATTAGCCTAACATTAAGATTCAGATCATAATGGTAAGAAACAGGATGAATCTCAAATTTTTTTTTGTTTGTTAAAATCTTCAAACCAGTGTAAAAGAACGACTCCAAATATTGCTGTAACGCCCATCATGGTGATATATCTAGGAAGCCTCTCAAAACCCGTCTCCCACAGTGAGATAAAGCAACGCTATCATACTACCTCGAATCAATTCGAAGTCGGCTAAATAGATTTACCTCCAATTCGACTTTTATTCGAGTAATAAATCGAGTGGGCCCACCTCTAGCGCGTGGAAAGGGTGATGCTTACGTTTGAAGGGCTCTGGTTATAAATGGCGGGGGTTCGGCTGTTTTAAGCGAAAATCGAGCGAGTTTTTAGCCGACAGAGGGAAGCGGTCAATGTGAATTATGAAGTGGCATGGAGGGATATCTTGTGAGAATCGACATGTTGACATCAGCTGTTGATATAAATGATGGTGGGGATAATCGGGCTGTTGCACACATTTACGCGTTTTTGGATGTTTTATGAGTAGAAAATATTGATAATTATTGAGTGTAAACAGTACATGTATTGTGCTTCATAGCAGTAGAATGAAGATGAAGTGGATTACTTACTATTACTTACTCACTGAAGGAGAAGGCAAGTATATTGACACCAGTGAAAGTTAAACTTCGTAGAGTGTAATTATGTCTGTAGCTACAAAAACAAGTCGAACCTTCCGTAAACTAATAATTACTATAACTCAGCAAACATTCTTACCAACAACTTCCAAAAATAAACAACTTTTGGATGAACTCGAAACATGGGATTAGCGTTAAATACTTAGGAAAACAATTTCGTCGGCTGCACCCGATTGATCCCGAGTCCATCCCGAGTAATCCCAAAATACTCCAGAACTTTTTAATTTGGCCAAGGCCACGAACTTACCCGTTATGAGAGGTGAAAACTTCAGTATTTGTTATGTTACGTGGTTTCATACAGTTCCGTACAATTTTTCCGTAAAGTTTTTAGGGTTTCGTACCGAAATGGTAAAAAAGAACCAATATGGTGCAACTCAGTCTATCTGTCCAACCGTGTGTCACAGCTGGATATCTCACGAACTATCAACTTGAAATTTGGAATTGTTTTAGATGACATTTGCCCAACTATTTTGCAAATAAGAAAGTTTTTTTTTTTTTTCTACTGGCAATTAACGGGGGTCTTCAAAATTTTATGTGGGGTATCATTGAAAGAGCGCTATTTGCAAATTCTCAAATATTTTTTTTATGCCGCATAGTTTTCAACTTTTGACGAAGAATTAAAACAAAATACCGTGCCCCCTCTTGTTTCCGAAGTTTGCATAGAGAAAAATCTGAAATTACCCTATTTGATAGAATTTTATGTTAAGATTACAGGAAAAATAAAACGATGTCTCTAAATAGCATACTTTTTCAGAAATCATTAATAAATATTACATTAGTTCCACTATAGGTCAAGAGATGGCGCTGACCTAAAACTGCAATATTCTACACCGCAGTGTTAAAATTGTCTGATGAATTTGCCGATGAAAATTTTAAAACAATTCTCGGTTCACAACCGAAATGTCCTCCTTCCTACCTACCCGCAGGTTGCTTTGGGTGAAGCACAGTTATAATTTTTTCTGGGCACAGAACTATTTAGGTACCTATACGAATGAAGCTTCTAATAGGCTCCCGGTTGTTTATTTACTAATAAAAACAGTTTGCAATGTGGAGTGACTGAAACGTTTTTCAGTCACCATAAGCAGTTAACAATAAAGATATAATAGTAAAGTACTGTCCGCCTGTTCACCCTTCCACCTGTCCGCCTGTCCGCCCATCCACTTGTCCACCTGTCCATCTTTCCTAGTTTTGAAGGACTGTACGGTGTGGTATGGAACCCTCGGTGCGCGAGTCCGACTCGCTCTTGACCGGTTTTTTAATTAAAGTCACACTGTGCAGTTGTCGGAAGGATTTCATTATATAAATGTGTGTGGACGGTTAGTAACTTTTGTATTTTTTTCTTCTGTGTCACAATTTTATGTTGCGAATGTTTGTGAGCTGAATTTATTACTCTCTTGCAATTTAATTTTGCTTTTAATTATAAACTGTATCGTTTTGTGCTATTATTTTTTAATTATAACTTATTACACTTTTTATATCAACATTTTCTCAAGTTTTCTTACCTCTAAATGAGAAATATTTAATATTTTTATATTATTCAGAACATTGGCATACCTGCATATTTATTTTTTTCTTTTGCTCTGCAACAGACTGCATACGGGGTTTCTTACTATTTTCATTTACTTTGCTCGCAGCATTCAGATACATGTTTACATAATGATATGATGGAAGACAGTAACCATCTTATTTATTACAGAAAAAATAGTCTCAAGTACCTACTAATAACGCCAACAAACAAAAGACAAACTTCTGGAATTGAATCCAAGAAGTAAGTAAAAATGATTACTCACATTTTTCTCAAAGTTTCCTTTACGTTCACATCGATACATAGTTATTATCTTGAGTTCACGGAATATTTGTTCTGTGCTTGAAGAGCTTTATGTAGCAGCCAGCAAAGGGATTGGAAATAGTTTGTTTTGTACTAGTAAGTACGCTGGAATGCTGATAGAATGTTTAAGCGATTTTTCTGCTGTTAGTTTTATTTTAATGCTGAATTGTGCATCTGTTGATTAATTTAACGTACATACATATTACTTAGTGAAGTAAACAGACGAATCCCTTATTTACTTTCTTTCTATGCTTCATAAGTATTATAACACTTATTTGTACTATGTGCACCGTACTATTTACTCATTTTCATAATTATCATTTACTAGCTTTTGCCAGCGGCTTCGCCCGCAACTGTCGGAAATTATCCCACGGGGAAGTACTACCAGGATAAAAAGTATCCTATTTCCTATTCCAGGTCATGTTCTACCCGTGTGCCAAATTTCATCCAAATCCGTTCAGCTGTTTTAGCGTGAAAGCGTAACAAACAAGCTCACTTTATCATTTATAATACTACTATAGTTAGTGTAGACACATGATAGAATTATTATAAATTCCATATATGTACGACGCTAAACACGTAGCTTTTACATAGACCACATATACCTAGGAACTAACTTAATCAGAATTACAAACACAAACGTCTATAGAACATAGCAGCATCTTCAAATCTTCTTCAATAAAAAGTTTCGACCATCAGTAGAACACTAAGGTAAGCACACGGTAGATGGTCCGAATGAATCAACTGCCCCGTGGGTGCCATTACGTTAGGTATCGGTGGAGCATTCAGCTGCGTGCCGCTGATCCCCTGAGAATTGCTGTCAGACCGTAATCTGGATATACGCTGGTAGTTAATAGATATAAACCTTAATAACATTAGATATAGTTATGTTTAAAATAATTTAAGTCTTTAAAGCTTCCTCTATCCTACTATTTTGCTTTGCCAGACAGTTTAAATTTAATGGTACCTATGATGTCATTAAATTTTAAGAGTTTTTATACTTATAGAGTATTGAGTACGTAGTATTATCATGTAGGTACTAAGACTATTGGGGTTAAAAAGGTCAATCAATAGATCGTGAAGTTTATTACAAATAAAATATAGAAAATTCTATCAAGGAAATTTTCAGACCTTTTTTGCAGAATAGCTGTAACTATTTACTTCAGTGCAAACTCCTCGCAGTGATTTTCAGACGATTCCAATAACATACCAAATATGAAAAAAGAAAAACCGTCCTTTCATCACATTAGTCTTTATAAAAATAAAAACCTTCAGCTACAAAAATAACGCTCAACCTTCAACATAGTTCGTACATTTCGTTTCCCCGAACAACCCCAATTATTAAACATGGTGGCAATTAACAACAAAAACAAAAATAAATTGTTCCCGTCACCAACAAAGATTTTATTATGTGGAACGGAAGAGGTGGCACACTGTGCGACACACATTTATAGCGTCGACCTCGGCTCCGGGACCACTGTGCACCGCCACGTCACCGGAACTCGCCTTGTTTTCATAATTAAATGTGTAAAAACTGTAATAAAGTAACTAACTTATTTTTATTTTTGTTATGTTGCTGTTACTTTCTACTCTCAAGCAATCATTTCGGTGTTTTAAAAAAAAATATATATATATATATATATTATTTATTTAACAGTTTATGTACACACTATAAACACAAGAAGAAAGGAACAGAAAAATATTTGGGTATATATTACGTATTATTTAAAATTTGGTAAGTAATTCGTTTCTAGATTGGTCACAAAATCAAATATTATCTACGTTGTCAAACGTAAAAAAAACCGTCGTTGAATTAAGTTCGAAAATACTGTACCGAAAGTAGTGACAAAAATCTAAAATTATTTTTTAAAACGGTAGGTAATTAACAGATTTTACTGTTCGCCAATTTATATCCACCTTTAAGTAATCTTCAGTCATTAGTTCACTAAAATTAATCAGTCTGTGAGTTATATAATTTGAATACCTAATGAATTCGCAATCGAACAAGTACGATTAGAAATAGAACTAAATACTTGAACAGAAGTTTATCTCATCTGCATGAGTTGTGTTTATTCATATTACTTGACGTATAGCTTGAACGTCTTTACGTCTTCTCTATGGGCTATCAATACCGTTTCGTATGTTCGCCAATAAGTTTAGTCTTCATAGCTAAGCAAACAAGACTCTTTCATTATTGAAAGAACTTTATCTTTACATTATATTATTATCTACAAGTAAAATTGACTATTAAGCAAATAAGCGCTTTATTTACTAGTTGTAACATGAAGCATAAAAATTCGTTTATTGTACATCCAACCGCACATCAGTGGTAACAATTTGTCATTGACAGCGCCTTTGTTTCAAAGCAGTAAGGGCGATTTTCGTAGTGCAAATGCTACCACTGATTTGCGATTTGTGACCGTACCTATAGAGACTTCTATCCGAATTGTATAGAGTTGTCATAATCACTATCTAAGACTAATTGACTTAATAATTATCCGTTTATTCGTTGGATGCAAAAAGCACAGTACTGGACCGGTCGATGTGACAATGCTTGGGGAGGCATATAGCTGTGGACGTCTTTCGGCTGAAATGATGATTACGATACGGCCATTTTTATTAGTACGTTCTACTGATTGAATAAAAAAGTATTCGAAAAAGTATAAGAGGTAATAATGCTAACGATGATATAAAACTGTTTGATAATCAGATTACCAAACAGTTTTTAGGGTTTGTTATGACAAACTTTATATTTCTATGACACATAAACCAATTGAGAAGGCGGTATAACTTGTGGCAATAACCTGAAAAATATTGAAACACTAATCTAATTCCCTTCTTCTCACGAATATATTTTGAGGAATTGACTGGCAGTAAGTAGTATGGCGCGCGTTTGAAAGGTGTCGCCGTCGTACCGACGCGACGCGGGACGGCGCAAGGCTCACACGTGACCGTTTAGTTGGCTCACGTGACCCGTTTACCAGGCAGGGAATGGGATCACAGTGGTGCGAAGATGAGTGGGTTAAGTAGGAACAAATTTGGATTAAGATCTGTAAGTTAAAGTTGTTGGAGGCCGTGACCTCCGTTAACACTAAAGTAAAAAGTTCGTACCAGATAACTAAAGTATTTGTGGTTATTTTTCAAGTATCAAAACATTTTCGCGCGAATCGTGCAAAACGTGCTGGTTTTCAGCGTTGACTTAATGATGTTGACCGGAATAGTATAACAAAGTACCTAGATAAATAAAATTAAAAAATATATAAATAAGAGATCAATTTAATATGGCAACCGCCATCGAGGCACGTGCAGAGGCTCGACCTAGGTAAAGTTAAAATAATATGATAACTGTGCTGTCACAGAGATAGAGTTTATGACATATATTTAAAAAAGAACTTGATTATCTTTTTAGTGTTACCTACAGAAAATAATAGGTGAATTGTTCAGAGTGGTTGTTGTGTTCAGTGTTTCTGATCTAAAAAGCATGTGCAGGTGACAAACTCGGATACGTGTAGATGTTCAAGCAGACAATAACACAAGAATAGGTACCTATAAGTAATATTACATACATTGTAAAACATCGAAGATTAAGTTAATCATTATGTCTGACAAAGACTACCCGCGACCTTTACCAGATGGTCGGTTCTTCCTGTCCCGTCAATTTTCTAATTAACAGTTCGTGTTTGGAACTCCAGAACCATTTCTGAACGAGAGCTGAACAAACATTTTTCATTAAAAAACAATTCAGAGGTTTCAACGCAATAATATTCACACACCTCAATGAACACTGCAAATTATTAAAATGAATTAAATTAAATAATTAATACAAACATTCCGCTCAATGAACACATACATGCAAATGAAAGAGAAATCAATAACAACATTGTGTAGATAATAATATATAAGAACTAGCTTCCGAAATTAATTAACCATTTCAGTATTCGCGTTCTCGTTTATAATTCAGTAAATATACATCTAAGGTGTTTTCTTGCTGACAGCAACAAAGGAGTTGCGTCGGAAAGGGTAAAATAAATAAAATGTTAAATGGAGGTACCTATGTGAGCGCGTCAATCAGCGTGCGCGTGATTTCCCCGGAGAAAACACTTTGCTACTTAGACAGGCTTTGTTTTAAATAGCTCACGTGCAGATTGATCGGGCTAACTGATTCTTGGGTGAAGACAGTGGTTATATGTGACCAGGACCTGACACATATTTTAATAAACCGACAGGCGACAGGTGACAAATTGCCAATCCTAATTTTTTTTAGGTTTGTTTCATATTTTTCTGCTTTATTAAACAGCACAGTCCTGTCGAAAAAATGTGTCAGTTTTGTCATTAATTGACATTATTTGAATGCATTGTATTGTGGGACCGTGTACCGGAAGATGTAGCGTTGGAAGACTCCCCACAAGGTGGACCGATGACCTGGTGAAGGCCGCAGGAATCCACTGGATGCAAGAAGCACAGAACCGGTCGAAGTGGCGGTGCTTGGGGGAGGCCTATGTTCGGCGGTGAACGTCTTTCGGCTGAAATGATAATGATGATTATCAGTTAAGACTTTTGTAAAAAACTACGGTCGTCAGTGTTTTATGGTTTACTATGGAAGCTCGTTGACAGACACGTTTTTTTCTATACGCCGTACCGTAAAGAAACCGTGCTGTGGGGGCAATTTGGGAATCACTCATATCTGTAATTCTTTATTAACACTAATAATATTATAAGAGGTATAATTTGTTTGTTTGTTTGTATGTAGGGGGAAATCTCCGGAACTCCCAGTCGGATTTTATAAATTCTTTTTGTATTGGATAGCCCAATTCTTAAGGCTATGTAACATCACGCTGCGACCCTTAGGAACCGAGCAAAAAGAAAAAAAAAACAGAAAGAATGCTACGTAAAAACGAAGAAATAGCGCGGGCGGGCTATGAGCGACGCGGTGGGTAGCGGATGGACGCGGGCAAAAGCTAGTAATTATATAACTCTGACTTTTACAATGATTTTTATGTCAAACTTCACAACACAGTACGTATACGTTATTCTGTGCATTCATGAGAATGGACCTGCTATCTAATTACGCAACACATTTTCGTAAACGATTACGACAAATTTGTTTCATTTTGACAGTTCAACAACATTCATTGCGTTATTTACGTTGTTGAGTAGATATTTTTTCGAACTTATGAAGTATTGGATTAGCAATTTGTTTCAAAATGATTCAAATTCCGATTGATCGTGTATTACGTAATTAGGGTACAGGTTAGCAGCAACCACCTGTTCGTCTCTTGCTCGCTAAGTCATGTTGCCTTACTGTTTACAGCTGCGCTGTGGCTCTCAGAGCGCTCACAAACTGTAAGCATTACTTACTTAGGCTTATTTGCTGATCGTGTTTTGTACATTTATTGCCAAGATGAGGATACCATTTGAATTATGTGAACGTGTCTGACGATTGTTAATTATGTAGATGAGAGAACGATTGTGTGCTAAAGATGTACCTACATGATGAAATAATCCCTTTTTAACCGACTTCCCAAAAAGGAGGAGGTTATCAATTCGGTTGTATTTTTTTTTTTTTTTTTTTTTTTTTTTTTTTTTTTTAATGTATGTTACCTCATATCTCCGTCATTTATGAACCGATTTTGAAAATTATTTTTTTATTTGAAAGGATACACTTTCCGATTGGTCCCATTTTTATCAAAATTTAGTTCTGATGATGGAATCCATGAGGAATTGAGGGAACTCTTCAAATATTATAGGCACACACATAGCGATTTAGGTATTTTCAGCTACAAGTTAAGCATTTGCATTCAGAAACTATCATTTAGTGAAGTGGAACTGATGAAGAAGACCACAGATTGCCATCGGAATTCCTCAATGATAGGTATTCCACGGGTGGCGCCATTTATGAACCGATTTGGAAAATTATTTTGTGATTTGAAAGGATATACGGCCAGAATGGTCCCAATAAAAAAAAAATCAGTTCTGATGATGGAATCCATGACGAATTGAGGGAACTCCTCAAACATTATAGGCACACGCATAGCGATTTAGGTATTTTCAGCAACAAATTAAGCATTTTCATTCAGAAAGTATCATTTAGTGAAGTGGAACTGATGAAGAAGACCACAGATTGCCACCGGAATTCCTCAATGATAGGTATTTCACGGGTGGCGCCATTTATGAACCGATTTGGAAAATTATTTTCTGATTTGAAAGGATATACGCCCAGATTGGTCCCATAAAAAAAAAATCTGTTCTGATCCATGACGAATTGAGGGAACTCCTCAAATATTTTAGGCACACACATAGCGATTTAGGTATTTTCAGCAACAAATTAAGCATTTGCATTCAGAAAGTATCATTTGGTGAAATGGAACTGATGAAGAAGACAGATAGCCACCGGAACTACTCAATGATAAGTATTTCACGAGTGGCGATAAGATATCTCGATTAAGATAGTTAAGCGACAATGAAGCACGTTTAAATAAATAATTCTGATGACCATCGAACTGATCTGAAGATGAAGCCGGAAGGACGGCACCGGAACTCCGTCATAAAACAATGTATCCTTGCCGTGTTTGGGCTTATTCGAATTGCCATGAGATGTACTCTGGCTATAAATGATTTTAATGGTAATATCCCGGCATCAAATTGCGCTACTTGAGTCGTATGTTATGTGTGGCCTTGATTGTCAGAAGACAGATTTTGTAGCCTCGTTATTTCCGTCAATGATCTGTGGCCGTGTGGTCGCTTTAATAATTTGTTGGCGTCCAACTCTGATAAAACTATGCCTTCCAAACTTCTGACACGACTAAGCGCGACGTATATTTGCTCTTTTGCAAAGTTTTTTTTACCAAAGTCGATCACAGCTCTTTCGGGGGTGGTAGCCTGTAATTTATGGACTGTGACCGCCCAGCTTAATATTAGAGGCAGCATACGCTCCACATCTCCGTTACCCCTTGCCGCCTGGAACGTAGTGCTTGTTGGTGGTATGGGTCTCACTTTGAAAACTTTAAATTAGCATATCTTTTTATTGTATGAGACGATTGCAATGAAACAAAAACTAAATGTTACATCGTGATAATATTCTATTTACAATTTTAATACAATTTTAATAGTGGGACAGTAATAGGCTGGCCTATTACTGTCCCACTGCAGGGCAAAGGCCTCGTCTCATACAGAGAAGGAACGAGCACTGATCATCACGCTTGCTCAAAACGGGTTGGTGATTTCAGACTTATATTAACTATAAGTCCATGTTTCCTCACGATGTTTTCCTTCCCTGATGTCAATAATGTCCAAGATAAACTCAGAAAGTTCATATGAATTGAAAAAGTCACATTAGAACCCACAACCTCATGCATGAGAGGCGAGGCCTTAACCTCTGGGCCATCATAACATATTAAATTACCAAAAAATATATATTTTTCTATACATTTCTTTCTTTTCCAAACAAATATAAAATACGAGCATACCTACCTACACATTTCTTAGGTGCCAACCCTAGTGGGGCAGAATCCATAAAGATTTTAGACTAGTGGAATCTGCCCCACCAAGTCGAACTAGTGGGGCATATTCCACTGAAAATTTTTAGGCATTCCTCTTTGCCCCACCAGCGGGGCGCTTGGATTGATTCGTTAATTTTTGAAAAATCTTTTGTTATGTTTCCATTATTCGACTGGTATACGAATTTGTGCGGGGTAGGTATAAACACAACTAAAAAGTGAAAAATAAAAACTTTTTTACAAAAAAAAACAACCGACTTCCAAAAAAAACACTTAAAAGAGAAAAATAACTTGAATTTCGGAAGTCGGTGGCAAAAACGAAAATACAGATCCATATAGTTATATTTTAAGATGGTTCGCAGTTCGCATAGTTGAAGCCGTGATATATAGTTATATCCCTAGGGAAATAGTTATGAATTGCTTTCATATATATTACGGTAGGTATATTTTACTATATATGTATCTAATAAAATACTATTGTTTTTGCCACCGACTTCCGAAATTCAAGTTATTTTTCTCTTTTAAGTGTTTTTTTTGGAAGTCGGTTGTTTTTTTTTGTAAAAAAGTTTTTTAGAAAGATACTTTCTTCAGCAAGTTATTAACAGTGTATTGTAAGATATTCAGTAAATTCAAAACCAGAAGTGCGTACTTTATAAATGATGAAACATATTTTGAACGTCCAAATATTTTTTTGTCATAACGGAAGTTATAAAAAATAATTGAATTACGACTATAATAACCTAATCAAAAATACCGGCCAAGTGCGTGTCGGACCACGCACAATGAAGGGTTCCGTAGTTGGCATGAATTTATCCAAAGAACAAACTTAACTTTATAGTTGAAAAAATGTTCTCCCATTCATCGATGTAGTCACTCACGGTCAATTCTCCAACTGCAAATGTAAGTTCATAATTGCATTTTTTTTTAATAATTCGAGGTCAATGTGAAGTACCTACCCTATAGGTTTTTGATTAATTTGCAAGTATCAAAATACCTATGTCGCATAATGACTGTATTTATTATTGCGTGACTTAGAAGCTTAATTTTTTTAGAGCTTCAAGGGACTAAGGACCTACGTATTTCTATTAATTTCAAGTTAAATTAAATTATCTCCTGATCACAGTGGTCAACCCGTTATTTTTTAATCCAACACACCAATACAGAAAGTGCAGATTCAAATTAGACCAATAGCATCGGGTAATTTAAATAGGTTTGATAGCACTTTAATTAGCAAGTTAAGTGCTCAGGGCCTAAATATGTCAATATTTTGTATGAACAAACAGAGTTCAATAAGTCTTATAAGAAAAAAACTATAACTATTTGCCAAAGTGTTTATTCAGTGACTGGGCAACTAAAGGCGTCAGGAAAAGAAGGGAAAGATTATTTGAACTTATAATTAACAAGGAAATTTTTAATAAGTATGTTGCTACTTACTCTAAAAGTTTTAAAAATATCTGCAAAGCAGCTAAAGCTTCTTTCATTAGCAAGAAGTTTAAATCAGCAGACAATAAAATAAAGATAGTTTGGAAAATTATTAACAATGATACGAACAAGAACAAATGACATAATACTAATTACACACTATACACTTTTTTTTTTTTTAGTTGGGTACTTATCAAATAACTTCTCCCGCTCTGGGCGGAGCGGGAGGGCGTGTTCTGACTGTTACTGACTAAAACCCACCCGTGTTCCTTCAGTTGCCTGTACTTGCCAGGGGCCACGGTATCCCTTTTGGACTTTCCCGCGACCCCGGCAGGCATCGGTCCTGGCGGACCCCGCCAATTCTGCTGACATCTCTTTGAGGCGCGCGTGGAACACAACGCGCCGTCGACCCAGGCCTGGTCCTTATTCATTGCTCACCGTCCGCAAGCCCGCGCCTACGGTGGCCGGGAATTGGCCTGTGATTCCGGCGGCTAAAAGTTTGCCTCTCCCTCACGTGTTCCGCCTCCTCCTTCGCGAGCATTACTGCTTCGCAGAAGGAGGTAACGGCCTCCCATGCCCTCTCGCTCCGTATCTGGACCAAGGCCGGACGCGAGAGATCACCGCCCCAATCGCCTCCACGAGGATACTTGGTTCAATCGAAATAAATGCTTTGAGTTTGAGTTTGAGCCTACTTATATTATAAACGCTGAAGTTTGTGAGGATGGATGGATGGATGTTTGTTACTCTTTCACGCAAAAACTACTGAACGGATTTGGATGAAATTTGGCAAACAGATAGTATATAACTTACTACTTTTTATCTCGATATTCCCACGGGGTAGAGACTTATGCGGGCTTAACCACGGGGCGCTACGAGTATAACTTAAAACCATTTAAAAATATGTTCAATTCACTCAACATATTCAATATTTTTCCTCTTAAACACGGAACTACAATTAAATTTCTCGAAGATATTCACATCTAAACATTAAAACAAGTCGTTTCGTCCGCAATGAGTCGCACGTGAACTATTAATCCACGTGTGTCCAATCATAGCGGATATCCGTCCGGCATCGCACGATACGCAACTGTTCGGACGTGATCGCATATCTCGAGATCGTGATCCGCATATCGCCACGAAATAGGTGTGTGCAGAAGGACCACGGAGGCAGGGACGTAACACGAGAGAAGCAAAACACATAGACCTTGAGCAGTAAAAGTAACACAAAACTTCAACATGATAAAGTTCATATTATAATTAATTATTTTTATTGAGTTCATTAAAGTTTTAATATATTTATCGTGTAAACTACTTATTACTAGTAGTTCTGCGAACAGTAGACCTCGCGAGCACAAACTTTTTGGCAACAATTAACCTTTAGCTAGTTGCGCCAAAATAATCACACTGTTAGTCACTTGGGGTCTGTGCGGATCCCAGAGTTTATTTGTGAAAAAGAAACATAAAATAAGTTATAATATTTATTTTATATAGGAACTTTAAGGGCAACATCTTAACATAACAAAAATATAAGTCTTCTAGAAAACAACATAATATAAACTCGTAAAACAGTATTTAAATATTCTAATCGATTAATTGGCACAATACATAAATCACAAAGTTTAGTGTGGTGTTCATTACACATAAATTTGTTGCACATTTGGTTTTAGTTTTTCTGGCATTAGACGTCGCACACAAACGTAAGTGTACCTAATTAAAATTGAGTTTAAAAAAAATGTAATTTCATTTAACTAAATTATACTACACTGTTAGTCGCGCGGCGGTGGACCTCAAGCACCCGCCCACCCCCTCAGCGTCCGTGCAGCACGTGTAGTCAACGTTGCGGCTAGCGAAACGCTGAAAATGGAGGGGCGCGTGTGTTAGGAACCTACTGGAACGAATAGTCGCGTACATATATTATTGGCTAAAATATGATACAAATAAAGTCTTTTTAAACGCGCGATTAATTCAAGGTATACCACAAAAGTTTTTATCCAGCTTTTAAAAAAAAAACCCAAGTACAGCTGTAGGTTACTAATAAAAATCATAAAATTTGCTCAGGTAAGTAGTGCTTAAACAGAAAGTTTAAAGCTGGCGGGCGGACGGACGGAGTCGGTTGGCAGGGTCGCAGCACCTACCGCCTATTTTATGAATTCCAGGGGTTACATTTTTATATGGAATTTTGATCTGAGATTTCACGGGGAAGCACCTCCCAAGACTTTTTCTCTTGAAACGGCCATGATAGTTCGACGGCAGCATCGGCAGTCTAAAATAGTTGTTCTATTGTATAAATAAAATATAAGTAAAATATTTTTTTAAACAAGCTTTTATTGAACTAAAAAGTACGAAATAAAACTTACGTAAACATTGAAATTTTATATTTAATTAAAAGTGGGGGCTTATCTTTAAGTGAAAGAACGACGTCACGCCTCAAGCTTTTAAAAAAATAGTAAAGTTCTATGTTTACTTAAGTTTTGTTTGATACAATAAAAGCTTGTTTAAAAAAAGAAGTTTACTTATATTTTATTTTAGCATTAGAATTTGATAAAATATGTGTCCTATCACCTTCACTTGTGAGGTACCTACTTGTCAAGTCAAATCCAACGAGTCCAACACAACTACCTACCGTGTAAAGTTGAGGTGTTCCTGTGGCCATCTTCCGGCACTATCATCAGATCCTAGACTACACCTTGGGCTAACGTATCGTGGACATTGTTGACATCGGTGAAGGAAAACATCTTGAGGAAACCTGGACTTATAAATAATATAAGTCTGAAATCGCCAACCCGTCTTGAGCAAGTGTGGTGATCAATAATCGTGCCTTCTCCGTATGAGAAGAGGCCTTTGCCCTGTAGTGGTATTATTATTATTAAGACAACGACCGCAAAAACAACAGGGCTATCTTGTTTGGTTAAGGAGTTCTTGTGGACCTGGACAGCACCTAGTGTAAAAGCACTTGACAATACATAGCAAAAACGATGGTTCTAACTTGATTGGTTGATGAGTTCTTATGGCCACGTTCCGACTCCATCATCAGACTCTGAACACTACCATTCATTCTTAGATCGGGCCCCAAACTAATCTTCTCTCCAAAGGTGATAAGGAGTAGGAATCATCCGTAACTTCGGCCGTATCTTCGGGTTTCGTGTTTAGAGAGTAGACCTGCAGGAACAAACTATAAACGACAGCTTGTAGTTTTAGCGTTCGAAAATATGTTATGCTACCAACGCTCTTCTATGATTTGGAGGCGATGACCTACTTTTTTCCCATCAAAAAAACATAATATGATATCGTTTACTATGTCAAATTCAAATTTAAAACCGGCCAAGTACGCGAATCACGCACAATTAAGGGTTCCGTAGGAATAAAAGCATCCCAAGAACAAACTTTAACATTGTAGTTGAAAAACATGTTCTCCCATACATTTCAACTACAAATGTAAGTTGGTAAATTATTACTCGTTAATTTGTAAAGCATACTTAGCTGTGATAGTTTTCCTTTTAATTTAGTTATATATTCTACTGCCGTGATTTTTTTCAAATATCCCATTACAATTTAGCTGGGACACACTTGACTTTAACAAAAATGAGCACTTTAAAGCTTAATATTTCGCAATCGGATCCCTGATCGAAAAATAGTTTTCACATACCCACATGACACCCGACAACAAGGGACAGAAAAAATGACGAGAAAAAAAAATATGTGTGGGGGCCCCCCCCCCCCACACATATTTTTTTTTCTCATCATTTTTTCTTATCCTAAAAAATATGTTTATGATTCATGATTTTATTTTACCACTTTGTCGGCGTGATCTCTGAGCTAAGTCGCGGATAGACAGACAGACAGGCAGACGGACATGGCGAAACTATATCGGTTCCTTGTTGACTACAGAACCCTAAAAACCAGAAAAATTATGAGTAAAAATTTGTAGGCCAGCTAGAAAAAGTAACTAATAGGTTTTAATAAAGAGTGAGCAATATTCTGCATTTTCAGGAGGTATTCTGCTCATCATGCCGAAGATCCTCATCAGATCTTCCCCTTTTTTTTTTCAGACCTATTTTTTTTACCTTTCAAATAAATAAAGAACCATCGAAATCGGATCTCATAAGGCGGAGATATTCAGTAGCCCCCTTTTTGCCCCATTTTGGAGTAAGTATCCCAATCAAAAATCCCCGACAGCAAAAAAAACGTAAAACCTGTACGCCAAGTTTCGTCCAGATCGGTTGTAAAATACGACCTGTAGAGGAGTACGTACAAGCTGGCAAAAACCGAAATCAACTAACTATTTATTTATAATATCAAAAAAGAACTTCAAAATTCACATTCGCTAAAGAAATTCCTCAGAACGTTGAACGTTCCAAAATAATGAAGCCCTGGATCTTATTTGTATACCATGACGTTGGTGTTTATGAAGCCATCATGTTACCTGCCATAGCTGATATTTGGCTTACATTAAAAAAGAGAGCCTCGGCAATTACCTATTTTATTATGGTAGTGAAATTCTTACCGACCGATTTCAAGTAACTTGGTAGGTCCTTCGCTCTAAAGGTATTTTTATTGCGTTCGAAGTTCATGTCAGGTGTGAATGCACTTTCTGTGTCATCTACATTGTGGCACAATGTGATACACCGTTGTTGTGTCCATCGCTTTATTAGACGTGCGGTTGACACTTAATGGGCGATCATTTAATATTTGATAGTGTGCTCTCGTCCTTGCAATGACTTGCAACTAAAATAGTAAAATTTCCGCTATGCTTAAACTTTTGATGGAAATTCCGTTCAAGGAAAAGTTTGATAGTTAAGTTATTTGCCTGTTCGGCTCAAACTAGAAAGTATTTTGATAAGTTCTTTGATACTTACCTACATTCGGTTATGTTCAGCATGAGTTTTAGTAGTTCTAAAATGTTTCATAATAAGTTTTAACGGTAACCCAGCACCCTAATAACTCTATGTAAGCACCACCTGAGGACATCGTAAAAAATTATTCAGGAATTGTTCAGAAAAAGACAGCAGCGTCCACTTTCCTCTTATTGGTTCAGTCAGAGTAGATCAGTTGTTGCTTGGTATCTACCAAGCATCTATCAAGCTTGATCATTACCAACGTTCCCGTGACAAAGTAAATATCTTTTTGAGCTGAGGGCAGCAGCTAGACTGCATAAATAAATGGTCAACAAATACCTAATATTAATAACCAACCTATACCTATAACATATATACCTATTAATAACTAACCTAGTCAAACAATGAGCACTAAACGTAATTGATATCACTATTAATAGACGCACATCACTTACTAAGATGAGTACATCACTGAGCTAAGTAAACGGTTGTCTAACCCAGAGCTTATTGATTAATTAACCCCCATTAAGTTCTGACTGATTGGTTTACAGTATCTGTGGTGCTATTAATGATTTGCTGATAATGATTAATAGAAGAATATCAATAGAAGTTTGTAATACTTACTCGAAGACTTAATATTTGGTTGGGATTAAGTAACTGAGTTTTTACTTTTAATGATACTGAAAAATATGAACGTAGTTAAAATAATTATAATTAATTTATTTTATTTATTTAAAAAAAGTGTAATACAGTCTGTTACAATAATTACAATTTACAATTTAGGCCTAAATCTTAAGGAGAGTAACAATATACAGAATTGAATCTGGCGTCCTAGCTAGGTTACATAGTAACCTGTATTAAGGTTCGCCAGCCCAGGTTCCCAATAAAAGGAGTACAAACTTTATTATAGACTGCTTAGGACTATAAGTTGCAAACATATAACTTAACGTTAACTTATATTATGTGAGTGAAGTGGTAAATAAAAAGTGGTAAAAAATATAGGGCACTGAAAGGATCTTTCGAGAGACGATATATAAGAGAAGAATTCTTCGTTCTTGAATTATATGTAGAATGAACATGATATCCGGATTTGTGTTGGATGTGAAAAGGGAGTAATCGAGAACTTTGGAGCAATTTCAGATGGACATGTGACGGAAAGTTGTCTGTGACAGAGGCTGAGTCGATAGAATAACCAATATTAAAACTACTCCAAACTGAACTTAATCTGACACAGTGAAAAATAATTAAATACACTCCTTTAATACACTCCAGAGGTTTTGAACTAAAAACAAGAAAAAGTACCACAAATGAAGCAGTCACGACGAGTGTTAATTACACTGAACCACTAATTATCCATCTCTGCAAAAACTAGAAACTTCGAATATTTTTTTCTCAGGATTCAATTCAGCGAGACTTTTGTTCGGAAACTTGTCCCGATCGAGGTGGCTTAGAGGAGGTGGGGCATCAAAGCGCGCCCGTTAATGACGCCTGGCTCGATTGGATTACGCGAGCATCGCCATTACGGTGTGCAAACACCTTTGTATTTGCTTTTTTACTTGTTCGGGAAAAATTGTTATAGAAATTCACAGATTTTTTTGGATTTGCAAAGCTTGGGTTTTTTCATCTGGAATTTCTCAGTAGCAGCCCAGAATCAGGATTTGTGCTCGGTTGATAGCTATAGGGTCGCCACTTATTACATGGGATGGCAAAATCTGGGTATACATAGGTACTATACACACCTCTGCCTAAACTTCGGGAAGTAGGTACAGGCGTGATGTTATGTTATGTTAAGTTGACGCAACTGGTATTCATTGTTCTTGAAAACGGATAGTACTTCACTATTTTAATTGATATCTCACACTCGTCCCAAATAACCTCGGTTTTCATACTTATCCATAGAATCCCCACACAACTTCAATATTGCAATGGGTGGGTTTGGATTCACGCCATATTGCTCCAGAGAACCTTTCCCAGTTAATAATGCAGTTTTTTCTCTGCAAAAAACAGGCGTAACAAACATGCAGCGTTAGGGCTTCAGATAAAAAACAAAATTCACTGTTTTGAATTGTTCGCCTTAACCTATCGAAATAGCGTATCGTTACAGCTCTTTGCCTAACCTTTCAGAGAATACAAAGCGTGATAGGATAGATATATTAGCTATAAAGATAGTTATATTTTTGATATGTATCGCAACTGTAACTTATATGAATGTAGGGTCACATAGACGTTCTAGAAACATCACTTCCCAAAGTTGCAACAATTCCACAATAATCACATCTCTTCAAGACATCCTCAGAGAACAGCTACAAAACTATCTCAATTGTAAAGTCACGGACACCGATCACGTGTTTGCTTTAACTAGCACGTTAGTGTACAAGTTGGCTGCGCGCCCATCGCCATCGCCGGTTATCGTCGACCGGCCACGTTTAATGAGATTTTGTAGACCATTGACTAACACAAATAAAAAGATTGTAGCTAAATAAAAGATCGGCTAATATAATAGTTGAATAAAAATCATCTAGGTTTTTCAAAAGACCTTTTAGGACGGTTTTTTTTTAAGTATAGGTATTATCTTTCAATAGTCTCAAAAACTATCTGGGTGTTGTGTGTGCTGCTAAAATCATACTAGTTTTTGACTTTTTTTTAAACAGCAATTTATGGTTTCTGAGGCGTTTTACACACTAATTTTTCAGATCGGCACGTTCGTTTTGGCAATATTTTTTTAACAACAAAGCCGATCCGAAGCAATGACTACATTATATTCGATTTTGCCGCATGGCTTTGGCGATTTTAACCGAACCAAACCAGTATACTTGCCTTTTATTATTCTCATCTCCCGACATTCTCTGGTTTAATAAAGAGCTGCATTATTCAATGATTGCGTTACAAATTCTTGTGGAGTCGCAATCAGACATGCAGCTCTTAACAACTGTTCGGTTGGTACGCGACTGTCATAAGTATTGAGGAGTAATGATATCAACGAGAAGTCCATTCGTTTACTTTTACAGGTTTTTCAGGGTAAAATGATGTTATGTCCTTGTTAGGTTTTGCAGTTACAATCAAGACTGCATAGTTAAAACCAATTGAGTTATACATTTAAAAATGCGCCCGTTTTTACTATAAACTGCTGATTCAAGATCAGCTCATCGACCGCTATGTCAATTTACAGAAGTTAAAGAAATTAGCATTATTAATGTCAACAAAAAATACCAAAAACGTAATAATTTATAATGCATTTTGATTTTCTTTGTAAACTCTTGAGACGAATTTCTAGGAATATCTTTGAGCCAAATATACGTAAGTACTATTAGAAAGTAAAGCTGGCAAAATGCGAACACATTTCTAGAATAACTCTCTTTACAACAGACGACACACAATGACATTCAAATGATCAAAGACGACGGAATCGAGACATCGACACTTACTATAAGGGGCCATCCATAAACTACGTTACACGAATGTCATGGTTTTTGGAGACCGGGGGGGTCTCCTCGTCATTGTCACATGTGGATTTTTTAAGGTTTTTCATTAGAGATGAAGATTTGTTGTCACACTATGTTGACCCCCTCCCTCTCCCATAATGTGTGACGTTATTAAATTTATGGATGGCCCCTAAGTTCCAACATTCCGAGCACATTCACCCGCTTGTTGACAAAACAACAGAAAATATTGTACGTAACACAAAGTTGCCAACACTCTAACTTTATTTTACTGGTGAACTTACATCTTGACTATTTTCCTTTTGTAGTGCAACACCAATTTTACAAGACATCCCTCCCCCCTTTTTACATCTTTCAACCTCCAAAATGTAACGATGAAAAGGAAACGTGTTTTACGAGTAGAGGTCTCATTAAAATGGTGTTATGACCAGTATTTGAATGACACAAAGTAGGTTAGTGTTTGTGTAGTGAAACTTTTATTAATAACTCCACAATTTAATGGGTACTTACAACAGTTAGGGAGTAAATTAATGAAAATATTAATAGACAGAACCGTAGAGAAACGTTATTAATAACGATTCAAAAGTTCGTATTTATTCGCTTTGATGCCGAAGTTGGATCCAGTAGGTATTTAAAGAAGAGTTTAAGAGTTCGATTTTAATAGTTAAACGAATTCACTTTGCTGGAGACAAGCGTTTGGAATTATAATTATTCAATTAATTATGTAGTATGTTCCTGCTTACTAACTAATAAGTTACTAAGCAGGAACATCACTAGGAACAGTAAAAAGAAATGGACAAAGCTATCCAAAGGAGAGACATGGCGTCGGATAGAATCTAACTTGGTGATTACTGATCTCAATAAAGCACATGTGCAATAGTGTTCAATACATTGTTTTATTAATAAGATAATACATGGCGCAGGCGTAATTGTTTTTACAACGTACCATCTTTTGCGATAATCGCTGTACAGTTTGTAACTGTGTGCAAACATGGCCGCAGCATCGTACAACCTGCCCGAAAAACTGTGTCTCGGAGGGGATTTGCCAAGCAATTGGAAAAGGTTTAAACAACAACTAAGTATATATCTTATGCTTGATGTTGGAGCTGGCCGAGGAAGGAGTACAAATCTATAATCATTTTGGTTTCGACAAGCTTATTGATGCTAACGGGGAAAAAAGGTTGCAACAGATGATGAAGTAATGAATATTGGGAACCCAAAAAGAATGTACTGTTTTCAAGATTTTTACTTTACAAGCGCTCTCAGCGACCGGGTGAGCCGTTTGATGTATAATTCACAGACTTGAAAAGTCTAGTTAGAAATTGCGAGTTCACAAATGAAAACGAAGCCATTCGAGATAGAGCACTACCAATAAATCCAAACAGGAGAATTTGTTTAGCATGGCATGTGGACCTAGAAAAAACTGTAAAGAGGCTACGTCTCTCAGAGGTGACAAAGTCGCAGGTCAAAGAAGTGCAATGTGACTCAGCAGAAGTTGGGGACGTTCACAAGGTGCAGGTAAAAAATTCCACTATACAGTGCAAATGGTGTGGTGGCCAACATGAACGGGACATCAACAAATATAACCACTTTGCAAAAGTGTGCCGCACCAAAAAAGTGCAAGTTGTATCTGAGAACAAAAATGGCAAAGAGGAACATTTTTGTGAATCAGTAGGTCAACTACATAATGCTAACTGTTGGGAATAGAAACTAATCATTGAAAATGTCATAAATCGTACCTTCAAACTGGATATTGGTTCTGATGTTAACCTAATACATATCTCATTGCTAGAGGATATTCAAAATAAAATTTCAAGGAATAAACTTAATGATGTTAGACTTAGTAAATCAAAAGTCATGTTACAGGTATACAACAGATCAAAAATAATAACTTATGGTACTGTTTTATTAGAAACAAAGTTAAAGTCAAAAGTTTATTTATTGCATTTTATTGTTACTAGTTCTGGATATCAGCCAACACTAGAGAAGGATTCATGTTTGTTATTAGGCATTGTTGGTAGAAAGTTTATACAGTATTAAACAGTATTAAACATAATGCTTGAAGACATTTTCTGTCAATTGTCTTTTTTGTGTCAATTTCCAAAAAAATATGGAATTTTATTAAAATAAAACTATTTCAGTGTCCAAACCAACACATAGAGTTCCTTTAAAATTAAAAGATAAATTAAAAGATGAGCTGGAAAGACTCTGTAAACTAAATGTGATAGTTGAGGAGTCTACAGAATGGGTGAATAGAATTGTTATTGTGGAAAAAATGATGTTTCTATCCGTTTATGTTTAGACCCCAGAGCTCTCAATGAGTGCATTCTTACAAAATATTATGTAACTCCAACTATCAATGATTTAAAGTCACAAATAGGTCATTCATACGTTTCGTATACACGAAATGAATGATAACATGGACTTAATAAAATTAATATACAACTGTCTAATTCACACCGATAATATGCTTTTGGTTTCCCTTTCTTACTCGCTCACACAAATACATACACACACACACATACACGCACAATGACACACACACACGACACTCATAACCACACCCCCACGCACGCAGAAAGACACACACACACACTACTCACTCGTCTTTGCCTGAAATCGGAATCTGAGATAATTATCAAATTAGAAAAACAAGCTCAATGTAATACCCGTCGGGGTTCAAATTTCATTGCATCAATTGATTAATTTTTAGTTTTTTCGAACCTTTTTGTCACATTCCATTCGCTCCAAAACCTACTTGGAATGGCTAATGCTGAAATAGTGAAATAGAGTAAGTGGGGATAATGTATAAATTGTCTGAGATTACGGTTTCAAGTATCTAATTAATTATTTAAGTATTTTTAAATTCTCTAGTTCTAGTTTATTTATTTTTTATTCTACCTACTTTGTAAAAATTCTGTTATTAACAGGCTCTGTATGTTGTATACATAGATATGGAAGAGGGAGGTCTTCTGGTACAGGTATCTCCATACTTAAAAGAAGGCCTCTACAACTTATTTGTTAAAACCTGTTGATTATGAAATAAACTTTTTATTTTTTTTATTTTTTTATTATTTATTATTCAAAATTCTTCTCTGTTTTAGATCTGAAAGAATCAGTCTGGCAGACTGATGATAGTAAGAAGTACTATTACATTCTCTACAATATATCGATCTTATTGTTTTAATGTCTTACCATATGGACTTGGAATCTCAGCTGAAGTTTTTCAAGAAAACTGTAGAAATTGCTTTAGTGACATTGAAGGTTTATTTGTCTACATAGATGATTTCTTAATTCATGCTGAATCCAAAGAAAAACATGATGAGATAATCGAAAAAGTCCCCAACAGAGCACGTGAGTTCAATATCAAGTTTAACCCAAAGAAAATTCAATACTTACCTGATGTAGTTAAATATTTTGGACATGAAATTGTAGGTCGAAAATTTAGTATCACACAAAGATAAGATTAGGGCTGTTTTAGAATATGACATTCCAACTAGCAAAATAATCCTGGAGCGCGATTTTATAATGCTACGTGAACTTATAAAGCTTCGATGAAGGTTTTGGTGGTTGCTACTACGCTTTTAACAGCATAATTACATGCTGTTTTTACTCAAGTACGTTGTATCCTATAATTTGTACTTATATCCGTATATAGGATCATATTTCCTGACAAATATAAGACCAAGACTCCTATAAAAGCATGAAATAAGAGTAATTACACTCAAGAGTAATTACTCCGGTAAGTCAGACTTATATGCGCCTATAAGATAAAATCTGCGGGCCATTTAAATCTGAATACTCCTGTAGGAGCATGTACCAGGAAGATATGCACTGAGGAGCAATTACTCTTGTTATTTTTACTTATAGCCTCATATAAGCTAATATTTTGTGGCAATATAAGTAAATTAAAGTTAAATTACTGTAAGTCATTTATGTATCTTGTTTGGTTTAACATAAGCTTAGAAGTAACTGTTAAATGAATTTCATATCCACGTTAAAAAAATAATAAATCACCAAGATTATAACAGCACTCGGTAAAATAAAATGTTCTCTATATTTTTTTTTTTTAGATTTATCGTATGCCGTTTTAAACCTAAACATATTTATAAAGGCATTCCACAGTAGTGTTATTGTCTAAGTAATCTTAAACAATCGTAGTTAAAACTCTTAAGAAGCCACTTTTGCTTGTAACGACCAGTACAGGCGAAAACACGCTTTATATAGTTTTGCAAATTCTATTGTAGGATTTGACAGCAGCCATTTTGATTACAACCGTTTATGTCAACAAATATTGAAAAATGGATTTAAATAAGTGGAAGCGGTTCAAAAAAAGTGGATCTTATAAAAGAAAAGTTAAAAAAACATATAAAGAAATGTTAACCGCAGTGTGCACCGATTTTTTTTAATTTAACTGATGAAGACCGTATCGCGAATTCTAGCGAGGGTTCCGGACAAGATAATTGTAGTACTACTTTAGATGAAAGAGGTTCGGACTACGAAAGTACCAAATCTTTGAGCGATATTGAAAGTGATAATCAGGAAGAACTTTCGGATTATAACAAAAATTTAGAACTGCGTCATTCTATTAAAAACTGGGCTTTAGACTTCAATATTTCTCATGCTGTATTAAACTCTTTACTTGAAATTTTTAATATGAGAATAAACAATGTTTTGCCTAAAGACGTACGAACATTACTAGATACTAACAGAGAAAACCTACACATCAGTATTTCAGCCCCAGGGTACTATTGGCACAACGGCTTGATCAAATGTTTGAAAATAAACTATGACAATGTTTCTTGTTAACCAAATGAGATTTCTCTAAACATAAATGTTGATGGATTACCAGTATTCAACAGTTCGAGATACCAGTTTTGGCCTATATTATGTACCATCTCCGAAATACCAAATTTGGCACCGTTTGTTGTGGGTTAGTATAAAAAATTAAATTTTATTATGCCTAAGTAACCTTCCTAACGTTACCAGCTTCATGACAAAGTAGCATGTACGAATTTTTACTGTTTACCTATTTGAGTTTTGTGCTAGATAAATGTAAGTATACATTGTTTATAATAAATAATCTTAAGTTTTTTTTATGATAATAGAATGTTATTTTTGCTTCCCAACAGGAATCTATGCTGGAAATGGAAAACCATAAGATAACAAGACACATTTTAAGTTCTTTAAATATCGGAAATCTTATTTGGTTAAAAATCTATGGATATCCAGGAACATCGGCATAGTCTTGTTTAAATCGTCGGCAACCTGTTATATAATTAAGTCAAATAAATGTTTATGTTTAGCCTAGCACGTAGAACAAACCTTAAAATATTTTTTTAACTTATCTATAAATATCAATCGATTTTCACCTGGGCATTGCGGAACCCTAATCGGTAACAATGGTGAATCTTCTTCGGTTTTGAGATAAACCAATATTGGTAAAAATGTTATTTTTATATTTTGGTTGACATTAATAAATTCTGATTCATATAAATACTTACCCTCAAGATGTTAAAAATATTTTTTTACAGAGCACAACAATGTCCGATACAATCACTTCGACTGTTTACAATTTATGAGCTTATAGAAGCATTTCTAGGCGCGTATTAATCTAATTTTTTACTATAACTTACTTATATTGAGATTAACAGGAGTAATTGCATTGACGTAATTCAATTACAGGAGCAATATAGGCGTATATGGCATTTCAGCAGTCTAATATAAATACGTTATAAGTAAAAGTAGACTTATAAAGTGGGCCCTTTTCGCGACTTATATGTGGATATAAGTCGTATATAGTCCTCGATAAATGATGGTTCTAGGAAAGTATAAAAACCTCTTTTTGCTAGTTGGGATACCAAGTGATAAGCAGTGTTCAGAGATTTCTAGGTTTTGTGAATTATTATAGGGAATACATCCCCAATATGTCTCAAATAACCAGTCCACTTAGGCAATTGTTAAAGAAAAACATAGAATTTGTATGGAATATATAATGGTTATACAACATGTGTCAATAATATTAAAAATCTCTTAATAAGTCTACCAATACTTGTAAATTTTGATCCCAAAAAAACAAATTGTAATTCAGACTGACAGTTCTAAGGATGCAATTGGTTGTGTTCTAATGCAAAATGGTCATCCAATTTCATATGCCTCAAAAATGTTTATCTACTTGTGAATCTGAATATGGGCAGATTGACAAGGAATTCTTGGCAATACTTTTTGCCTGCAAAAAGATTCACTACTATATGTTTGGAACGCATGTAATAATGCAAACTGATCATCAACTATTGGTGGCGGTTATGAGAAAGGAAATTAATTCCATTGGTTCTCAACGTTTGAGAAAAATAAAAATAAAATTAAAAAATTGTGATTTGGATGTTCAATACACTCCAGGTTCTAAGATGCATGTAGCTGATGCCTTAAGTCGTGCTTCAAGCAATGCTGATAATATAGAATTGGATAGTTCTCTTACTAAGACTTTACACACTATCAATGTCAGTGAAGAAGTACAAAATCTCATTATGTCAGAAACTGAAAATGATCAGTCCTTCAGCAATAAAATGGATGGCCTAAATGCAAAAATAAAGTAGCTGATACTGTGATATTTTATTATAATTGTAAAGATAAAATTACATATGAAAATGGAATTGTTTATTTAGATCATAAGATTATAGTGCCATTATTATTAAGAAATAAAGTAATTAAAAAAGTTTATTCAAGTAATTTTGGGATAAATAAGACAATTGCTAGAGCAAAATCTTTATTTTATTGGCCGAATCTTTATTTTATTAATATTATATCAAAATGTGAAACATGTAAAAAATTTAGTGCAAAAAATCAAAAGAACCTATGTTGCTTGATGAGATACCATCATTACCATTTCAAAAAATTGCTTGTGATTTTTTCCAGTGGAATAGCAAAACTTATTTAATTGTAACTGACTATTACTCAAAGTGGTTTGACAAAATCCATGTAAATTCCAGGTTCATTAACTGCATCTGAGTACTTTTCATTTTTTTTGTACGTAACGAAAATGTTATAACTAATTTGTTGTAATGAAATTGTAACCTCGTAACGAAAAAGTAATTATTAAGCTTTATACATACAGTATTCAATATTTTTGTTTCTTCTTAATTATTTATGTCATTGTATTATCATTACACAGGACGTAATGTGTTCGTGTGTGAGCCTCAATAAATTTAAATCATTTATTAAACACAAACTGTGTCAAAAAGGTTTCTACAAAATTAAAGATTACTTAGACGACAAAAAGGCTTGGGACTAGCTCTATACTACTCCATACTAATTTAACTGTTTAGTTCATTTTATTTGACTGTATAAGTCAATTTATTTAATTTAAATTTTGTTTATTATTGACGAAATCTACTCTTTACACAGTTTTTGTTTTTTATTTTTAATGAAATATATTGTAATATATGGTCAGCTAGCGACCTCGAAAATTGATCATACTAATCTTGTCTGAGCAACCGGCAGCAAGTGTGCGTTGTGTTGCGTAAAGTAAATTTTTACTATTGTATAGAATCATGTTCTTCTAACTATTCAGACAGCTGTGCTGCTGGGGAGTTTGTTGCGCCACTTCTTCTTCCCAGCTAAAGCACTAGGAAGTGGTGAAGGGTGGGCGTTTTTGGGGGACTGTCTTGTGTAATTTTTGACGTTCGAAAAGTGCTGATTTTCAGCCTAGTTTGAATAAATGACTTTTGAATTTTGAATTTGAATTTGAATTCAGTTCAGTTTAGTGGATTACTTAATCAATTCAAATTTAACAATAAAAAGAAAACAAAGAGATATTAAAATGTTTTATTAGAATTAGGTAACAAAATTAGGTTTACTTTGGTTGGTTGCAGACATAAAATTATAGCTTATAAAAAAATTAACTGAATGAAATAAAGGTTAATCCTTAAAAATACACCAGATCTTCATCATTCATCAAAACATAAACTTTTTTCTAGATGTTTAATCCTAAATTCTTCGTATCTTTCCGGTTTTTCAACTTTTAATCGCTCCCTGTATCGCTTCTGCCTTTCGGCATTAGACATCGGCATATCTGATAACAAAAAATAAACTAAGAATGGCCTCTGTTAATTATATCATTACAAATAATTTCCCAACTTTTCTGATCATATAAAAAAACTGTTTTACAAATACACGCTGCCAATTAAGTTACCTGCATCTGTCAAGCGGATGATTCTACCCGTCGTAGTGGATAACATAACTGATTCGTGAAAAAAGACATCTTTTCACACATGCCTGTGCTTTTGTATAGGACGATGTATTAATTCATATAAATTAGATGATGGATTTCGTATGAAAAGTTGTTCAGTACAACGGGTAGAATCACCTCACAGGTGCAGGTGACTATATCTGCAGACTGTATATTTATCCTTAATTTGGGATTAATGACTAAAGACGGCTGTTAATTAATATTTATTAATTTTTTCGTTATTTAACTTTGAATATTTACTCATGTCTATTTACGATCAATAACAAAGGCATTTTATATTTTTTTACTGATCAAATCACGATTCACCTCTTTTTTAGATAGCCGGTTAAAATATTCATGTACATACAGCTTTATATTAATCATTTTCGTTACGTAACATTTTAGTTACTAAATGCAACTAACATGTAAGAAAACCATTTCGTTACATAACGAAATATCACTAAGATGTAAGCCCAAAATAACCTCAAAAGTAAATTGACTGCAAAAAACAATGTTTAGCGTTCAAAAGAAGAACTAAGTAAAAAGATAATATTCTACTAATTAACATATCAAATCCATTGTCATGTATCTATATTACTTACCGAAATAGCGTGTCGTAAATAAATGATGACGAAAATGTTTCTTCGGAGCTCCGTTCACGACATTCAAGACAAAATGGTTGACCGTTGCGTTTGACAGTTTCCTAACAGCCAATCAGGTTCAGGCCAGTGTTGCCAATATTAAAATTTACGACTGCGTTCAGAAATACCAAGAAACCAGTGTAAAAATTGGTAACAAAACTGCTTGTAACTAACTTGTAAAATATTGAGACATGGTATTCAAACTATATAATTATACTGAATTATATTATTATGAAAACCCTAAATAAACAGAGATGTAAATACTAGGGGATACGTACAACACATTCAATACAAATTACGCGTAATAAATCGAAGTTTTAAGCCATTTTAACGAATCCAAATCTTTTAAAGCTGATAGTGACACTACGTTTTTTGTATAGAAACAAAATTTTGAGTGGTCTTATTTTAAATATTTTTGTAAAAAATACATGGAATAATAAGTCATGAGACTATTTATGAATGATTTTAATATATTTCTGTCAAGTACAACGCGGAGATTAAAAAGTACAAGATGTATTTATTGACTTTTTTAGTTTCCAAATTAACGACATCATTTTTATTCACATAGTACACTTTTTTTGAAAAATACTCATCTACTGTGATTAATATTTTGAAGCAGATTTTTTCAATTCGTGGTATACCAAGGATCTTAAGGGCTGATAATATGCCATTCAACTCCTTTGAGTTCCAGAATTTTGCAACACTTTGGAATATAAAAGTAATTACTTCATGCCCAAAATATCCTAGGTTCAATGGTTTTGTTGAAAGATTTGTTGGAATTAATAAAAATTTGCTAAATAAATCAACTGAAAGTGGGGTCGACTTTCAGGAAGTGTTGCTAGAGTATCGAAATACTCCAGTACTAGGTTCACAATACACACCATCACAGTTACTATTTAGTAGATTGACATGAACCAAACTACCTTATTCATGATGGACTTTTAAAACCAAAGTTGGTAACAAATTTTAATGAAACTCACAAAGTAAATATTGTGTGATAAAATAAAATTTGATAAGACTTCCAAATGTAACAAACACACTTTTTATTCTAGCCAAGACGTAGTTGACTTAAGGAATAATATTTAGGTTCCAGCAAACGTTATAAATATACACTCATCTCCGAGGTGTCTGATTATAAAAGATGTTAGTGGGCAAATAATTAGAAGGACTACATTGCATGTACAACCTTAATATCATAAAGATGTAAATGTTCAACAAAAATATAATTTGGATTTGTTAAACAATGATGAACAATTACAATCAGAAGAACAAAATATATCTATGGAAGAAAGGAATAGTGATGGTCAAGACGTAGTTGTAGTGGAAGATACTCAAGAGCAAGTACTAGATTTTCAGTTGAGACCTAGGAGAAACGTAGTTCCTCCAAAAATTTAGCAGATTATTTTTGTTGAAATTAATTATAATTACAAGGGAAAGATGTAGTATTGTTAGTTAGTAAGCAGGAACATCACTAGGAATAGTAAATGAGAAATGGACAAAACTATCTAAAAGAGATGTCAGCACAACGGAAGGGGTCCGTTAGGACCGATGCCTGCCGGGGTTGCGGGAAAGTCCGAAAGGGATACCGTGGCCCCTGGCAACGTAAAGGCAACGGAAGGAACACGGGTGGGTTTTAGTCAGTAAGAGTCTGACACGCCCTCCCGCTCCACCCAGAGCGGGAGAAGTTATTTGATAAATTTCCCATCCAAAAAAAAAAAAAAAAAAAAAAAAAAAAAAAAAAAAAAAAAAAAAAAAAAAAAGGAGAGACATGGCGTCGGATAGCGATCTAATAACTTGGTGATTACTGATCTCAATAAAGCACATGTGTAATAGTGTTCAATGCATTGTTTTATTAATAACATAATACAAATTAAATATAGGTATTGCTTTATTTTCTAACATATTATTCTGATTTGCTATTTTCCTCTCTGACAATATCTAAAGAGAACATTGACTCGATAGAAAATGAGCGAAAGAAAGAACCTGCGCCTATTTTACCTAACAAAGACATTAATACCCGTAAGGTACCAATTTGTTGGCTTGTTATCCATACCTATTACACCAGGCTTAAATTATCCTCAAGGAAAAACAAAAACAAACATTTAAAAACATTAAAACATTTCCCGAAATCGCCACAAAATACGGAGCGAATTCATTAATCGTGAGCAAAGAAAAAGTTCACGGAAACGAACGAAATGGAGAAAAATGTACGAAATGAAATTAATTGCAATAAGTTTTATTGGTTTTGTTTCGTTTTCATAAATAATGCACGCCGTGCCAGCTGCGCACAGTGAGCATAGTGAGCACGCCGCTGGGATATTGCTTAAATCATCTGATAAATTAGACTTGTAATAGGTACACACGACTATACATCAAGCTATACATTTCCAGTTTACGCTGACCTCGCATTGTATGGAAATTCTCTACAATGCGACAGCTTATACTGGAAATTTACAGCTTGATATGTAGCCGTGTGTACATAGCTAGTGATCTGATGTTTACATTATCTGGTATGTTTCGATTTGGACTTAAAGGAATATGTCATAACATAACATCACGCCTGTATTCTCCAATGGGTTAGGCAGAGGTGTACCTAAAGTGCACTGACATTTCGCCAGTTATATTTATGTCTCGTGTACCAGGAAGCAAGCCTATTGCCATCAACTGGGCACAAATCCAGACTCCGGGCTGGTACTGAAATGCCTGATGCGCAAACCCAATAACACTTTTACCCACCTGGAAATCGACAATCGACCCCAGGAGGCCAGGACCTCTGCGACCACTAGTTATTCATTATTATTTGAAGTTTTGAAAACGCACGACAACTTATATCCAATCCGACAGGCAGACAGTTCAACCGTTTTGTTTGAAATAGTTTTGATATTGAATGCAGTATTGTATGACATGTGAAAACATTGAGATGACTGACAAACTAATACATAATTAATAAGAATCTGTTGAACCCTCATATGTTAAAATATTTATTTATTTTATTATTTATGTACACACAGAAAAATAGATACAGATAAGACATAATCATAATTATGAGTACAAAGGTACTGCTTATTTCTTAAGAAATTTCTTCCAGCAGACCTGCGATAGGAGAAATGAGAAAGAAATGTAGACAATAGTGTGTGAGAACAAGAAGAGAAAAATATAAATATGCGAAGTCTTAAACTAAAATATTGAAATAAACCTACACGTATAAAGTAACAAATGAATATATACTTAAATAAATACATAGAGCTTAAATATATAAAAAAAAAAAAAAAAATATAATATATAAAATATATAATTCCATCGTACTTTATGAGTGAAATAAGGTGCACTTATCAACAGTAACAGCACAAAAGAAATGATTTTTTTACTTAATCTGTAATTTGCATGCCATACGTATGGTTAAATATGCTCGGGGAAGGCTGGATCGCTCCAACGCAAATGTATACGTACATCCGTGGTGGGGCGACCCAGACTGCCAGGCACTTCTTCTCATGCAACCGAGCGGGTGGGCAGGTTGCGGATAGCCCAACTTCGGCTGCGGGACCGACCACTGACGGTTATATTGGACCGTTAGTGGGCGATCCTGCACTCGGAGCATCTCTCTTAAAAAGATCCCGGACAAGAGAAGTTCTCGAAAGCCAAATCCCAGGCTTAGGGTAACCTTTATACCTCTTCCTATGCTACCCACCAACAAACCGAGCCATCCCTCCCTATTCATACATATCCCGTCGATCCTAAACCCCTAGGCCAAATCCCAAGCCTAGGGTGACCCCCAAGAACCCACACCCTCAATCCAACAAACGCCGTCCCTCCTTCCCCTTTATCCCGTCGGTCCCAGAGGAAGGGTAACCTCGATTCCAAAAAAGCCCACCACCCGTAACCATGAACGAGCAGAATGACGAAGCTACTACCCAGGTGGGTCCCGGCCAAGCCGGGGAATCCCACACCGCTTCGGCGGTCAGCCCCCATCGTATTCTGGGGGGGGCATCAAACTGCCTAATGGAGAAATTGTTGCCGCGCTTCTTAGCGCGGCCGGCTGCTGACTTAGCGCCCACTACACAGGCTGCGATAAACGCGCCCACACACCCAACCTCGGCTGCGACCAACGCGCCAATACCCACGACACGGGTTGTGCCTCCCACGGGCCTCTGGCAACAGAGCACCGTGCGGAATAGCAAAACGAACCCGGACAAAGACCCAGACCAACACAGACAGACAGAGACGGGGGAAGATGATGGATCTGGCAACCCCAACACTCTTCCGGCTGCCTGTGGTGAAGTACGCCTGCTGACTAAGCGCGAAAAAATCCAGGCCCGGAAGAAGAGAATCGGCGAAAGAAAGCGCAAAATCCGCGAAGGCATTAGCCAGCGCGAAGCGCGATCGGACGTCGAAGGGGAGGTGCGCGTCCGGCCCCAAGTCCGCGAAGGGGAAACCCAGCGCGAAAAGGGGCCGGATGCACGCGACCGGCCGCGAGAGCGCGAAGGGGAAACTCAGCGCGCAAAGCGGCCGGACGCGGAACCACGCCTGCAGGGGCGTGCTTGCGAAGGGGCAACCCAGCGCGAAAAGCCTCTGCAGGCGACCGAGTCCGCCGGGACCGACAGCCGACCCCAAGACAAAAACGACCGACCAAAACACAACAGGGGCAAGCGGGGTGGTGCCTCACACCAGACGTCGCCGGCAAAAAAGAACCAGCCTGGCACCTCTAAGCCGCAACCTGGACCGAGCGGTACAGGACCGGCGAAGAGGGGACGCCCTGATGACACGGCCTCACCGAGCGCGATCCAGGGGGACGCCAAACGGGTGAGAATCCACTCTGCTCAAAGGGAGCAGAGGACCTACGCGCGAGCCACGAAGGACATCCCTGCGCGGCTGGCCGTAGCAATCTGCCTTCCACCCCCCTCCAGAGACCTGACAAAGGACGAGGCCGAACTCATAAAGACCGGACTGGAAAACCTGGTCATGGACACGGACCCGACGGCGCCACTCCCTGCTTTCCGCGGATACCCAAGGGTAGCGGAAGGTACCGTGCAGATGTGGTGCGAGGATGACTGTGCCCTGACCTGGTTGACCCAGAACGTGCCCAAAATACGACTCCCAGCTACAGACCTGACACTCACGGTACTGAAACAGACTGACGTGCCCACCCGTGTCCGAGTCTCGCTATTTGTCCCTCGCTACAGAGGTGACGTAGCCAGACTCCAAGGTATTCTGATCCGTCAGAATACCTGGTACGACATCGCCAGGTGGTCACTGTACAGGGCGACTACCGTCGGTGGCGACAACTACGGGACTTATTTGACCCTGGGTGTGCCACCGGAGGAAGCCGTAAAGGTCCGGGCCAGGGAGCGACGTATATCATACCTGCTCGGGTCGATATACGTACGCTTCTGGCCCACGGCCGAACCCTCTGACGTCCAGACCGACAGCGACCTTAAGACCGCACAACCGACGCTGACACAGACAGACGACCCAGAGATCGACCAGCTGGAGGAGGTCATGGCCCGAGCGGTCATGGCCGATGACGCCGACACCAATCCGCCCGAATCACCTGGCTGGAGCGAGCGTCTACTCGCCTCGTCGCCGGGGGTAGAACTTGATAAATACAGAGAGGAGGTAGGGGAGAGGCTGTCCGATGGATCCACTTCCGACTAACTCCTCTCCATCGCCGTCAACACCCATCAACATCATCCAGACCAACCTCCAGCACAGCCAGACTGCCACGGCTAACCTACGCAGGGCACTGGAGGTCAAGCCCCGAACCATCGCACTGATCCAAGAGCCGTGGATCAGGAACAATAGAATATGTGGCCTCGGTAACATCGGAGGTAAGCTAATTCTCAACACACACAGCTCAGATAAGCCAAGAACCTGCATCTACATACCCAAAGACATTCCTATCGCACCACTCACCCAATTCTGTTCCAGAGATCTGACAGCTGTCAGGCTCCTGACCGAAGGTAGCGTTCCAGATGTTGTACTGACCTCGGTATACATGCCAGGCGAGGACTTAGACTGCCCGCCTAAAGAGATGGCCGACCTAGTGCAGCACTGTGAACGCGCCGAACTAGACCTGATCATCGGCACCGACTCGAACGCCCACCACCCACTCTGGGGCAGCGACGCACCGAACTCCAGAGGAGAGGTACTATCCACCTATTTATTCTCTACTAACCTTAATATTATAAACCGCGGCTCAGAACCCACTTGGGTCACAGTCCGTGGACAAACGATTATAGACCTAACACTTGCTACGGAAAACGCGACAAACCTTATTACAAACTGGCACGTATCGGACGAACCTTCCTGTTCTGATCACAGAAGAATCCGCTTCTCACTAACTACCAACACTAGAAAACCCGATCCGAGGCGAAACCCAAGGCGCACCAATGTTCCCGGGTACAAACGCCTCCTGGCCTCCCTATTGGCTAAACACCTAATGCAATTTACCATAAGAGACCGAACACAATTAGAATACACCGTAACAAAACTATCTGAATATATAACCGAAGCATACCACGCATGCTGTAAACTAAGAGCGCCACAGACCAAGAAGGAGAGAAACCCCTGGTGGAACGCTGAACTTAGTAAACTCAGAGATGCGCTACGTAAGCAATTTAACAGAGCCAAAAATACTAGACTCCCGGACGACTGGGAGTTATACAAAGAAACCCAATATATATACAAAAAGCAGATTAGAACCGCCAGAAGGACAGCATGGCGTAAGTTCTGCGAATCCATCGAGACAAACAATGAAGCCGCAAGGGTAAGGAAGATCCTGTCAACCGATCAGGACCGAACCCTCGGCGCGCTTAAAAAACCCGACGACTCATACACACTGACTGACCGTGAAACCAGTAAGGTCCTTCTCGAAACCCACTTCCCAGACTGTGCAGTCCTGGAGGACAGGACGTGGGAGGCTGAGCCAGAATGGACCCCAACGGATCAAGACTGGTCACGAGCCCGCAACATTATAACAGATGACCGAGTAAAGTGGGCTATTAACACCTTTCAGCCATACAAGTCGGCAGGTCTGGATGGCATCTTCCCAGCCCTGTTGCAGTGGGGGGCGGACTATCTCACACCATGGCTGGTGGAGATATTTCGAGCCTGCATAGCACTCAGGCTCGTACCTGTCGCATGGCGCGAGGTGAAGGTCATTTTTATACCCAAACCTGGCAAAACCGACTACACGCAACCCAAGGCTTATAGGCCCATAAGCCTCACATCCTTCCTACTGAAAACCCTTGAGAGACTCTGTGACAGGCATATCCGAGACGGACCTCTCCGGGTAAAACCACTACACAAACAACAGCATGCGTACTCCACAGGCAAATCAACGGAATCAGCGCTCCACAGCGTGGTTTCCAAAATTGAATGTGCAGTGGATCACAAGTGCTCGGCACTGGCTGCCTTCATTGACATCGAGGGCGCCTTTGACAAAACCACGTTCAACAGTATAAACACGGCCCTCGACAGACACGGCATAGACTCGACACTGAGTGGCTGGATCACCAACATGCTCAAACTAAGGGCTGTACAAGTCACAGTAAATGACACTACGAGAGCCATCGTTGCGAAGGGATGCCCGCAAGGGGGAGTCCTCTCGCCTCTCCTATGGAACCTGGTAGTAGACAGCCTCATCAAAACACTCAACGACAATGGTTATTTCACCGTAGGCTACGCTGACGACATAACCATAATAATTAACGGCACCCACGAAAACACTCTATGCAACCTCATGCGTCATGCCCTGAAAATAGTAGAGGAATGGTGCAACAACCACCAACTCTCAGTAAACCCTACAAAAACCGAACTGGTTCTCTTTACGAAGAAGAGGAAACTGACAACACTACAACTGCCACGATTCTTCGGAACAACCCTAAGCCTCTCAGCTGAAACCAAATACCTGGGCATCTATCTGGACAAACAACTTAACTGGGCAAAACACACGAACTATATCACCACAAAAGCCAGCATATCCCTGTGGCAGTGCAAACGACTGCTTGGTCGGAATTGGGGAATCAGCCCCAAGGTCACCCACTGGCTATACACCACAGTCATCCGACCGATTATCACATACGGCTCACTGGTCTGGTGGCCCAGGACAGACCGGTGCACAGCCCAAAAAGATCTCGAAAAACTACAGCGGTTTGCTTGCGTCGCAATCACTGGTAGTATGAGAACTGCACCCACCGCCGCCCTACAGGCAATGCTGGGACTGCCACCTCTGCACCTTATCGTGCGGGAGGAGGCGGCCCTGGCCACCTTTAGGCTCCATTTAACAGGAACCCTATGCAACGACTCCAGAGTTAAGCACATACGCATTAAGGAGGATGCGATCAAACGTGAGCCAATGATGGCATCACCCTGCGACAAAGCCCCGAAAACACACCACTTTCAAAGGCACTACAATATAACACTTACAGAAGAACAGTGTGACTACTCAGGCCCAAAAGAGATGAGAGTTTACACCGACGGATCAAAGACCGACTCAGGTACCGGAGTCGGAGTTTTCTCACATGACCTCAACATAAATATATCCAGACCGCTGGGAATGTTCAACACCGTCTATCAGGCGGAGTGTGTGGGCATCATACAAGCGGTCCACGCCCTAGAAGCCAGGAGGGTTACGGACAGCCACATACGCATACTCTCCGACAGCGCCTCAGTTCTCCAATCCTTACGGAAGAAATATACTACCTCGAAGCTAATACTAGAATGTCACGATGCACTAGAACAAATAACGATATCTAGCCGCAACACGGTGACACTGCAATGGATAAAAGGACACAGCGGATCGCTAGGTAACGACGTGGCTGACGAACTTGCCAGACGTGGATCCAGCACGGCAGTCTGCGGACCCGAGCCTGTCGTACCCATACCCTTCAACCAAATACGCAGGTGGCTGCAGAAGTTCACCCACACACAAGCGGAACGTTGGTGGACCTCGACACCAGGTTGCAGACAGTCAAAGGAGGCTATGCCATCTTTGGACGGCAGGCTGACCAGGCGTTTGCTACGCCTGGACAGGAACGGCCTGCGCCTGGTGACGGGGACCATCACGGGACACTGTTCGCTAAACAAGCACTTCCACACAATAGGCATAACGGACAGTCCTCTGTGCAGGGCGTGCATGGAGGCTGAGGAGACCGTTGCGCACGTACTCTTCGAATGTACGGGCGTCACCCAGATTAGAACAGAAACCCTCGGGTCACCCAGATCATACACAGACGTTCTAAACAGACCAGGAGACATAATCAGCTTCTGGAGGGAGGTGGGCTGGTTGGAATAACCACCAAACGGCCGCTATGGCCCACGCACAATGGTCCACCTGACGGACTAAGTGCGGAAACCAAACCCCCTAACATAGAACATAGATGGTTAAATATGGTGATTCCAAATTATGTACCCTTGTATAATTATGATTTTATTCCATCTGTGTAGTTATTTCACCCACATTTGCAAATGAATTAATTTATTTAAAATTGAATAAAAAAATACTACATATTAACTTGCGCTCGTCTAAAAGACAATGCTCTCACTACGCTGTTCAAATCATAAACTGAAAGACTACCTTCAGTTTCCGCCCCTGGCGTCTTACAATCACCCTCCTGACGTTGCGACATATTTATATTACGGCATATTTATTAATTAAATCTATAAAACGGAGCGGCTGATGAACTCAGCAATCAGTGCATAACAGCCTTTTCCCATTAATGTTGAAGAGCCAAGTTTTATGTTGGCAACAGTTGGCTTAACGTTGTATACAGAAGTTTTGTTACTCATTGACGGATTATTGAATTTACTGATAAGCACCTAGGCTTCTTGTTGGCAAACGAAGAGTTAAAATGAACCGCTATACCACGGTATACCTACTTACATTTTTATATTGACTCACCCATATGTTAATTTTGGTACATCTCTCATGAAAATATAACTGTATCTTTCAATCTACTGATAGACAAAAGAATGATGCTAAGTATACTATAGGTAGCCAACATTGTGTGTTGCATGTGTGAGATTATTCATATTGAGGATATCTAATTGTATTGATCACATTATTGATTGTTTACAACAATCTATGACAGTATGAACGTCAGCTGTCAGAATGATAGATGACATTGACGTATAGAAACGTTCCATTTCAACAATATTTTAATAAAGTCAAAGTCAAATAATTTATCTCAATTAGGTACAAAAAAGGCACTTTTACAGAAAAATAATAATTGATTCTAGTCGCCCCTTCCAAAAGGTAGTTTTCGTACGGAGAAGAATGGGCAAGAAACTCCACCGTTACTCTTTTAAAATGTTTTCACAATATCTTGTATACCTACATCAATGATATAATTATATGTGAAGATGATGCACCTAAAATAAGATTACTTTACCACGTTAGGTAAAAATAATGAAAGATTAAGGAATGACAGATAAATTAATCATGTGATAGATGCATGGTGCTCACATATTTACAAACATTGTAAAATTATACGATATTCCTAAAATTTTTACAAGTAATAGGTACTAATAAGTCAGTGTGTGCGTTCAAGTAATCACAGAATGTAAAATCAATATTAAAAATAAATAAAAATATTATACAATTAAATTAGCAACCAGTTAGATTTTGTCTAGATTCTAAATTGTCCTATGGAGCAGGACCAGCATGTTTCCAAGCATTTTTATCTTGGATATAATCCAATTTGTAATATGATTGTTTACAAAGTGTATTTTTTATATGAGTTTTAAATTTGCTTTCATTTAATTCTAATATATCACAAGGTATTATGTTGTAACATTTAACACAGTACCCCATAAAAGATGTATGTACTTTAGATAGTCTGAAAAATGGTTGATCTATTTTATATTTATTTCTAGTATTAAAATTATGTCTAACATTTATTTTGTTAAAAAGATGAAGATTTTTCCTCACATACATAATATTTTCATAAATGAATCGGCAAGGTACCGTCATAATATTAATCTTTTTAAATAGTTCCCTGAGCGATTCGCGACGACGTAGGTTATAAATGGCTCTGACAGCTCTCTTTTGTAAAATAAAGATAGATTCACTGTCAGCAGCCCGACCCCACAGTAAAATGGCGACATGATACTGTGGAAGTAACTAAAATAGACCAAACGCGCGGTTTCTACATCTTTTAACTGTCTTATCTTTCTAACAGCATAAGCGGCTGAACTTAGCGCCCCGCGAGAGATGTTATATGGGGTCCCCATTGTAACTTCTCGTCTAGCGTGATTCCTAGGAAAACTGTTTGATTAATAAATTCCAGTTTTTCTCCATTCAATATGATGTCACATTCACTACTTCTAACATTTGGTAATTTAAATCTAATGCATTTGGTTTTTTTTTTATTTAGTACCAAATGATTTACCGTAAACCAATCTTGGACCTGAACAATAAAGCTATTCACGTCTTCAAGATTTTGTGACCGTCGGTTTATTTTAAAGATCAATGATGTGTCATCAGCAAATAACACCATCTTCGGTTGATTTTGAAATAATTGGGGTAAATCATTAATATAAACTAAAAAGAGGAATGAACCCAATATCGAACCTTGAGGAACGCCCATTACCATTTCAGACCCTAATGAGTTTATGCAGTTGACTTGAACACCTTCCTATCTTTCAGGTACGATCTTAATAAACGTTAATTAATGTTTAGTAAATAGAAAGGTTGTAATATTTATTTTGCATTTCTATAATTGATATTTCATAGACAGATGTATTATAAATTCACACACAAATTCACACATTCAAATTCACAAAAAACGATTCTAGAGTTTTCGAACAAGTCATGATTTGTGGTTTTATGAAGATCAAAATAAATGTTTAATAACATAGCAGTACAATAAGTGATTAATATTGAATAAGTAATAATTAATACGATACTAATAATATTTACCATTCTGACACTCAAAACTTGAAAGTTAAGTGGATATCAATGCCTTTCAATGTAGTTTTCATCCACTTTCTAACACATGCAATGCAACATTATGAAAGTTTGTATTAAAAGTTTCGCGTGATTTTTACCAATTAGAACTTTTCACTCACACGCTGAGTTTTGCAGCGTGTAAGTGAAGTGTAGGTAAATTGCAACAAAGATACTTCATAAAAATTAGAAAATTAGAATTGGGGTTTGTATTTAAAAATTACGAATCTTTTTACCTCTCTTGTCATTTCTTGGAACCATAGGGTACCGGACCTTTGGGAGGCGTACGAGGGGCGAAGCCAACTCGCAGAGGCCCGTTAGACGTTTTTAATTAAATTAATATTTTAACCTTATTATTAACAGAGTTTAAGCACATTATTACGATAAACTTAAACGTGAAACAATATAAGAAAACATTATATCCTTTACTAAAATAAACCTTATTTTATATCAATCGTAATGCTGTCGGTTATTATAGGAACACGTTGTTTCATCCCGCTAATTACGACTGGTTAATGAGTGTTTATTGAAAGTCAGCGGCTGTAAAATGAATGAGTTCCGAGCGTGAGATTGTGAAGAGAGCGCTCGAACGTGAACCATGAGCATTCTCATGTCTTTGTTAATGAAATTATTTATTTTTTGTGTTTTTAAACGCCAGTAGCATTAAGTTTTGTTTATATTATAATTGGAACTAATGTCTTCTAAGAGAAAAAAATATAAATATCAAATAGGTACCTACTTACACCTTCCTTCACGAGGCAGTAGACATCTTATCATCTTCATCAAGTCCACCTCAACATAATTACTTTATTATCATCATCATTTTAAAATATGATCGTAGAACATTCACTGGTAAACCTTTTAATATCCAGTAATAAGCGGGATGTCCATTAAAACACAACCATTTGTCACAAGAGATTTTCTCGTAATATGCATTGCTGTAACAACTTCCATCTATCGAATATCATAGTGCACAATACTGCACATATCCACAGGACGCGGTATGTATAATTCAGCCCTGCTCGCGCCGCCCCGGTCGCGACGACCAATGCAATGCTTTACGGGCTCACTCGTGCGAACACCTTTCAATATTTAATGTTATTCGAGTATTCATATCGGATTGCAATCCGACTTTATTGATTCGAGAATTGAATCTGTCTTGGTTACTTGATTTATGATGCTGAGCTATAAAACTATACTTTAGGAGTGTCTCCAATCGCATGTCATTATTTTTTACTGATTTTACTTAATTGTATCTTCGCAAAGTTTCATTTCGTAATCTTGAGCAGTGTTTTAATTATTTTACTTACTGTGTGGCAATAATGTGTTTGTTCACTTCGACAGCGACCATTTAAACTAAAACAATAATTATAGTCTACTTAAATATTCTTAAATTAATAGTCGGTATTGGAATACCCCTTGCTTTTTAAAAGTTATGCCTTAAGAATATTTTTTCCTTAGAAATGTATTCCATCAAATTTGCAAAAATTTCAAACTCTTCTCAATCAATCTGCTTAGCCTTTACTCAACTACATGGAGCAATTGCCTATTTGACCTCCACAACGTAGTTACTGGGTAACATGATATCCCTTGGTAAGACTTGTTGTCAGACTTTCTCGGGTTTTGACTACCACCTGTAACGACCGGCAAAGATCTATGAATAGCAGTCAGAATATTTATTCTGACTGTCATTCATAGATCTTTGACTTAACGTGCTTTTCGAGGCACAGATGAGTCTCGTAGTATATGTAATGGTGTGTTACCCTGGATCCATGACCCGACCGCGACAAGTGTAACTTAACCTTCGATCGACCCGTGCGGCTGTTGTTATTCAACCGCGAGTCCTCAATTCAAAACAACAATTCAAAACTCATCTACCATATTTAAACAAAATAAATAAATATATACATAAAAGTTCAAACAGATTTTCGTAACAGAATGTCCTCGGTACAAACTGCCACATCGCGGCATCGACACGGTTACAAGTTTTGCTGCGATGAGATTTCTAAGTTTAATTCTAACACTTATACAGTGTACCCGACACTGTATAAAGGTTAGAATTAAGACTGAGCCAGATACTTATGACATAGTGTGGAGAGGATCGGGTTTAAGCAAATGTATTTTACCCTAGGCTACGAGCATGACTGTGACTGAAATATTCTCGAGCGTTTTATTAAGTTTTTAGTAACTTCATTTTAATTTAAATAGCTTCATAGTTATAACATACCCAAGCTATACCTACATCATGTAGGTACTTTAATAATGTGAAACTCTGCCAGTGTCTGTGTACACCTATAGCATAATAAAAACAATATAAAAGAAAAGGTTTTTTTTGTTGTGTTTTGTTCATTACAGTCTTATAAAAATCTTGAGCCCCAGAAACTGCCCGAATCATCAAAAGTGCATTACATACCGATTTTTAAAAAAGGATACCTTTTATCTCCCACAAGCCCAAAGCCTCACACCTCACGTATCTCGCGGGGTCCCGCGTCATCTAAGTTGTCGGACACAATCTAAGTTGAGGCGCTCCTAATTCCGGCACCTGCCGCATTGCGCTCGGCTCGAGCTCGTGATTAATGACCGGCCTGATGCAACGTGCTCGAGATTGATTCGTAACGTTATACAGCGCCTTTGTATTGTAAGATTGCCTGATAGATTGGGTTAGTGTGTCGTAAAATTGAGCTTGAGTTGTTTAGACGCTGTATTTAAATAAGGTTATTCTAATAATGTTATACTTAGCCGTTCCATTGATTCTTGTAAGACGTTTTGTCCTGGAAATACAAACGAATCTATACGAGTACAAATAATTAAATTGTAGCGAAGACAAAACTGTACATTAAATATTTTAAAAAATTAATGCTAAGAGATGGGAGCAATAAATTCAAATGCCAAAAATGTAGTTTTTAGAATGTTTGTCTGTTTGTCTAAATGTATATTTCAGCATCACGTAAATACATTTCGTTCAAATTTTGCATAGATTGTCGCTATAAGTCCGGACTGTCTATATGCTATATATTATATCGCTATTCTTCTATAGTTTACCGCTAATTGTAAAAAAAAGGTTAGAATATTGCAGATAGTTACAGATTTAACTTTTTCAATGATTATCATCACGCTATACCTTTATGGAGCTAAGCAGTTAATCATGACATACAGGGTGGATTTTTCAAATGGCAAATAAGGGCAGGTACCGTAACCGCTGTCGCTACAAGAAAACGGTGTTTGGAGAGTGTCCTTAACTTTTAGAAACATTCGGATCTGCTATAACTGATTTTGAAAAAAATGTTCATTCGGCAAGAAAATGGGCAGTGAAAAATAACTTTAATTTCAGAAGTCGGTCTTTGGTTTCGTTTTTTTTTGCCACTTACTTCCGAAATTAAAGTTATTTGTAGTGTTTTTTTAAGAAGTCGGTTGTTTATTTTTTGTAAAAGTTTTTTTTTTTCATTTTTATGTTGTGGTACCTACCCCACACAAATTCGAATACTCTACACACAGGAACGTATTATAACATCATCAACATATTTTAAGTCGGAAAAATACGTATTATTGAAGTTAACTCAAAAGCTACTCAAGCAAAGTTAATAAAATTTATATGGGACCACCTCTGAACAAAAAAAGAATAATTAAAATCAATTCATAACTGGCGAAATAATCGCGTCAAAACATACAAAAAATATTTTTACGAGCTACCTTGCAGATCTAGCAAATGTCTGAGGTTGATTGCTTTATGTCTTTCCATCAGGTCCAGAACCGTCTTTAGCTGGTTTTTCCAGCTGAAAGTGATACATACAAGGTGTAATTGAATTGAAATAACTGAAACCCTATAAAGGGGTGATTGTATACTCATCATTCTGAGCCACTTTCAACTATGGAACCAAAACTGAAACGCAAATAAAAATCAGTTGCTCCTTACTTTTAAATTCACATAAAGGCTCCCGCAGACAGGCGCGATGCGACACCGGGGCAATTTCCGTGAAGTTTTCATATAAATTGTTCCACCAGAGTGGAGTCGCGCCGTCGTCACGTCACGCCTTTCTGAGGGACCCTTTACTCGACAAAACCAGGTTCAGTAATTTCAAAAGGTACACTTTGTACAATAAAACATTAATATAACCACATAGTTTTGTTAGTGAATAACTGAAATATCTACAAAAAACAAGTAAAATCACACACAACACTGTTACTATAAAATATTAGCCATAACACAACAAAATACGTAGTCTGAAATCATAAATGGTTTTCCATTGAGTTACGTTCATATTTCTGCGGCTCTCATTCACTCGTTCAGTAAGCCCGGGCGCACACCACACCTATATGCTTGACTGTTATTTTACTTCACGGCGATCTGTACCATGAGCTGTCATCGAAAACGTACTCGCTAGCGTATTAACGTAAATCAAGTAGATTTCGATAATATCAAAACTCGCTAGCGTCTCCGTACATGATTTATATGAAAAGTAATTGTACAGCGCCCATAGCGGTCACAGAAAGAATTGAAATACGTACCAAGAGCATTCGATAGGTAAGAAACCTAACGTAATCTATTCGATAGTCACTAACGTTTTTCAGCTGTCACCGTACAAAACGGCACCATGAGTCACCAATTCGACGGCACGGTTGGCGCAGTGGGTAAGCGATTGACTGCTGCGCTGCGTGTCGCGGGTTCGATTCCCGCACGGAACAAATATTTGTATGACCTACAATTAGTTGTTCCGGGTCTGGCTGTTTGTGTATGTGAGTTTAAATGTTTGTAAACGCACCCACGACACAGGAAGAAATTCCTAGTATGGGGCAAGGTTTAAAAAAAAAAAAAAAATTCAACAGACGCTATCGAAAAATACGCTTGCGATAGTAGTTACGTAGCTCACTAGCATTTTGAGGTGTGAAACATGTTTACATTAAAATTATATACGTTTTTGAGTCTATTAAAGTCAAAAAAATGTCTGGAAGAGCTAATTTAGCATAGAATATGTTAGTGGCCGCTAAATTTGAAACCAACGACGTGAACGACGTGAATTTCAAGAAAATAACAAAATAAGTTCCTTTACAAAATATTCTATTATTGTAAACCTCAGACCAAATAAAAAACCAAGACAGCGCTGCGAACAATATACAGCATGCGAAAACTGCACCGCCGCTCTGTGCGTACACGCTCACACACATTTGCAACATTTACAATGACACTACAATCAAACTACACCACACAAAGTGCACACATGTTTACGAAATCGACTTCACTTCTATCACTGGTTGACAGCGCTCTGTCTTGGTTTTTTATTTGCTCTGAGCTGTAAACATAGTTCAGTTTAAATAGAAATAAAAAAAGCCGCGAATCACACATCGTCAACAAAATTACAAATTGAAAAGACGTACATAATAATATAAATTCAACAACCTACCGTAGTCCACTAACCGCCAACCTTATTTAGTCGGATAATCCGACTAAATCAATAAACAATCATTGTTTCATGATATTGACTGTCATAACATTGTTTGTTACCATAGTGATACTACTACGTTTTGATCATATGAGCCGTTCTCTCTTCTTATTACTGAGAAAGAAAGAAACAAAACATAAGAGTGAAGTTAGCAGGACGACACGATCTATCGAGCTTACCGTAGCGCCTGCGTAAGACTCCGTAAAACTCATGGTGCGAGCATTATCGAAATCTATTTTGATCGTTCTGACAATTGCAACGAAAAAAATTCTCGTCAAATTATTCATTTAAAATAAGTTTACGGTACTCTTTACTAAAATAACAAATGTTAACTATGCTAAGTGATAGAAAGTGTATTAATTGCATCGTTAGTGGAAACCTGAGACGGCCGCGGCATCCATCAATGGCATCAACAGAAAGCTGATAAATACCTGCATCAGAACTAATCAGAAGCACCCTTAGTCCTGAGTTCCTGAGCCACATTAGATGTACTTAGATCCTGATGCCTCCCACGACCTTAATGTGTTAGAATGCCTGGCTTTAAATGACCACCATGTACGTGATATAGACAGTGTTTTTACAAGCACTATGGTGGACACTAACACAATTTGTTAAAGCGTTATCTCTCCGGTGGACACGAGATATCCTTAGTAACGTTACCTCCACGTTACTAGCTGGATGAGAAGCCAGAGAGGCACGTGATGCCCTTTAGCGATGTTACTGTACATAGCTATCTGGTATGCGCCTGTCAACATTACCCCTCCAGCGAGGACGCAATGCTCTCAGTAACGTAATTTCCACGTTACTAGCTGGTTGAGAAACTACCAATGTGGCAAGTGATACAGTTAGTGATGTTATTCTACATAACTAACGTGGGTGTGTATTCGGCATAAGAGGTAAATTTCATCTCTATGATCTTGATTAAGAAATTATAAAAAGGTGGTTCTATGTGATTTTAATTTACGAGCGTGAAGACTGCGAGACAGCTTTACTTAACCTGGCACATTGTATGATGTGTCATACATTTGCAAAAGCATTATACTCCCTATAGTGAGTGCGGAATTCTACCTCGCTAACTGGACTTTTATCAGCGAGAACGAGGTATTAACAACATTGATTCTATGTTGCTAGCTGGTACACATTTGGCATGGTGTGCACATGCTTAGCACGAGATGCTCATAGCATGTTAAACCAATACTATATGCGATCTAGCTGCACATCAAGGATGATAATATTATAGAAGCACACTTCGTCTTGACTGATCACTTTTATCAGCCAATGTTACACATGCCCGTTACTGATATAAACACTAGCCCATTAAAATGCTATTATATTTATATTCATGGCTATACCGCTGAGTTACCATTTTTAACAAAAAATTATACCTAATTAAACGAAATCATCGTGTTCAAGATACTCAGTGACTTACGTAAGCACTAGGTGGTTTAACTATTTTGTAAATTAAAACAATAAAGAAAAATTGTGTAATTTTACACTCATACATTCTCATTACACTTTTACTAGTACAAGATACTGTGTTAACATGATTCTGTGAAGTATCACAGAATCATGTTAACACAGTATCTTGTGAAGTACATGATTCTGTGAAGTATCACAGAATCATGTTAATGTATGAGTGTAAAATTACACAATTTTTCAATTCATCAGCCATAGTAATGGCTGATGATGATTCATGGATCAAACCCCTACAAAGTATTATTCCATGCTCATATTTATTCTTAAGGCATACCTATGCCTTATTCCCAGATTTCCCTAAACTGAGGGAACAAGGGATTGAGATATTCCAGAACCAAATTGCACTGGCTATCCCTATCATAGGGAAAGCAATGACGGATTCTATGCTTATGAAGAACATGATATATACACAAACTATTGACTGACGTGGCTGAAGAAACAAAATACCTGACAAGGTCAATGTTGACTTCCACCAAACTAAAACCAGAATAAAAGTTACATCATCTCTAATTTACATGGATTTCAATTTACTCTATTTAATAAACAAACAGACACATTTAAAAAACTCGAGCATACAACTTTATAGATATACAATAAATATTAAAACCACAAGACACTCACTCTTATGATAATAAAGAAAACATACCTAGTCCTATTGAGAAAATGTAAAACTAGTACAAAAGGAGTGCAAATAACAAATTAAAATATCCTAAAACTAACTACAATAACAAGAATCACTCAATACTGAAAACAAAATGAATAGTTGTGGTAGACCTCAACAACAACGCGGCTTATATTTACACTCCAAAACAACATTCAAGCTGATGACCAGAATGCACTAACCAAATGCTGACAAAACATTTACAAGCCCAACCAGCAATTTTGCCCCATAACCAAACCTTATATCTCAAAAAAGCTGGGTAAACGATGTATAAAGGTTTTGGCGGCAATTGATTGTTGTGTAAAAGCGTTTGACAATACATTTTGGCTCTATAAGTTTATACCACAAAAACGACCTATTAGAAATTGATGTAAAGGTTTACTTCGTGACTTTGTATAGCTGTTATAGTCACGCGTTATAGCAACCTTTAATGTGACTACTATACAACGATAGAACGTTGTAACAGTGTTTATTGACGCCCTAATGCGCCTGATTTGCGTAATAAAGGTTCTTTCGTTGTAGTAGAAATGAAAACTCAAGAATAGGGCGATATTGTGATATTGTGGGTTTTTAGATCATCCTTACAGTACATAGTACTATAGTGGGCACAGAAAGTCTACAAGAGAGTGATTTGGTGATATAGCTGAGTTTCAAATTACATTTATGTAGCTTAAATTGTCATATAAAGGTTTGTTAACTCTCGTTATAGTCGTAGTGATAAACTTATCACAAAGACACTTTTTTAGAATAGGATTGTTTTTTTATAACTGTCATAGTACCACAATAGTACTATAACGGAGATCCTTTTTCTTTAAAAACATAATTACTGTATATAAAGGTCAGCTGGCAATGCTTTTAAATGATAATTCAGTTTTGTGGCATTTCTATCGCTCTTTTACAACAATATTGACATTCTGATTCAGCGTAATTAATGCGACAACCAATATTTTTTATAAACGACGTAAAATGGATTTAGAAACTTGGAAAAGATTCAAACGCAGTGGGACTTATAGATAAGAAATGAAAAGATAATATGAGGAAACAGCAACGTTGTCAAGAAGCATTCAAATCACTAATGATTGTCAAAACCAAGTTGAAGACCCAATTATAGAAAATAGTCCCGTACAAAATACATTTTACGTTAATAAAGAAATGGAGAATTATTTAAATATGGACAGGTGTGACAGTATTTCAGATTGGTTAAGCTGTTATTCAACAGAAGAAAAAAACCAGCAACTACCGACGAGATGATGTGAAGAATTGCTGTTAAGAAGAGCTGTTGTTTATGTTTCGCAAGACGCAATAAAAAGTTTGATGTACAAATAAACGATCGAATACCGAATACGTAGCCTGCAGATCCACGAACGCTTTTTAATACAGAAAAATCTGTCACTACTCATCCCGTGGGAAATGGACGGTACTGGCATAACAGCTTGACAAAAACATTTAAATATTATCTAAAAATGTGTAAATTTCAAAACAACGTATGTAATTAATGATAGATTATTTTCATTTTTCTATATTTTATAGTAAAATAATTGTTTTGTAGTGAACATTTTTAGCTAATACATAGGTCGAATAATTACATAATAACATTCATCAGGGATGTAGTGGTCATAAATACGAGTAATACCGCAGCCCCGACACCAGAAAAATATGAAACTTAATAAAGATATCATATATTTTTTGCGCACGATGAAGTGCCTTGGTAAAGATGAATTGGTATGTAAACCACAGTTCATACATTTTGTAGTTAACAGAACATGTGTAATTTCCCACGGCCATTCCGCTTCCGGAAGTAGCTTGAAATCGTCACGAGTTAAAACTTATCGATATCTATAATGACAACCATTTTGTTTAACATAGCTCTGAAAAAGAAAAAAAAAAACACTATATTGACTACCTAAGTAGTGGTTTTGTTCCCTTAGCTCAATTATTCTATTAAGGAATATCAGCAACTTTATCACAAAAACTCAAAATATTAATAAATAATAACTAATAAGAATGACACTGACGTCTTAGTAGAGTTGATTTATAAACCCATATTTTCGGACGTGGTATTTTTATAAGTTTAATAAAAAATATTCATCGAATTTATGGCACAAGGACAAGCTCAAAAGGAACCCTAATTTCACGTAATGGTGCTTGTAATCTGTCATAACGAGTGCTATAATAGTGTTCATGAAGCTGAAAGTATGTTTATGACTTAAAATTCGTAATTGTTTTAGTAAAAGCTCAATAATTCGAGGGGGGCATCCAAATATTGTCGTAAACCCGTACATAGTTTATCAGTACAATTACAGTCGCACGTTATTTTCCCCGTAAGAGATGAATAATTTAATTACAAATCAATATCTAACTCGGATCACCACGACATATCCTCGTATTCTCTTTTTATTATATCTTTTTCTCTTCAAAAACATTGAGACACTGCAGCGGCGTGAACGAATGTAAAATGAATGAATGATTAAAAGGTACTTTAGTAGCGTTACGGTGGCTTGTATGTCGTCAAATAGAGATTGCGTTACTGTTACATCAACTGTATTAGGCCAAAATTGTCATGCCTGAACCGCTGCAGATGTACTTTACAACTGAATGGAGATATAATTGCGCCACTTTCTTTGTAGGTGCACCTTCTTTGGCCTTTCATTTGACCACCGATTAGTTTTTACAAAACGTTCTATGGACTTCTAGGTTGGGTGCCACTGATCCTATCATTAGTTGTGGGTACAAAGATACAATAAACTACATATTTGATACCTATCCAACACAATATATTAACTTCTTAATACCAGTAACTTAACTACTTAATATATTAACTTCTTAATACTGGGAATTTTACTTGGCAGAAAATGACAAGTAAAATTCCCAGTACTAACTCTAGAACTTTATACTGACAATTTGTATACTATTCAATAATGAATGTTCACAATAGATTGTTCAACATAACAAGATTAGAACTTTCATACTTTAACTGTATTGACAAAATTACCAGTTGTGACACTTACCGAAACAAGATTTTCTACAAACCTAACCTGATTATTTATTTATCCAATAAGAAGACTGCCATAAATCATAATGCCTAAAGATACCCATGAAGCTCTGACCAGCTGATAACCATGGAGATCTAACACTTGACAAACTTATGTGAATTGCTAAGTTCGATTGTTAAGTAATGTTTACACGAAACATGTGCCTTGAAATATCTATGTTAAAACAAAATTTTAAGTATTAGCGATCTTAGTCGTATCAGGCCTGTATTTCCCGAAGCGCCTGGCAGAGACCGGTGACATTATTCAAAGGTTATAAAATCAAAATGTCTCATTAAACATTCAACCATTCCAACTACTAGTCTAAATACTTAATAGTATATTCCAGTGATAATTACAACACTAAAATGAAATTGTCGAAGAAACAAAGAGGGGGGGGGGGCGCATTGTGATGTGAGGATAAAGTATTGATGGATTGTGATTAGGACATGAACAAGGTCAGGTACCATATAATCAATGTAGGCAACATGAATGAATTAACTACAAATTATTGTCCACTCAAACCATCTGCTCACCAAGTGCACATTATACCTAACTATGCATAAGAGTTCATAAAATTAGAATCAAGACTTCGCTTAACAGGTAAGCTCATTTGATTCCCAATTATAACCACATGCTCGCTGCCCACTGGAATGCGCCGACGAAGGTGAATTCCATTTTAGCGTATACCGTCAGCATTTTAGGGTTCATTTTGAGTAAATTTACGAAAGTAATGCAAACATAGCGCGAAGTCGTTACACCGCACCCTCCGTAATGTTAATGCATGCAAACGATAAAACTCGCTTAATTATAACAGTATGCTGCTCCATACCTATTATAGGTCTATAGTAGGTATGGAGCAGAGTATGTTGAAGTGAACTAACATTGGGAATTAGCCTTTTAACTTATAACAGGACTAGTCACTTTCTAATACTCAGTAAAAATCTGACTTCAAGCTATTATAATAGAAACTCCTCACTTCTTGCTCACAACTTTCTACTTCGTAAGCTTCTAAGTTTTACATGTAGTAGAAGCACCTTTTCAAGAGCAAATAATAAGCAAATTTTTTTAAAGCTCAAACTCAAAGAATTATATCAAATAAACCAATTACAGGCAATTTTGGATTGTCAAGGGTCGGTCAGTCAGAAAGATGAAGCCCGTTCCAAAGCGTATTGCTCTCATGCAATGTGACGGAATGTATTATTTTTTATTTAATTTATTTTGTAATCTAGAGTAGATTACAAAATAAAATGTGGTAATTTTATTATGTATCAAATTAATGTTAAATTACTAATATTGTAATGATTTAAAAAAAAATCGATTAGTTGTTCACTTTCAATAAAAATGCTGTGCATGCCTTTACACAGTATTGAAGACTCGTGACTACCTATTGTTACTATCCTTGTAAATATATCGTTGGTGTACCTAGCTTAATCTTAAATAAATAAAACTGACCAAATAAGTAATCTTTTGGTCGCGAGTGTCTGACGCTAGACAACAAAATGTCACGAGTGTCTAACACTTGGCAACAAAATCGCGAGTGTCTGACACTTAGTAAAATTGTCTGATACACGGCGCAAAATAACCATTTTTGTTTTTTGGGTGGGAAATTATCAAATAACTTCCCCCGCTCTGGGTGGAGCGTGTCAGACTCTTACTGACTAAAACCCACCCGTGTTCCTTCAGTTGCCTGTACGTTGCCAGGGGCCACGGTATCCCTTTCAGGGTTTCCCGCAAGCAATATAGCTTGTGTCTCATTGTAAGACAAGGACTATCTTCCCTCCATCTTCCACTAGGTAATGCCAATGACCAATTGACCACGTCGTAAAGCTGTTAGACTATAATCTAATATTAACGACGATAAAAAATAACAAAAAAAATATTTATCGTAATCAAATCGTGAAGCCTGTAAAATTCCGTAGGTAACTCCATTGTTGGCATCACACAATACATTATGTTTTTGTCGTATCCTCGCAAAACAAAAGATGTCAAACATGAAATAAAGGTCCGCTACAGTTCCGAGTTAGGGCGCGTGCGCACTGCCCGAGTAGCAGATGGTCCGACAATGTTAATTTTATATTGCACGGAGCTTGGAAGATTTTGAAATTAGTTTGCGCTGCTGCAGTTGAGTAGGTACACTATTTTGGAAACTTTTTTGATTATTTCTACTTTCTTTTGCTGTGAAATTGGGGGGTAAATAATAATAATACAGTGGCAACACATTATTTGTTGTATACATTTTTTCTTTTTCAACAAAGTTATTTCAGCTTTAATTTATCTTTTGCAGTATGTCTTTTTTGCCGGAACTATAAATACTGCAAAGTAAGATAATGTATAATTTACTCAAAGTATAGGTGTGCTGACAATTCCAAGTCATATAAATGTTTTATTAAAAAAAATAACTGACTAACTAGTCCAAGTCAATATTTTGCCAGGACGAAAACCTACAAACTCATTGCAGGAGAAATGAAACCAATCTAGTAACTAAGCTCTAGACTGGTGAGACTTTGGCTGGGAAGGTAGGTGTGATTTTCTCATCAACATCAAGATATTACGTTGCGATTCACAACGTAACGTGCAACTCAGTCTGCACACTCCTTAACGTTAAAAGCGTGGAGTCGGACGTCGCAAGACGTTTTAGATCGCCGCGTTTTTGTCGCTTCCACCGCGTTACCTCCGCGTCATACTGTAGGTATGTGCCGGAACCTAACGGATGCCTCACTGCTTGCTGAGATTCACGGTATTTCTGTTGATTGTTGGGTTTATTGGTAGTTGTCAAAAGCCTGAAGGTGTGACGAAATATTATTGGTTGGATAAAAGCTATTATAGGATATCAATGACCTACATTACTTGGGTTGTATATTTTAGATCATAGTTACTTCAAGTATGATCTGATCATCTTGGTAAGACTGTCATTGTCTATGACTTCAATTGATCAGCAAAAAGGCTAGTCATATTATATATTTTTTAATTATTAGTTTTAGACTTTATTCTCCATTACCTACTTAATAAACAACTTCATTCGCGTGGAAGTCGTAAGATACACAATATACTTAAATAACAGCCACATTTTTATAAAACTCTCTCGGCCCTCGACACAGCGCCAACCCACGCTAAATTAATACTTCGTTTTCGCTTAGCGTTCCTTCGGACTCTTTTTCTTTTTGCTCAGCTCCTAAGGGTCATAGCGTGATGTGAAATAGCCTATAATCTTTCTCATGATTTAGGCTATCAAATGCAATTTTGTTCATATCCGACTGGTTGTTCCAGAGATCAACACGTTCAAACAAAAATACAAACTCTTCAGTTTTATTATATTAGTATATTTATATAGATTATAGAAAACTTACCTACATACGTTTGGAAGTTTTCCTGCGAGATTATATTACTAAGAGGGAACGATTATAATGGTGGCACTTCACGTCGCTATTCGGTATTCGCGTTTTTTACTATTTTATTTGGCTATTATATTGTAGAAGTCCGAATAACTCGAACACACCGTCCACACATCGTTATGAACAGCGAATATGCCGAACATTCAAGAATATTTTTGCTATTTTTTTGCTAATCTGAAGGCAAAGATGGACGTGTTGACGGCAGCAGCTACTTATTATTTCCCCTGTGCTAATTACCAACATAATATGTTGGTAATTAGCACAGGGGAAATACATACAACATATTATGTTATGCATACATAAAACACCGCAATTTACTGAGCAAGCCACGTGTGGACGGTAAACGAACGTATTCGGTATATTCGCAATCTTTTGATATGTGACCAAAAACCGACAACCGGAGGATACGAGTGTTCGTGTATTCGTGACAAATAGGCAAATAGAGTAACTTCACATCGTCGTATTTGGGCAAATAACACGAATACGCGAACACGAAGAGCGATGTAAAGTGCCACCATTATGATATGTTTAAGAAATGTTCTTATTTACAATAGTTGCGAGTAATATCCGATTATTGAACATACATAAAAAGTCATAGTGAAACGATTTGTGAATAACAAACAATTGTAATGTTGAAATGGTAATATTACGAGAATATTACGATTAATATTATTAAATGAGAAGTTTAGCATTATGCTAAACTTCTCGTTTTATTACTAAGGAAACATTTGCATAGATTTCTATTTGATTTAATAATAACATTTTGCCTCACACAAAATAGAGAATTTTTCCTTTCTCAAATAGTAAATAATATCTTGAAAAATAACTTTCTGATTATTTCAATAGCCTCGAGTAGCTATTGAATCTGATATTCAGACAATTTATACAATCTTTGTGTAAGACATTTATGGAGCCTACTCTATTACATGCAAAGGTTCGCAAGTAGGTATACATCGTGCAGGACACAGGATTGTCAAATCACACAAGAAATGTTTAACACAAGGTTGAATTCCTAAACAACACTAGCTATGGCTACTCTGAAACGTGCTATCTTAGTAAAGGATTAGAAACTGCACAATATGTGTGGAAGAAAAACAACTTCCCGTGAAAGTTTTTTAATTTGCCGAAGGTATGGATTACTAGAGCTTTCAACTTGTGTCGTCCGCGTCGGATAGAAAGAGTACAGCATGAGACTAGGTTCGTGATACGTGGGGAACGATATTGTGTCAATAGGTAAGTCATACGTGAGTGCGGTATCTTGTCTACATACCTTTAGCTAAAGAACTAGGCCTTATTTAGATCACAAGGCTGAAAGACGTCGACTGCTGGACATAGGCCTCCCCCAAAGCTACGAGTTAGTTTCCTCAAATAAAAAAACCCTCTTGTTTTAATATCTCAAATACACGAACACTTAAGACTACATTAGCTATCTGAAAGCCCTACAAAATATAAACTCCATTTATCGTAGGAATCCTTAAGAAAATCAACAGCTCTTGTTAGTCTTATATTATTAACAAAGGGGTTAAAACCCGAAGTAGCGTCTATCAGACGTTGATTTAGTCCATTGTCCCAATAAACCCATTAGATGGCTTGCTCGTCTTAATTAAAAGCCCTTTGTCACCTAAATAGACCAATTTTACTATTAAGTAATAGTCCACGTGTATTAATTGTCTAGATCTAGGCGAAGGACCAATTGACCTTGGAGTCGCGCCAAGGACGGTAAGGCGATATGTTTGTCTTCCCTGGGGAACGCAAATATGTACTCTGTCTAGCTCAATGTAGGTACTAGTGTGAGCAAAGGTTTCAACTATATAACTTGCGCCCTCATTAATTCAAAATATGACTGTTTAAAGAACTTAATTAGGTAATGTAAAACTTTATTCTTTATTACTCTTTATTTTCCGGTTAGACTGGAAGTAGACCCCAATATAGTTGGGAAAAGGTTAGGCAGATTGACTCTTTATATTACAGAATTCCTAATTTTTTCCCCAATTGAGACGTCCCGATTAAAGCTGTCCCGAAATTTAGTAAATGTTCAGACTGAGCCATGTTGTTATTGGGATGGACGTTCTTTGACTTACATTGTAGCTTAGGTATGTGTGTTTAACGAGCAGTTTTGAAACTATATTAAGATGCCTACAAAGTCGTTTAATATTATAAGTTTCATACAGTCATTATTATGCGGGTTATAAGAAGATGCAGTTCCTCGAAATAAAATCAAAAGTTACTTTCAAATCAAAGGCACTTATTTACACAATTTACCTTTCTTGTTTCAGTTGGAGTAAAGAAGTGGCGTAAACAACTCGCGCATATTACATCATATTAAACAATATTGATTAAAATCAAATATTTTTGTAACATTTTATACGAGCTATTACAAATACGAAATAACAGGAATAAACAAAATCGTAATATCTACATAAAACTCACATACGTCGTAAACACATTTTATCTTTCATATTTACTGCCAACAAATTCAATAATAACAGAAATACATATTATTATATTAGTTGCGTCTATACATAGAACGTTTTCTTCGAGCTAGCTACAGATCCAACATTATAAGTATTCCCCGTGAGTTCCGTGGACACTGTCAGAAGCAGCGAGAGTGTGGGTTCAATACTAATTATTGAGTTAGATTCGGGATATTTCTGTCCCCGAGGTTTGCGTAACTATCATTATGGACCAGTACAGGTTATTGTTATTAGATAGGCCTGGCTGGCAAGTTACATAAATGTGATTTCTTTTGGATGATAGTGTAACTGTTTGTAACGCAAGTAAGCGCTCTTCCTCCTCTCTCTCAATGCCCTGTGCGGCTGTGCCCGACAGGGTCCATATATAATGATAGTGTAACTGTTTGTAACGCAAGTAAGCGCTCTTCCTCCTCTCTCCCAATGCCCTGTGCGGCTGTGCCCGACAGGGTCCATATATAATGATAGTGTAACTGTTTGTAACGCAAGTAAGCGCTCTTCCTCCTCTCTCTCAATGCCTTGTGCGGCTGTGCCCGACAGGGTCCATATATAATGATAGTGTAACTGAGCGCTCTTCCTCCTCTCTCTCAATGCCCTGTGCGGCTGTGCCCGACAGGGTCCATATATAATGATAGTGTAACTGTTTGTAACGCAAGTAAGCGCTCTTCCTCCTCTCTCTCAATGCCTTGTGCGGCTGTGCCCGACAGGGTCCATATATAATGATAGTGTAACTGAGCGCTCTTCCTCCTCTCTCTCAATGCCCTGTGCGGCTGTGCCCGACAGGGTCCATATATAATGATAGTGTAACTGAGCGCTCTTCCTCCTCTCTCTCAATGCCCTGTGCCGGCGGCTGTGCCCGACAGGGTCCATATATAATGATAGTGTAACTGTTTGTAACGCAAGTAAGCGCTCTTCCTCCTCGCTCCCAATGCCCTGTGCGGCTGTGCCCGACAGGGTCCATATATAATGATAGTGTAACTGAGCGCTCTTCCTCCTCTCTCCCAATGCCCTGTGCGGCTGTGCCCGACAGGGTCCATATATAATGATAGTGTAACTGTTTGTAACGCAAGTAAGCGCTCTTCCTCCTCTCTCTCAATGCCCTGTGCGGCTGTGCCCGACAGGGTCCATATATAATGATAGTGTAACTGAGCGCTCTTCCTCCTCTCTCTCAATGCCCTGTGCGGCTGTGCCCGACAGGGTCCATATATAATGATAGTGTAACTGTTTGTAACGCAAGTAAGCGCTCTTCCTCCTCTCTCTCTCAATGCCCTGTGCGGCTGTGCCCGACAGGGTCCATATATAATGATAGTGTAACTGAGCGCTCTTCCTCCTCGCTCCCAATGCCCTGTGCGGCTGTGCCCGACAGGGTCCATATATAATTCCATATATTATTTTCCCACTGTTGGGACACAGGCCTCCTCTCTGTGAGAAGGAGTGGGCCGTAATCCGCCACGCGGGCCCAGTGTGGGTTGGTAGATGTCACATGTCTTTGAATTTTTCGTTCTAGGTTTCCTCACGATGTTTTCCTTCACCGTTTTGAGAGCAGTGGTGATGAAATAATTTACACAAAGTAAAGCGCTTACCTGGGTTCAAACCTACGAACCTACTCGTAAGTCGCGGCCGTTACCACTGGGCCACCACTGCTCTCCATAATTGTTTCATTAATTTTAAGCATAACAAGTGTTTTAGGTTTTACCAACATTATGGAATGTAATAAAGAATTGAGAATTGAGAATTTGATGGGGCTTCAATCTTTGCTAGATTGGAGCCCCATCAAATTTTCAATTGTTCTCTCAATATGTTAAATTATATTATTTACAACGTTCATTCATTCAGTTCGAAAATAATACAGATACGAGTACACATCCTATTCATTTCATTGTGTTCAAAAATAGTTATTTTTACTTACTAGTCGTAATGTATATTTACACAAAAAAGAATATGATTGATCGATTGATTGATTGTAGTACCAATCGTAAACTTGGTTGAGCGGAGTCTTGTTACTGTTGGGTTATTTAGAAATAACTAATATAGACGATCGTTAGCACAACAAGAGTCGTACATCAATGTGTTTAGTTCTCGCATGAAACAATGCATTAGTACACAACATTTTTTATGTCATTTCATAAGCTCATAGTTCCATAACTATGTGGTATTAGTTTTAGCTCGCAGTATAGTGTAAAAACACATTAAGTTCTGTAATTTTTTTGTCAACTTTGTTGTTCTCGCCGGCGTCGTTTCAGAGAGCGTCGGGAGATTTAAAATTTTTGTGAGAAGTTTGCCTAATTCGTACTCATAGGTTTGTTCTAATTCGTAACGGAAAGTCCATACAAAAATGAATTAGATATATAGTTATTCCAAAAAAAAAATATTACCAAAGATTAAGATAGAGGCTAAGACTGAAAATCTTAAAAGGAAGAAGAACACGGAAAATAAGAATGTTTCAGGAAAAAAACAAAAGAACCTAAAGAGACTGAAAAATGGCAATGTCTTTTATGTAATGAAGATCAGAGGACATGATCCAGTGCAATGAATGTTCCAAATGGGTACATGTGCTTTGCGCAGGTGCAGATAGTAGGAATTATTATTATTGTTATGATTATTGCAAGACGATCTCGTAAAGTACGTTTATGGAATATACGGGTACGAATTAAGACAATATAATCTTAAATCATACTTATGAATATATTTTATTTTGTTATTTTTTTCTCAAGAAGGTGATTATTTTTGTTATTTTGTGTTCTAATTATGTAAGGAGAATAAACAAAGTTTTGATTTTCAGTATTTTTATATATTTTTTGCTTGTATTATGACAGCAATTATCTCTTAACGGGTACGATTTAGGTAAGTTTACCCTTTAGGTATTTTAAAACACGTTTTGCTGCTTTCTAGTAAGTTTCATCAAAACAGTTGTTGAATTGGCGCGTAAACGTACTTACTGTAACATACGGCAATCTATAAAACTTCTATGTTCATATTTTGCTACCCGTTCTTTTTCATGAGTTTTAACCAATTCAACCTGAATCATTGGTGTCTCTCAACTTAGCCTATCGCAGTTAACTGTTGGACATAGGCCTCTCTCTTAGGTTGCGCCACAACACCCTGTCCTCGGCCTTCTGCATCCAGTCAGGAGCCTTATTATGAAGTATTAATGCAATCATTATTCCTCTGCGAAAAAAGGATGGTGTTAGCGGCCTTGTATAGCTCCGTCTCTCACTCGCACTGGAATAATGGTGGGATTAATACGTCATAATACGGCCCCTGTTCTGTCTGCTCTACCGGCTATCGTTCCTAAGACAAACATGGCCAGTCCACTGCCACTTCAGCTTGCTTACTCTGTAGGTTGTCACTACAGTGTTTCACCTTTCACGTTTGTAAGACAGCCTGAGCCGAACCGTCTCGGTGCATTCGACAAATAGCGAGTGCTAAGTACCTATTCAAAAGGGGCTGGTGGCGCGGTGACGTCATTAGTGTTCTGTCTAAGATACAACCAAATAGGAATTAATCAAAAGTTCCACTTGAATATCTCCCCTGAATTACACTGGCAGTAATCCTAGCTCCTGGTCAACGAAGCTTCGTCGATGAAGTGGACTATGGGTAAAGGGATAATAATAATCATTATAATATTAATTGTATTGAATGTTTAATTTGTAATGTTATTGATAATTTTTATTTATTTTTTTGTTATTTTATATAATTTATTTTTTGTATTATGAATGTGTTAGTTTTATCAAATCATAAGATTTCAAACATAGTGAGATCCTGAATAAAAATTGAATTGAATTGAAAACCAAAATTCTTTAGGGGCGTGAAGACCATCAGAGACTGACGATAACATTTTTTTAAATGTTTTTTGAATCAACACTGGATTTTAAACAAGGTTATAATTTTAAACCCTATAGACAAAGGACCGCAATTTTTTGTTCTTTTGCCCATTTTCTTTTACGGCAAAACTACCAACATTTATTTTGCTTGGTGCCTTTCATTCCCCGTTATGAGAGTAAAACCGCTTTCGGAATGTATTGCGGCTGGCAACGTCTTTGAGGTGTGATAAAATTTGACTACCTTTACCTATTCTGTAAGAAAATGGCTGAAATATAAAGCGAGAAGATTTTTGTGTTTTATAAAAGTGTTATATTGTCTACTTTTATTTTAGGCCGCTAAGCGATAAAGCTTGACGCTCGGATTACACGAGGTTAGTTTTTGAAGCTAGAATAGCTAGGTACTGCTAGTAAGCTAGGGAGCTGGATACGCAGGCTTCGTGTATACAGAGCTAATAGCGCCCCCCACCACTGACTTTACTATCCTTGCTGGTGTACTAGCCTCGTGTGACCGGCGAGCTGATACCCAATCGGATCATTTTACTGCACAGACTAAGTAACCGTACCTAATAGTTTTGGCTTAAAATTTTCTAGTAAGTATCGTGTAAACAGCTCTAGCATGTGCCAAGCTAAGATAGTTCGCCAGGATATTAATTGGTTGCTAACCTAGCTTAAAAAACTAGCCTCGTTTAATTCTCAACTCGGTTTCACCGGGACTCGCCAATCGTGCAAGAGAGATTCATACTCACAACAGTGTCGTTTTGAGTACTAAGTACATGCAGCCTTTGTATTGCATAATGACGGAATCAACCGTAGGTACTTGCATTCGGACCAACTGATCATAACATGATCAAATTTAATTATATTATTATGACGTTTATTTATTTTCTTTCATATTTAATAACATTTTTAAATATTTCTTACACTGAAAAGTTATTCAAAAAAACATTTCCAATTAAAAAAAAATAGAGGTCCGCCGGTGTTGAACAGGATCCAAGCTACCGGTGGTTAGGGCTGCAAAGACAGGAACCACCTCACAATGCGAGCACGTATCAAGGAGCACTGCCTTCTAAATCAGGTCCTTGATCCAACCGCCTAACGAGAGCCTCGAGAGATGTTGGTCGAGGCTTTCGGCCATCAAGTCATTGGCCGTTACGACAAAGCTAAACCAAAATTATTAAGGAACTAAATCAGTATTTCTAACAATAAAACAAAATCTGTGTGGAGGTAATTAACAAAGAAACTGGAAACACGAAACAGCGAGATCAGAATGAATTGTCTTTAAAAATTGAAAATGAAACCATTTCAGATAAGTTAAAAGTTGCTGAGACACTAGAAAATTTCTTTACCAACATCCCAATAGAGGTTACGAAATCTCTTTCCTCATCATCTATACTAGCTGAATCTGTTCTAAAAGAAAACTTCAGGAGGGATATTCCAAGTTTTGTATTCAAGCCCATTTCTATTGTCACAATTAAAAAAGCATTCAAAAGTCTTAACATAAAAAACACTGAAGACTTATGAGAGATTTCCGTTAAGGTTCTTGGGGATATCATTGACACAATTGCCCCTGTCCTAACAGTTATATTTAATCAATGTTTAGATAGCGGCACGTATCCTGATTTAATGAAACATAGTAGAGTAGTACCAATTTTCAAATCGGGTAGTAAGAATGATCCCTCTAATCATCGACCCATTTCTGTGCTACCAGCATTGAGTAAAATATATGAAAAAATCATGCTAGACTAGATGTTGTCACATTTTAACTCTAATGGAATTTTACATAGTCATCAGATTGGTTAAACGAAAGGTGGGTCGACGACTGATGCAGGAGTAAAACTCATCAGTCACATTTTGGAATCCTGGGAGAATTCCCAGGATACAATTGGCATTTTGTGTGACCTCTCAAAAGCGTTTGACTGCGTTGACCACAATACACTGATCTGTAAGTAAGTATTACGCCACTACGGAATTCATGGACAAGCTGCTGACCTTGTCCTTTCCTATCTATCAAACAGGCAACAAAAAGTAAACGTTAATGGGGTTACATCCTCAGGGTCTCTAGTTAAAATGGGCGTGCCTCAAGGTTCATTTCTTGGCCCTTTCTTATTTCTAGTCTATATAAATGACCTTCCTTACATGATGGCTAACTTATCGGATATAATTGTATTTGCTGACAACACTTCTCTAATTTTTAAAATAGATAGAAAAGATACAGATGTCTTACATGTCAACGATAGTCTAGCTGCTCTTTCGAAATGGTTCGCAGCTAATAATCTTTTACTTAATGCGAACAAAACTAAATATATTAGGTTCTCATTACCAAATGAACCTCAAGTGGGTCTAAATCTAAAACTTGATGGCAAAAAACTAGATGCAATAACGGAAACTATATTTTTAGGAATTACTTTAGATTCAAATTGCAATGGGGCGCCCACATTAGAACTCTTTCAAGTAGATTAAGTTCAGCTGCATATGCAGTAAGAAAAATAAGGCAGTTGACTGATATAGCCACAGCTAGGTTAGTTTACTTTGCTTATTTCCACAGTATTATGTCTTATGCCATTCTGCTGTGGGGATCGGCAGCTGATGTAGATTCCATTTTCATTTTACAAATGATGCCCTCATTTGTAAAATGAAAATGGAATCTGCCCGCGCTATCTTTAAAATGGATCCTTGCGAGTCCCTTAGAAACAAATTCAAAGAAATTGATATACTGACTCTACCTTCTCTTTATATCTTAGAAAGTATTTTATATATTCGCAAAAACTTAGGACTTTTCAAAATAAGAAGCGATTTCCATAATATAAATACACGTAGTAGACATGAAATTGTGATACCCAAATTTAGATTAACTAAAACAAGCAAGTAATTTCTTATAAACAGTATCCGCTTTTATAACAAGTTGCCTAAGTCGGTTACAGAACTTAGCGATGGGAAGTTCAAAACCTGCATCAAACGCGTCCTTATCAAAAAAGCATATTATAAAATTAAAGACTACATTGAAGACGAGGAAGTTTGGCAATCATTTTTTCTGCACATGTGGCTTCCCTGGTACCTCATTAACGGCAAATTATGTAAGAGTCTATTAACTGCTCCCAAATTACCATGTTTATATTTATTACATTCTTCCTTGACATAATCACCCTATTATTTGACATTACATAATTACCTACAATTTAATTTCAACTCTTTATTAGTGGCTTTTGTTGACATGATAATTATTCAGATTTGTTACAGCTGTAAAAGCAAATTACTTAAAATACGTTTTTATTTTTATTAATTTATTAATCTTTATTTAGATTCTTTTCTATTTTGTGAATGTGAGAGCACTGTAGGCTTAGTGGACTGTAGATTTGTTAACCATCATTATTCTGGTAAGTACCTGTACTTGTTGAAAGACCTACACTGTCCTCCCATACCTAATAACATTGTTATTTGAAAATATTGTAAAAGCCAATTATTTTTAAAAGGGTAACCGTGGAGTTTCTTGCCAGCTCTTCTGCATAGGAAACAAACAATTGGAACCGTGCTCGGTGCACGGTTTCAATTGGTTATTGTGTTTTGACGTTTCATAAGTGCCCATGTAGGTAGGTTTATGTGAAATAAAATATTTTGAATTTGAATTTGACAATAATTGGCACAATGATAGTCGAGCTCACATTCCACATGTCAACAACCTCGTGTGCTAAGTCGAGATATTTTATTTGTTTCTCTTTCACGAGTTTCTCGTCATGTGGAATAGTAACATCGTTGTTCCCCCATACATTCTGTATGGGAGAACTTGTTTTTAACTACAAAGTTAAGTTTATTCTTGCGATAAATTCATCCCAACTACGGGACCCTTCATTGTGCGTGGTCCAACACGCACTTGGCCGGTTTTTTTATTCAACACGACGTGCCAAGAAATACATAATATTAACGCAATCATAAACGTTAATGTTCATGAGTTCAGAAATCGTAGCCCATTACCTAAGTCAGGTGTTCATGGCGTCTCAAGAATAGACTATTAAATAATCATATTTTAGGCGTTTATTATCTTAACTTCACAAAAGCATTATTAAACGAAACTTAAGCTCATTAAACATAAACGATACAAATTTTACACCGATAGCAGAATAAACGCTCTTTGCTTCGGGCTCACTTTATAGGCTTCATTTGACTTCGTTCGACTTCAGCACCGAATCTTAAAATGCTGGTACGTGGCTCATAAACAGCGATACTGCACGTCTTTGCTTTCGCATTTATAACTGTACTCAAACGATAAACTTAAAAGCTAATACTGGTCACGTAGCTAGTGATGTTATTCATTTTCGTATTCGGTGTGCGAACTTATGTATTTTTCGGTTTTCGAATATTTATGGTTTTTTTTCAGTATTAGCTCTCTACGCGTAAGTAAATCAATAGTATACGGGTTTATTTTCTGAGCCGTGTATATGTTTTTAAAAACTACATGGTTCATTAGAACAAATTCCTCTAATACTTTCAGATGAGTCCACACTGACCCATCTCAGATCACTGTATAGAGCCAGCGAAACTCTTAAACAGCTATTATTTACATTATTTGAATTTCGCACAATAGCTACTTAAGCGTGCCTATATCAAAGCAATATTCAATACCCTATATAAATGATATTCTATAATCATTGTATCAGAAATATTGAACAATGAAGGAAATATAATACAATACTGGATACAAAATATTAAAGCTTTCTTCGACGTAGTTTCAATACAATTACATAGAAACAAAATACTAGGTACGTTAACATTACTTGACTTAAATAATATTTCTCATAACGTAACCATTATTTACGGGCTCCTATTATTTTATAGCTATTGTCCTTAATGGTCAGTCATTATGAGTACTCTTCTAATAATAATTATGGTACGATAAGAATAAGACACCGTGGACAAACAAGGGAATTTTATTACGATGTCGAATTATTACGAAGACGGTGATTAATTGAGTTGTATTATTTATCTTTCTTTGTCGTCTTATACCTTTATTTCACGAGACATAATTTAGTTAGTCGTTGTACTGAATGTCTTGAATAGGATATGAAGAAGTATCATTATCTGTGGGTAAATAACAACAAAATTGTGGCAGCTAAATTCGCCACTTCGATGAAGCCTCGATGATGATAAGTTGTCCTGATTCTGCACCACATCCCACTATCCCTTGGAAAACTTTGCGTATTACTTTTTCCTCTCCATTGCCAGCTTACAACTAATTATCTCAACCAAATCCACACTAACTGATTAATGTACACCACCGTCACGTTTATCCCCGCTGACGAGATGGCCTCAGATGCGAGCGCATCCGACTGGAGCGAACCTCTTCATATGGAATACTAAGCATTGTCCATTGTTTTGATAATTACTGTTGCTCTGATACTAGCATAAAAACGATTGTTTGTTCGAGATTAGCCACCAGGGGCCACCAGCCACCAGGTCAAACAATGGTGATCCTGAAATGATGACCAGTATGTCAACTGCATAGAAGCTTTCTCCGATTTATGATTGTTTTGATGTTTTAGGCCTTTAAACTTAAAAATGCACGGTGGCTCGATTCAGGAGTCCGAGAATGTATTTATCTAAAATAACAAAACTTTCAAAATTTCACGAAGAGTGCTAAAACTTTGAAAACACCGGATACCATTTTCGATTTTTCTGATTATAGAAAGTGAAGTAGTCAAGGGGATTTTGGTTCATGCCTGTGTTTATTTTTTCAATTGTGGTTGTTTTTCTGCCACCTCTACAAACAAATATAAAGGTGCATATTGCTCACTCAAATAATCCAAGGCTAGACAAACACATTCTTACTGAAAAATATTAGAAGGTATTAAACTTTAATACTATTAGCGGACCTCACCACAACATTTAAGGGTAGTATGTAGTTTGCTCAGAGACTGTTGTCAAATGAAACAGGGTCCCTATTATAAACTCCAAGTGTTAGATGTAAATTGTTTATGTTTTATAGTATGTAAATAAACCCGCCTGTAATTGGTTTATTTGAAATAAAAAAAAAAAAAAAAAACTCCAAGTAATCAAAATGGTAACATTTGGTAGGGCACCAAATGTGACCATTTTGATTACTTGGAGTTTCCTTAGCTCAAAGTATTGACGGTAGATGGCGCTTTTTGCCCGTTGGTGACTCACGTAACATTGACTTTTATTTTAGCCGCTAGATGGTAGCACAGGCATGCTTCAGTAGCTGTAGTTTGTAAGTTATTATGGATTAGTTATTCAGGTTACACCTGCAATGTTGGCTGGTTTATACCTACATTTGCCAATAACAGGTGATTAGAGACACTTACACTATGTGATAAAGACTTTTTCAGCAGGGGAGTGGGTTCCCCTAGACAAAATGTCACATTAAATGTCCATTTTATTATCAGATTAAAAATATCGTTTTTTAATTTTTCACAATAACGAGGTGGGAAGCTAAGGAGTGTATTACGTATTGGTATAGTCCGCGCGCGAGTGCTAGTCACCGGGTTTAATAGTACCTACAGCGAACAGTACTATTATTTTTTGCGGTTTGAGTAAACAGTCCTGTGTACTTATTTTCTTTACTGGCGGCAGCTACATCAAATAAGGTACGGGTAAAAAAAAAACGACGTAATTTATATTCTTGGCATTTATTTTATTTATACAAAAATAAATTATTTATTAATTTTACTGATGTAGTTCACTAAATTTGTGAAGGTGGATAAAATTCATTTATTAAGATATTTAATTGATTTAGGCGAGACCTTGCGAAAATCCAAACTATACACGTAGATATATTTAGTAACTTATTCCGCTTAACTATTCCTAAAGAGTCATAAAAAACGCTGTAAGAAATCGACATGTGTTTCACCTGTCGGGCAGTTTGGCTCACTCTGCGTCCGGCGCTCGGCGTGGCAACACGCCGTGTTTGGGTTGGCGACAAATCAATCGTCATCCTGAGGATGCCTCATTGAGAGGTGAAACATGGGTCGATTTCTTACAGGGTTTTTTATAACTCTTTAGGAATAGTTAAGCGGAATAGGTTACTAAATATATCTACATTTATAGTATTTTTTCATTTATTAAGTACAATACTGACGCTTAGCTCACAGGGCGACATCTGGTGTCGGAATTGTGAAGAAATATATAATGATCTAGATAATATATAAGAGTAAAATTAATATTTATTGCTTTAAAGTAACCCATTGTAATATTGTAAGCTGCATACAGTGATGGAATTTCCGTATTTTGTAGGCATATTCTACCTATAGTTTTACCCTACCACTGCTACAAGCTCGAAAATCTCAAATCTGCTGTCATTCATGTGACTTTCTTTTGAGCTCGTTTTACCATATCAAAAAATCTTGAGTTCTAACGTCCTATAATAATAAACTATTGGTGAAATGGCAAGTTACAGTAAAACATCAACAGATTAAGCTACTGATATCGTTATGTTTATACAAACGTCTCGTACTAAGGCAGTGTATAACAATCAAGATTTTGTATGACAGAGAGACACAGTGACAGACAAACGTAAAATCAGACATGACAATTAATGTCAAAGTCGGCAAGATTTCAAATGTCATTCTTGTTTTAGTATTTCTGTTTGTCTGTATCTAATAAACGCGAAGCTGTAGTGTAAGTGCTCGCTAAAAGGCAACTTGTCTACAATATACTCCGTGGGGGTGACAACAATGTGGCTCCGATGTTACTTTTAAATTATTGCGATAGACTGACGGTTGTTGACACGAGGAGAACATGATCTCTAACAAGTTCTGGGTGAATACTGAATAGTTAGGCTATTAATGAGAGGTACGGATCTAATGTAAAATAGTGAAGAATCAAAACTTTTAGGCTGATAATATAGATGCTGCATGAGGGCAATGTAAGTCTGAAAGTATAAAATATATAAATAACTTTAAAAATTTTACAAATATTTTTTTTTAATTTTGCCTACTAATTTACTAATTAAGTTACTAATTTAAATATTAAATAATAAAAAAACTCAATAAATTCCAGGACATACCCGTTGCTCCAGCCCATCTTGCGAATGAACAAAGCGACCGTTGAGCTTTGTGATTTACGAGCAACTGAACTTTGAGCAAGTGTAGCAGTCTACGCACACATTTAAACTTTGAAAGTTTTGATGTGTGTGCTTGAAAAACCGACACCAAATGGCAAAGTGTAAATTGTGATCAAACTTTGAACGAATACCCAAATACCCGTGCCTCACAAGTGTTCGAACAACTGTTCAAAAAATGTATCTGTGTCTGACGCCGGCTTTACTATGATAATTATTTATCACATTATTCTTATAAAAAAGAACTTACCAACAGAACTTACAACATACAATCATAAATGACTGCTGAAACATGACCATTTTAGAATATTCTTCTTTACTCAATGATATAGAAATCTTTTTAACGGTTCCGTACGTCCGAACGAAAAAACAGAACCCTTATAGGATCACTCGTGTGTCTGGCTGGCTGGCTGTCTGTCCGTCTGTCACAGCCAATTTGCTCCGAATCTACTGGACCATTAAGTTGGTACACATATATCCAGTACAACGATTTTGTCGATGTCCCTCGGGAATCATCGCATTTCCGAATACAAACAGCTTTCTTCACATTTTTTAAGCTAAAAGAGTATTAACGACTCTATATATTTCCAAGTCGATTGAGAGCGTCCGCTCTGCACCAAGTGCAAAGGGCACCTGATAACTGACGAAACACGAAGTTTTCCGAGGGACATTAAGAAAATAGTTGTACTCTAATTCTGTGACCCAAACACGAACGTGTAACGTAAATAAATGAATTTTTCGAACTTATGAAGTAATGGATTAATCGTGTATTACGCAATTAGGGTACTGGCAGAAATTAGGCACACAGCTCGCAACAAACAAGTCCACATTTTGATCGAAGTGAATCAACTTCACTCATCTGAGCCCACTTGCCTCGTTAAAGTCAGTGCAACTTTGTTGTGTCAATCAGTCAACATCACAACGGAAGTGACATCGAAAATGAAGATTTACAGAATCACAGAACAGATCGATCACAACAACAGTTAGCATAATCTCGGCTAAAACAGTGTCCACATTTTTTGGCATTTAAATGGATCAGTGACCTCGACGTGACCAATACCGTTGTCTCGTGAAATAATAAGACAGATAATGTCACGACCCCCGTATCTATAAAGGTCTATCTTTGCTTTGTGCGGAATATTGTCCGTTGAAATGACGTAAATGCGAACACTGCATATAGAGTGGTCTAAGCATCGAACCGCGCTAGAAAGTGGTGCTGATTTTTATTTATTTATTTATTAATAGAAGAACCAACAGTTATAACAAATGGATAACAGTTGATTAAGAAACATAGAGCCAATTACAGGTTCTCACGGGTAATTCGCTGATGCTGCGGATGGTTAGGGTTGTGGCTCGGCGTGTGCCTCTGGGCGTGGTTGTCGTGCGCGTGGTGCGGGTGTGTGAGCGCGTCCAGGTCGGCGTGGTCGCGGCGCGCGCCAGGTGCAGCTCAGGTCCAGCATCACGCATCACTAGAACGAACAGGGACGTGAAGCCCTGGAAGGTGAAATATTATGAGTGGTTAGTGATTGGACGTCGTCAATGATCAACTTTAAAACTGGGCTAAAGTTGCGAGCAGTACCTAACTAAGCATTTAATTTAGTGTTTTCATCTCTATATCTAATCTCTAAATATCATAAAACAAAGTCACTTTTCTTTTAAATATAATTATAATTTTGCTACTTATTGTCATTTTAGTAGTATAAAATAGGTATATTTGATTGAACATGATAAGAAAGTGAAAATGAAGAAACGACAATGATAGTTCATTCAACAATATTAATAATGAAATCAATCTCTGAACATTTACGAGACTTATGATAGACCTAAATAAATAAAATAAAGGGTAGGAGATCTGGAACACAGTCTTCTTCTTACGTTGCAAACTCGCACTTAGATTTGCTATCTCCCTCTTACCATCATCTACCATGACATGTGTAATTAAATACATATCAATTAATTAATGCGTTTATTTGAGATACCACATATTGGCGACGATAGAAGAACTTACAGAGCAGTGACTGAAATAAGAGGTGAGCAAAATTATGGATTAAAAGACAAAAAAAATTAAAGCGTCTGGGTGAAGTTGGATACAGGACGTCGGTTTGCATTGCAAATATTTTGAAGACGCCATATTGCGTTTGAAAGTGCTATCTATCAACTGCACGGATAACGATAAGACCCAACTTCACAGTTGTATATGTATGTCAGATCAAGAAAATAAAATCAGTTTCGAGCAAAAGACTAATTTAATAAGGTCAGGAAAAGAACCTATATTTACCAATGCAATAAAGAAGAACTACTAATATTCCGCTAACATTGCAGGAAGAGGGGTTGAAATATCGAAAACAAGAAACTATTGACAAATGTAGGTACGAAAACTTTTGAGTATTTATTACAAAACAAAACAATTATTGAAACCACCAGGTGGAATTAAAGGAAAAAAAACTGTTTGCGGCGGAATTAAGGCTTTTGATGGAGAAAAAGTCTTTGAATAACAGCTGGAGTGCTACATGATTGTCAATGAAATTAATGAAGACAAGAAAGTTCCACTACTAATTATAAAACTAACTCCAAAAGTGTTTGAAACTTTAACATAATAATGTTAATGTTTCACACTACCAAACACTTACACACTTAACACTTATGTTCGCCAGTGAAAATATATTTCGTTGAACTATGCAATAAATGAAAGAATAAGTATGCCAAACCATTATCAACAGACATAAAATTAGTGAAATTTAGAAAAAGGACCCAACTTGCAGATTAGAAAGTTCAAGATTATATGCTGGAATTAAGGAAATTAGCAGGAAAATGTAAATTTAAGGAATTGGATGATAAATTAAAAGAAAACTTTATTGAAGGAGTTACTTTCAAAACCATTAAGTTTTAATTGCTGAAAAGTGAGGCAGACATATCACTTGATAGATGAGTAGCGGTAGCTCGCACAGTGATAGATAGATAGATAGATAGATAAATCGTTTATTTAGTGCACACAACATACAAAAACACGATTAAATCATGGCACCTTGCAGCTATTAGGAAATAGCTGCAAGGTGCCAATATACAAACAAATAAAAAAGGAAGAAAACAAGACATTGTGATGACACTATTGACTATAAATAAATAAATCTATACATATAATAAATCTGTAGAAAAGTAATTTTTGTACATTGAAGAAATTGAAACAAAAAATAGCCAGCGTGTGAAAAGATAAGTAACAGAACCCATTTCCATCATTTTTGAAATTTTTGTCTGTTTGTCTGTTTGTTTGTGCGCACATCACGTAAAATCTACGAATTCAATGCTGACAATGTTTACATACAAAAATTATACGTAGCTTGAGGTTTAACTTAGTTTTTGTTTCATCGAAATCGGTTCACTCTATCAAAAGATAAATATGATTAATTTAGTGAGTTCAAGAAGTAAAATATTACGTTACGCAATTCAGTATAGTACTTACAACGACATCTTAAGACTAAAAATAGAACTAATGTTGATAGTTGAAATCCAAATCCGATAGATGGCGTTGTGCAAATGACGTCATTTTCTGAATCGCGGTGTTAAGATTTTCCGCGCGAGAATGACGTCCACCGTGTTTACTAGGCAAATTGGGTTTCGTTAGGTGTCTTAAAAGTTCTTGCGTGTGTTGTAAAAGTTCTTTGGTTGCTTGGTTTATCGATTTTCTAAATTGGTCGAAAAAAAAGTATTGGCTTATCTTATTGGTTTCGTTTGGTCATTGGTTTGAAGTACGAAGTAAAGATTGTATTTTATTTACTTCGTAGTTTGAATCCAATAGTGCCAATCGTTATACAGTAAGTTAGTGTTGCCAATTCGTTGAGTCACGACCACGAACAGACGATACGTTGTCACACTAGACTGTTCGACGCACCGTTCTTTTAAGTTTGTAGGCTATTCAGTCATAAGTGTTGTTGGTTTTGTTTATTGCTTTAATTTTCCTTGAAAATGCCTCAAAGAAAAAAAACTAACCTTTCGCTGCGTAGCCGAACCGAAATGCGAAAAGGATGAGACTTTGTAGGTCTCAGGAATCGGAAGAAGATCGTGAAGCACGATTATCTGCTAACCGAGAGCACATCGCTCTTTCACGTGAATCGGAAACGTTCACGTTTAAGTTCACAAAGAACACGGACCGCGACTTTGCGTTCTCAAGAGAGTATCCAGGAACGCGAAGTTCGGTTGTCTGCTGATCGGGAGCGCCAGTCTCTCTCACGCGAGTCAGAGACTTTCACAGAAAGGGAGTCGCGCTTAAGTTCGCAAAGAACTCGGACCGCGACTTTGCGTTCTCAAGAGAGTATCGAGGAATGCCAAGCACGTCTGTCATCTGACCGAGAGCGACACGCTCTCTCGCGCGAGTCTGAATCTCTCTCCCAAAGAGAAGAACGATTACAAATAGCTAGACATAACTATGTAGGTGTACAAAGAAACAATGAAAGTTATCTTGCATCTGAAAGGGAAAGAATAGATGAACTAAGACGAGCAGAAACAGCAGAACAACGTCAATCTCGCCTAGAAATAGAACGAGCTCGATACCATATGAATAGAGAAACAAATAGCGGAGCTGATGAGTCCATGGAAAATGACGATGCAAATATTTTATTACCTTGGGACAATAGGGAAAAATCAGGGTTCACATATTCGTCTAGAATTAATTATGCTGGCTTTACTTCCGTGGGTGACATGAGAGAAATTTGTAATTTTTGTCATGCTTTGAAATGGAGGAAAGAGACAGACGGAATGTGCTGCTCAAATGGAAAAATTGTTCTTCCAAATTTCCAAGATCCACCACACTTACTTAAAAGTCTCCTGAATGGCGATCATCCCCAGTCGAAACATTTTTTGGATAATATTCGTTTATATAACAGTGCTTTTGGGGCAAAACAAATAACGGAAGGACCGTTCATGCCAACCTTCAAAGTACAAGGTCAAGTTTATCACCTTATTGGATCTTTGCTGCCAGAAAATGAACCCAAATTTCTCCAAATTTATTTTGTATCCGATTACACGCAACAGCTCAATGTTAGAAATCACAATTTTCCCCAGCTCAATGCTGAGCTTTTGGGTCAACTTCAAGAATTGCTGCATCACGTTAACCAGTACGTTCGTGAATTCAAAGCTGCATTGGAGTCAATTCCACAAGGCAGCAATGATTTCAAAATTGTTATAAGTGCCGATAGACGTCCTGTGGGTGAACACCGTGGAAGACACAATGCACCCGTCGCAGATGAAGTTGCAGTTGTTTTAGTCGACCAGGAGTGTGAGAGATGATTATATTATTATTATTATCTAAACGACGTTGTTTTGTTCTCGACAACCACGCGAACGAAGTCGCGGGCACAGCTAGTACATAATAAAAATCTTTATTGCAGACCACATGGTCCATAAAAAAAACTCATAAATTTAAAATAACAGAATCAAAATAACAATTAAAAGTAATATTAAAATCAACATTAAAAATTAAATTTAAAATTAATAATCTAACTTAAAAATTAAAAACATTTACGCTGCTATTTGCAGCCACCGTTTGTAGGTCTCGGTAGCATACATCCTATCAGCAAGGTCCTTAACTATACTGTTTCTACACGTACCAACCCTGGACATGAATGATGCAATTCTGCTTCTCTGAATGGCATTGAACGCTTTCACCCTCGCCTCCGACACACTTTAAAATAATGGATCAAAAACATAAAAAAGTGCGGTGTGCGTCTCAAGGTTGCACCAAATGGGAGTCCAGCTCAGCACGTGCCAGGCAAATATACCTGACGCTGATATTCTGCTGAATCCCTGCAGTGACATACGGACGTCGAGTAGATGAGATAAATATACTAGTTATTGGTATTGTGAAAAAGTTAAATGTGCGGAGTGAAATTTAAGTATACCCGCAATTTAAATATTGTATTCTACAGTAAAGTTTAACATTTGGAAATTTCCCTGTTAGATGATTATTGTGTATTTGATTACTTGATTATTTAAATAGATAAATGTATATTGATTAATCTAATTATGATAATAGTTGCATAGGTGTGAATAAAATAATCGAATTAAATGGATTAAAATGTGTTTGTAATAAATAACTTTAGGTACATAAGCATATGTATTATAACCATTATCTAATAATCGACCCACAAATAATTAAATCATTACTATTCCCTTTGTTCACAGATATTGTGACCACGAGTTGCACGAAAAAAGAAGAATGACTTGGGAAGAACACGACAGCCAGTTATATTATGGACGTGTTCGAAACAGTCAAACCCAGTTTTTTCTGCGAAGCCATAAGAATTTGCCGCAGTCGAATTCTGAAGGTGCCAAGACATTTAAGATTCCTTATTGGCGGGGGAATATTGTTCATATAGATATTGTGCATTTAGATGCGGCGTATCTAAAACTTCCCCTGAAGGCAGCTGTCTTGTGCGATTGAGTGGAGAGTTGCTGCGAACATTGTCTACTTGCGCATTCTCTTTTACTAGCGATCCAGCTCAGTTTATTGTACAGGTGGGACGGCTGTTTGTGCTTTATGACTCCAAATAGTAGGCATACCAAGAGCAACTTACGACGTGACTTCATCTTGAGGATGGAGTGGTTATTTAAAAATGGCGTTACGTGACTTCTTGGTGGGATTGAGAAGCAGAATCGAGCGCAGGCGTTTTGCACCCTCTGGATCAGTCGATCAGTTCTTGCCAGTAGTCGAGGGCCAATAACTGCGTCCACATAGTTTAGGTTAGACAGCACGAGTGGCTCAACCAGCTGGATCCGCAGCTCCTCCTATAGATAAGGTCTTATTTTATAAAGGACCTTAAGCCGGTAAAAACAAGTGCGCACTGACTCTGCCACGTGTGTTTCGTATCTCAACGCAGCGTCCATGTTCAGACCCAGATTACGTGTCTCAATGACTCGACTGACCGACTCACCCAACAGGGTAACGTTGATTGTTGCCGGTACTGCACTGATTTGGTGGTTGGTTCCAAAGAGCATATACTTAGTTTCAGTCGGGTTAAGTACCAAACCGTTGTTTTCAGCCCAATATGCTATCCTATCAAGATCATCGTTAAGGTTTTTTAACGCGCTGTTGTAGTAACTTGGCTTAAAAGAGATGTAGACTTGTACGTCATCTGCATAAATGTGGTACAGTGGAAGCTGCCCTGATGCACACTAATAATTCAAGTGACATAATACAAAATAGAAAGTCAAGTTTAGAAAAGGAAATTCATTATAACCAGAAAAGACAAAACCTGTATACAAACAAAATAAAACTAATAGAAAACTGTGATATGTTATTGTTGTGGAAACAACAATCACAAAAAATTTGAGTGCAGTTTGAACAAGAAATACTGCTCAGAATGTGACCACAAGAAACAATGACTGCGATCGAATCATTTCTGGGTAAAATCAATTTTTATTCTCGTTTCTTAGAAAATATGGCAACTGTTTTAACGTCATTATATGATTGTACAAAGAAAGATAGATTTAACTGGTCACCAGAATGTGAAAAAGCATTTCAAATAATAAAGAAAAACCTGGCATCTGCTAAGAATTTAAGGCATTATGATCCACTTCTGCCATTGATTTTGACATGTGATGCATATGAAATTGGTCTGGGAGCAGTTTTATCTAATAGAGATAAAAACGGTACTGCTACACCCATCTGTCATGCTAGCAAAAAACTGAGTGAAGTGGAACAGAAATATTCCAACATTGATAAAGAGGCAATTGCAATCATTTTTGGATAACATGGGCGATTTTTTGAATTAGAGACTGATAATGCAGCTTTGGTACGAATTTTTGGCTCTACTAAAAGTATTCCAAAAATGGCTGCTAAGAGATTACAACAATATGCTATATTTTTGTCAGATTTTAATTATAAAGTAAGGCACATTAAAATTACTTCAAATCCAGCAGATTTTTTTGTAGAACAGTGGAGGATTATAAAAATAATCATAAGGAAATTACATTAAAACCAATTTCTTCTTCAGTACCTGAAAATGATATCTTCAGCTTTGATTGTTATATTAATGAATCAAAATTAGAAACAATAGTTTAGAGAATAATAAAAAAGGAATCAAAAATAGACATAATATTAGCAAAAGTATTAAGGTACATTACAAATGGCTGGCCCAAAAAAATATATTTATCAATAGACATATTACCATATTATAACCGTAAAAATGAAATAACAGTAGACAGGGGTTGCATATTTTGGGGATATCGCAGAGTCATCGTCATCAACTGTAACTAAAATAAAAGAAAGTGGTTGTAGCCTGATTTCAGCCATCAACTTGTTTCTGTTTGATTATAGAAGTACACCACAGCGTACTACTGGGGTGTCGCCAGCACGTCTCATGTTAGAGAGAGAAATCAGGAACAGGTTTAGTTTATTACGTCCACCTTCATTGTCTGACACTGTTCAGGAAGTAGTAGAAAAATAAGAGATCAAGGAAAAAGGGAAATTAAATGGGAAATAGGTCAAAAGGTTATGGTCAGAGACCACAGGAAAGGCAGAAAGTTTTAGGAATAATTATAGAAGAGGCCGTACCAGGGGATACATAGTTGATGTAGAAGGTCAAAGGTGGAAACGTCATGTTAACCAAAGTGTAACTTGCTCAGAGTCTGTAGATACTTGTTAAGTTAATTTAGTTTGGAAGGGGAGTTTATGTTATTTTCTAACAAATATTGTTAAAAAAAAGTGCGGGAGAGTGTGAGATTTGGATCGTAGTCTTCTTATTACCTTGCTCACTCGCACTTAGATTTGCTCTCTCTCTTACCAACATCTAACATGTCATGTGTAGCTCTGTATTAAAAATACATATCAATTAATTAATGCGTTTATCGGAGATACCACAGAGTTTCTGAGAGCCACTAAGGACGAGCTGTGTGACTGGTACACGTAAAGCTTTTGATATTGCAGAAGATTTTCGTTCGATGTTGCATTTGAAGTCCGGTTCAGACGGGATGATGATACTCACCTATTCTTCATATTGTTACACTTTATGAAATCCACATCTAGATCCTCCTGCAAGGACTGCTCGGTCAGCCGGTCGGTTGCTCTCTCACGTGCGCGCTTTCGCCTCGGACGCCTCGGACGCCTCGTTGATGTAGTTCATGACCTAAAGCAGGTTTGTGGGGCTGGAAAAAGGAGAAATGTGTGCAGAGAATACAGGATATTCTTAGGATATTAGGATCATGATTTTGCACCCTGCAGATTTAAGGACGTAAAAAAGGTTACGGAAGCCGCGGAGCCGCCACCTACTGGGCTACATTAATCAGGGACCTAAGGAATTTTGTATCATAGATTCGAAAATAAGATGATTCCGGTTTTTAATTTTGGCTGCATATAAATATAACTTACACTTCAGTGAGTCTAATGACCAGTTTCTCTTTGTATACAAGTTGTGATATACTATTCCAATACGCAGAACAATGCCAGCAAAAGTCACAATACATGATATCAGTCACAAGATTGATAGAATTGTAAATGTGTTAACACTTACGTGGTGGGTGTATCCGTAGCCAGCGGCGTCGAATCATCACCGGAGGGCTTCAGCAGCACCCCGCTGAGTTCCCTGGCCAGCTTTTTAATGAGAGGAGGCCGCTCGCCCAGACGCCAGTAGCAGCAGTGCTATTCTGTAACCATCTCACCGTGAAAATTTAGGTGAAGTGAGCTCGGAGTGAGCTGTCAGTCCCTAGCAGCAGGTGGAATGACAGCTCACTTCAAGTTCACTTCACCTGAGTTTTCACCGTGAGATTATTACAGAATAGACCGGCAGTTGATCTCGGTGGGTGAGTTCGACTCCTCTGAACTGCTGGGGCTCGGCTGCTTCTCTATCTTTGATACGCCCATTATGTTGCATTTCGCTGGGGACCTGGAAATTCATATTTTGGTCTTGTTTATCACATTCATCCATCTTGTCACATTGGTGTGAGAAAGTTGATACCTACTCAATACTCAATCATTTCTTGCATTCTACAATGTATAGTTAGGTGGTAACTTAATGAGATCATTACTGACCCTGTCTGGCACAGCAAAATAGTAGGACAGAGGCACGTTTAAAAACTTAACTTATCCGTCTTATATACATATTAAAGTCGCTTTTCGTGTTTGTCTGTACGCCCGCATTGTTCTTCTAAACCACTCAAGAGATTTTGATGAGGTTTTCACCATCGTTTAGGTCATCGGTTAGGAAGGTTTATGTGTATAATACGTTCATATTAAAGTTACATGTACTAAGAAATATCGATTTTTTGTCAAATCGTAAAAACCGTGCGAAGCAGGAGCGGGTCGCTAGTCTTAACTACAATGTAACGTTATTAGAGTTTTTTATAATACTTATGAATTATCAAATGTTTAAAGTTTTTATACTAATGATTATTAGATAATATAACACTTTTACTTTATCGTTTTATATTCATTTACAGTATTGTACCGACCATTTTTTTTTGTGTATTTTTATTATTATTATTATTTATTTATTTATTCAGACAAAGTCCATTACTGTTAGTTACAAAAAAAAAAAAAAAAAATATCTTACAAACTATGTTAGTACAGACATATTACAACGGTATTTACATAAAAAGTGAGTAGTCATGAAACCTCTCGCTCGGGTTCAGGATAGATTGCTACGCTATCTGACCAGAATCCGAACGAAAGCCTTCATGACTGCCGAGTCATACTTCTCAGCAATTACTTGAAGGATACTGTTAGTGCTGCTCCGCAATCTGCTTAGTAGGGAGGCGGTTCGCTTGCGCATTATAGCATGGAAGCCATCAACCCGAGCCTCCACAAACATACCCGAAGCTCTACAAAAGCGGGGCAGCCCCAGCAGCATCCTGAATCCATTATTATACTGAACACGCAAGGCATTGATCGACCTTTGAGTACAGCTGACCCACAGGCTACTCGTGTAAAAAGTTTGACAGTAAGCTTTAAAAAGTGTGACCTTTACCTGTTTACTGCAGCGAGCGAACCTGCGTGCCAGCATATTACTTTTAACCGCCAGTGCCCTACGCTCCCTTTCAATGTCAACTTGGTCATCAAGATCCTCAGTGACATAGTGCCCCAGGTATTTGAACTGGTAGACCCGTTTTAGCTCAATACCATTCAGTTTTATGGCGGGCACACTAGGCGGACACTTGCCAGCGGCCCTGAAGACCAACAACTCACTTTTTTTACTGTTGTACAAAAGACCATGTTCATGGGCATACTTTTCACAGACCTGTAAGAGCTGCCTTAATGCACTGACAGCTGGGCTCAGCAGCACCATGTCATCCGCGTAGCTTATATTATTCATGCAAACATTATCCATTGAGCAACCGACATGCGTGCTGCTGAGCTCAGCTAGCAGGTCGTTAATGTACAGGTTAAAGAGCTTAGGGGAGGTCAAGCCACCTTGCCTCGTCCCGCACTCCAACCCGTACACTTCGGAGAGGCTGTCTGCCCATCTGACATTATTGGTTTGGTTGGCGTACCAGTAGTGGAAGATCCGTTGCACCTGTGCATGCACGCCTGTTTTTTTAAGCTTAGACCACAGCAAGTCATATGACACTAGGTCAAAAGCCTTTGAAAGGTCGAGGAAACATGCATACACAGGTGTACGCCGCTCCGTGTAGTATTGCACGGTGTGCTTGAGGCTCAGAATAGCGCTTTCAGTAGAAAGTCCGGGGCGGAACCCAAACTGCGCATCATGAATTCTGAGATGCTTCTCCAGTTCCGAGTCAAGCACAGCGTCCAGCACCTTAGCTACTACTGTCGCCAAAGAAATTGGCCTGTAATTTTCTTTGTCGGATAAAACACCCGTTTTATTTTTTACAATAGGAACAATAATAGTTCGCAAGAGGTCGGGGGGCAGGTATGAATGACTCATGCATAGTGTGTAGAACATTGCCAGAACGCGCGGCAAATGAACGCCTGCATACTTTAGATGCTCAATGCTGAGCCCGTCGTGACCGGGAGACTTACCTTTGGACATCTTCATAATTACATCCGATACTTGTTTGGCTGTAACATTAAATAAGTCACCGGTCACGACTGATTCAGCATCAGGCATCACCTTTGAAGGACCAAGCGGGGAACACACCCTAAAGTGTTCTCTAAACAGCTCAGCAATGCCCTTACTGTCACTCACACCTCCCACGCTCACAGGGATGCCAGGCTTAGGATTCAACTTACTTGTTGCCTTCCAAAAATCGCCAAACTTATTTGAGGAACGATATTGAGCAATTATGTCCATTTTAATTTGCTCATTGTTGTCTTGGCACCATTTCAACTTTCTTTTAAACAGTTTTCTACTCTCACACATATCTTTATAGACGTTACCTCCTTTTGGTCTATTATGCCCTACCCAATTAAAAAATTTAAGTCTGGCATCCCTGTGTGCCTCGCTTACATGTTTATTCCAACCAATTACTGTACGATTTCTGCGTGTTTTATTTTCACCCTTATGACTAAATAAACATGCCTCGGATAATATCGTAACGATATTCTCATACAGTGTGTCCAGCCTTTTTTTGTGCTCCATAATATTACAAAGATCAAAACTACATTGCCTAAATTCGTCTGGAAAATCCAGTAACTTAAATTTACTATTACAATAATCTCTGTATTTAACAAGTTGCTCATTAGTTTTGTTACCCCAACTAACCTTATTACACCTAACCGCATTAAAACTAGTTTTACTTATAATTAAATCTAAGTCGCACTCAATAAAAAGTGGTAGGTGATCCGACCAAAAACTGTCGTATTTAATAAACACATTTGTAATGGTTTGCCAAGCGGACCGACTAACAACGCAATGGTCGAGCCACCGTGTACAACCATGCACGTCACTAACAAATGTATAGTTATCAGAAACACATCCTAACTTTTTAATGTCAGCACATATCCACTGTTGGTCCTCACATAGACTATCTAACTCATTTCCGAAAAGTTCACCCGGGTGTGCATTAAAGTCTCCTAGCACATATATAGCCTCTGCAGAAATATTTTCAACAATGGCACATACCTCGCTGAAACAATCCGTAAACTCCGGTAAATTATCCACCCCGTCCGTCGGCATGTAAACACTTAACACAACACTCACGCGGTTATTTGCCGTAGCTTTTATCGCACAAATACGTGGATTGTTGCACTCAATGACAGACACTTCGCTGAACCTATCTTTGCGCCACAATAGCGCCACGCCGCCAAACGGCCTTCCCCTTAGTATGCCGGCAGAGGTATCGACAGCCGATGTGCCGGTGTACGCAAACTCCTGGTCAATCGTGCCCAACAGTGGGATGTCATGTGGGAGCAACCACGTCTCCTGCAGTGCTACGACATCCGCCGACGCACACAGACTTCTCACACAATCAATTGATCTTTTGATAGATTTACAGTTAAAACTTAAAAACGTAGCTTTGGTGTTCTTTTGTAGTTGTACATTCATGATAATTGTTTTGTTGTTCCACCATTCACACTATTCATAAAATTATTCGCTTTACTAAAATAAACAAAACGACGAAACGACACACCTTCTGGCCACAGGCTATCATCTAAAAACAACGCTAACTTGTGTTGTGGTACAAACATCTTGTAAGCGTTGTAACTTTTCTGCTTACTCATGTTTATTTTCTTAAGTGTCACTGTTGTCTGTGTCTTAGATAGAATGTACTCAGTGATATCATTTTCAGATACCTGCTTATCAACATATGTAATAAACAGTGGAATCTGGATATCCGCTGCTCGGAATTTGGAATTAGGCTCCAATGCTGCTTTCCCTCTGCTACCAGAAAAACGATACTTTTTCTTCTTTCCCTGTATAAATGGTCCATTCATTCTCATCCTGTTTATTGTACTTATTGCCCGAAATATGCGCTTCCGAAATAAACCGCGCCGACGAATTTAACGCCGTAGGCTGCACAGTATCACTTTGCGTCGGAGCAGCGGTGGGGACTTTGACGTTTGTATGTCGCTGTTGCACGAGTGAGCTAGGGTCATGTTTATCACTCGCGGGCGACAAAGATAAATTATCAATGGCAATCTCGTTATCAGCTGGTATCGCACCTTGGTTTGATTTTTCTATGTAGTGCGGTAGGCCCATTGGCCCACTGTCCAGACAGAAACTATTTCTACTACCACCGCCTCTTTTGAAATTAATTTTCTGTGAACTGTTACAAGGTGGATTTTGGTTTTTAGCCAGTTCTTTTTTTAATTCGTCAAATTGCACGTTAGTCACATAGCATTCTTTCACTGACCGAAGCTCATTTTGCAGCAATATGAGATCTTTTAATAGCCTTGTAACATCTATATGGTCAAAAGTGACCGGTGGTAATTTATGCAATTCTCGAGCAACAAAAATCGGTACTTCTTCTGGATCAATCACTTTAAGCAACGCTATAATATCATAAAGATCTCTCTTCGACTTTCCGTCCCTTCTTCGTGAGATTTTGCGCTTCGCTGTAGCAATGGAATCAAAAAGCAGATTTTTCGCGGCTTCTATATCCTCGACGGAGAAAGCTGTGGTGCACAACCTCACCAAACTCTCCTCATCCATCACTTGCATTTTATTTTGGACGAATGCAAGTACTTCACAAATCACTATGTTGCAATTATTACACTTAATAACTTGAGACGTCATTTTTCAAGCTCAAGGGTCAATGACACGACCACACGGTAGACGCGCACGCGCAGACTTTATAATATAATATATATTTTTAATTCTGGTATTTTTTATGGACATACACAGGGACTTGAATGATGAAGAGAAAAAAGGAAAAGGATATTAGAATCTCTTACAAAACTATTTGTTGAATTTGACACTCGGAATATTTGGGAATTTTGCGAAGGAAAGATTACTTTTTCGAGAGACAGAGCATATCCAAATATTTTTCCCTATCTTGGCTGATTTTTGGCGAAAGAGTCTTAGGTCTCACCAAATTCAGAACTCACAAAATTCAAATGTAGGTACTATTCATACATATTAATGTCTGCTACACATAGACATTAGCGCATCTGTCTGTACAGAGTTGCAAATCTCGGGCGGTCATCACGATAGAAATATTATTATAAGTACCTATAGAGATGTGAATGTTTGTTACTCAATCACGCAAAAACGACTCAATGCATTTCGATGAAATTTGGCACACTGATAGTTTGTAACACATAGGATACTTTTTATCCCGGTAGTAAGTCCCCGTGGGATAATTTCCGACATCCATGTGAGCAAACCCGCTGGTAAAAGCTAGTCATCAATAAAAGTAATAAAATATTTAGCACCTCCTGCAGACTCACATCTCAAAGGGCCTATGATTTCATAATTAATTATTTTAAGTTTTTCGGCGCAAAGACCTCTGGAATTAGCTGAAATAGGTAACGCGGTCTTTTTCTCTTAGTACATACATCGCAATCGTGTAAGGTTTGTACTTCAGTTGTGTCAATTTGATACCTAATTTCGTAAAAAGTTTAGCGACATCCTTACTATATAAATGTCCTTAGCGTTCATGCCAACCACGTATGTCGAAATTTGCATTACTAAAACTAAATGCGAAACTTTGCGATGAGCATTCAGTTTAATATTACCCTTTTTGTCAATCACATTTACTACATTGTGGTTAAATGTGACATAGCAACCATCGTTGGTTAATTTGGCTACAGATATTAAATTGTTCCTTAACTTCGGAACATAAAGTGTATCAAGTAAGTCAATCGCAGTGTTTGAGTGTTTGTTACATGCCGATAACCTTACAGTAGGTACCCTTACCTTTTATTAAAGTTTTCACATGCATAGCTAAATTTAGTTCTCCGCTAGTTGCAGTTAAATTGTCTCCGAATATACTCGCATCATTACAAAGGTGAGACATGCACCCTCTGTCAAAAATCCAGTCGTCGTTTTTTGCATTAACAGCATTACAGTCATTCTAAATCTGAAACATGAATAGTAGATTGTTTGCCTATGAAGCAAACAACTATTTTTGAGGTGAGAGTGTTTCCTAGAATCCTGAGCGCACCGAGGGATTCAAAGTACGTCACTCTAGCTTAAAATGCTCCCGAGGACTACTCTACTTTTTATCACCTTCTATGAGAAAAAAAAACGTGTGCGGTCCGCCCCCACCAGGAACGTTCCTTCTCACGTATGACTTAAAAAAAAAAAAGATTGCAGCCGCCATCTTTGACTTACATTTTGACGTAACTATCAACTTTATCACCCTCGAAAACTATGAAAACGATACACATGACGAAAAATTTGAAAACTTTCGCATCTTGGATTTTATTTTGAGCCCACTATCGGCTTTAACACCCTTCAAACCATGACATTGATACCCATGATGAAAAATTTGAAATGTTCGCAGCTGCCATCTTGGATTTACATTTTGACCTCGGGTCTACCCTTTATAGCAGAACTTTTTATGTCATAATATTATTTTGCATAACAGCGGATATCATAAACTTTATTTCGCAGAAAATCGTTTGGCATACACTCATTTATCATACATTCAAAACACATAATTTTGTAAGTCACAATCATCTATAGGCATAAATTTCATATTCATAATAATTAAAAAGCAGAACCATCATATCACAGAAAGTTCACAAAAACATGCAAATATGCAAACAAGCATACACTATGCATGCAGCAAGCATGCAGCACGCAAACGAGCAAGTAAAATGCAGCAGGCATGGTTCCGTCACGGCTCCGGTGCGGGGCTCCGGCGGCGGCGGTCCCACGCGAGTTTATCGTCGCAGATGGTTTTAACACTCACCACCACAGCTGCTCCTCAGCTCGCGGGCCACCTCGCCCTTCTAGCCTAACTTAAATTACACTCTAGGGGTAGAGCAGACAAGACTACGTGGAGTCGGTTTTGCAGCGATTCGTTTCCGTCTCTAATTTTTGTAGCACAACATATTGACTTTTTAAGACAATATTTAAATTTAATTTATAATATATATTAAAAGTACTATTTTATAGAAATGGAAATATTTTATAGAATGCAATATGCCTAGTAAAATTATTTCAAATAAAGGCAGAAGTTTATTTGGAATAATTATCTTAAAATAATGCCATTGTAAATTCGGACATATAAATATTTGGCCAAACAATAATTATATTAAATAATTTATATGCCATTAAAATATTCGTTTAAAGAAGATTATGCCAAGTGTGTTATGCCAAATAAATTTCGGAGCATCAAGATTCTGCCAGATAGAGGGACCCCTTTGCCCTCACTGTTGGCTTTAGAACCCTCGAAAACTATGAAAACGATGGCATCTTTCCTTTACATTTTAACCTCACTTTTGGCTATAGCACCCTCGAAAACTATGAAAACGACACCAAAACGATTTTTTTTTTAATTTTCGCAGCCGCAATCTTGGATTTTCATGTTGACCAAATTTACACTATCTCTCTCTCTTACAGGCCTGCTACTTGTTCATACAATGGTTTGATATGATTGATCTCTTTGGTGATTGGAACTTTTACTAATAAAATCCACATTCCAAATTCAAATCACTTTTCGTCCCTAGGGATTAAAAATTAAAAAGCAGTTTTGGTTGCCCTATTTACGAAGAATAAACCAGCTCGATGTGATAAAAAAGTAATTACTGCATCATCCACGTCCACATGGTGTGCTACTACATCTTTTTGTACGTTTTTTTTATTCAGATATGCTGATGCCTTATGTCCTTGCTCGTGATATTTATAGCATTTATATTTAAATCCTTCTCCGCTAGTAGTAAGTTAGTTTTTTCCCCAACTTTGCGGTTTTACAGTTCTCTAAAGCTTTTTTTCACAATTTTTTTTCATTACGCCTTCGTAGTAAGATCTATTCATCTCTCTGGATTCGTGCTATTCTAATATGTCAATCTTCAAAGCCTCTGGCTTCAGCAACTCGTTTTTGACTCAATGACATATTTAAAGCTTACAAATTTTCCAGGTAAACTATATAACAGTATTATAATGTTGTAAAACAGTTAACCTGGAAAATATGAAAACTGAAATGAAAAAAACCATTAAAATGATCTCGGACATCACCTTTTCACATTTTGTGCAACATTTATCCTTCTATACGCCCAGAGGTCTGTTCATGAAATTTTATGCGCTCGTTTTCGTTATAAATTATCGTCTATTTCAGTAAATAAATTAATAAATATATAAAAAAAAACTAGATAAATAGGTAAATACTAAATAAATAAAACCAAAATACATAGTCACGTCCACTAACGAGTTCGAGCCATTGACTAGTGCACCCTTAAGTAAGGAGTAACATTTATTATCTTTCAAGCAGTGAAATAATTATTTGTGCAAAGGAGCGATTATGAGTAGTATAGGTATGTTTAGAATTGAACCCCTGAACAAATGCAATTATGATAACTGGCGAATACAGGTGTAGACGATTCTAATAAAAATGATTGATGGAAGTCTACAGAGAAAAGGTACGAAAACCATCTGGAATAGGTGAAGCTACGAATTGGGAAGCAGACGATGAAAATGCTAAGCATATTTGATTTGGTCGATGTGTGGTAGTGAACTTCGACATATTAAGGGCTGTTAGACTTCGAGAGAGGTTTGGCTGAAATTGGAATATATATAATGCTTCTGAAGGACCTGCTATGGAGGCTTTTTTTAATGCGATAAATGTTGCACAAAATGTGAAAAGGTGATGTCCGAGATCATTTTAATGGTATACTCATTTCAGTTTTCATATTTTCCAGGTTAACTGTTTTACAACATTATAATACTGTTATATAGTTTACCTGGAAAATTTGTAAGCTTTAAATATGTCATTGAGTCAAGATATTGTGGAAAAACTACTGGATATACTTACTTAAAATAAAATTATTTGAACTTAAGAATAAATTATGTACCCTGTACGCTTTCTATTTTGCCATTTTTTTACTACATACTTTATTTATTTATGCCCAAAGACGAGTTAAAATTAGTGTTGAAAAAAGGAAGTTTCTACGCTCATAACTTCCAAAACAATATTTTTTTCCAATTTTGCTTCCATAAAGGGCTAGATAATGACAAGAAAAAATTATATAATGTTTAGTTTTAAACTTACACCGTGAAACAGACAAGTAATCACGTAGTAGTAGTATGGAAGAATGATCGACTTGCCTACCCTTAACTCTCCAGACTTATTACTAGATCCACGTTACTCCTATCCACTCTGGGTCTCGTGCTTGGATTGTGTCTGGGCCCATAACCAATCTATGTAAAATAAAATAAAGGACGGGGAGAAATAGATTGTAACAAAATATATTCGGAGAAAGATTAGTGAGTAATCACTAATCACACTTGACCAAATTACATTGAACGTATTTATTTTAAATTCATAATTTACTTCACATGCACTTCATATACACATAGAGTTTTTATATCCATTAGTCACAACTTAAGTCACTAAACCAGTCCAACACAGGTCAGAGATCATACTGACTCAATTGAGACAACAAACAAAACAACCAGCACACTGGCGTCTAAGAAAATGTCAGGCACTCGATCACCCAACCAGAAAAGTTAGCCGACCCGCGGGAATAATACTACACTTTAGATTCAAATGCGATCCTAGTGAATATACATAGTCTTTCTGTATGCAGCAGTCACTCAAGAGAAAATGCGGTCACGTGGTTGTTGGCATCCAATCCATACTAACGTATTCCTCAGATTTCTCCCTGGATAACGAATTTCAAATATTTATTACCATATCTAATAACAATTATAATAATTTCTTTATTTTCACTTCAAAGTCACAAATATCTGTTTAGCCCTGGCTCTTGTACTATTAGTTTCTGCATCCCAAGACCTAAAAATCTACCACTGCTATTTAATTGTCCTTATGTTTTGTTTTTGGCGTAATTATATATTATATTAAAAAAAAAAAAATGTAGTAGTTTCATTCTTCTTCTTCTTCTTAACTTCATAAACCAGGGACATAAGAGGAATGCTTTAGTATGAAATGAACGCTAACGACCACGTGACCACGGTTCTTCTTAAGGTAAGGCCTTTTCCTTTTGCTTTTCCTTGTGAGTTTGTCTCAATTGCCTGAATGTTTTAAATTGATTTAATCTCTATCTATTTCTATATACATTGAACAATACAAAATTGTGATCAGCAGTCGTTGTTTAATTAGAGTATAATTACAATTTACAAGTTAAAGTTCCATGGATCACTAACGTCACAGAATAGATAGGTACAGAAAGTCAGCTTAATACAACGAATGAAACCAAATGCATAATGTGTGTAAATTTACTTGCAACTGGCATTCGTATGATATAGTTCGAGATTACCGTACGCGTCTATATTATGTGCGTCTGCATGTTATCGCTCGTTGTATGAAGCCAGCCTTCTGTATCTATCGTTTTAACGTCACTTTGACGTCGTTTAAACGCCTTTTTAACAACCTCTGTTTTTGTATAGCACTGATTGAATAATGTCACGTTAGTAGCACTAGCACGAGCGCGAGGAGTGAGCACGTGGGCGTAGTGCTCCCCGCGGCTCCGTGCGGCGGCGGCCAGCCCTCGCGCCAGGGGTCGCGTGCTCCCACCGGCGGTCACATCGTCGTCACCATTTCTGAGGACACGAAAGGTGTCAGTGTCTTCTTACTGGGACCAACGCCCGTCACACATCACACTCGTATTGGTCATCATGAGCCGCCTGCGAGTGGAATGAGTGAATTTATGGCGTTGTACCGATTTTACTCTCATGTGTCGACCCAGCCATGTACTTTTAATGCATGAGGGTGCACACGCGTGTCGTGCAAGTGACCCTAGTAGCTCAGACACGTTTTTCGACACGCAGTGGCGCGAGTGTCCGTAAAATCTACTCAAGTCGTAACTTGAGTCGGTAAATGATGATGCACACGTGTTGACCAATGTCAGTGCACAGTATAGTGAACGAGAGTGAGTGTAAGCAAGTACGGCGGGCGTAAAAGTTTGGCTACAAACACTGGTTGTACTCAAAAAACTACAGCTACCGTCCACCGGTTACCAAAGGGACAAATTGAGCAACAAATAGGATAGTTAGTGAGATACTAGGTATGATTCAAAGACAACCTGAATTATTATTGGTATCTTATAAAATGAGGATGGAACTGAGACGTCTAAAAAAATCCAATTATTTTTTTTTTTTTTTTAAAACGTTGCCCCACACTAGGAATTTCTCCTGTATCGTGGGTGCGTTTACAAACATATTAGGTCTTTACCTATGAAATTGCCGTTCTGCAGTACTGGCCATTTCAAATCAAAATAATTTTTGTTTGGCTAAGAATTCTATTTTCAAATTAATTTTATTTAAAAAACATGGATTTTTTTCCCAAAAGTAGTCATTTGTTTATTGATTAGTGTTACATTTTCATCGCATTTCAATCTTTTTCGTCATCAAGGATACGTTAAAAATTCGAGTAATTATGGAATATGAGTACCGTCGTGGCAGCAACGCGGCACAAGCGGCACGCAACATCAACGACGTTTACGGAGCTAACATTACAAACCAACGCACCACCTGTTATTGGTTTGCTCGCTTCCGTTCTGGAAATTTCGACCTGAAAAATGAACCTCGCGGTCGTCCAAGACTTTGGTCGACAATGACGAATTATAGGCGATTGTGGAAGCTGATGATACACAGTCTACGGCTGAATTAGCAGCAGCTTTCGACAATATTGGTCCATTTGCGTCAAATTGGCAAGGTAAAAAAGCTTGACAAATGGGTGCCCCACGAACTCAATGATCGCCAGCGCGAAGTACGCGTCGAGACGTGCCTTGCACTGCTCAACAGACACACAAATGAAGGAATTTTGAACCGCATTGTTACCTGCGATGAAAAATGGATTCTGTTTGATAACCGCAAGCGCTCAGCAAGTTGGTTGGATCCTGGTTCAGCACCTAAACAATGCCCTAAACGAAAACTTACCCTTAGAAAAGTGATGGTCACTGTTTGGTGGTCTAGCGCTGGTGTGATTCATCACAGCTTCTTACCAAACGGGGTGAGCATTACTACAGATGTGTACTGTGAAGAACTGAACACAATGATGGAGAAGCTGGCACATCTCCAACCAGCATTGGTCAATCGCTCGTCTCCGCTGCTCCTGCACGACAACGCGCGACCTCATACTGCACAGCAGACGGTCTCCAAGTTGCAAGAACTGGGGTTGGAAGCTCTCCATCATTCGCCCTACTCACCAGACCTTGCGCCTACAGACTACTACTTTTTCCAGAATTTGGATAACATCATGGCGGGAAAAAAAAAAATTCAATACCCGAGAGGCAGTACAAAATGCCTTTGAAGAATTCCAGCTGATTTCTTTAAGAAGGGCATCAATAAACTGCCACTGCGTTGGCAAAGATGCATTGATTGCATGGGTGATTACTTCGATTAATACAAATAAAAAATACATGAAACAAATTCGTTTAAATTTTTTCATACAAAACGGCAATTTCATAGGTAAAGACCTATTATATACTCACATACACAAACAGCCAGACCCGGAACAACTACTTGCAGGTCATACAAATATTTGTTCCGTGCGGGAATCGAACCCGCGACACGCAGTGCAGCAGTCAATCGCTTAACCACTGCGCCAACCGTGCCGTGTTTTCTACAATGACCAACATTTAGATGGAAATCTGCACAGCAATTCGACTAAGCTCATAACACTTGTAGAAAACGTAATAAAAAAAACTACAAAAACTGAAAGTTTTAGTATCCAAAGTAATGCTACGATAATGGCAAGATCTTTACTTTTACAATCCACTTTCTTTGAATTATTATATAATTTCGTCTACCACGACTTATATATTTGAAAAATTCTTTAATCTTTTTTGATGTAAATGTGTTGGGGGGCACAGAACTGGAAATTATAGCTATGCTTGGGGGAAGTTTATGTCCTGTAGTGGAAGTGTTTCACATGAATGATGATAATGATGAAGATGGTGGGAATATTTACCAAGGTTTTGCATTTGGTGTTGGCTCAGAACAATATATGGATTGTCGAGGCCGGGATCTTCTAGCACCCCTCGATGTAGCTGCTCCAGATGTATCTCTGTGTCATCTAGGAGATACAAAGTAGGGTTATAATCTTTTTACTGATAATATTTCAATTTTTATTTATGTCAACAGTAACACACGACGTCGATATCAATTTGGAAACCTAAATACACGGTACTTACCGTACAAAATACTTAGTTATTTCATTATCACAAATCCAAGCAAAACCATGACGGGTCGCTCAATTTCGATAAATAAAGTTATTTTTGACATCAGTCTTATTGCTTAACAAACTTCTAAATGTGTAAATTTTAAATGATTCAAAAGTGCTTAACAATGTTCTAAATTAATAAACAGTTTGAATTTGATTTTCATTTCATTCATTAAAATATTTAGATTCCTATCGTTAATTTCAATATTATGGTAATTTGATTTATGCAGGGACGTCGACGCGAAAACTGTTACCATGGATTCAGTAATGATTCTGAAACCCCCCTTTTTTTTCTTGTTTTTTCGGATTGGAAATAATCAAATAACTTCTCCCGCTTTGGGCGGAGCGGGAGGGCGTGACAGACTCTCACTGACTAAAACCCACCCGTATCCTGCAATTGCCTGTACGTTGCCAAGGGTCACGGTATCCCTTTCGGACTTTCCCGCAATCTCAGCAGGCGTCGGTCCTATCGGACCCTTCATTTGCTGACATCTCTTTGAGGCGCGCATGGAACACAACGTGCCATCGACCCGTGCCTGGTCCTTATCGGACGGTGAGCTACCCATTGCTCACCGCCTACGGTGCACTTCCGACGTTTGGCTCCCAGACTGGAGCGGGCCGGGGCTGCTTTGAAGCGGCTCCTGCCCAATCTAGGGGGTCCAAACGCCTCCTGCCGGAGGCTATACGCGGGGGTCGTGCGGTCCATGGCCCTTTACGGGGCACTGGTTTGGGCGCGTTAATTGAGGCGGCGGCCAGCCCACCGGTTGAACGCGTCCTAGAGGGTCATGGCCATCCGGCTGGTCCGGGGATACCTCACGGTCTCCGGTGAGGTGGCGTGCCTCCTTGCCGGATTACCGCCATGGGATCTGGAGGCAAAAGTCCTCGCGCACATCTGGGAGTGGCGCGAGGAGTTGAAACGCCGGGGCGTAACACCGTTTCCGCGAGAAATCGCGGCACAGCGGACAGAGCTGCGGCGTGATCTCGCGAAATTTGCAACTCCCTTACGCGTTCTGCCTCCTCCTTCGCGAGCATTACTGCTTCGCAGAAGGAGGTGACGGCCTCCCATGCCCTCTCGCTCCGTACCATGGCCTGGACCAGGGCCGGACGCGAGAGATCCCCGCCACCGATCGCCTTCACGAGGACACGGCGATGCTCTGCCCAAGCCGGGCAGACCTCCACCGTATGCTCCACCGTGTCCTCCGGGCGATACACGCAGTGATGACGACTGGGCGTTTCCTCCCGCCTGATACGAAACAGGAACATCCCGAAACAACCATGTCTGGTTAGGACCTACGTCAGGCGGAAGGTGAGGACGCCGTGGCGCCTCTCTAGCCACTCCTCAAAGAGGGGATTATCGTCGCAATAGTGGCGTGCCCAGCACTGGGTTGCGAAAATCGCACTCTCCATGACGCCATGAGATCACGCCGGAGCTCTGTCCGCTGTGCTGCGATTTCTCGCGGCAGCGGAGATGAGCCCCAGCGTTTCGCCTCCTCGCATCACTCCCAAATGTGCGCGAGGACTTTTGCCTCTAGATCTCATGGCGGCAATCCGGCAAAGAGGCTCGCCGCCTCACCGGAGACCATGCGGTATCCCCGCACCAGCCGGTTGGCCATGACCTTCTGGGACGCGTTCAACTGGCGGGCTGACCGCCCCTTCAATAAATGCGACCAAACCGGTGCCCCGTAAAGGGACATAAACCGCACGACCCCCGCGTATAGCCTCCGGCAGGAGGCGTTTGGACCCCCTAGATTGGGCAGGACCCGCTTCAAAGCAGCCCCGGCCCGCTCTAGTCTGGGAGCCAAACGTCGAAAGAGCTCTACGAAGTTCCACCGACTGTCGAGGACGAGTCCTAGGTAGGTACTTCATCCTCGACTCGACGCCGATGTGAACTCCTCCTGTGACATAATTTTTAATACTAGAAATAAAGACAAAATAGATCAACCATTTTTTAGACTATCTAAAGTACATACATCTTTTATGGGGTACTGTGTTAAATGTTACAACAGAATACCTTGTGATAAATTAGAATTAAATGAAATAAAATTTAAAACTCATATAAAAAATACACTTTGTAAACAAGCATATTACAAATTAGAGGATTATATCCAAGATAAAAATGCTTGGAAACCTGCTGGTCCTGCTCCATAGGACAATTTAGAATCTAACTGGTTGCTAATTTAATTGTATAATATTTTTATTTTTTTTAAATATTGATTTTACATTCTGTGATTACTTGAACTCACACACTGACTTCTTAGTACAGTCACGAGCTTTAATTTGGGACCCATTTCCGTTAAATGTTGTTAGAACAATCATAATGCAATAAGGTCGAAACTTTGAAACTTTGCTTTAAGGTTGAAATGTTGAATGTCAAGTTAAGACATAAAATGTCTTATCTAATCGACCTATGAAATGATAACCTCGTACGCTCCGCCTGAATGGCTTCCGTATCCGGAGGACGAATACGGAGCCTTCGGTGCCTGTTGTACCGGCGTCGCGCAGCAACGCACGCATTGCGCAGTGTCGTCAGCTGTTGCGACCACCAGTAGCCACCAGCTGTTGCGAGGCACATCCGGGCTGGACCCAGGGCATTGCCACGTCACATATTTCGGACATGGCCTCCCGGAACCACTCCGCCTCGTCATTGATGTCAGCAGGCCTGTCCGGTGATGACACCTAGGCCTGCACGATCGAGGCTTCTAGGAGGAGCTCCCGGTCCAGCTGCTTCAGCGCCCACCGCGGACCACTCGGGGTCGGACCGGCACGCTTGAGGTCTGGGCGGAGACGTCAAACCGGATGTAACGGTGATTGGAATAGGTCTCCACCCCCTCCATGACGCGCCAGTCAATTACACGCGGCGACAGAGCGGGGCTGGCGAACGAAATGTCCACCACTGATTCACCCCGCATCCGCACACACGTGGGGACAGAACCGCGGTTCAGGACGACCAGGCCTGTCTCCAGAGCCCAGTCTTCCACCATCCTGCCCCATGTGTCCGTATACCGGGAACCCCAAGCCACATTCTTGGCATTGAAGTCCCCGAGAAGGAACACGGGAAGGGAACAGAACCCGACGACGACGACTCTCAACTCCGCAATGGAGTTGTGAAGCTCGGCAAGAGTTCGGCTCGGGGAGAAGTATACCCCTACCTCAAAAATCTCCCTGAACCGTGCTGCAACGCAACCCCGTCCTCTCTTAACAGCCTCGAGGCACGGAGTACCGGTGGTTGCCGATGAAATTAGGGTCACTGAGCTACTCATGTCCTCCACCCAGTCATCCCTGGGCGAGACAAAGTACGGCTCAGCGACCACGGCGATGTTAATCGACCATTGCGCCATGCACTGGAGCAACAGATCCTGAGCTGCGGAGCAGTGGTTGATGTTCGCCTGGAGAAGGTGTAACGGGGCCATTATTGGCACTCTATGTTAGCCCCCTCCCTTGCCCTCTATGAGGGCTCTGCCGCGGCGGCTGCGGCGGCGACAACGACGGTAGTGGAGGTGGCAATGGCGGCGGTGGTGGTGGTTGCGGCCGCGACGGCGGTGGCGGAGGGCTTGCTTCTGGCTTTGGCGGGTGGGGCACAGGCCTTGCTCCCAATTCGGTGATTGGCCGGCTTGCCAACTGCCGCACATACAGCACAGTGCGGCGTGGCGTCACACGAGCCGGCCTTGTGACCGGCCTGACCACAGCGCCGCCAAAATAGAGGCCATGGCTGCGGCTATGGCCTTGTCTTTAGAGGACTGGATCCTCTTCAAGGCCACACCCTAGATCGCAGCTGCCACGACCTTCGCAAACCTGGCCGCTCGCTCTGAGTTGGAGCCGCCAGCAGCGTCCGGCTCACCGCCTGCAGACTCTGTGAGGGCAGCCCCTTTGCTGATCCTTACAGGGTGGTGCTCGTCCGTGTCGAGCCTGTCCAGCTCAGCTGGGCTGGCCTGGCTCGGCTTGCCTGCCTCCTTGGTGGTGAGCCCTCTCCCCATACCTTTTCTCCGGGCCGCACCCCGCCGACTGGAATAGATCTTCGACCTATGGGCTGAGCCCGAGACCCACTCGTCGGCGGACGACCCCTCTCCCGGTTTGGAGCCCTTCCGGAGGATCTTACGGTTCCTCCCAGCAGCCCCTACTACTTCGCGCTCCGAGCTCTGACTTGAACTCATTGCGCCAGATGCAGCGTCGCACTCCGACCTCGCAACACTCCTCTCCTTTTGGTTTGTTTTTTTTATTTTTATCCAGTTTTTCTCACGAGTATATACATTTTAGTGTCTCAAAAAATTGTGGTTCGTACTAATGACTAATTAAGCTACCCATTAGTCAAGCTATTAACCTCCCTCACGGTGCGCCGCCACTTGGAGGTTTGGGGTGATTTTTTATAGAGGTTTTCTTCCTCGCGGCCCGGACGGTTAAGCCAAGACTCTCGACCCCCGTCAAATGCCAGAGACATGACCTTGACACTCTTTGGGGCTACGAGACCAACGGTGGCAGAAGAAAAGGGTTCCTCCTGCCTGCCCAACGGCAGTGTTAGTGCACGCCGAGCCCACACTCCAACGCTGCTCAACGTGTACTCGGAGAGAGTTAGGCCTCATTTACGGAGACGCGGGGCGTCTCGCGTCGCGTGTGGCGTGGCGTCTCGCGGCGCGTCGGACGTTTTTTCTGTTTACGGTGGGGCGGCGCGTGAAGCGGCACGCATCATCGCACGCGTAAACACAAACTTATAGCAATATACGACCATGTTCATAGAGAAGCGAGACGGGAAGCGTGGCGGTGCCCGCCGCGGCGCCCGCGGCGAATCCTCAAGCGTGTAGCGAAGCACGCGGCGGGCATCGCGGCGGCGCACGCTCGCCTCGATCAAATCGACTAGTTTTATAATTTTTTTTACGTCTGTGTTGCGCGATTTCTAAATAAGACTGACAGAAGATTCCGCCTCGGACATAGCTTCATCGAGAATTGCCGCTGCGTGCGCCGCCGCGATAAACGCCGCGTGGGACGCGTCGGTGCCATCCGCGGGCTCGGCCGCAAAAAACGCCCTAATTCAAACAAACGCGTCTAAAATCGCTTCTCCGTAAACGCACTCATACAATGCCATATATTTGAATTTAGTGCGGGCCGCGCCGCTCAACGCAACGCGCGACGCCCCGCGTCTCCGTAAATGAGGCCTTAGAGCGTTCCTCCGACAGGATATTGGCATACGGACAACGAAACCCCTTAGGCACACAGTACCTAATGGGGAGACGTTGCCCGTACCCCAGGGTGCACCGTCCCGGAGACTGGCCTTCCCCCCCCCCGTACGCATCCATAAGGGAACTCCAGCGCACAGGCACACGGGGAGGTTTCCCGTCCAAGCACCTCTTCTGAACCCCCTTGCGTTGAAATTTTGTGTCAGTTATTTAAAAATAAACTGCTTTTTCATAGCAATTTTTTTAAAATATGTAATAGTTTTCGCGTCGCCACCTTGCATATCTGACGAAATTTAAAGTAAATAAATTGTTGTAGACTAAGCTATTGAGCATTGTACGCTTTTAACTCATTATCAAGGAGCATTGACATGGTGGCTTAATTTTCTAATAGGTTGAAACCTTGAAGTTTTATTTAAACCTTATGATAAATTAAGAAAGTACATCATTACTACTATTAATATGAATCACGATTATTATAATAATTAAAGGCATAATAACACTGTAACTATAATAGAGTGATCAAACAGATTTATACAAATACAAAGCAAACGTTAGAAGAGACAAACATAATATTAACGATTCTAATGTGATCACTGATTGCCTACAGTTAGATACCAAATAGACTTACATGGTAACAGCGTTGTTGTCGGCGGTGGTAATGTTGTAGTGGTTGTTGTCGTCGTTGTTGTAGTTGTTGTCGTAGTAGTAGTGGTTGTTGTCAACACTAAACAAGCGGAAAACAATACTCTTAGTGGATTTGAACACATTTTAGTACAGCTATATCTGGTGAAATCAGTAGATGATCCGAAAGTTGAAAACCATTACAACAAAGTCACAAAATCGAGATACAAGCTATATGCTAAGTTTGACATGGCTCACTGATATTTTTCAAAATTGTAATGTTACTAAACTCTACGAACTGTTCAATAAACTTTACAATATGTTACTATAGAAATTACACTTTTAATTGTTGTATATCTAGTAATGATTAAATTAATCATTAACATTATTTTGGATACTTAAATAGCTTAAGGTGAGGAAAAGAAATATGTTCTTAAATCCTAAGAGAGCCAAGCAACTTTAAATTCAATCTAACCGCTTACGATGCACAAATTCAAACTAAGTGAAGTAGACTAAAAGTCCGTCAGTACGTTATGTCTTTAATCTGTCTGCAGTTTCTAGTGCTTGCAGAATGGGACTTAAATAAAGTGAGAAGATGTAGCAGCTTAGCTGGGCTTTACTTTTAAAAAAATCCGAAATAAGCGAGAGACAAATACATTGTTTAAACATAGCAAATCAAAAAAACCGATAACATAATTAACAAACATCGTTGGATCGGTTAACAAATGAATACATTTTTCACTTTGATTCATTTTGTGTTCAGAATCAGATGTTTCACTTCAAGTGGAAAATACCCAATGAAAGGCAAAAAATCACAAAAAGTGAAGCGTCTGGTATCGGGCTTTGGTAAAGTAAACAAAATTATGACTTACAATGTAAGAACAGCTCAGCCTGCGCCCTTCCCTGTGTGTTCTCCACATGACACCGGTATGCCCCTGCGTCTTCCCTGGACAGCTCCATCACCATGAGACTGATGGTATGACGGTACCCTCTGGATGTCATGCTTAGCCTATGTTTTGTACCTATGGAATGAAAAAAAAACGTTACACTTTTCAAAATGCCTGTATGCCTACAAATAGTAGTTACGTGTGTCGCTGCAGCTTCTTGCAGTTCCGTTGAACTATAAGATTTTGATGTGGTTGCGTTGTCGCCGGTAGTTCCGATGTGTTTGCAGAAGGACAGATTGTTGTGTTTGCAATGTGCGGCCGCTAGTGCGCGGTCTCGCTGGTCGTTGCGTTGTGGTTGTGACGTGGCCTTGATGTGATCGGTATCGCTCACATGGGTGATTTTGACGGCCAAAATGTAGTCCGTGTGAAAAAACTATTCATGTTCATACACATTAGCGCCCGTCCACGTTGTGTTGAGAAGTTTGGGTAAATAAAATAATCTTCTTTTAAACTTTGTTTTCAATACTTCATAATGACATGAGAGTCTGAATGAGACAAGACCCTAACTTATTAGGGTCTTGTCTCATTCAGACTCTATAAGTACTAATTTGAAGCTTTAAATCTTAATTTAAAGCTTCAAATTAGTACTTAAAGTTTACATTATCAGCATTTTACATTCATCGCTATAGTTTACATCATAATTATATGTTACTGTTTTCACATTTATGATAGTATCCATTAAAACAACTTGGTTGAAATACATAGGATAACAGTTAATAAGATTTTCCAAAAAAAATGTTAAATGTTATTTACGGTATTCTAATTCTAACCTACAAATAATATCACATAAAACAATGTGTTTAAATCAGACTATAGGAGTAAATAATATAATAATTATGAAATGTCGTTGAAAATTTTATTAAAATATAATTCCAGTGAAAAATATTTATTTCCAGTGAAAAATAATCGTAAATAGGCTTAAATTTAATTATTTCTTAGTTTGCGCAAAGTTTTTATCGTTTTAGGTTTCTGGGATTGTCTCGTATTTTTGTTTTTCTATTGTCTTTGTTTGCAAACTCGGTTCGCGGGTCCCAATCCATTTTAGAAAATAAAGCAATATTTTTTATTTATAAAGACGTCAGTTCAGTTGAGTTTAAATATTGTTAGACATAACAAAATAGATTAGAAGATGGTTTTCTTAACAGAAAATAACCTTATTATTTAAAACATGATGACATGTTTTTTTTTTGTTTTCTTCACAGTCGATATGACAACGGTACCAGTAACTGTTTTCGTATCAATAATATTTGGACAGTACGAATAAATCGAAACTGCTAATGAAATGCATTGTCATTAAAACGTTTCTTCTTAAATTAATTTGCCCACAACCTCCTCATTATCAATTAACTTTTCTACGGCGATAAAGTTCTAAATCATAAAGCGCTTTCTTAATAAAAATAATTCTAGCTAAGTCATAATTCTTGAGAGGCAAATTTAGAGAACTCTGGAGTTAGGAATTATGCTAATAACTCAATTTCTAAAATATTTATTTTATGAGATTGGGAGCTTTAGTTGTTTTACTCACGATACCTGTATTACGAGTAAGTACAAAACCGCAAGGAATTACACGCTTGATCGAGAAGATTTTTTTTGGAAATAATTCCAGAAAATAACCTTAATCAATTTTGCCTTTCAATGTACTTTTGATTGGGACTAATCTAGAAAGTTATGTTTAATTCCTGCAATTATTATAAAACAGAAACTGATAAATGATATACTTAATTATTCTGACCAGAGGCAATGACCAGTGATAGCGATGAAGGAAAAGTAAAAAATGTATTCGATGGAAATAGGTTACCGAAAAGTTTAATTATATCAATCTTGTTAAGTCATAGAAATACAGTGAAAGCGAGTGCCACTCATGTAGGCCCCTCAGTTCTTATTATAAATCCATAGTTTACACTTTCATACACATCAAAAAATTAAATATTCAACAATCACCGAATTGCGAACCACGTCCTATTCAACAGCTGTTAACATCTTCCCAAAGGGGTTCAACTGATAAAAATCTTGTATTTTTTGCGTCGTAACTTTAATTAAGGGCGACAGTTCCACCTTAACTTAATTTGGTCTAACTTGGTCTGAAAAAAATTGCATTATAAATGAATGCCTAATTAATTCTGTGAAGATATATACTTTTAATTGAATTATGCACGTTTTTAGAGAATTTGTTTTGTCATTAATTAGATGTAGGAAAATATGAAAAATTAAAGTGTTTTTACGTAGTGCTTCCAACGTCGACTTCCTTTTCTGTATTTTTCTTAACATTTGCAAAATAAAATATTAACCGTAGGTAGCCCAAAAAATAAGTCGTTTATATCTCGTCAGCTAGAATTATTCGGCAGTCTTGTTTGCTGCTAAAAATATCAGTCTTGATTATTGTTTTACGAAAATGATTTATATCAATTTTCATAAAACGATATTCATTTGCCGAGGTACTGAAAAATTTATGCTCGACCTCTAAAATAACAATCTACCAAATTGACATAAAATTAGAATTAAATGTTCACAAAATGTTTGTCAATTATCGCTGTAATCGCATTTGTTAGAAATAGGGCAGGTTAATACTAAGAAAATAATATTCAAGCAATTTATGACAAGTATTTATTTTTAAATATACTATTTCAGTATAATAAAGATGTATCAAAGTATAATTAAGATTCATTTATGACAAGTATTTTCTTATGATTTATAAAGATTAATAAATGGAAAGTATTTTAAATAAACCATTTTAAATAAAAAATAAGGATTAAATAATAGCAAATATTTATTTTAGACAAATTATTAATTAATGGCCAGTATTAACTTTAAATAAACCAGTACAATTTAATTAACACATATATAACGATATCAGAAGTATAACTGATACCATTATTCAATTATTTCACACATATTTTAGGAGAAATACAACATAGCAATATTATATTTATAGTCATACATATACAACAATAAGAAACAGGAAAGAATATACTTAACCGGTGATCTGCTCGGTCCGAAGGCTCGACAAAGAATGCCCCCCAAGCGGTTGGGCTCTAGCTTTTATACTCAGTGACAAACAAGTGGCGTCATCGAGCCGTCGGTACAAAGAACACGTGTTCAAAATTGATCATCCGATCCATTCTTTACTTAACTAAAGCGATATAACTGTATCAAAAACTATAATTATAAATATCATAATAATTAAATGGTGTAAAAGTAGTTTTAACAATAATTTTATGATTTGAATCACAACCGAAACAACTTCCGGAATCAAGCAAATTCAATTTTACTTAAATAATTAATGTGGGTAAAGAAAAACATAGTGCTAAAAATTGAAACATATAACACGGCCATTCTGATATATATACTTCGTTCTCGAAGTACATGTTTGAAATATAATTAATTTCATACGACAATTACAAGACATAACAAAAAAATCTAGTAAATTAAAGATTAGATATAACATAGTAATTCTGATATGTACTTAGCACATTTCTAGCGATCAATTTACTTTGGTTTGTTATTGCCACAGGCACAGCCACAGGCACAGTCACAGTCACAGTCACAGCCACAGGCATAGCCACAGGCACAGCCACAGGCACAGCCACAGGCACAGCCACAGGCACAGCCACAGGCACAGCCACAGGCACAGCCACAGGCACAGCCACAGGCACAGCCACAGGCACAGCCACAGCCACAGCCACAGGCACAGCCACAGGCACAGCCACAGGCACAGCCACAGGCACAGCCACAGGCACAGCCACAGGCACAGCCATTATTTATAATTAATAAAAATTATCAGTATAAATAGCATTTTCAACATTCATTCTGAAATGTACTAAGTTCTCGGAGTACAACACAGTAATGTAGGTATATGTTTATCAATATGTTTAGCACTACGCACTTTACAATATAATTGTTTTTAATACATGTGAAGACAGGTAACTATAAACACAGGCACAGCCACAGGTGAAACCAAACGCACAGCCCCAAGATCATAGGCACAGCCACAGAACCAAAAGCACAGCTATAGGACGAAAAGCACAGCCATAGGTTCACAGGCCCAGTCATATGATCAATGGCACAGCTACTGGTAGAACCACAGGCACAGCCACAGTTATAACAATATCATCCATTAAACTTTAATCAGTCTTAATAACTAAAGAAAATAGATATATTACAATAGAATGTCTACTTTAAATAGCATCATTAGTAGTAGCGTCCTCATTGACCCATTCTCCTGGCCAGTACCGTAATTTATCCTTAGATATTACTACGTTTCTTTGCCCTAAGCCTCGCAAGTTATAACGGTCGTTATCTAAAACTTCTACTATTTCGTATGGCCCTCTGAATTTTGTTCTAAGTTTATCATGACGCCGATGGTCTTGATAGACGTATACAGTGTCACCTACATGGTAAGTTTTTTTGTTACGTCGTACGGCATCAAAACGTTCTTTAAATTTTAGTGCGATTTCTCTTAAGCGATCTAAGGCAAGTTCACGGTCTGCTTGTAAATCAAAATTTTGACCAATGGTAGCATCCTCCCCAATAACTTCATTAAGTCGCGCCTGTACACATGGAATGTTGGAGTTTTTACCTACTAATAAACGAAGAGGAGAGAACCCTGTTGACTTCTGAATTGTAGTATTTAAGGATAGCTGTACATTACATAATTCGTTTGGCCAATCTGACACATTATTTGGCAGTGGTATAAGTATTTTTTTTTTTTTTTTTTTACCAAAGCGGCCATTGAAGGAAACCAATAATTCTCCCGTTTTTTTTTTTATAGTCTTATAGAAACCTACATGGCAGTTTTCATCATGATATAGTCTTAGAATATCGAGTCTGTTATTCTTAGGGACATATAATTTGGGTCGGGTATCTGGGCTAATTTTGTAATGTAATAAGTTATTTATTATGGTATATTGATTTTCGTCTAAATCTCCGGACTCTAACCTCTCAATTAATGATAAAGTTATTGGATCATTTTGTTGCGAAATTTCTAACCAAGAGCGAGGATCATGTGGATGTCAGATTTACCGATAGAGGCTTATAAGAAATCGCGGCTCGATTTATAATAATATAACGGTGGGGGTCTTAACGTAGGCAGAAAACAGTGCTATTAGTTCCGAGGTAGTTGTGACGCCACTATTAAATGACGCCATTCTAACATTTACTTCTCTAATTCCTCCACAAACTAATTCAATAAGTTGAGCTTCAGAAAAAACTATTTTAGTATTTTTTAACAATCGGATTTTTTTTCCTGGCGTACTCGCAATAGGAATCCGCTGAATCTGATGAATATGTAACGGCTTTATATAATTATTCAGAGAGGTTCTTTTTTTTTCTGGGTATAATGAAATTATTTCATTCCGGAAGTTCTCCCAAGTACGTCCTTCTTGGGGTTCCCATGTCTCGTACCAAGTTAAAGCAGAGCCCTTAAGGGCCTTACCTGCCTTTGCGACTTTAGCTATACCGCTCCATCCAAACTCTTCTCCAAGCTTGTCAACGTTGTCACACCATACGGCTGCGCCGTTGTCACTGGTGGATGGATCGAACGTTGGCAGTGCCACGTCATCCTGTCGTTTGTTGCTGGAAAGGGCATCCCGGATGGCGGTAAGTAACCCTTCGAGGATTGTTTGATCCATATTGTATAGGTACCTGAAAATATACCGTTATTAATACTACGTTAGAATTCGTTATCCCACTTCTGATGTTAGAAATAGGGCAGGTTAATACTAAGAAAATAATATTCAAGCAATTTATGACAAGTATTTATTTTTAAATATACTATTTCAGTATAATAAAGATGTATCAAAGTATAATTAAGATTCATTTATGACAAGTATTTTCTTATGATTTATAAAGATTAATAAATGGAAAGTATTTTAAATAAACCATTTTAAATAAAAAATAAGGATTAAATAATAGCAAATATTTATTTTAGACAAATTATTAATTAATGGCCAGTATTAACTTTAAATAAACCAGTACAATTTAATTAACACATATATAACGATATCAGAAGTATAACTGATACCATTATTCAATTATTTCACACATATTTTAGGAGAAATACAACATAGCAATATTATATTTATAGTCATACATATACAACAATAAGAAACAGGAAAGAATATACTTAACCGGAAATAATAGCAAATATTTATTTTAGACAAATTATTAATTAATGGCCAGTATTAACTTTAAATAAACCAGTACAATTTAATTAAAACATATATAACGATATCAGAAGTATAACTGATACCATTATTCAATTATTTCACACATATTTTAGGAGAAATACAACATAGCAATATTATATTTATAGTCATACATATACAACAATAAGAAACAGGAAAGAATATACTTAACCGGTGATCTGCTCGGTCCGAAGGCTCGACAAAGAATGCCCCCCAAGCGGTTGGGCTCTAGCTTTTATACTCAGTGACAAACAAGTGGCGTCATCGAGCCGTCGGTACAAAGAACACGTGTTCAAAATTGATCATCCGATCCATTCTTTACTTAATTTACTTAACTAAAGCGATATAACTGTATCAAAAACTATAATTATAAATATCATAATAATTAAATGGTGTAAAAGTAGTTTTAACAATAATTTTATGATTTGAATCACAACCGAAACAACTTCCGGAATCAAGCAAATTCAATTTTACTTAAATAATTAATGTGGGTAAAGAAAAACATAGTGCTAAAAATTGAAACATATAACACATTCATTACAGTTGATGACGTCACGCATAATTATATTGCTCCGATTATATGGCAGGCGTTTCAATTAAAGTCTTACATTTTCAAATAGCATTAATTTATTATTATAAGCATTTATTTTTTTAAAGGCGGATGAACTGAGTCGCGAATATAGACCTATAAAGACAGTTGTAAGAAACATTTTCATGAACGAGAATTTGTTATTTCCATGTACCTATCTACTTACAAAGTCAAAGTCGTTTGATACAAACTAAGTGTAAGTACAAATATTGGTCTTATGATTGGTTTAGGTATTAGGTATTATTCGTTACAGAGGATAACATTACGCCAAAATCATAATATCTACTGGACTAGGAGAATCTACTGAATATAAAAATGTAATTTTACCTAATTAAGGGGTAGTTTTGAAAACAAAATGGCACACACTTTTTTTTATGCATTCGTGCCATATTATTAACTCAAGGAATAACATTTTTCGTACAATCGAAATCCGTCCTTTTAACCCCTTTAAAAGTAGAATTGTAAAATCCTAACTAATTTTATAAATGCGAAAGTGAGTTTGTTTCTTTGTTTGTATGTTACGCTTTCACGCTAAAACGACTGAACAGATTTGGATGAAATGGCACATTGGTAGACTATGACCTGGAGAAGGTCAAAGGCTACTTTTCATCCCGGATCGCAGTCGAAGCCTGAATGAAGTCGCGAGCAACAGCTAGTACTTTATAAACCGCCCACTATCATCTTCGTAAAGAAAGAAATAACCAAAACCTAGGCATTGAATCCTTTCTCATTCATTTACAGGTTCTGTCAGTAAATTCAAATTTGTAAGCCACAGCCAGATTTAGTGCTCGAAAATGTATGAGAATAAGTTCTATACTAGTTGGAGCTTCGTTTCGACAAAGAACAGGTAGGTAGTTATTGATTTATTAGATAGTGCTCCTACAGAGCTAGTCCTCTTTACTAACTTAAGAAATATATTATTACCCTTCTTTTTGCGTTTCGCCACAGTCCGATAAAAAATTGTAGCGACATTGGGATGATTTTTTTAAGCTTTTTGTAATTCCCATAATTATTATTTTCGTGTTATGTTTACTGTGAAAATATAGATCAGGCTTCAATGTTGATGAAAAAACCAAATGATAAACCAGCAATGCTTTTAAGATCGCCGATACACGTCTTAAGGCTAATCCATAACTGAATAGAAGTGAACATTTCGAAATCGTACGATTACTTTTAGTAGGAGGACTTAATTTATTACGTAAGACACAACAGGATATCCCGGTTAACCAGCCGACAACCTCCTAAGTTGACCTGCCAGACGCCATCCAAGAAAACATTCTGACCGTTTCGTTTGTCTGCACGCATCTAGTCAGACCAATATGGCGATATGTTATGTGTTTATCCAATGAGATTCCTTTATCTCAAATTAATCTTAAACAAACCCACAGCTTTGCAAGAACTATCAAGATATTTGATTAATATGAAAGTTGTTCATTACACATGACTGCGCCATTATTAGGCCGTGATCACCGATACACATCACAACTTCGCCAACTTCAATTAAGTTTCTTCGGAGAACAAATTATTCTAAGTTACACAAAGTTAAGGTAAATAATATATAGGAACAGAAAATTAAACGAGTTAAAAGGTACACGGACAAGTAGACTCGCGTTCACGTACACACCCGTGAGCCGTGACTGTCATTCTTTTGATAAGTTTGAGCTCAGAAGCCCTAGCATGTAAAGTAAATTTAAATCATTTTTTTAAATCTAAAATACATCTAGGTATAGTATATCATTTTGATATTAATGTTTGCGAAAAGCACAAAAATCACCCATAGATATGAATAGTCTTAAATCTTAGTAAATATTGTGTCAGATAAGAATATTTTCAATTTTAAGATCGTTCGAATGTAAGTACGTTTACTCCACGCGTTCGATCACTGTACGTATGTCGCTCATTGTATGTACATATTCTGTGTGTGTGTGTTTATGTTTAGAGATTTATAGGCTTTGATACTTGAGCGATATATTAAATCTTGCAATGGGTTTAAGGAATTTTCAGTTTTGTGCTCATTTTGAGTAATTTGAATTTTGATAGTAGAACGCTATCCTGTGAGTTAATGTACGTTACAAGTAAGGTCTGTCAAAATCTAATGAAATTTTACAATAAAACTAAGCTATAGCTAACTATAAACGAGGTATTTATTGGACGCAGCGAAGTGCCTGTATTTCTTTTAGCTTCTAGTAAATGTAGATCAATGTCCTTGAGATACAGTTGCATAACTTTTCATCAACTAGGTACCTACATATTTTACATCTTTATCAGCAGTACAGTAATATATTATCACATTCGTAAATGTCTAGCCACAGTATCACTTAATTTGGGAGTACTAATACATATTCAGTGTGGAAGCCGTGGAAGTAGCAGTAAGGCTAATTTATCACCTCGCTTCAGAACAAGCGTGAAATCAAAATGGGTTCTTAGTAATATTGGGTGTGGACACTTTTACTGATAAATTTTGATTCTATGAGAAAACCTTAAGTGAAGATAGCTGTTAAAGCACAGGTTGGCTCACCACGAGTTGGCAATCAATGACACTATTTAGTTTCTCTCACTATAATCAAAGAAATAGTTATTTGTTCTGTAGTTTGACAATAATGCGTTTATCATTATTATGAAACAATTATTTCCCGTTACTGTATTTTATTATCAGGCATCACCAAAGTCTCGAAAATCCTTTTGCCAAGCGCAAAGATCTTGCCTTCAAGAAAGCTTACTTTAGCAGTGGAAAATTTCGAATTTAGATTTACAAAAACAAAAGGAAGAACTTATTTTAGTTGGAAGATCAATTTGATGCCAATAAACGTGAAAACTTCTTAATAAAAAGCGATCAGCAAATATAAGTTTGTAAGGTAATGTAAGTATACGATTTATTACTAACAGAACTAATTTACATTTTTCTGTTCGGATTAGTTTTTGGTAAACGATCGTAAGTCTAGACTTGTTAATTATTCGACATTTTTTTCGTCTAAAATTCTGATTTATTTGTTTACAAGGGAGTAAATTGAATTAAAGTTTTTGGATTATGTTATTTTTGTGGGAAGTTTTTTTGCGTTTTTAATTTAATGCCGAAGTGCTTAAGAATGTATTTCATTGATGTCAGATGTTGGAGAAACCTTGAGTCAAATATTAAATTACCTTGTGATTGTGAAGCTTCTCATTCTATAAAACAGAAAGTAGCGTCTACAACAGGAACAAAGACCGAGGCAGCACAAATACAAAAGTTACATTTTAAAGCCGCTACAAAATCCAGCAGTCAATTACAATACCTGTCACATTAACCATAATAGCAATTTTATTAACGGACTGACAGCTGCCAATCCAAAAGTTCCATAACTAGGGGTCCAATAAATACCCCAAAAAGGCACCTGTATTTTTCTTTAATGAAATTACACCTGTAATCGTGGTGTCGATGTCAGCCGGACTTACTCCAACTAATTTTGCAACTTTTATTTACCTGCCTAACGCCTGCCAAAAAAGTTTATTCTGGTGCCAAAAAACATAGAAAGTTTGTACTGGTGCCAAAACATGGATAACTTGAAGAAGCCTCGTTTTGAAGCAGTGCGGTACATTAGTTAATTATAATCGAAGCTTATAATGGTTCATCTCGGCTTGTCGGAAGGGATGGGAAACAAAAGGTTGGCTTGGGGTTGTAGTTTTTAATCCCTGGTTGTTTATTGTTTTCCTATTACTGGGAAGAGGAGTAAGTCACAACAATAAGTTATACCTAGCAAAATGGCAGGCATATTATAAGTTGGGGGATTACATCACTGATAAAAATGCTTGGCTCATTGCTGGTCCTGCTCCACAACCACAACTAATTAAATAACATTTTAAAAAAACCTGTTGGAGCTGCTGAAGATTGTAAGACCATCTTTGTATTGTATAAACTCAGTCTCCTTTGTATTATATAATTGCATAGCACAGGTGTGAGTACTATGTACTAAAGAGCTACCATTTATAGTAATATGTCTTTCATTGACTTGAATGTGCCCTGGCGGCTGTGAGTATGTTATGCTCACTCAGATGTCTCGCTGATGGTGACGCGTGTGTTGGATCATTTAGCTCACTTCAAAATGGTTGAGCTGAATGGTGCTGATCCATGCGTCTTGTTCGTGAACGGGCGCCGTCAGTTGGGACTGGTCTTCTCTTAGCTGCCATGGCTTATTTTAAATTTTTGAATGGTTATTTCTTTTTTTTTATTACGGACTCTTTTACAAACGTGCATGTCGGCGCATCATCGCCGTCGTTGCCGGAGTCAGACATATTGGTTTGCACCAATATGATAATATCTCACAATTTACACAGTAAATAGAAATGGCAGGAAAATATTTAAAAAGAACACAAAGAAAACTCCTTACTTCCAATCAGGGTTTTTATTCCTCGAACAGTGAAACAAGAATGTCTTTCCAATCTCATTACAACAGTTTTTATACACAAAAATAACCGCGAAACTTTACCGCCAATAGAATTAATACAAATCAAGCGGATATGTCAAAATAATCCCTTCCTAATTACATTTTAAATAATTTAAGCGGATGTGTCAAGATAAATCCTTATTAATATTAACTCTAAAGGAAATTACATTTTAATAATTTCAAGCGGATGTGTCAAAATAAATCCTAGATACCAACATATAAATCAAAAGGAAGTTTGAAAAGTAACAATATAGAAACTAAATAATTTTAACCGGAAACAACAATATTTTAAATAAATCAAAAGGAAGTAGTCAAAATAGAAACTTAATTTATATAAATTTAACCGGAAACAACAATATTTTATTAAATACCTACTTAAATATAGAAGTCAGATTAAGTACAAAATAAACAAAACAAGCTTAACATTAAAATCTTATAATAGTTTGGCGCCCATACGGCCATTCTGATCCAGCGCGCTCTCTGCGCTGTAAAACATTTTACATAAAAACGGCATCACCCACCTCGGGCTTAGCCAAAAATACACGGCATCACCCACCTTGGATCTAGTCATATTTCATGACATCAACCATCTGGGATAAGCCCCTTAACACGGCATCACCCGCCTTGGATCTAGCCATACCATATGGCATCACCCGCCTGGGATATAGCCCCCTAACACGGCATCACCCGCCTTGGATCTAGCCATACCATATGGCATCACCCGCCTGGGATATAGCCCCCTAACACGGCATCACCCGCCTTGGATCTAGCCATACCATATGGCATCACCCGCCTGGGATATAGCCCTAAGACCAGGAAAAGGGATACGCATGGTGGCCAGCCAGCGTAATAGGGAGGAAAGTGGAGTTGTTAAGCTAATTTATAAATCATACGCCCATTTTTGTGGGTTAATTATTTAATACGATCTTTTCGGAACATCCCTTTAAATTGACATGCTTTACTTTATAGCGATCATTAGGCAACACTTAGAACTTCCATAGGACCTTCATATTTAGGACCAGGTTTAGTCGTATGTCTTTCATGCTTACGCATTAGGACAAAATCCCCCTTTACAAAAGGCTTGATTTGAGCTTTGCCCTTATCAAATCTTAACTTGTCCCGAAATGATCGCTCGTCCATCCTTAATTTACATAATAATCTAACAGTATTAAGATCTTCAATTGGTTCATTATCATCGATTTGTAAGAGCTTAATACCCGGTCCTCCATGGGAGATCTTCCCGTATTTTTAGAAACGGTAGAATTAATAGCCAAATGTAAATCTCGAATAGCAGTGTGCCATTGTTTATTAAGCTCCACAACAGACATATTATCTTTGATGGTTTTCATAATACGCTCTACCTGACCGTTTGCCCGACTAGCGCCTTAAGCTACTACGTGATGTTCAATACCGAAACGATGACAAAAATCCTTGAAATCAGATTATCAGATGAAGTAATACTTTTGTCTCGATCTGTTATGAGTCTATTCGGGGTGCCAAAAATTGAAATTACTTCTTGCAAACAAGAAGTGGCTGTATCAGATGTTGGATCATTGGTATAAATTAAATGAGTATATTTGGTAAAGGCATCAATAAATACACGCATATTCAGCGTTATTACGTTTACCGTTTATACGTCCAGTTATGTCGGCATGTACGGTGTGAAAGGGAACTGCATAGGATGAAGGGTAACTTGTTTAGCACCCGACATACCTTTGGGAATTCTACAACTGACACAATTTTCAGTAAACCGTCGAACTATTTTTGAAATATTGGGAAACCAATATTGTTCTCTTAACTGAGCTAGAACCTTTTCCCAACTGAAGTGTTGAAGATTATCATGATAGTGGGAAATCAGATTCCATCTATAATTACGTGGCACAATAATAATTTTACGAGTTTTATTTTCTATCTGAACTTTACGTCTAAGCTATTTATCTTGCAATATGACACAAGTGTCAGCATTTTGGGACTGTATCCAAATTAAGTTGTTCGACTATGTTTTTAAGAACTGGATCACGTTTTTGTTCTATTAGGAGCCAGTTGTGATCAAGTGTAGAAGAGTTGTGGCATGAGAAAGTCTGTCACCTTTCCTATACTCAATATCAAATTGGAAAGTTTGCAAAAATGCCCACCAACGGTTTACTCTTTCGTTAGTTCTTTTTTGGTTCTGGATGCTTTCAGCGAATAACAATCTGTTACTACTTTAAAAAAATCTACCATACAAAAAGTGGCGGAAATGTTTAATAGCTTTGACGACAGCCAATGTTTCGAGCTCATATGATATGGTATTTGCTCTCAGCATTGGTGGTTCTCATCGTGAGGATTCTTTTCATGTCGCTGAATCAAAACTGCACCATAACCTATCAATCTGATCGGCGATCACTGTGTTTGCATAAAAAATAGGACTGCTAAAAGGGGACGAGCTGTCTTGAATTATACAGTTTCGTTTAAGATCGTTTAAAATGTCTAACTTTTTCCCGTTCCATTGGTGACAATCTGTAGGGTCTACGTTGAACAATTTTATCGTTATTTTTTTTAAACTTTATTACAAAAGTGAAATTGTCTTTAAAATTGTTTAAAATTGAATTTAACTTTTCTAACATGGTAGGGTCTGCAAGGTCGGTATTTAATTTTATGTCCGACTCGACTAAAGAACATTCATTAATAATCATATGTCTCGAGAGTCATATTTTTATCCGTTAATGTGATAGCAAGACCAGGAATTTCCACTAAATCATAGACAATTAAAATATTAAACTGGATTTGGTGATTTTCTAAAACAAATAGTTTTAATTCTACACTAACTTGATCGATCTCGACAATAGCAGAGATACTCTGGGAACACGTGACGTTCACGCCGCTTATTCTCTTGAAAACTGTATTGACAATGTTCCTTTTGCCCGGAATCGAATCAGACATGCTTTTACGGACTATTTACAGATTTCTGATCGGTTGATTTCGACTTTTCGTAATTTTGCTTACGGAAACAAGTTTTCTCTAAATGACCCTTCTTGTGGCAATAATTACACTCTGAACTTACGATTGTCTGGCGTAGCCCGAGAGGTAGGCTCTTCGGAAATATTAGTCTGTATTTTGTGTTGATTTTTCCTTACAATCACGAACACGGTGACCAGTTTTTTTACATATAAAACAAAGTGGCGATTGACCTAATAACGAATCAGGGTTTTCCGAAAGCCGGGGTTTTTTAAGATGATTTTTGTCTGTACTGTCAGTTTTTGGTCGGTCACGTTTACGAAAAGTTTTGAGGACGGAGACTAGTTTGGGCAAAGAGTCAGGCGTATTACGTAACAATTCATATTTCACAAAATCAGGATAGATACCAGTGATTAGCGCATCAATTACCTCTGTGTCTGCGGCTTCCGGCCGCACTCTCTTGAACAGCGTCCATCCCGTGGTTGCGTAGTCCGCGTAGCTGCTCGCCTGGTCCGAGGTGTAGTCGCGCCACCGCTGGACGTCGTCAGCATACCGGAACTCTTCACCGAATGTCTGGATCAGGTCTTGCTTAACTTGCTCCCACGTGGTGGATTGCAGGGACCAAGTATCAGCCCACGTCTTCGCTCTTCCTTTCAGCTGCAGTATTGCCTTCATGCGAGCTTCATGCGGTGATATGCCAATAGTTGCGATGGTTTGGTCAATATTGGCACACCAATCTCTGATGTCGTGTGAGCGCACATCGGGATCGAATGGCGGTAGGTAGAAATTGCCACGGTCCCGTGATGGCCCTCGGGTAGCGGACAGCGCTGCGGCCACGGCGCTTGATGTGGTTTGCTTCGTGATTGATGTCACCAGACTCATCACTTGCTCCATCGAGAATGTTGGGTCTGGCTGGGCGGTTTGCACTGGTTTGCGGACACGGAATCCAGAAGACCTCAGAAGGCCTACCATAAAGTCTTTGATCCTGCCCTCTATGGGTAACTGTGGAATACTGTTACAGCCATTTGCGTGCATTTACTTACTAAGGGGCGAGGTGGATCCCACCGCTGCTGTCGGCGCATCATCGCCGTCGTTGCCGGAGTCAGACATATTGGTTTGCACCAATATGATAATATCTCACAATTTACACAGTAAATAGAAATGGCAGGAAAATATTTAAAAAGAACACAAAGAAAACTCCTTACTTCCAATCAGGGTTTTTATTCCTCGAACAGTGAAACAAGAATGTCTTTCCAATCTCATTACAACAGTTTTTATACACAAAAATAACCGCGAAACTTTACCGCCAATAGAATTAATACAAATCAAGCGGATATGTCAAAATAATCCCTTCCTAATTACATTTTAAATAATTTAAGCGGATGTGTCAAGATAAATCCTTATTAATATTAACTCTAAAGGAAATTACATTTTAATAATTTCAAGCGGATGTGTCAAAATAAATCCTAGATACCAACATATAAATCAAAAGGAAGTTTGAAAAGTAACAATATAGAAACTAAATAATTTTAACCGGAAACAACAATATTTTAAATAAATCAAAAGGAAGTAGTCAAAATAGAAACTTAATTTATATAATTTTAACCGGAAACAACAATATTTTAAATCAAAAGGAAGTAGTCAAAATAGAAACTTAATTTATATAAATTTAACCGGAAACAACAATATTTTATTAAATACCTACTTAAATATAGAAGTCAGATTAAGTACAAAATAAACAAAACAAGCTTAACATTAAAATCTTATAATAGTTTGGCGCCCATATGCACGTCTTTCTACATTGTTCTCACATGCATAATTTCAACATGAATGATGTAACCAATATTTTGTATTTTTTATTTTATTTAAATGAGTTTCTGTGGAGTTTCTTGCCCGTTCTTCTCCATATGTACCTACTACGCTTTGGAATGGGCAACTAGCTTCATGTTTCTGACTGATCGACTTCTTGACAGTTCAAAAGTGTCTGTAAATGGTTTAATTGATATAAATGCTTTGAGTTTGAATGTTGAAATAGACTAGAAATGAAATAAAGTTACATATTGCCAGCTATTGTCAGAAAAAAAATGGATGGTTTTTTAAATAGGTAGTTAATGATTTGAGGTAGATGAAGACATGTTGCCTTTGCGTTTAGTACTGTAAAGCCGTTAACCTGCATGGTTTTAGTATTCAAGCTTTATATTTGTGTTCACATAAATAGACAAAAAGTAAAGAACAGCATATTTTTTTTTATTTGTCGTACTCTAATATTGTAGCCTAATACTCTAATATTGTAATTATAGTAGCCTGTGTTTAAAAAAATCTTCGCGACATTTTGAGGTACGCAATAAATATTCTGGAGCTGTAAAATGTGCAACCTCTTATCCTTTAATCTCTTAAAACACCACCAACACAGATGCAGAACATAATATTATTGTGGCGACTATTTGTAGCTCAGACCAAGGGGATTATCCCCATTAATCAGTAATAATAATGAATTAATTAACTAATATAGCTCTGCGATATCCATCAGCTGATGCAGATTTTTTATACCCAGACAGTGCTGAAAATAAATGTATAAACAGGACGATATTTTTATGACTACAATCTAAAAACTATAATATAGCGAGCAAAGTCAAACGATAACATTCCAAAATGGCGACTGCTGGAACTCGACGGTTATTCTTTTAATAAAATTAAATAAAATTTTCTTTGCGTCACGTTTGGTATTTAAAGCCTTTTTTACATTTTTTTTTTTTTTTTACCTTTACTCTTGGGATAAGTTGGTGTCTCGTTCAATAAAGCTGCGTATTGTCATCAACTGCGGCACTATCCGGTCGAAAGAGATGGTAGTTATATTATGACCGAATAAAAGCGAGTGCATTTGAAGCTATCAGAGGTACTATGAGTAGATTAAAAGAGACAAAATGTCCTTGCCCATTTTATGATCTTGACCAGCGAACGTTTTGCATGAATGGGTCAAGTGCCTCCATCAACGTTCCCATGTGCACGCGGCAGTCTTTTATATTAAATCAACATTCAATAAACATAGTTACATAATATTTGAGGTTACAAAACGTCATACACAATCATGGTGTGATATTATAAATGTGCCGCCGGGACGGGCGTGACGGCTGGACGCGAAGAGTTTAACGAGGGTGTATGCCTATCCAAGTTTATTCCGGTGTGTGGGTAGATCTCTCCCAGTCCAGGCGGTGCTGACGTCCTGCACCGATAGGATAGGTTCCGGGTATTTTCGTGAATCAGCTTGCGGTCTTGAAAGGACACGGTTTCTTGACATAGAAATAATAACAACAATCATAATTGTTCAGGAACTCGCGGAACTCTCCAGAAGTAAAAAAATGAATTATTAGAAGCTGCAAAGTACTTCGCCGATGACTACGAACTACGAATGCATGCGCGCTTTACTACTGACCCCCTTTATCTTACCGAGAACCGCAAATCACTTCTTGTGTGAATATTTTTTATTTATTTGATCTATATTTTACTGTTTAGATTTCATTTTCGTCTAAGCAACGCTAAATATGCATGTATACAAAGCATGAACCTATCTACTGAGGCAACTATAATAACTGTATCTATTTCCGCTGAAAAGATATTTCAGTGTAATGGGAAAAAAATGTCTGTTTCAATTAAAATCTGTTTTACATGATATCACTCGAAAAGTACTGAACCGATTCCCAAGTTACAAAAATAAACTTGACGCTGGTCTATTGACCTAAAGAAAAGTAGTATTTAAAATTATACATCTAGAGTTTTCAGCACGTGACATGCCTCTGAATACTAGTTGGCAAAACCATATTTATAAAAATAACGAATTAAGAATTGTACAACATAAAAAAATTAAATAGGCTTTTCTGGAGGACTAGATATCTAAAATTAGGTCCAGGGCTAGGTGTTGGTCTAGAGTATCTGGACGCACTAAAAATCTCCTAAACTATAAATTACAGCTATATAGCCCACTTAATTGAGATTTAAAAAGGTTGTACTTAGATTTGAGCACAATTTTGGTGCTCAGATAGTGATTTTAACTATGTTATATTTGACTCTAAATTAATATTTAAAAAAATCAGATGTTCAGTACATTTTGACGAATTATACGAACACAAATGTACTGAATAGCAGATTTTTTTTTTCGCGATTTCAGGGTTGGTCCCATAGTAAAAGTTGTTCATAATGATGAGTACAATAACCCCTTAAGAGGTCTTGCGTTATTTACGTTACACCCTGTATAATTAAAACAGTTTGGTGACGCATTGTCGCGAAAAATAAAACATAAAATATCGTCAAAGCACCATGCAGTTGCTGATAGTATAAACTTTAAATTCAACTAAAACCTAAACTAACGAAGAACCACCGCTTAAATAAATCAACATCACACCAAATTAAAATATGACTGAAACACAAACAAACTCACAGATTTAAACAAACTAAAACCAACTTCGCTGAGTAAGCTGCAGCAAAAATATGAAACTGGACATTCATGAGAGAAACAAGAATTTATAGCGGCCAGCAAAGTCTCCACGACTTGATGTTTATTTATACAGTTCAACCTGTCCGCGGTAATACGGAGTTTTATCCTTTTTATTTGAGGTAAAAAGTAGTGGGAAATTGGAAGGTATGAGGTGTTTTTTATAGCGTTTGGTCTTGCACTGCGCTTTAATATTAAACATTACTTTTCACCCACTGGTGTTAGAAAACTAGTAATCCGCGTAATTTATGGAAATAAAAAAACCGGCCAGTTGCAATTTGGACTCGCATACGATGGGTACTGTACGACCGTACAATATTTAGCTATTCAATAAAAACACTAAACGAAGATTATTATTATTTTTTATCTTAAATTTTAAAAAGTGCAAAGATGAATTTATAAATTTATCGAAAATTGTACAGATTAAGATAAAATTGAGCTAGGCACACATAACACCTGCTTAAATTTTAGACCAGATATTTTTGTTTTACCTAGTTATACATAAAGTATACCCTACTGTGCCATTTAGGTCATACTTAACGTAATGATAGTCACAAATAAAAGAAGCTAAAGACTAAACTGTTAAACAATCGTATTTTATAGTCCATAAATTTCATTCTGTTTGTGTAGGCCCACTGAGTTCAATATTGGATTCAACTTTCTGGCTAAATGCCAAAAGTATCTGCTACTAGGTATATAAATATTGTAAGTAATAATATTAACATCGTTTCGTGAGGAAACCACAAAATTAGAGATTACGGTAAATCCACAGGGTATTATGAATATCTCTCCCGATTATGATTATGTCTGAAAACCCTAGATGTTGGAATTGCTATGATTACTATACTCCTATGTATATTATTAGATTTATAGGCTTCTTCAATCGACAAACTTTATCGTATGTTTTCGCTGCGAAACTTTGTCATAAAATAAGCTAGTGTTCCTTTTGCAACAATTTACTAAAGTATATCTGAAAAACGTTGAAATTAGACAAATAATTGTCAACTGGAAGGTCTACCTGCCTAGCAATTACCTACACGTCGGTATGTCTGTGTGTTCAAAATCACACAAATACTCCCAGACTCGAAACTATTATCTGTAGGCTAAACAAGTTCTACTTTGAGAATGTTACAAACGAATACTGCAAAAATCAATCGATCACCCACTTATCCAATCGAAACATCTAAATATAGCATTGAGAAGGTCAGACTAAGAATGTCTTGAGGTCACCAAAAATGGGTCTTTCTCTTAACATCTTACAACGACAATTAAAACAACGCAAAGTATCTTAAAAACTGTCTTCCTCTTCGCTCTTCCTTATATAAAATACCTGACAATAAATCCTGAGTAAAATTAAATATCATTCATCGTTTGGTTAGTTTCTAATATAATTTCATCTAGGTACAATAATAAGAACTTCTTTAGGGCTTCACGGGTTCTGAGCGTGTGCATGATTCATTGAAATTATTATTATTATGATGAGTGGCGTGTATTACATTACATTGCTTCAGAATATAGTTTTAATCGTAAGTATGTAGGTACACTATAATGTTTTTAATTTGAAGCAAAGCTTGTCTTTAATATTCCTTAAGGATTTATAATTGAAAGTCTGACGTAGCCTAGTCAGCTCCCTAGCATAATACTCACTAGCAATATTTTTCATCACCAGCCTCAGAAGTCCACTGCCAATCACACGCCATTCATCTCAATTCTCGACAACTCTCATCAAGCTGCTAGCTGCGAAGATGGTCGCTCCACCTATCCTGAGGGCGTCCGACCTTACGTTTGCCGATTTGCGGTCTCCGCTCAAGAACAAGTCTAACCATATTTTTTTAATATACATACTAATACAATTTGTGCCAAGAACAACAAAGAGGAAGATCACACAGAATGTACAAAATTCAAAGAAAACAACCAACTCAATTCGATTGTAACACGCAAACAGCAGGCTTACTCTTGATTTCAATTCCGATCTATCGACATTGGAATTATGATATTTCGTACTCTTGAGTTCGACGCTAGCGCCACATTGTGTTTAAATTGGGTGTCCATTTTGGGGAACTAACTGGAATCGGGATCGGGCTTCGCGCGCTACTCTCGACTTTATTTGACAGCTGTATATTGCGCCGGTATTGCGTTGGGATTGTGTGTTGATTGTGATTATTCCAATAGCAAAAGTGTAACTTTTTAGAAATTGTATTGCGTTTTATATGGTTTTCAATAAGTATTATGTGTATAATATGACACGATTAGTAGTAATGTACAGTGTTTTAGATAATTCCCATAAAAAAACCATTGAAAAAAAGACGAGATGAGCGTCGGATGATGCGATATACGAACAAAGCGTTTTCTATGAATGAAGACTAATTTAAGCAAATTATAGAAAGAGCAATTTTTTTTTTTGCTTTTACCAACTCTTTCTATTATTCACTCGGTCAATTCTCCAACTGCATATGTATGCAGTTGGAGAATTGACCGTGACGTATTTCGATGTATATATGGGAGTACATGTTTTTCAACAACAAAGTTAAGTTTGTTTCCATCCATCCCAACTACGAAACCCTTTATGGTACGTGGTCCGACTCGCTCAAGGTCGGTTTTTTTTCTAGCCAAATGTGATTAGTCCCAAAACACTTCAATGTTACACACTTATGTTGGGTTGTGTAACTGATGGACTGCTTATTCAAAATATTTAAACATTCCTAAGCAAATTCGAATAAAGACTTATGTGGATGATACTGGTATTGCGTCATTGTGTGACGTGCCAGGAATAGGGGATATTTGGATGTTATGCAAAGAATGCAATTAATCAAATTTAATCAAGTAAAACATTACTTTAAATTATAAAGTAAGTATAGTATGATTGTATATTTCCTTACCACTTGCATACAACTTTAATATTAGTTAAGTAACTTAAAGGACAATCAAATTATTGTTACTAAAGAGAAACCACGCGAACAATAATTTAATGATCTAAACAAACTTGCATAACGAATTCACTTCTTATTTCTAAAACCAGTTGACATCCCTTTTTTTTGTAGTATGGCAAAGACCATACCGCATACAGCCAAAGTCATGATTACTTTTATGATTTTAATCATGTTCTTACGTCCAAATGAATTTAATACGTTACAATTAATCAATTCAACAACTATTTATATCATATTTATTTATTAGTCTTGCTATTTAAAGGATAAAGCATTTTAAAGTGCTATTACAAGTTTATCGTAATGAGTTGATCAACACTATTGCAGGCCGTAACATAGCTAACTTCATGTGTAACAAAATAATCGCGAGGCAATCCCAATTACAATCCAATGTTGACAATATTGTTTTCAAGAGTACCGAATCACGTGACTGCAAAATTCACATTGGAATCGTATTGGCTTTAGATTGGAATTGGAATTAGTTTGAAGAGTAAGCCCCCAGAATAATCGAAAACAAGTGAAGCAACAAATCCACATATGCTAATACCACGTATATAACCATCACGTATATTCCGATAATGTATATCCATCTAATGTATTCGTATAATCGGATCAGCTCCCATTCTCCTCTGGCTGACAATCGATAAGATTAACCGGGGGCCGGAAGAAAACAAACGTGAAGGTGCGAAAGTGTTTGTATGTATTATGTAGTGAGACTTATTTGTATGGACGAACTGTTTGACATACTCAAGGCTTGAAATGATTGAAATTCTGAGTTGCAAATAAAATTAAACAGGTACCTGATTTTTTGTTTTGTTTGCAACTTAATATCTGGGTCGTATCAAAGAGTACTACACTGAAATTATAGTGCAGTCTCGCTAACAAATGCTATTCTTTTTTTTTAATATAATATAATAATAATAATAATTTATTTATTACAGACAATACAATCCAGTTTGTTAGTATAAATCTTACATACTAGTGTTAGTAAATTACATTTGCACATTCTTAAATCATTAATAAAATCATAATCACAATACAATACATAACATTACAATAATCCATCACTAAATCGTACATTACAATATTATGTCATACAAAGATCGTACCACTACCACATCACTTCAAGGCACGAGTTGAAGGTAAAACTAGGGTCTTAGTCCAGTGCCTAGGTATAAGACCTTCCGCCCTATCGGCCACAGTGACCAAGAGGCTGTTAGCGCTGCCCCGCAGCCGCCGCACCAGGGAGGCGACACGCTTTCGCATGATTGCGTAAAAATCGTCTATACGTGCTTCTGCGAACATCCCCGATGCACTACAGTGTCGTGTCGGTGCATATAACATTTGACGAAAAATATCGATAAAAACTACCTGTAGGCCATGCAAAAGTTTGTTGACGGAATTGCGTATGCTATTATTTTAAACCCACATAATGTAGGATAAGAAATAAATCTTTTCATAAATATATATTGAATTGAAAACCCAACAATTCAATGATAACCGGTTATCTGTGTGAGTTTCTGTTTCAATAAATTAACTTTACAACATTCTATCAACAATAAGTCATAATACTAAAAACCATTCCCAGCATCGCAGAATTATCTCAATATTGTTCAAAACTATTTTAAACACAGATCTAGATAGTAGAACCTTTGCGAATAATTTGAATCAGCCATTCGGCATTAACTCCATTCAAATAATCCCGAGCTATCTGATCTTTTAACTAATTGTCTACGACACATTCGCTCAATAGTCTTCATTCAATTTAACTTTCATTCTAACATTCATTCCTTACATTCGTTCAAAACTTCTTCTTGCAAAATTCTCTGTTCATACGTATTAAAATTATTATAAATTGTAAAAGACCTTAGTAAATCTATATTTCATCAAGAAATCTTTGTTTAATTTATCATAAACAAAAGTGGCGACCGTGACAGGACCTACAGTCTTCGGATCGAAGCTAAATAGCCACACACATTGTTCCCGTACCGTATCAAGGGCATTCGAAGGACATCGTCGTCGACACCGGACGACATCTACCAGTACCAACGGAAGGCCGTGTTGAGAATCCAAGATCGCCGTGCCTGTGGACTGGCATCCTACCTTTACCTGGGTCGAACAACCTTACCTTCGTCAAGCCATTCTGGGAACTCTGCTGGGACTAGGGAAATCCGATCGAGCAAGGTCCACCCTTAGAACGAGTCAGAGGAATCACTATCTACCTATCTACGTGCTCCTGCCTACAAAAGGACTGCTGGGATTAGCTGCCTGCCTATTTAAAGTGAGCTCGTTCCATCTTACTAACATACCTATTGTGTTATCCTTTAGTCTGTGCATTTAGCGGATTTAGTTTCTCGAAGTCAAGTGAAGTTCCTACCTTTCTATTTGTGTCTATTGTGCTTAACCATAATTATTTTCGAAAGAAATCTAAATAGGATAGGCAACGCACAAATTAGCCTAATTAATTTCACTTTTACCGCCGTCTTAAATTAATGCACATTTAACTACCTACCTACCAAATTTAATAATTCTCTTACCGTTACTCAAACGAAGTAATATTTATAAACAATTCCACCTTTATATCACTTACATACTAAATATTTCTCGAGTTAACTGTAAACTTACGAACCGTCGTCGTTTCGTCATACGAGTAATTAGTTGTTGTTATCAGTTTACTAAGACGCTCGGAATTAATCTATTCCAGTGATCGTGCGTTGTGACTTGTGACACGGCATCGCTTGCGCATCGCTGTTACCTGACTGCCGGCGCGTCCCCACCTGCATAGCTCACCATTGTATGCAGTCTACGTGAGCCGCGGGCATCAGCTGATCAACAAAGCGAGGAGCGTATCGTATGCTATATACCTATTTCGTTATTTCTATTAACATCTGTTTGTGTTAGCTCATTACGAGTTTATTAAAATGTCCGAATCTTTAAAGTTAAAGGAACTGATAAGCAAACGCGGTTCTATTAGAGGACGCGTAACGAAATTTAAATTAAGTCTTGATAGTTTAGCTTTATTAGAATCTATTTCGGAATTAGAAATAAGTAAACTCGCATTGAAGCTATCAAAAACTGAGGCATTGTTCATTGAATTTGATGAAGTGCAGAATCTGATAGAAATCAACCACTCAGATAGTCAAAGTAGCGAGTTGGTTACTAGAGACTTGATAGAACACGATTTCTACCATTGTATTGCGTTAGCTCAAAATTTAATTAAGAAAAATTCAGTAGTTCAGGATAATGAGAATAATTCTCAAAATAAATCTTCTATGGCTACGTGTCATCATAACGATCACAGTTGTAATGCGTTAAGTTTTAAATTACCGGTGATTAAAATTCCAAACTTCGACGGTACGTATTTTAAGTGGTTGGAGTTTAAGGAAACATTTGTTTCACTAGTTCACAATAATGATAAGATCGAAAGTATTCATAAATATCATTATTTACAATCATATCTTAACGGAGAAGCCACTCGGGTGATCGCTAATTTGGAGGTTTCTCATAATAATTATTCCGAAGCATGGAAACTTTTATGCGAACGTTACGACAATAAGCGTCAATTGATAAATAACCATCTTACGTCTTTGTTCAACATTAATTCCGTTCAAGAAAATGAGAAATCTTTAAGATATGTTATTGACCACGTCACTATAAACTTACGCGCACTCAATTCACTGGGGCTGCCTACTGACAAATGGGATGTTTTACTTATATATATTATTGCAGGTAAATTAAATAATAGTACATATTTCAAGTGGGAAGAACATAGAAATAGTTTGAGTGACATACCTTCGCTTAATGATTTCTTCAGTTTCATTAAATGTCGCGCTGATGTATTGGAGACCGTTTATCGCCATAAGCATGATAATCAAGACAATAAACAAAACCAGTTCTCTAATAATCAAAACAAACATAATAGTTCCAAATCTTTAGTGGCTGTACCAAACGAAGGCAACACTTCTACTTCTAAAACACCGGAATGTTTGTTCTGTAAGAATAATCATCGCATGTATGAATGTCCGTCTTTTAAGTCGAGCTCAATAGAGGATAGGTTAGCCTTTGTTGCTTCTAACAAATTATGTGAGAATTGTTTGAGATTTGGTCACATAGCTAAACGTTGTCGTCTGTCAGCTACATGTCGTCATTGCAAATTACGACATAATTCTCTTCTTCATAAATCGGAAGAAACTGAAAATTCCAATTTAGTTAATTCCGTCACTATGTCTTCAACGGTCTCCTCTGAAGTACTTTTGTGTACGGCTCGAGTAAAGGTTACCAACCCAGCCACCAACGAGACTATGATAGTGCGAGCTTTGCTCGACAGCGGGAGTCAGTCGACAATTATCACACAGGCCGTAAAGTGCCATCTTAACCTGATTCCTCAGCCATCTGACACTACCATAGTAGGCATTGGTAACACTAAGTTAAATATTAACACAGAACGCTGTATTCTACGCATTCAATCTGAAACTAGTTCTTTTAATAAGATAAGATAAGATAAGATATTTTATTTGCTTAAAACATGGTATACAAAGGCTCGGACAGATCACTAGGTCCACTTCAAGTTTCCGAGTTAGAAAACGCTCAAAACGTTTCTATAAAGTTATCCCAGAAAGATTCCTTTCCCATAGAATTAGGACTACTACAAAAGGGTAAATCTTTAAATTCTAAAGCCGCTCTCTCGTCTCTTAATCCATTTTTAGATGAAAATGGAATTCTCAGAGTCGGAGGGCGCATCGATTCATCTACTTACCATTATGACAAACGTCATCCTATCTTGTTGAATTCCAATAATTATTTAACAAAGTTAATTTTCAAACAGGAGCATCTCCGCCTGTTGCACGCCGGTCCTCAGCATCTCCTGGCATCTATAAGGGAACACTATTGGCCTGTAGGAGGCAGGGCTCTAGCTAGACGTGCAGCGCGCGAGTGCGTTACCTGTCGTCGTTTCAATGCTCGTACTATGGATAATATTATGGGAAACTTACCTGCAGATCGCGTAGAAGCTGACTTTCCTTTCTCCACGATAGGTACCGACTTTGCCGGTCCATTTCTTATTACGGACCGCAAGGGTCGAGGCTGTAAAATAACCAAAAGCTATCTGTGTATTTTTATTTGCTTTCGGTACAAATGCGTTCATCTAGAGTTAGTCAGTGACTTGACAATGGATGCATTTGTGCTGACACTTAAAAGGTTTATAGCCCGCAGAGGTAAACCAAAAGTCATCTACTGCGACAATGGTAGAAATTTTGTTGCAGCAGCAAAAGAAATAAATTCGTTTCTTAAGTCCAACAGCGACTCTATTATTGACTCTGCATCTCGTGAAGGCATTGAATTCCGCTTTTCACCAGCATACGCTCCTCACTTTGGAGGTCTTTGGGAAGCCGGGGTCAAATCCGCGAAATTTCACTTATACAGAGTACTTAAAAATATTCACTTGACGTTCGAGGAGCTGAGTTCGTTGTTTGCTCAGATTGAGGCGATACTTAATAGCCGACCTTTATGTCCATTAAGTCCTTCACCTCAAGACCTATCTCCACTCACCCCGGGCCACTTTATAATTGGTAGGCCGCTGACGTCTTTACCATCGCCGTACCTGCTTGACTATAGCACAAACCGTCTTGATCGTTTTCAGCGATTGGAACAAGCTCGTCAAAACTTTTGGAAACGGTGGTCGACAGAGTACGTCACGGAGCTCCAGCAGCGCACAAAGTGGAAGGTGCGGTGCCAAGAATTAAAGATAGACGACCTAGTCCTAATCAAAGATGATAGGACTCCTCCACTATGCTGGCGCCTTGGAAGAGTCTCGAAGCTGTTCCCCGGCACTGATGGTGTGCCACGAGTCGCCGACGTATCTACCTCACAAGGCACCATACGGAGAGCAATTAACAGATTGTGTCTGCTGCCTTCACCAGATAACAACACGGACAAATGATCTTGAAAGCTTCATCTATAACTTTCAAGGCCCCCGAGGATGTCTACGACACATTCGCTCAATAGTCTTCATTCAATTTAACTTTCATTCTAACATTCATTCCTTACATTCGTTCAAAACTTCTTCTTGCAAAATTCTCTGTTCATACGTATTAAAATTATTATAAATTGTAAAAGACCTTAGTAAATCTATATTTCATCAAGAAATCTTTGTTTAATTTATCATAAACACTAATTAACTATTTATTTAAACTCCATCTGATTCTCGTGACGGTGACCCGGGAGTAACATAATTACTAAGTACTATTTTACCTAGGACTATAAATATTTGTGTCTAACTTAAGATAAAATTGTATCCGTTTATCTTAATGATTCTTTGTAATTGAGTTCGTGGAATTAAAGGCCTCGTTTCAACTGGTAAACAAATAAAAAAGGTGTACTTATTTTGCTAGATGGTCGACTGGACGTTGGGTTTCTGATGTCAATGCTTATTATGTTGAATGTTGTTATGTAAACAAACTGTTGAATTTGACTTTCAACGCAGGTCTTTCTTTTTCAAGTGTCTACAAATACTAGTCTATATTATTATTTATTTGCCAAGTTCACATTAATCCTTAAAAAAATATGTTTTCTGCCTTCATCGTTTTGCGGCCTTTGTCAGATTAAAAATACTCTAAGTAAAGCATTCTGATGCCTATAGGTATCCTTGTTGAACTCTTGAATTATTTTATATAAACGCCCGTAAAATCTTTCCAAACAGTTTTATTTCATTTTTTCGGGGTTTCTGAGCTACTTACAACCTAGGTTCAAGAGTAGGCAACTCGTTCGTGGGTCAATGTATGTACATGCTTTTATATAATATAAAATCTGATTATATTTAGAAGTTAAAAAAAATTGGGACTTGAGCTGCTCGCTCTGCCAAGCCTTGTGTTAAAACCATGAATCTTGACATTGTAATATGCAAAATCTAATACAATGTATAGCAAACCAAAACCCCGTCCGATACGTAATCTCCAGTAAAAAAGAAAAAAAAAAATGCCGCATTATTTTTTCAATGGGAAATTTTACCGGATTATTTCTCTACAAGTCATAACTTTATGACCCCTGTTGAAATTTTTAATGGAATTGGATAATTTTGGTAGTAGAATAGTGAATTTTAAATAGTGCTATAAAAAAAAAAAAAATTACTTTTTTGTAATGTTATTGCAATACCTATGTGCTCTTTTCGGATCGGACAGGGCTTTTGTTACACATTGTATACCATTATTTATACACGCATTGACATTGATGAAATACATAAAATAAAATCGTAGATGAGTCAAAACTGTGCATTACATTTTTTTTTTTTAAAGTATGTGCTACGAGGACCGTGAACGAAAATTTGCCAAAAAAAATATTTTTATAATTTTTGTCTGTTTATCTGTTTGACTGAATGTATGTTCCAGCATCACACAAATACTAGCGGGTACATTTACTTCATTTTTCCATAGATATACCCTATAAGTCTGGTCAGTCTGTAGAGTATCACGCTATTTGCGTTTGGATGAGCATTATTATATTATATTCGTATTCTTCTATAGTTTACCGCAAATTGTAAAACGACGAGCCAAAAGGTTAGAATATGAGCTAAACAGTCAAACATGATATATAGCGTGGATTTTTGATCCAATCAAATTACTTTTCGTGAGAATTTACAAGAGATGAAATTTTGTTGAACAGGTTTTCAGAAAACTGAAAGTTAATTGGATTAAACTATGTTTTATGAATTGTGGATTCTCTCGACGATACCGTTTCGTTTTACTTTTAAATTATTTCGTTTATTTATTTTCTTTCAACTACTAACATTTTAAAATATTTCTTGAAATAAAAGATATAAAAAAAACATTAAAAAAATATATAAAAATAGAGATCCGCCGGTGTCGGGAGCAGGGTCTAAGCTACTAGTGGTTAGGGCTGCAGAGACAAGAACCGGAACAGAATAATAATAATTATTATTATAGGTTTTAATTGAATACTACAGGGATTTCTGTTAAGTCATAATTAAATTTTGACAAACACGCTTTGTCCTCCACTTTCATTTTCCTTTTCCCAGAATAGTAATAAACTAATTTTACCAAAAAAGTATGTGTGTGTCAGCTCCGACTCACGGCTGTAGTTTACTCCTTAATACAATTGTCTTTGAATATGTAATAAATAGGCAAAGAGGGTAAATAAATGTATCTCTTAAAAAAATTAAAAATAAAAACCTAGCCCTCCACCCTAAATAAAACTCAAATGCAACAATAATTAGATCATAATTTAGACTTGTCTTTGCGATTTAATTGGATGCAGTAATGTACAAGAAGTCGTGTATCGCCCGGCCGAAATAAATCTAGATCGAAGTGTGAATATGGTTTTATCAGAATTTAAATCCGTGTTATTAACGAATAACACATAATATAAAACGTTACGCTTTTGAGTTAACGCTTGTATAAATTTCACTCCTCATAAAAATTCCATACCGGAGGCTTTTTATGAAAATAGATTATTAAGGAGTAAACTACAAAAACATTTTGTCCCAGCAAAATGAAAATTTCGTTTAAATAAATAGGAAATAAAAGGAACTATTCAGTATTTATTTATTTATTTATTTACTATCACCACTTACATTTGTTTTACAGGTAGGAACCCAATACAACAATGTAGTCACAATTTCCACACTCAGAGACCTCACCCAAAAACCGATTAAACACCACCACCAACAAAAATGAAGTCTTTTTAAACTGTCATATTTTGACTGACGGTCCAAATTTATATCTGTCGATTAACATGGATAATCAATTAACAAGTCCCAAGTAACGAGTCCGAGTACTGGCACTAGTTATACAGAGGACCATATGTTAAGTGTCACCCTCTGGAATTCCGACAATGAGCATGTAAAGATATCCACTTGCAGAGAGACGCTGTTGAGTATCTTTATTGCCCGCCCCACTGGTGCAAACTTTAACAAGTTTGTACGGGCCACCGGGACTTTAAACAGCCTCTCTCTCGGCCCTTGCCGCAGCCTACTGTTTGGAACGAGCAATCCCAAAGATTTTAGTATTTGAGGATTATACAGCATACCACGAAATACCATAAAAAAATATTTAACCCGTGCCAAATTGCGCCTTACCTCCAACTTATAGTAACCAACCATCCCTATTACAAAGAGAGTTGGATACATAAGTGGATAGAATGGGATCAAGGCAACATTGACAACCGTGCTAACAGTGGAACTTATAGTGGATACTCGTTTTGTTAAACCCGAGCGAAGCAGTGCTATTAGTTAGTTAATTAATCTTTCCTTACCATATTAATGAGGGTATTTTAATAATAATACCGTTATTGGAATTTGTGTTGAAAGTTTTCGAGTGAAAAGGTTTCTACGTAGCCTCGACCAAAGATGACGACAGACAAGCTAGTTGCAACGTTAAGGTGGTTTACTGTGGAGGAAAGTTGATTATTATAAGAGTAGTTAGTGGTGTCAAAGAAGAAACGAAGTGGATTCCTCAATGAGTAGATACCACAGACTCCCTATTGGTTAAAAAAAACTTAAAGTAGATCAAATATGGTAGTTATTACTTTTAAAAATATTGCTGAAACTTCACTCTCTTTCACAAATAGTAAAAGAAAATGAAGTTTTTTTCTTACACATAATACCTAGAGATTACCAACCTGCTTATAAGAAGGTTTCTTAGCCGAGATAAGCAACCTCTATCCACACTTTGTTACACCCTTTTAATCTAGACACACAGACGATTTATACTACTGACACTGGACTAGGTGCGGGCAAACCGTCTATGTAAGTCGATAGTATACAATGGATAGTTTCTGGGAAGCCTTGACACAAGCATTGGTGGTAAAGCCTTGAACCTTAGATACTCTAAACCGCTAACAATACTAACAATATTTACTTGACAAGTGTCCTCCTTCAAATATTCATCAAAATAATGTTTTTTTCTTAATGGAAACCTTTGACAAGGTTTTATTATTTTTGTTATAAAACGTACAAAAGCAGTTCAGTTTTGCTACAATGTTGCTACGGCGTAGCCGATGTTGCTACGGTAGCTACGCTTTCGTAGCACTCCGCTACACGTTGAGTAAAGGTCACAGCTCATTAGAGCCACCCGGCACCCACTCCGCACCGCCTCGTCGTACGGCGTCCACTCGTTGTCGACAGGTGGTTCACGGGTGGACGCCACGTTATCACCAAAACGTTGCACGATCAACCAGTGAACCCCGCGCGGTCAACGAGTGAACGCCGCGTGGTCAACGAGTGGACGTCGCTTAGTCCACGAATTTTCGAGTAGTCTGTTAACAATTGGCATTAGTCCTCGCGTGAATCACTCGCGGGCAGCGCGCGGTCCGCTTCGGACCCGCGCGTTGGCGATGCGCAGTCAACGCAGGGCAAGCGAGTTGTCACCGAGTGGTCCACCCGCGCCGTCCGCGCGTGGACGGCTTACGATAGAGGCGATCCGGTGACGCTACGGAGTTGATGTAGTGAGCGCATACCCATACAAGTCCATATCAAGAATACTAACCGCACGAGGCGAGGCGGTGCGGAGTGGGTGCCGGGTGGCTCTAATGAGCTGTGACCTTAAAGGCTGTTATCCACTCCGCAGCAAGAACGCGAAAATAATTAAATAATTTGTTCTTTAACGGCAACCTCTCTTCTCCTATTTAATGGGACTATTTTAATGGATAACCATTTCTGAATCTGCGGCATTGAACGTGTTGGTAATTTTTGTTTTTATTTTGAAAGATTAAATGATTATCTTTCAAAATAATAACAAAAATTACACTTTGACGAAGTGACTTTAATTTTTTGGGTACTATAAAATATAAATTTTGTATTCAGGATGGTATTCAGCTATATCCGGTTAGACTGTAGGCACACCCCAAAACAAATTGGGAATCAGCTAGGTAGATAGATAAAAAATAAAAATAAAATAATATGACTGTTGTTCTATAATTATTTTGGTTCACCTTCAAATTATTTTACTTTAAGTTGACCTTCTACATGAATATTATAATTTTATTCAGCGAATATTACTGAATATTCTAGAATTTCAATCTAACTTGTCAGTATCTTTAGCAACTGAAAGTAATCAAACATCGCTAATGATTGTATTCAGATATCCAGCTGTTTACTTTAGATAATATTGATTGTAATTAAATCGTGCTCTGAAATTTAACGAATACATTAACTTCACAAAATCAGATTCAATAGTTTCTCGAACTGTTATCCAAACTTTATAATTATTTACATAAATGAGTTTCCCCTTTTTTTGTAAACGAATAGCAAAAATAAAGGTCACACAATTCTTTACATGTAATTTTAGGGGATCATCTTGATGAAAAATCATAAATAACAAAAGACTATGGTATTTTCTCAAGGTGGCCTTATAACATAATTTATTGAAGTTTTGTTATTAGGACAACCATTTTACCTGAAATGCATACATAATACGGCGGCTGCATTAATTTAATCGAGCATAATAATGTTTTCGGCATATTATTGCGGTAATCAATTTTTTTTAATGGTAGTTTTTGATTTTGATTTTAGCTTTAGACGTCAGTTTATTGTTTTATTTTAAAGACCCATACTCAAAATAATCAGCCAAAAATTCCACTGTCATAACTCACCGTTGGTGATAATTTCACCGACAAACATTAAGGTATATCTCGCTGATACATAGTCTACGACGTAACGAAACGTAACGCTGTTCTGGTTGCACTCGGATTCTCAACGTTACAATTTATTTTTTCATCAGTTTATCTTATGTACAAGCGTAGCGTAAAACTATATTTCTCTGAGATGCGAGAATTTTGATAGATTTTTTGTCTTCATGCTTTAGATTTTTAGCGACAAGATAATCACCATAGTTTAGTTTAAGAAAAGAAGTCACCCTACGTACACCGTCCTCTATCAAAGAACGTGTAAAAATGAGAATACCTACTTTAGTTCCGCTATTATTTTTTCTATTTCAAGTACATTGCGGATAACTAAAGCTATATACGAAAGGAAAATGTGAATGCCATAATTATTTCAAAATAATCACTGTGCTCTTGCCCTTATTCTATATTTAATATGTTATATTTTATTTATTCTCTTCTCAAAACTATCATCAATTCTTAACACATCGATACCGAAATCCATGAATGCAACCGATACCTTTCAACAATCTGAAAAATTCTATCCTAACAGAGCGGAAAGACTTTAAAATTCCTCCAACTTCCACCGCATCTCAGAATGATTCCGCAATTTTTCCCTCAATGTTGCCTGACGAACTTTTCTAGCATATTAACTTATTTTACCGCTGGCAACTCCACCGGCTTCAAAAGTTCTGCATAGTTTTTTTCACAAAGAAAGTAATATACTTGTTTAATTTTTACAGTTTTATTGAATGTCTGGGTTGAGTTTTAAAATAGTTACGAGTCTGAGATTTTAATGAGATGGACGTAAAAAGTAAGTGTTCAGTCTTTTAGTGGAGGTCTTTTAAAGCTTTCTTGTTGAAGAAAGAAACGTTTAATAGTGGCTGTAATATAATTATGAAAGTGTTACGTGATGAGAAAATTTCTTATCTTATTGTTATTAAAATATTTAACTATTGTGTTTAACTGTGAATTTACTAAATGTGAAACATAAGAATAGCATTTATTTATTATTTATTAAAACTTTATGCACAAGTAAAAAAAAATACTGTACAAAGGCGGACTTAATGCCTGAGGCATTTTCTACCAGTCAACCTTAGGGTGGAGCAGAGACAAAACATGGCAGGTGCAACATGAGTAATAGATAACTTAAAAATGAATATTTACTAATACATATATTATAAACCGAATAAACTTTGCATTTGTTACAGTGGTGGAAAAAGATCAAACTATATCGGTTGACACAATTTATTTCCTAAAAAGATCGCGTAGTGCAACACATCAGTGCACGTCTAAAAACTCAACAGTATAAATTGTTCGTAATATTTAGTTAATTTATTTAATATCGTTTTATTTTTATTCATGTATATAATTATTTAAGTGTATTTTGTGCAGCGTGCATATTTATTTTCCATTTAAGTAAAGGTTAAAAAAAAAACGTAAATTTATACATAATATGTTAAATGCTGTAGCGACGCCGGAAATAGTGTCAGTCAACTAGCAACAACTCCAGATAAAAGTTTGTGGAAAACGTTAGCAAAATTCAAAAATTCTACCCCAGCATTAAAAAGAGTTCCCAACGGAACCAACCCAATGGTTCCCAAAGAACTCTTGACACACGCCCCTCTTTTACAATACCCTGTCTACGACAAACCTTTCATACTTACGACTGATGCGTCAAACGTAGATCTGAGTACAGTTTTGTCACAAGGACGAATTGGCAGTGAAAAACCTATTGCTAACTAGTCGCACCCTTAGCGATACCGAATCACGTTATAGCACAATCGAACGGGAATTGCTTGCTATAATATGGGCAGTTAAACATTTCAGGCCATAGTTATATGGTCGAAAGTTTTATAAATACACTGACCACCGTCCTATGGCTGTATGGCTTCGATCTCTGAAATACTCCTTTTCTTAGCCCTACTAATGCAAGTATGGCCTTATTATGATTCTCCTCGAGAGTGAAAGGCGCTTATTTTTGAGGGTCTTTGAACTGAGGCATGAATGGTATATAAATATATTATAATGTGTTCATTTATGTAATTACTTCTTACGGTGCCAGTTTCTGTATATTCAAATGACGAAAACGTATTTTTTTTCGGTTATGTTGTATGTTTTATTTAAGGTAATTTTACTTATGACCTATAAACTATTCTAACTATTCTACCTGTTTTTAGTTCCAGTCACATTACACATTCGGCCGATGAAATGCTCTAGAGAGAGAGAAATCGTAGCAAACTGGTGTACAAAGTACGAAATTATTTTTCATCAGTATCGGAATATGGTTTCACATAAACGATTGTTTCCAAAATTTTCATTCCGCCAGGAGTTGGGAATTTCCCAATTCAACTACGATAGTTTATATACGATAGGAAAATAGGTATAGTTTGTGTGTAAGTTTCGACTGTCATTTGGAGTTTGACTGTGGTTACGTGTTCCCGATAAATAAATGTTCGGAATTTTAATTCATATGGGGTCGCTGTATTTTTTTATTAGATTTCACGAAATAGTACAGGGTTAGGCCCTTTGTACACACACGTTTTTCTTTCCGTGAAAAACTACGGTTTATTCGCCGTGTGTAGGCACAGTCGTCAGTGTTGTATGGATCACTATTGAAGCTGGTTGACTGACCTGTTTTTTTAACGGTTCGGTTTATATGCCGTATCGTAAAAAACCGTCCCGTGGCCTTGCGGTTACTGTAATATTGGCACGTTTTGTCACGTGATCTTGTTGTTTCTGTGTTCACGTTGGATATAAACTAAGATACGAAATTATTTATCTGACTAATAGTGCTTTTTAGAAAAAGCGCATGAAAATTAAGATTAAACCAAAAATATAAGATAAATTAAAATTCTCAAAAAACTCGCAGTCATAGACTAAAGTGAATTTAATATCATAATAAGAATATTCTTGAAAAGCAGTTAGAATATTTTTAGCTAGAACGCTTTTCGCTAGTATTTTATTATTTTATTTATTTAATACTTCAAGCACATAAATGTACAGAGGCGGACTTAATGCCATAGGCATTTTCTACCAGTAAACCTTTGGGTGATGCAGAGACAAACAGTGGTAGGTGCAATTACGAGAAATTGAGGAATATTTTTAAAGTAACTATAAAGATACACATATACCTATTACAAACTATTAATATAATAATATGCCTAAATATATATAAATATAAGTCTAAATAAATATACATAAATACTCGAATATACTAGAACAAATAAGACAAACAATGGGAAAACATTAACGTTGTAATGATACTGCCAGCTTCTTACGAATGTGCTCGCGAACTTTAATTTTAAAGGATAATCGGTTGGTTGCCATCCTGATTTCCTGGGGGAGCGCATTCCATAGAAAGATAGACTGATCGAAGAAGGAAGAATGAATGAAGTCTGTGCGGTGAGTGGGACATTGAAGAACGCGATTATTTGATGACCGTAGATTTTTACTGTGGTTGTCACAAATGTACTGAAAGTGGGGGGCTAGATAACTAGGGGAAGTGGGTGAGTGAAGAAATGAATGTGGTTAGCGCCCTTTGCTCTCTGCGTTGGCGTATGGGAAACCACTTTAGAAGCGACCGCTGCGCAGAAACATGATCATATTTACGCAGATTGAAAACGAATCGAATGCAGTTATTGAGAAGACGGTCAAGTTTGTCGAGGAGATCTGCATTCAGGTCGTAGTAGCACACGTCACCATAATCGATGATAGGGAAAATTAAGGACTGCAAACCGTGCACATAATTATATGTAAAGTATAATTATGTTGCTCTGTGAACTCGTAGAATGAAATGTAGGCAGGCATCAAACATTGAATGTGAAAACCACCTCAAAACCTGCAGCCAAATGGAATTTTAAAATAACCACCACTTTAATTATTACAATGTTTATATTCGTCCCCGTCTAAAGCTGAAAACCTTTTGCTTAAAAGTAGTCGTGTGTCTAAAAGTAGTCGCTTATTTAGCTTCGAACATGTAACGCCGCGTTATGTAGTTAATGTTTTTAACACACTCAAGTCTAAAAACACTGGTGATTACTGGGGCATATCAATTAAAATTTTAAGCAATATAATAGACATCGTAGCCCCCTATCTAGCTGTTACTTTTAATAAATGTGTTGATTTAGGAACTTTTCCTGACCTCATGAAGAGTAGTAAAGTCGTACCATTATTTAAATCAGGTAATAAAAATAACGTTGGCAATTTGAGGCCTATTTCTATCTTACCAGCATTTAGCAAAATATTTGAAAAGTTAATATTCAAGCAGTTGCTAATCCATTTTAATTTAAATAGCCTCCTTCATAATGAATATATGGCTTTACAAAGGGTCGTTCGACTACAGATGCGGGTGTTGCTCTGCTGAAACACATATTTAACGCATGGGAGAACTCGCAAAATGCTATTGGGGTTTTCTGTGATCTCTCCAAAGCCTTTGATTGCGTGCACCATGACACGCTTTAGCGTAAACTGCGTCATTACGGTGTGCAAAATAAAGCTCTCAACCTTATAAATTCTTATTAACATAATAAGTCCCAAAATGTAGATGTTAATGCTGTGAAATCTTCCGGGCTACCAGTTCAGTTAGGTGTACCTCAAGGCTCAATACTGGGTCCATTCTTGTTCTTAGTCTATATCAATGACTTACCATTCTATTTAAAGGGTATCTGTGAAGTTGTACTGTTTGCAGATGATTCTTCACTTATTTTTAAAGTAGACAGGAATAGACAAGACTTTGACATACACATGTCAGACATGTAAACAGTGCACTCTCAATGTTTACGGATTGGTTTTCGACAAATAACCTAGTTCTCAATAGCAAGAAAACGAAATGTGTAAAGTTCGCCCTTCCAAATGTTAGAAATCTAGGACCCAACATCGTCTTAGATAAAGAGTTGCTTGAAACTGTAAACTCGGCAGTTTTTCTGGGCATAACAGTAGATGCCAAACTTCAGTGGGGCCAACATATATCGAGCCTAGCGGGAAGGCTCAGTTCGGCCGCCTACGCCGTCAGGAAAGTAAGACAATACACTGACGTTGATACAGCTCGGTTAGTCTATTTTAGTTATTTTCATAGCGTTATGTCCTACGGTATTCTGCTGTGGGGCAAAGCTGCTGATATTCAAAATATATTTGTCCTTCAAAAACGAGCTGTTCGAGCAATTTACCAGCTAGGTGCCAGAGTTTCTCTGAGAGATTTTTTCAAAGATATCGGTATCCTCACAGTGGCATCACAATTCATTTTCGCCAACATATTATATATTAGGCATAATATACACTTATATACTAAAAGCAGTGATATTCACAATGTTAACACTAGAAATAAGGACAAACTACGTACTCCCTTTCACCGGCTTCATAAGGTTCATAACTCATTTGTTGGGCTTGGTATAACCTTTTATAACAAGCTACCTTCTTCTTTGCTAGATTTGCCTTTTAATGCGTTCAAAACTAAAGTAAAATCCAACCTCTGCTCAAAGGCATACTATGCTATCAACGACTACTTAAATGATAAGAATAGTTGGTCGCTGTGATTAACTTAAAATAATGTTTAAATTAATGTTCTTTCTGCAGAATTAGCTAACTCACTGACAGGTTATATGAGTTTATATAATTGTTTATAATTTTACTTTATAAGTCAATTTATTTTATTTTAATTTATTGTTGACATAATCTACTCATTACAATGTTTTTTTTATGAGTTGTATTGCAATACCTATGTGGTTAGCTAGCGACCTCGATATATTTTTAATTTACCTGAATGGTCCTAGTTTATCAATTATAACTTCTAGTTACAGCTATATGTAAGCGGGCACGCCCTTTATGCCTGCAGGGCTAACATGACAAGCGCGAGAACGCTCTTTTTCTCGTTTTGTCGAAATTTGTCTACGATTCTGACGTCATTCTAATCCCTAACATGACCGTAAACGACGAGTAAACTCGAAAAAAGCATTTTGACACTTCTATATCTCGCGACGAGAAACCGATGTTGCAAGTTATTAAAAACAAATTATTTTTATGATAGTAACATGGGCTTGAGATTCCGTTTCATTCATTCAATGGTGCCGATTTCCTTGTCACAAATACCTCTAAACTAAACTAAAAATTACCAAAATTTAGATTATTCCTGTCAACCGACGATTTCCCATTCTGAAATAGACTAAAGTGACACAACTTAAGTATATTTTAGTAGTTATTAATTTCTAAAATCATATAAATCTAAAATTCTGATTGTCCAAGTATTTAATCGCGATTAAAAAGGTGTGGAAATTAATTTTCATGAATTAAAATGCACACCAACACCTCGACGATTTTTTTCTTTTCTTTTGCTTATATCTCGAAAATGGTGTGTCCTATCGCAAAAATAATGAAAATTTGAACCCCCTTTATAAAACCCATAAACCCCTAATACCCAACATGTAGGTAATCATTTTTCATATTTTCAATACAAAAAACGAAAAAATCCATATAAAACGTCGTTCCAATATAAATAGTAGTTTAAAACTAAGTATTTTCATTATTAATATTATATTGTAAAATAAAATGATGACTAAAATAATTACAATATGAAATTGCCATGTTATTTTGGAGATATTTTTTGTATAATAATTTTGTCTACTCTTCTCGTCGTTCTCGTCGTCAAAATCGAGGACGAGTAAATACGACTTAATGACAGAAGAATCGGAGATTATCTCGTGTTGAATTGTCAAAAATCGAGATAACTAAGGTGCCATGTTAGGGTTTGTCGACAAAACATAAAGTTTGACAGAAGGAGTCGACTATTTTGTATGGAGGCGCTGCCAGAAAACGAGAAAAGAGACAAAATAGACAAAAATTACTCACGCGAGAACGAGTAATTGTCGCGTGCGTCATGTTAGGCCTGCTGGAGGCTTTTATTTAGATATTTTTTTCGTTAAGTTATTTTTATTTCTGCTTGAGTATAGTTCTCGATGTTTTTGGTTGGTATATTGGTGTGTACTAGCTGTCATATGGCTATTAATTTTATAATTTAAATTATGTTTTGTGTTGCGTAATGTAAATATAATTTTGCATACTATTATATATAATCATTTTTTTCTAACTGAACAGACAGCTGTGCTGCTGGGGAGTTTATTGCGCCACTTCTTCTTCCCAGCTAAAGCACTAGGAAGTGGTGAAGGGTGGGCGTTTTGGGGGACTGTCTTATGTAATTTTGACGTTAAAAAAGTGCTGATTCTCAGCCTAGTTTGAATAAATTACTTTTTGAATTTTGAATTTTGCATTTGGCCATGCATTCGATTTGGAATCGATGGTGCATCATGCAAAAACTAAGGCAAATTGTTGATTATGTTCTTACAAGTCTGGATCATCGAACAACTAATATAGGATATCAATGTTCCCCAGTAATTGGATTTAGGATACAGGTCAGATTGCACTGTGTAGTCAGACCAAATCTACCCAGTTAGGCTGAAAGGAAGCTCCAACACAGATATGAATATGTGTATATGTCGTCAAACGTTCGTTCAGAAAATGAAGCTGCAATAACAAAATTACCTGGTACAGTTAACGTTACCACTGAACTGCGAGAACTGACCTTACTGCTGTGAAATAAAGGCGGTTTTATAGTCAAACTGTAACCATAAATGTGCCCAACCGTACTTTCTTTTTTTACTTTTTTATTAAAATAGTTTTGACTACAAAATAATGATAACCTTTATTTCAATTCCTTTAAACAACATTTAAATCAAACTTAACTAAAGCCGAATGAACAGAAAACTTTAACATTAAATTAACATCGCAACACCGCGTCGATCCAAAGCAATTATTTTGTTTAATTTCACAGTATTTAACGGATCCCTCTAACATCAAATCCCTACTTCCAATGGAGCCGGTTAAATACTAATTACTAAATGGAAGTGCGTGTGCTGATGCAGATAATAAAATTATTCTAATATGGTGACATACTTTATTGAATTTAAAACTTTAACGGCAAACTCGAGCAAAATTTTTATATCTAGCCTGCTGCAAATACACACATACACACGACAATTTATCAAAAAAGTCTAAGCAACACGCATCATTTACAGAAACTGCATGTTTTATTAATTGATACTTTATTTTTTTCTTAACAGAGTAGATTGGTATACAATCTTTTTGGTTGACGTCATCACGTCAACGCCGGCTGTCGCTGAAAACCAGCGCCGGGGCTCTGTTTCGAATGGGGTCGCAGCATTATGCTGAGCGATGGCCGTTTTGCGTGGATGTGACGCATATTTTCCCCCAATTTGTTATTCTCGTGTTTTTTTCTTTGCGTCATATTTACCGCAAATAAACGTATTTTCTTTCTTTTCTTCTTTCTTTCTTGTTCTCGGAAATATAACGTAACATAACTTTTTGATTGTGTTGTATAAATATTAGTTGTTGTGTAAATATTTTTTTTTGTTGCTTGATTTTGGTATTTATTTCACTTTTATCATTTTGAGATAAATAGTTTTTGAAAAAAATTAGTGGTGAGTCATTTTTTATGTCATGGAGTGACGCCATTTGACTGTTCATGAAATGCAGAGAGCTGCAGGCTTGTAGCATCAAGCGGGAAAAAATCAGTCCCAGGTATCTTGGCATTTTGGTGTCAATAGGAGCGTTATTTGTCGTCTTTGGCAGCGTTACGTTAATACAGGAGATCCTGTTGAGCAGTACCCAGGAAGCGGAAGGAGTACAACTGCTCGACAGGACCGATACATACAACTGACTGCAAGACGTCAGCAGATATAAACCGCCCGGGAGATAGGTTTAAAACTACAATTCTCAAGCGGTGTTGTTGTTAGCCACCAAACCGTGAGAAATAGGCTGCATGAATACGGCCTATGAGCACGACAGCCAATTAGGTGCCCACCTATACGCCACGGGAATCGCGCTCGTCAAAACGAATGATGCAGGGAATACTTGACACGGACCCAGGTCCAATGGGATACAATTTTATTTAGCGATGAGTCCCGGTTTTGATTTAGGCCTGATACGAGAAGGGTAAGAGTGTATCGTCGTTCCGGGAATGCTGAACGGTTGAGATGTGTCCAGGAAATGCACCCTCACAGTGGCTCTACAGTGATGGTATGTATTATGAAGAACAGACGAACTGAGCTCGTTTTTGTAGATGGCAATATGAACGCTGAAAGTTACGTTGAAGAAGTCCACGGGCCTTTTGTTCACACATTTGCACAAAGTCTCGGCTCAGATTTCACGCTCATGCATGAGCATTGTCATGCGTCAGCGACGTGTGAGCATTCGCACACAGCTCGGAGGACCAGAGAGTACTTGGCAATGGAAAACAGCCGGTATTGCCATAGCCTGTACAAAACCAGCCCTTAATCCCATGGAGCACGCATGGGACCTGCTCCAGAGACGTGTTTTAGAAAACTTGGACGGGTGTCGACAACCCAACAACTGAAAGAGTTGTTAAAACTCCATTGGGAGAGATTGCCGCAGGATCAGATAAGCAATAAATTCAATGAAAAATTGTTGCCTACAAGTTTTAAACAACAGAAGCGGTCACACTTTCTATTGAATTAACAAATAATTAAAAAAATGTCTTTATTTAATTTTGTAAAACATGAAAAGTTTAATTTTGTTTTAACTTTATTTTATACTACGTATGTTACGGTACACTTAATGTTAATTATTGTGATTAAATGAACAATTGAATGAAGGATTTTGTTGCTTTAGTCACTAATGCATCAACAATGCTTGGTTATTATATAAAAGAAATATAAATATTAAATATATTACAATAGTAAAAATCGTTCAAAAGTTCAAAACCATACATGTTGCTTAGAGTTTTATGATGTGTGTTTTTTAGAGTTTTCCTATACAAAACTGTCAGATATCAGTTTTGGTTTTATTCCACTGATAAATGATATCTGATTTTGGTAAAATCAACTTAAAATAATTCATTGTAATAGCCAGAAAGTTATTAAATCCCAACAAGTAGTCGGCCGTTATTTGTAAGAATCGCAGCATGTGGCGTTATGTAGTTTAGCTGCCTGCCCCCGTGGTAAAAGGCGTGAGTTTATGTATAAGTAGACAGCCAATTTTAAGTTTTTACTAATATTTATTACAATCCAACTCGATGAACACAATCCATAGTAAATCCCAAGTTTATCAATTCACTTTCATTATTGAGACCCCATATCCGTCAACTGTAAAAAAATTAAATCATTTTCGATGCAGCATTAAATTCTATAACTCTTCCCACGATATTCAATTCATGGACATTTATTATTACAACTTTACCTCTCTCCTTAGCCTCTTATATTTCTGATAAATCTGGTTCCACGCGAAAGCGGATTTCAATAACCTGGAACTCCGTCTTTTAAGAATACAATCTTTATTGAATCAATCTTTTGAACCTTTCGATTTTTCTTATTATCTTTCCGGAATCCTTTCTACACATTCCTGGTTACATTCATCAAAATCATTTCATTATAGAATCTGGAACCATTTTTTTTATTGCATCAAATTTTTTGTAACATATCCTCAAAATTGAAGTTTCTCCTGACACGTACCGCGTCACAAGCAAGGTTGGTAATCACATGGGTCATTAGCCACGAATGACGAACTGGGAATCCTACATGCTTTTTAACCGACTTCCAAAAAGGAGGAGGTTCTATGTTCGTCAGTATGTTTTTTTTTAATTGTATGCCCAAGATATTTTGATATTTTCGTCATTGTGATCGTTCGTTTTTTTTTGGAAGTCGGTTGTTTTTTTTTTAAGTGAAAAGTTCTTTAGCAGCGTTGTGCACTTTTTTTGTGATGGGTAAAAAATGTTAAACTCGCGTCAGGACCCGTGACCTGATCGAATATTCGTAAGACGTATAAAAATAAAAGAACATCAATTAACTTTTATTATGGATGGAAGTTGATTTTTCTGAGAGATAAACTTTTTAATGTAAAATAATTGTAATAGTTATGATGTGTTAAATTTTTAATGCAATATAAATTGTCATGTTTGTGTTCGATAGCGCAATAAATGAATATTGTATTTTACCACATAAATGATAGTACTTTTATACTGATAGTTAAAGCAATTCGTGCAAAATGATTCCCTAACCATTCCAAAATATAAAAAATGCACAAAGTTAATATTCAAGTTTTCACTTCTGCCGGCACTCCTGGAGTGCAACCCGTTGATTTTTTTTGTAAACATTTTTGTTTTGGAAAAAATCATTTTTTTCGCTTTTCTTGTATAGAAGTTTCGGAGTTGGACAATTTGTTGAATAGTCTCCAGAAGATTGTTGGCCTTATTTGTTTTCGGAATCGAGGGATCAGAAATTATAGCGATCCAAGAGTTGATGTGGTTGATGTCTTATTATTTTGGATGGTTTTATTATTATTTTTGTCCGATGATATACGAATACCATATTGATGAAGGCTTCTATTTGATTGAAACTGGCATTATAGATAGTTTTAGGTTAGGACAAAAGTAATAGATCAAGTAAATTCAAATATCGGTACGACTAGTTTTGTTGAATTTAATAGAACTTATAACAGTTCCCATTTTGCGCTTCTAGAAATATTATTGAACAGACATCAAAAAGTAATAAACTGGAATCTAAAATAATAAAAATCTTTGAGCAAAATTTGATGTTTGGTGAAGATATGATATACTTATGAGATTGTCTTTTATCATCCTTAGAGTTTATATTATTTGTTGGCTTTAAAAACTACAACATAGAGATGAAATGGCTCCTTTGAAGTTTCATAAGCCTTAATTGAATGTTCCTGTAACTATGAATTGTGGGGGTAATCTATTTCACTTTGTACCTAGTTATTTTTGGTAAGATTCTTTATCAAATTTCCTTTTGTCGTCTCGGATGCTTGGATTTCTATTACTTTTGCGTATTATTCACATTGTTCGTTATGAAGTTAGTGGAACTTAGGAATATTAACAATATACTATTTTGGGGATTTCATACCTTCAGAATAAGTCGCTGAACTCATTCCGAGTTCTCAGAAAGTAATAGGATCCCTAAAAATATCAATCAATTCAGCCAATCCCTTTTAACCTTTTTGAGGTCGTTGGTCCATCTAGTTGGGGGCGTCCCACACTACACTTGCCAATACGCGGTCTCCACTCCAAGACTCGTTTGCTCCATCGGCCATCGGTCCTTCGACAAGCATGGCCATCCCACTGACACTATAACTCCGGTTTTTTTCCGGATAATTTCATTCCTGATTTTATTCTTCAAAGAAATTCCGAATAATTACTCCTATAAATATAAAATTACCCAATTCTTTTTTCAACATTTTATATTTGCACGCTTAGAACATTTTCTGTCTCAAAGTTCATTAAAATTAATGTCTCCAAACACATTTAATATCCAGCCAAAGTGTCTTTACGATCTAATTAGAAATACGTATCCTTTGCAAAACCAACTACAGTGATTGTAGCGTAAATGAGAACAAAAGACTGCAATTATATACAATGTTACTTTGTATTGTTTTTATTACATTATTTTATTTTCTTTCTTTCATTTTGTTACCGTTGCAGCAGCAATTTGTTTAACTTTATATAACTGTGCGCGTGCGGTAAGAAAGTTTTACCTCGGGCTAAGAAAAGGTTAGCGTATTTCTTGTGTGACATAAAAGAGGTGCTTTATTTACGATTAGTTTTAAGCCTGGGACCTCCAACATCTTTGTGGTAGCACCGTTAACTTTATAGTTGCTGCAGATATCAGTATTTTTACTGTACCACGACGTACACTCACATTAAGTAGAAAATTTGATCCAATTTCCTTTTATTTCTAGAGTTTCTGTATTTTAACTATTTTAAAGTCTTAAATTTTTTTTCTACATCATTGTCACATTATCAATCGCAATATGTTAAGATGTATTGGTTATTATGAATATTTTTTCTCTAAACCATTATGTTTGTTTTTTATCCTTATAATTAACCTAACTTACGTCGTAAAGAAAATATAGCCTTAACAGAAATAAACTTACCATTAACAAGCCTCTGTTCTCCATTAAGAGTCCAGTGGACTTGAGGAACTGGGTACGCTTCAGCTGTGCACTGGAGAGTGACGGAGCCACCAGATGGTGCTCGTATGGCGACCCGGCCAGCCCACACCGACGGGAAAACTGTAGAAACGAAAGAGTATATTAGTGGATTCGATTTAGGTATACGTTTATCATTCTGCTGCCCTTACCCGAATTAATTTGGGATTGCGCAGCACTTCTTTTTCTTCCATTCCTCTCTATCAGCCGACATCTTAATAGTCACCCCATTTCTAACTATGATCATGTTTCACACAATCCATCCATCGTCAATCATCACAATCCATCCATGGTCGTTCTATTCTTATCAAGTCATCCATATTCATAATCAAAACTTGTAAGTGGCTGTTCCAGTATATTTGGTCTAACAAATACCTAAGAACACTAGGGGCTTCTAAGGATTCATCCCAAAAGTAATTAGTTTGGCTCTTAAGTAAATATAATACAGTAATGAAGGAAAATATGAAACCTAAGTTTAACCATATCTGTTAAGTGTATCCGTTTAAAAAAGTGTAACCTATACTTTTGAAATGGAAATTAATAAAAATATTTGAACAGAAAAACTATGACTGTTCTATTTATGTCTGACTACTATAAAGTCTGAAACTATATTCCTCATAGCATTTTAAGTCATTATTATAACATCATAAACCACACAGAGTTCTTTAATAAGTAAAATACAATTAAGACCATAAATTCCGAAATCTCAATCAAATCAAAATCAAATTCCGAAATCAATTTCTTCCTGAAACCCACTTCAAAAGGGTAGTATCTCTAAAAGCTTTTCGTTATTAATGAACCTCAAACCGCAAATGCACAAAAATTTGAGAAAATAACCAAGAAGTTGTAACACACGACCAACTTAAATGGAAAACGGGCACTTTGGTCAACGTACGTTACTTCATTGAGGTTCCACGTAACAAAAGATTTTTCTTTAATCTTAGAAGTTTGTCTGAACCTGTCTGTCCTTAGATTGAATCCTGTCCTTAGATTAAATCCCTCCATTTTCAGAATAATAATTAAGTGCTTAGTAATCTCAAGTTACGTTTTTGGCTTTCTCAAGGCTTTGATTAATGACAGCTTTTAAAGTTCGTATCTGGTGGTTCAATGCACATGATTTAATTTTCTTTTTCAGGATACTAAGCTTAAAATTCCACCGTGATTGAAATATTTTGTTTATATCTAAAATAAAGATATACCTTCATAAAACATTATATTTCTAAACGACCTCGACGACGAAGAGCGTCATCTTACAACCTCCAAACTGACAGTATCAGGACACTTAATTCTGCCGGATATAAATGACGTAATTAATTCAACTGTCGACTCACATATCACATTAATCTGGATTCTCTTGCTGACTGAAGGAGGGACGCCATTGGTGGCTATACACAGGTAGGCGCCCGATAGTACTCTCTCGACGTTGGTCAGGTTTAGCCAGGGGCCGCTCCATTTTGACACTGTGGAGGAAACTTTGTTTTAATTGCAGTTGACTGAGAAAAATTAGAATAGATTGATTTGTCATTCACACGAAATAAAATCATCATTCTGAAATATTCACACGATGGAAAATAAAAATAAAGATTGGCTCATTTTCTAATTATTTAAAAATATGCTACAAATTATGATAGATTATTATAAAAATAGGACACAAAAAAAAAACTCTTTTTGTAAACCTAGAAAATAATAGCTAGGTTTAGAATATTTTTTTTATAAACCTATCATGGTTCAAAGTGGGACATAAAGTCAAGAAAAGTGGCTAGGTCAAAATCTACTAGACTATTTTTAGACTATTTTTCTACTTCCATAAAACCCGGTTTCTTTCAAAATCTTTTTGTCAAAGAGGCACTTAACGAGTTAAAGTTCTTTTTAAGTACCTTTATCTACAAGTACTAACCAAATTTAAGCTAAGATTGGCTCCACAATCAGTTTTATTTACAAAAATTGCTAGAATTACTTTGGATAGTCTAAAGACTTTGATTCCATAAATTTTTCTGTCAAAGAAAAAGGTCTAATGATTTGTAAATAAAATAATAATAATAATAAAAATCTTTATTGATACAAATACCTTTGACATTGCTTAAGACTAGGATAATAACATGGTCTAAATGTCATACGGATAAAGTAAACCCTGACTTCTAAACTAGGTGATCCTGTGAATTAGGAGTCAGATAATAAAGTCAAATACTGGAGAAGTATTTCGTCTTTTGAAACGCTTCCTTAAACTGAGCTTGTGCGTTTTGTACGTCTTTTTACGTGCTCAAACAAGGGCCACGCCACTGAACCGCCGCCGTAAGCTCGTTGATATTACTTCCTCCATCCTCCCCCACGACTTGCTAGCGGATAGGGATTGTCTGACTTATAATTTATTGGTAAATCAATTTCCTCGTGTAGATATCCGTATTAATGAGAGCTACGTTTGCTCCATTTCCTGCTCGCTTGCTGCCATTATTTTGTCAAATATAAAGAACCCCTTTTTCACAAAGTGTATTGGAAATTGGAACGTCCGCGCTTTTATTTTTTAATCAAAGGAAACTAATTGTTTGTAAAAAGATTGTTGACGGGCAAATTATAAAATCCAAATACTTTATACTTACTTTACATAAGAAAGTAGCTGGCTACTTACTGGGGACAGAAGCAAATTTAACTTGAGACAATAACGAGTTAAGAATTTATTTAGAACTTAGTAAAGTTGTCGTTGCCAAAGGCTTGGCGATACTCTGCACAATTTTATAACAACTTCGTTTGAGCACACAATGCAAATAAGAGAGCTTATATTCAATTTGTACCCGCGGGCGCCAAACTTTCCCTTTGTGTTAGTTCTGGCGGTGACTGGCTGTGTGCATACTGTGACAGTTTTTGCACACTGTCGCTTTATAATATTTGTGGACCTCTGTGCGGTAGTGTGAATAACAGATAAAGGTTATTTCTGACTTCTAGTTTATATGAAACAATTGTTTGTACTTGTTTTTTGAACGGAATTAACGGGATCTGCGAAATTTGCTTTTACTGCTTTGTTTATGCATACGATGTTGATTGTACTAGTAGCGAGTTTTCTAAAATCTGCAACATTGTTGGGCTGTTTTCTTCGGAATTGCCGTTCCCCGCGACGCGACGGGGGCGTAAAGATGTGGTAATTGTGTAGTTAAATATCAATTGAAAAACGAAACTCCGGCAGAGGTAGAACTAGAAAACTAAAGCTAGTTATGTTCGCTTTTACTTTGCGCCGATATTTTGAATCAGGCTTTTTAAACATGAATTTCGTTGTCAGTTGGAAGAAGAAATTGACGTGTCACTTTAGAATGGGTAAAATCTTAATTTTGAGAAGCATAACGTACATTATTTATAATGACTTACCTAATGTCTGGTTGTCAATCTTGAAGTGCCTGGAGTCTTCTCTTCTCCAGGCTATGACGGGTGGTGGTGTTCCTAAGGCGGCGCACCTCAGTGCCGCGTTATCGCCTTCTTTGACAAGCACCTCGCCACTGCTAGCTTCATCATTGATGTCTGGCGGAACTGTTGGATTTGACAAAAAAAAGTATTTTAATACATTATGTACATACATGTGACTTGTATTTATTCTCATATTCTTACATATCCTACATAATTTCCGACATATGCAATTTTTGCTACAGCAATTTTTGCTTGTTTTCCTGTACATTTTGCAACAAAAAAATATCAAGCTACTGACTGAGATTCCACTCAGGATATCCGATAATATATGTTCTATTTTTCTACTACTCCCAAATGAATATTGTGTTTAGGATAATACTATATACTATAATCCTTACTGATATACCAATAATAATATATTATTATTCAGGAACCGCTTAGCTCTTACAAATAATGTAAAAGTCAGTGATTAATATAATTAATTGATCTGTTGGCGAGAGATAAAAGTAGAGGTACCTAATAAATATTTGAAAAGTCCGTAAATACTGCTTTTGGCGGCATGTAAGTTATGCGTCTGTCCCTTAGTTAATCATAAGTGTTTGTGTGATGGCCAATGTGGGCAATAATAAAATAAATTAATTTAGACCTTTTCATGCCAAACGATGCTATTTATAGTATTTAATCAAATCTTAAACTTCTAAAATATTGAAGTAAAGTACTGTTTGTACAGCCATGAACATAAATACCTTACCCTATATTAAGTAAATCCAAAAGCGTTTTTCTCGCAAAGTTACAATTGCAACTTTGAGAAAAAGACCTATTTCATAATAGTACGGTTTTGATACTATGTTCGTAACGTGCGCATAACCCGTTTGTAACACCCTAAAATATCTATCAATACTTTAGGAGAAAACCGCTTTTGAATCTTGTCTACGTGTAAGGTATTTGTGTATTGGGAACCTACATGATGTTAATAATAGGAAAAAAAATATATAATTATAAAACTAAAACTCAACTACGACAAAAAAGTCATCGAAAAAAGGATAAACAAGACATCACAGACAGACAAATTAAATATCCGGAATCACAAGTGTTAGGGATAAATCGAACAGATTACGTGTGACTCCGGATTTTTAATTTATCTGTCTTTATGTCTAATTTATACCTTTTTAGATGACTTTTTTGTCGTATATTGGTTTTAGTCTTATAACTTATATTGTAATTTTAATTACTTTGGGGGTATAATATATATAATTTTTTAAATGTGCTATGCCTTTCATTTCACCCAAAACAGCATCATTAAAACTTTTTATTTTAGTTCATGGCTTTATGTCCTCTAGAGGATAGCCCATAACCAGCGGACGACCAAGACGCTTCCAACGATAACACATTTGTCAAATTATGATGAATAGTTTAGAAGTTATAAGGGAACAGATGAACATACATATATACATACCGGTCAAAATCATAACCCTCCTTTTTGCTTCGCCGTAGTTGGGTATAAAATACCCCGCTTCAAGTGCAATTTACACTGTAAAGAAAAAATTGTATCACACTGTTCACAATAAAGTCTTACCTACAACCTGTAGCAGATGAGTCTGGCTCATCATCGGCTCGGTGTTGACCTGGCACATGTATCGGCCGCCGTCAGGAGGGCCTATCTCCTTGAGCGTCAAGGTCCAGGCTCCGTCTCCGTGGCTGACGCTGACGCGGTGGTTTTTCGTGATGACGTGGCCGGCAATCGTCAGGATCGTCTGTGTGTCCACTCGGAGCCACGCCACCTGGAGATTTTGATAAAAATAGAATAAGATTTATTGTATATTTTACACAGCTCATGTACAATATCGTTAAAAGTACAATGGCCATAATATTAACATTGAAAGAAAATCTCTGAACATTCAGAATCAATAACTGTGTGACTGGCATTTCTTCAAATGGCCTTTGCTTTGAAATACTCAATGAATGATTCTCGTAACGCTACAAAAGAGGAATGGCAGAATCCGAAATGTTGGGAGAACGTTAAGTGGCTCTTACATTTCCACGAAGGACATTCTATAGAAAAATCAAAAACGTACCCTAAAACGTTACGCCAAAAAATTTATAAATTTAAAGTTATCAAAATTAGCAAGGGCTGACAACTACGCTTTCTCTTTGAAATAAATCCAAAAGTGAAAAAAATTAAATCTATATTTTTATGTACAAAATTGAAAACGAACGAGGTACATAAATCTAGCGACTAATTAAATACTCAAAGTTGAGCAACAGGACAGAAAATGCTAAATTATAAAATACGAAAGTATCAGAATGTTGAAACTAAAGAATATTGTAATACAGAAACAAAGTTTCCAAAAAGAACGAACGTTGTACTATCTTTTGATGTTTACAGTATTAGTACGGTAAAGAAATTGTAGATATTCAATAGATTTAGAACTCGTGGCGGTTAATATTAAAACTTTTGGGATTTCAATTTTAATAAGCAATTAGCAAAGGTATGTTTTTGAGAAAACTTTACAATTTGTTTCTTTTTCTAAATTAGTGCCGGAATCTGTTATTCGCTGGATTAGTTACTTTGATTTAAATAAAATAATACGTATTGAAATAGAACGTAGAACGGTTGCTAAAAATAAATTATCCGTTTCCATTACGAACTTTTGAAAGGCTTTTATTTGCATCCATTTGCTCACAATTTTATTTTTAAGAGAAACTTTTTTTCGAACAGATTCGCGTCTCTCCAAAAACGTTGCCGAATGAATCAACATCAGTACCTCAACTATATAAAAATTTAGAATCTCTAGAAGAGATAAGTCACCCAACATTATCATGGTGAATAAAACACGAGGAGTAGGTAATTAAAATAGCGAAGAGCCCTGTCCCACTTATTGTGGAGGCTTTCGGCTCTTCACTGATTCAGCAATGTGACTTGTTCACACGAACAGCCCTTAATAAAGGAAGCCTGGAGAATAATAATAAAAAGAATCCACTGAGACAACATTACTGCCTTAAATTACTTAAATTTTCTGAGGGCGAGACACAACAAAAAGATAATTTTGTACTACACTAAAAACAATATTACTAAAATTTTGCAAGACTCAAGGATTTTAATCAAAGCCTTGGAAACTACTTCAACAAATTGAGCTAAACACACTATTCAACAATGTTAATAAATAGAACACTCCAGGCTGATTTATGCCAAAATGGCTTTTAAATAGCTATTTAATAACTTAAAACCCACTTCACTCTTGCTTCATATTTCAACACACAAATATTCAAGAAAACCTAGATAGTTTAATAGCGGCTCCTACCGGGTGGAACGCGGAACACTTTTCTAAGCTTCGTTGGGCACCGGAGCCTATCTGTGAGACCAGACGGAGAATGATAAGGGGTTAAGCGAGCGAGAAACTAATGGGAGAATGTGTGTAGCTATTTATTACGGTATCGGGCAAATTGTGGTTTTGTTTCAGGCCATTTAAAGATGATTTATTTGATAAATTATTGTTCTGCTTGCGGTTTCCAGCCATTTAATTTTTATTTATCTGGGATAAAAAGTGACCTACGCGTTCTTCTAGGAACTCTTGCCTTTTTGCAACGTAAATAAAGCAAAAGGAGTATGTGAGGATCGTAGCAGGTGGCGTTCTGTAGTTTCTACATACCGCCATGGGAAGGAGGCGTGAGTTTATGTATGTTTACGTTTTTGTTAGTAAAAGAAAACGTCTTCAATAATACGTTGTTATTAAAACAATAATCAATAACTAGGTATGTGTTTTTTTTTTTATGTTGTTGAATTTTTAAGGAATAATTTAAGTATAGGTAAACGGAGCTTCTGTGATTTTTGCCATCATATTATTCGCATTGCCTAACCTTGAATGTCTGTAAATTATCAACCCTACAGGTCAGCGCTGCATCTCTGCCGACAGCCACGGTCACGTTTGACCCCGGACCCACAAACCGTGGCAAATCTGAAACAAAAGAACACAGTCATTGTAGAAAACTGATGAGCTTAAATGACGTAATTACAAGGGTTTGATTAACAATGAGACACTAACAAAAAATAATAATAAAACCGGTCAAGTGCGAGTCGGTTTACAAGCTTTTATATCATTTAATAAATTGTGTATTAAATTGATTGTTTTGATTTAATTTAAATTTCATTTTCTTCTTCTTAGGGCAATCAAATAAAAGCTAGTTTTTTTACCATTAATTTTTCATCTTAAATTTTAAAAATCGCAAAGTTACATTTGTATTTCATAATGATGCTATGAATTACAAAGTTATTTTTTACAGTTGTAGAAAATCACACATATTTAAATAAAATACGTTATAAACCGGCGTTTTTAGTATTTGTTGATTATATACAGTGGTACATGGTATACGGAAGTTTCAAATTCCTAATTTGTTTAGTTGTTAAGATAGAGCTCGTACAAAAATGGTCTAAAACAGACAACTTTCATTTATTAACTTCATTTATTAAGTAAAAAATAAAAAATTAAAATTGTTCTCAAAAGGAAGGAAGTCAAAATCGGTTGAACGGATTGTAAAAAAGGTTTATTTATATGTCTAATCTTATTTAAAATGGAGTGTAATTAATATAAATGCGCAGGAACGCATTTAAATTTAGTCTTGTGTTCGTCGACATCTTTGATTAACGACACAAGAGGATTTAATTTAAAAACCATAAATAATGATGAGTGATATCTTTCTTCCGTCAAATGTTTGATCAAAGATTGCCGTTGACAGCTTTTACGAATAAATACCAATGTTCATACATCAATCTGTATCCTGAAACAAATCTAAGCGAGAACAACTATTGTTCTGGTATTTTCTCAAACGCCTTTGTTGTATGCTTACTCATGAGCGACGGAACTCGCAATCTTCATTTATGATACATTCATAGCAGTTATTTGTTAAACATGGGCGGGCGCTTTGCGTTATATCATTTATGGTCCGTTTGCACCACAAATCGCTTAAAACATTAAATGAAATTAAATTAAATTTATTTGCAAGAATTGTAGTACATTACAGATGGTCGGGTTTATTAACAGCTTCTAAAACAATTCGCTAAAACTAGCATACAAAATTACATTAATTAAATAATTGAAATAAGCTAATAAAATTAGAACATACATCATACCTAGATATTATATTATAAGAATTAGAATGTCAATCATTTGTCATATTGTAATAGTAAAATGTCAGTGGGAATCTTTAAAGTTTAGGTATTCATTCATAGATTAGAATGATTTTTCTATAAGCCATTTGATTAACAGTTTGGAGTTTCTTATATGATTTTGGTAATTTATTATATATCCTTATAACCATTGCAATGCAACTTCTGTAATATAAGTGGCTTTTCATTAGAGAAATAATTTTAATTAGTCTATAGGATATCTTGTGTTAAACGTAACGGTGTCTCCAAGACGTTGAAATAATTCAGAGTGCATTTTTTAACAAATTTACAACATTCAAATATGTACATACTGGGAACAGTTCCATTTTTAAATCTTTAAAAATATGTTTACATTAAGTCAATGGTGGCACACCACAAAGAGCACGGATACATTGTTTTTGGTAAATATCTAATTTATAAGAACAGAGTTCCCCCATAGCACAATGCCGAAGCTACGTAACCATGATAGATGAGCAAGAGGGCTGTTTTGAGGTTAGCTATTTTACAAAGTCTCCACAAGGCAAAAGCGAAACCACTAATCTTTTTTGTAACCTTTAAGCGGTGATGTTTCCATGTGCAGCCACTGTCCACTGTTATACCAAGATAAACGGCTTCTTGTGCTTCGTTAATTCTCTGATCGGAATAAGTAATCATAAAGATCATTTGATTTTCTATTGTAGAACTGAACGAAGGAGCTTTTATCTATGTTCACTTTAAAATTATTATTTTTAGTCATGTTATGATAGCATTAACCACTTCATTAATTTCTGTATTATAATTGAGCATTTTATTCTCCGTGAAAACCACCGCAATATCTTCAGCAAAAAGTGAGTAGAAATGCTTAGTCACACAATGTATATTAAAGACCTACCAAATGTAGGTCTTCAATATACATTGTGTCCCTGGATACAGTGCACAAACGAAACTGTGTGAAACTAGACCATTATTCATCGACAAAAAAATGTAAAACAAATTTTTAAAAAATCTAAAAAAAAAACGTCTAAAAAGCTTTTAAAAATCTAAATAATATACTTAAAAGAAATTTATTGAAAAAAACAGACAAAAATATCACAATTTATATATTTTTTTAAATATTGTACATATAAATTTATGTTGCAGACTCGAAACGAAGTCCATGACACACACATGACATGACTGGTCACTCAGCGAAACGGCAAACTGAACGTTTGGTTACATTATAATCGTTATAGTCTCCACTTCAGTTACAAAATAGTCCCGATAAAATCGATTTATTCGTAGCACAGAGTCCGGTGTGATCATGGAGCAAAAACGAGTTATATAGCTAGACGAGATAAGGAATACAAACTCTACAGACGTACGTTTTTAGAATTTTCGTATCTTATTTAGTTTCGGAAATATAGAATCGAATAACGTTCAATCTGACATTAGCTCCGCTTAAAAACGCACGGAGTGATGAAGCGAGGGCTGCGCGGGCACCCCGTTGTCCACCATAAAACATCCGATGTCGATATGGAACTCACTATCTCGTGAAATAAAAGAATAAGAAATATACACTGGCGTTGTTACAACATACCAAAAAACCTAAATGTTAAGTCTCGCCGTTTAAGAGTTACACAAGTCAACAACTTCTCTAACCTCTACTGAAAACTATCAACCCTACATAAATAGGACTTTATTCTACGGATGAGTCGAAATAAAAATACAAAATATTAGAACTCATTAAAATGGGATGAGTTCATGATACTAAAGATAGATAAAACATTATTCAATGAAGGAAACACAAAATACACTATATAAACAAAAGAACATTATTCAAAGTAAGAAAAAGATAAAGGATTTTTTTTCGATATGGGCAACTCTATATTATTATTACAACACAATATTTTACCTTCAATTTCATATCAAAAATATACCCGTACCACATTAATTTATAATAATTTCGACAGAACAGTAAAAACAAAACGTCTACTGCCAATAGTCCCGTGAGAGGGAACTAACTTGTAGACAAAACGAAAACAAAAGGTAGGAAATAATGGACAACTTGGTACTGGTCGAGACGTCCGTCCGCGAGGGACACAATTTCTGGCAGAATCTTTGTTATGTTGCCATTGTTTTTTATGAATGATGAAAGTTCTTTGTTGGTGGATTTTATTTGGTTATTTTAATGATTGCTGATTATTGAATTTTTTGTAATTTTGATAGTAGTGACACACTCGTGTACACATTACACATACAACAAAACCAAAAAAATAAAAATAATTAAGTAATAATAATGTTTAATGCATGCTAATCCTACCTACTTAATCCTACTACTAATTCCTACGTTATTTAACAAACAATCAGATGTTAACTGTCGCAGTCGCCGGGTTAAGGATGAGTTATGTATAGTAAGGTCAAGCACGGCTTTGATGCATAATAGCATATTCTGTTTGGCCCCTACAATTTATAATAAAAAAAAGCTACCAACACATCTGAAACAGCTGCCCAGCTGCCCAGCTGCTGGTTGTTTAAGTTGCATTTAAAAAAACTTCTTATTGCCAGGTGCTACTACAGCTTATCAGAGTTCCTAAATGCGCGAAATTAAGTAAATATAGGAACGTTATTGCGACATTACTCCTAGTTACTAATTGTTAATTAATTTGTTTGTTCTTTTATGTCTTAGCTATTTTATGTTTCTTTTCTTAAACTGTTATGGCAGTTAGTCAAGTTGTTTCTAAACTGTTGTATTGATAATGTAGTTGTATGCATGTAACCATAATTTCTCTTGTTTTTTGTACGCTTTAACTGGCAAAACATGTAGCTCCTATTATTATTTGTAATTCCATCCACAATGCACATGTATTGTACTTACTCATGTTTTACAAAATAAAATATCTTATCTTATCTTATCTTAGGATGATAAGGGCAGGTGAATGATAATTGCAATGCTAGTAAACGGCTGCTAAGCCATAAGTACTTTGACTTTGACTTTAAATTAATTGTTTGTACCTTACAAAAGATTCCACGAAACAATCTAAAAAAAAAATGCAATTATCACTAACCACCATTTGGTAGATGAATAGCTGACTATTGGATGTTATCCTCTTGATATTTATATTCCTATAGCCGGTTTAATGAATCCTTTGCGTAGTTTAAAACTTTTACAAGAAACCACTTACCGACAACACAAAATATATACCATAATTTTCTACCCACATCTTCAAACGTAATTACAGTCTTAGCAAAGCAAGCAATTTAATTATTACTGACGCAGTACTTCATTATTTGCATTAAATCTGGGAACAGTAGTTACTCGCTAATCCTGGCTTATTAAACCGGCTGTACTTACAACTTTACTAAATTAGAAACGGTCCACTAAGTACATGTCATTTTTCACTGGCTGCAGGGATTTACTGATTTAGTAGGTAGACTGTGAGCTGAAGAGGGGAACCCTTTGTGTTGGTGTTACGGGTAGTTTTAATTAATACAGGATTTCTGGTTAATTTATTAACGGAAGTCTAATTATGTATAACTTATTGTATTCAATATTTACAAAATTGTTAAGGCTCAAACTCCCTCTTCATGTTTTCTTAACAAGGTTTCCTCCAGTATGTTGGATGTATTTATATATATACCCAAATTTTCCATTCACAAGCACTACCGAGACCTGTCTGTATAATTCAAGAATAATAAACATAACCTACACAAATATTTAATCAAAAAACAACACACGGCTCTGAGACAAAAGGTCGTAACTCCATACTCACCTAGGCCCGGTCCGGCTAAGTAAAGTCGAAAACTTTTCCTTCACCCCGTGAATTAGATCTGATCTGATATTGGACATTGAAATTCGTTGGACCTTACCCACGTTTATGTGACGGAATCAGGGATAGTTATATAGGTATAGGCGTGCCCGGTATTAGGGAATAGAACTTGTAGTAAGTTAGGTTAGTTTTGAAGGGCCGTGTTTAAGTTATTTTAGTGGCTAACCGTACATGAATGTAAAGGTTCTCGAGAAGGGCAATAACGCGATCAGGTAAAACGCGATCTTCTTACATCGTTCGAAGAGAAATAGTTTGAATAGTACCACTATTCTTTAACAGCTGTCGTTTTATATCGTGACCACACGTGAAGCGTAGTGATTATGGTAATAAAAGAAAGAAAGAAAAATATTTTATTTGGGACACGCACAGGAAATACAAACAGTAAAAATAAATAAAAATAAAAAACAAAATTATATAAAAAATAAAATAAAAAGGGAGCTTAAGCAAAAAAATCACGACCTGTGCGAGGCCAAAAAGGCCCCTATCTCAGCATAATACGGCGATAATAAATACCACCGCGCTGGTATTCTGATAGGACCCACTGTGATGCCACGGACACATCTACGGACTTAAATAAAATCCCATTAGGGGATTACAAAAAACTTAAAACAAAAATAATAATACAATTTAAAAATATATATATATATATAAATAAAAACCGAAACTATGTACTCGTACAATAAATAATCTAAAAATCCTATGACGCCCGACGTTCCAACATCACATCATCATCGTAATACGTCTTACCATCACATATAAAAAATATGTAATTCTACAATTAATTACTAATTAACTTTCTTTGTGAAGTCTGGAACAATGTCTTTGTCTTTATTTTAGTGTTGGGCGTCGATAGCTGCGCCACAGTATTTTACTTTTGTGGCTATCTTCGTTTTCCTTTGTGAATTGTAAAATTAAGTTGTTCCAAATACACTTTTATTTATTTATTTATTTTATTTATATACCAAACTACAGCCGTAAAGAGAATATTTTGTCAAAAAATCATATTACCTACACGTAGATTAGCTGAGCCGTTATAAAGACAAATCATATTTTTCTATTCGCTAAGGGTACAATGACAAGTGGCCTGCGTGTGCGTCCATGAACGCGATGTTACTTCCCGTTCAAAGTTCTATCGCATTTTATCGGTACGTGATCTAACAACACACGTACACTTCATATGGTATCGTACCCATTTTGTTTTTACTTTTATCAGTTATGGTTATGGGAGTGCTAAAAGTTGGTGTATTTCGACTTTAATATTGTCATTTGATACTTTTTCATTTAGGCCTTATGGTTCGTTTAAACGGTTGAAACACTACATGTATATACCATAAACAAGTTCAGCATATGGTTTGTGCATTTGAAGTCTATAAATATGTAGCCCACCTTTTTCAATGAACATATTCATTGATGATTTTTAATTCATTGAAAAAGATATAACCCATCCGTTTAGCATCATGAATCCTTTCCATTAAAATTGCCATCAATAGTATTAAAATATAAAGCACCTATATATAATTTTACATCCCATCATAAAGGCTGTGATAACTTAGTAGACTGTTTATTAGGAAACTAATCAAGCATTTCTAGGTAGGTACTTAGTAAATCATGTAAACAAACAGGCTGGTGCTTCAACGAAATGTGTGTGTTGTGGTAGTTGTGGTAATGACTGGTAATCGAGATTTGAGCTCAACGCGGAGTAATTGTGGTAAACATTCCACACGAAGCAACAAAATTTGGTCTAAAGAAAAGCGGCCACATTCCTCTAGATCGTATTTTGTTGCTTCGTGTCTCAATATGAAACTTTATAAAAGGTATTAGAAAATCCTAGACACACTTACCGAGGGTCCTTACTAGCCGTTATTCATAATTCCTTCTCAGTCACAAGATAATACATTATTTACAATGCACTACTACTTGAAACTCAATGTATCTGAAATATCTTAAAGTAATGGCTCCCGCAGACAAGCACGACGCAACGGTGCGATGCGATTCTGGTAGAACAATTTCCATAAAGTCGTCTGTCGCATCGCGCCTGTCTGCGGGAGCCATAGTTCTCGTATTTATCACAGCCTTAACCTTCCGCTAGATCACTCTAATACTATAATTCCATCAGCTGACATTAACGTGCCTACTGAATACAACTTCGATACATTTCACGTGTAATGTACCCGACCACATCACATGACACGAACATTAACATTATTCTACACTCACACATCAACACATCTCGATACGCACACACTGACTCGTTTTCACGCACACATTGTAAGTTAAATTCGAATTCGAATGCGGTTCTTACGCACACATAGACACGTTCTAACGCACACATACGTAGAATGACGATTATAAATGATAATGTACAATTTGAGACGCGCTGATAAATTGGCTTTTAACTCCGAGTAAGCTTGTTTGAATGAAAGTGCGTAATCGCTTCGCTCAGCGTCAAAAGGGCTGCGGGAATGTTGTCGAGTTACGTTTTTTTTTTAATTTCTTACGCAGATAGAAGATAAATGCTCAGATTTTTATTTTTTACATTGTCACTTGCGATTTTTTTTCAAGAAATATTTTTACCGTTTTGTTGGAAAATATAGAATAAACTTCTTACATAAAAACTGTGTAGCCATTGGTAGGAGATTTGTTGTAAATAAGCAATTTTATTTTTAAAACACTATCTTATTCATAAGGTTCGCAACCACGATTAGGGAATGTTTACAAATATGAATACAACAGAACTTCGGTCCTACTAATTCATAACAATACAAAGACAGTGATTCAACCCTTCCTACATCACCACTCCCTTGCCCGACTCCAACAAGTATTCTATCGGAAACAGACGCTGTGAACACCTATAAACAATATTGAAATACGAAACTTTAACACCGTCCCATTGTGGTGTGGACCACACATAAAATCAAGATGGTTCAAACTGGTTCAAAGCTTCACCAGTTTGAATAGACGAATCTATTTCAATATTTCAAATTACCTCTCAGTTTATCATTGTAATACAAGTTTAATTAGAAATAAGATTGATTCTAATATTGACAAGTTATTTCGTACTATTTGTCGCCAACTTTTCGTATTGATGTCGTCTTGGTTCAAATAGAGGGTATTATTTTATCTGGTTGACAATATAATTGGCGAAGCCTAGCAACTTCATGATAAAAGACTTTTCTGCACTTGTCAGTTTAAAAATAAATTAAATAACCCACTTTCAGTATTTACCGCAAAGTACAGCAATACATTAACAGAAAAACCCTCAAACAGTGAACTAAAGAACTACCATGTAACTCCCATAACAGCATTAATTTCCAACGTCCCTTACAATTAGGGAATTTCTAACAAGGCTCGATTATTATAACTGATTTGAAGGTAACTCTCAAGGTCCCTTATTCCGTACTCGGTAGTTTTAGCAAGCGTATCCCTAAAGGCTATCCGTTTTAATTAGGGGCACGACTCGTAAATGGAAATTACTTAGTTACAATTTGAAATAACTTCGGTGAATCGAGTCAAGATTAGTTTCTGGGACGTCTACCTGGATATGGAAATCGCGCTGTGAAATGACAGAATAGGGTGAAACTGTTTAAGACTTATTTGGATTAGTTTTCAGTGATGTTATCCGGATGACGGATGACGAAAATGTCAGGTTAAGGTTATAATTTTAATAAGAGCTGTGTCTCGGGTCCCCTTGTGCAAACCAATATTTTTTTTTTTTTTTTTAATATGTACAATCAATATTGTTTAAAACCTAGTCAAAACAATCACGTAACTCAGTCAAGTGGTTTTCGATTTGCCTATGAGCACATTAATCGGTTGAAGTGGCGGGGCTTGGGGGAGGCCTATGTCCAGCAGTGGACGTGTTTCGGCTGAAATGATGATGATGGTGAGCACATTAGTGGCCTGAATAGCATAATATGTTCTTTCCGAAACCATACCGTAGCTGTAACATAGTTCGGTTAGGTACTCAACACAATACAATGGCACATGCACATCCTATAAAAAACAACCAATAAACGGTCTGTATACCATACAAACATTAGTTTAGTTAGAGCAGCAATCGACTCTTTCCTGTACCCTTCCATTTTTTTTACAAAACTACCTTCAAATCATTACATCGTCACTTATAAAATCCATACAGGGGGTTTCCAAAAAGGGAAATTGATTGTCCAATAATATTACCTCATTCATCAGTCATAATAATAAATAAATGTGTAATAAATACGTTGCAAATTGATTGATAAGCTTGTTTTGCTGACGGATTTTCCGAAGTCTTTTACGGTGATGAATGTGTTGACAATGTAAGATATGTGACGTTCAAACGTCAAAAATGTATGGTTAACCAGTCGTATCATTACTTAACTTAATGCAAAGTTTATAAGTAAACCCCATAAAGTTAATAACTAAGAATTTATTAGGTGATGTGGTCACTGGTGGGTAGATTGATTTCTTTAGCTGTAGAGGCCATTATAACGATTGTGGTTTAAAAATAAATGTGTGAAAAATTCCGTAAAATTAAAACAAATAAGTATTTAATTGACGATGAAAATAAGGTGTTTTTACTTTATAACTTTAATATATATGGATGTTTTTTTTTACGTTTGAACAAAACTCAGATCAATAATACACACGGAATATTTAATTAAAATAAGACGTCGAACAAAATAAATCACATTTAATTTATCGGATGGTAACAGATGGATGAGACTGCAAATTATTCAATGTTAGAAAATATAAGATATGAAAGAAAATATATGAAACGCAATATTATGTTGAATGGAAATTGCTATTTTTGAAAAAGTGAATATTTTTATTTTTATAAATCTCTGAACACAGAAACACAATTTTATTTTGTAAAAGTTACTCTTTATGAACAACTTCTACAATGAGTTCAACAGACATTTAATATAAACTCATTTTTAAATAAATAATTTTATTTTTTTGACCTCCAAAACTCTTTTGAAGACGAAGGCACGTACAATAAATATTAACACTGTTGGTAAGAAAAGTACGATCTAAACGTACCTACATTTAGGATTTAAGCATATTTTTATTTTATGTTAGGAACATTTTTGAGGTAGGTAATCGTAAAATTAGATTACAGATAGAAAGTCTAAAAATATACACATGGTTTAATGTTAAACTCAGCTTTATTTTACTTATCATCTTAAATATAATATACATCTAACATAATATATATAACTTTGTTTTTATTCTTACCTACAAAGTAAAACCAATCTTTTAACACTCTATATCACGTTGTATTAAACAAAATGAAAACTCATTTATTTTCCTTCGTTTAATAGCAGCAGTACTAAACTACTATTTAATTAGTAAAAGCGATTCAAAGTAAATACCCTTACAGAATCCAGTACAATCGAGTTTAATTTTAAGATACTTGGCAACAAGGAATATTCATCAACTTGTCTAGAATCTAGGTCCTTTGGCAAATAAATAAGAGTCAGTGAGCCAAGCAATCGTTTATAGTGCCAACAGACTGTTGTATTGAAGTCTTTATGGTAGAACACCTAGTTATTATCAGTAAATGGAACAGGCATCATTGTTTACCTGAGTTAGTTTCGCCATTTCTTCTCAGAGGTAGTAGATAGGAAATGTTGACTCCATCTAGCTTATTTTTAGGGTTCCGTACCTCAAAAGAAAAAAACGGAAACCTTATAGGATCACTCGTGGGTCTGTCTGTCTGTCCATCTGTCACAACCAATTTGCTCCGAATCTAATGGACCGATTAAGTAAAAATTTAGTACACAATTATACATATGTATTTTTGTGACCCAAACACGGATGTGTAAATAAATGAATTTTGAATATGGGGGCCACAATTGGGGGCAAATAAGAAAAAAAAAAGTTTTGCTAAAGTCAAATCATTTATTTCAAATAGGCCCTTATAATATAAATCACTTGAAAGTCAATATTTACAAAAAAAAATTGATTTATTCTAGTCGCCCCTTCTAAAAGGTAGTTTTCGCATGGAGAAGAATGGGCAAGAAACTCCACCGTTACTCTTTTAAAATGTTTTACAATATTTTGTATACATACATTAGTTACTAGGTGCTAACTGTACCGTGTAACATCAAATGAAGAGCTTGTTGCGAAGATCTTAATAATATTTTTTATAATTTAAAAATAAATACTTTTAAAGATAATTAAGCCTACCATTCAAATACGTATACTTTTTTTTATATAAACCCGTTAACATCATTGATATTGGCAAAATACAATGCACATACAAACATCAACGAATCTTCCTCACATTTTTATTTTGTCTGTTTTTGTCGAATATAATGTGAATGAATCTTTTAACAAAGGAATGTTGATACGGGAAATGGCTTGGTAATTATTTTATGGAACTCACCCAGTGTGAAAGGTAGTTCGTATAGGTGCATAATTCGTTTGTATAAAATAGTGGTCGACGTAAATTTTTCTCGTATAGTGCACCAATATAAAAATTCGTGGAATTTTAAAAGCACTTTACAGTAGCGTATCGGTTTCCATGTAAAAATATTTTTGTTGAAACATAAAAATAGTTCTGATTATTTTAGAATCGTGAAAGAACCTCCAGGCTTATTTTTTGCGGTATAAAGTTAGTGGCAACTGCCAAACACAATTATGCCTATATCGAAAAAAAAACCTACAGCTGTTTGCATTTTCATTGCAAAAAAAACACTAAGGGGTATCACCTAAGGAGTTATCATAAAGTGCTCGATTTAAGCGATCGCTAGTCAGCAGTCGATATTTATCGCCTCAAAACATAAACCATGGTCGATCAATGAACTTAATCCGGCTGCCATACGCCACACTGGATCGATCTCAACCGTCGATGTCATCGATCGACCGCAATCTAAGTGCACCTTAATTAAAAAATCTGAGTAACGGCTTTTGCAGTGAAAGAAGGAGCTCAGAACGATTTAATTGCCTGGGGCATACTATAAGTTAGAAAGAAAGAAAGAAATAAACAAATACGTTTATTTGCGGTAAATATGACGCAAAGAAAAAACAAAACACGAGAATAACAAATTGGGGGAAAACATGCGTCACATCACATCCACGCAAAACAGCCATCGCTCAGCATAATGCTGCGACCCCATTCGAGACAGAGCCCCGGCGCTGGTTTTCAGAGATAGCCGGCGTTGACGTGATTACGTCAACCGGTGCAGCGTATAGTGAAATAACAAAATCAAAAATAAAAATAAAATAAATACAATACTTCCTTAATGATATAATATTTAAAATGGTAACATTTCGTTCCGTCGGCGACTAAAGCGCCGCAGATGCAATCTGCGCGCGCAGCTGTCTAAACTATTTGTTTCAATGTTTTGACATATTTAATTATAAGTACTGTTTACGTAATAATTTAAACATGACGTATTATGTAACGAAATGAATGTTATGTTATGTTGAAGCAACAATAAAAGTGCAACTTTTAAACAGTGTTTAGATGATGCAAGTCATTGTCATTGTGAACAGTAGTAACGGCCCCGACATACGAGTTGTAGATCATGGGTTCAAACCCAAGCAGGCGCTTTACTCTGTGTAAATAATTTCACCACCACTGTTCCAAAATGGTGAAGGAAAACATCGAGAAGAAACCGACATGTCCTAGAACCAACATTCTAAGAGATGTGCCATCTACCAACCCGCACTGGGCTCGAGTGGTAGATTGTCCATTCTCTCTGTGCAATGTAGAACATCTTTCGCACAGCGACAATACAACGCATTGAGTTCTAGGCTTTACAATGAAATTAACAAAAGGATATCACTATACAAACTAAATAAGCACAATTTCAAAGAGAAATTAATTAATTGGTTAAAGTTGTAAAGTCTGAGAAACTTATCGAAATAGTAAAATAAAACTAGTCTTTGATTTTTTTTTTTTTAATTTTAATTTTTAAATAATAATTAAAAACGAAACATACACATTACTTTGTAAACAAGCCAATGATGTAAAATTTTTATGTGTAATATTTTTGCATAAAATAAGGTGATGATTTATGTATACGACATCTAAAACAGCCGACCCCCGACTACCCAAGATACGAGCATGACTCAGTTTGGGAGTCGTAGTCTTAAATTAAAATGCCTGTGTACATACACCTCACTAAAACTCGCTTTTGTACTTTTGCAGTGGGAACATTATAGGTTAATTATGAAGTCATTGTTGCTTCAATTTTATTGTATGCAGCGGCCAACTAATATGCATCGTATGAATAGGGTTTAATACATTAATCTCAGCAGCAATCAAAAGCAGACCCTTTCACGCAAATATATTCGACAAACATACAAATTCACGTGACACCCACATTCCAGTGGGTTACGTAAAAAGAGATTCGAGTGGTCCTCCTAAATTATTCGTAAACAAAAATATGGTTTTCATAAAGTCAGACAAAGGTATAATTTATGCCATCCGTCAAAGTAACGTACTTATGAATGAGGTTACGTTGCTCCCCGTGATTTGTGTACCTACTGTGAGTGCGGATTCTGCGTTGAATGGTGAATATGTTTGGGACTTAATACGAGGAAACTTTTTGATGAGGTTGAAATCTATAATTCGAGTATACATAATTGGAAGTTAGAAGAAAATATTTGAAACACAGGGTGGCCAACTGGAAGGCTTACAAGTTACCACTTTAAATAAAGATTATTTTTATTAAGAACAAAAATTACCAGGTATTTTTCCCTAAATAATGTTCAGGCTTGGCAATTTTGTATTCACCTTTTTGTTACTTAAAATGCGATCGCTTTTCATGATGTTTTTCAACAAATTTCCGCTTATCTTATTGGGTATCCCAATAATAAAGTCACAGATTCTGCTTTTAATGTTCATTATTGACCACCACACGACCCTTTAGACAACCCCACACAAATAAATTGGGACACATCGTCAATCCTCTGTGATCAAAACGGTATTCTCACTAGTAATGAATTGCTAAAAAAAGTGGGTTCTTTTCAATCCGTTCAAGAACTTTACAATAAAATTACTACATGTTAGGCGGTGGTCATGTTCTTATAGACTGTTCAATGGACTGTGTCTGTAACGAATTATGCAATGAGGAAACCTTTTTTTTTTTTTTGGGTGGGAAATTATCAAATAACTTCTCCCGCTCTGGGTGGAGCGGGAGGGCGTGTCAGACTCTTACTGACTAAAACCCACCCGTGTTCCTTCCGTTGCCTTTACGTTGCCAGGGGCCACGGTATCCCTTTCGGACTTTCCCGCAACCCCCAATGAGGAAACCTAATGTCCGGTTATGAATTAACTTATCGTTGCGACGCACTTTGACATAATGTACGTTCAAATGCCGCATTGAAGTTAATATTTATAACGTCAGCAGATGTACTGTTTATTTGTCAGTAGTTATGAAATAAACATCAAATGGCTGCAGAGATGTAAAATACTCCTCCATCTCAGTATTTATTTATTTATTGAAATAGTGAAAATATGTTATCACAAAATATGTATTCGAAATTCTACGTTCAATGTTTAGAAAACAATTCAAGATGTTAAATAAAACTGGTTTTTAGAAACTATGCAGGGTGGCAGGGATATCGAAGCGAAAACTGTTACCATGGATTATATCATACATTTTGACCGCGTAGATATTGTAGTTTTCTAAGAAACAGCTGTTTAAAAAAAAAAAACTACAAAGTTTCAACGCCCCCTGCGTTGAATTTTTTCAGTTCAGAATTTTGTACTGACGCAAAAACTGTTACGGTTAACAATAACAGTTTTCGCGTCGATGACCCGGCCACCCTGTATGAAAAGTTGATATCGGGATCAAGCTTTTATTTTAAAATAATGGAACCCATTCTAACTTTTCCCTGGAAACCGGTACCAAATTTGTATATGCGATTTGTACATCTTAGTATGCTTATATTATACACGCATATATTGGAATTCATTTTTACAGCAAAACGCATAACGAAAACAAAAATAAAGAACCAGAAAGAGTGACGTAAAATTTATTTCTATTTTTTTACGTCCATATTTATAAAGTACCATAAAATAGCCGTTACAAAACAGAGTAAGTGTCGGTACGATAGTAAAAGTCGAAAGAAATATGAAAACGTCTGCCAATAACAACGACAGTGAATAAGATATGTTTATAACTTAACTTGTAAATTATACTTTTACTGCTAAGTACTACTGGGATGCGGAACAACCTTTATATTAAAGAGATATAAAGGATTTTTTTTATATTTCATGTAATATAATAAAATAAATTGTTTAGGGTGTAATAATTATTCTCTTATCTGAGAAGACATTTTGCAAATGATTCCGCAGTCCCTTTTTTTTTTTTTTTGTGTGGGATACTTCTCCCCCTGTGGGCGGAGCGGGAGGGTGTGTCAGACTCTTACTGACTAAAACCCACCCGTATTCCTTCAGTTGCCTGTACGTTGCCCGGCGCCACGATATCCCTTTCGGACTTTCCCGCGGCCCCGGCAGGCATCGGTCCTAGCGGACCCCGTCAGTTGTGCTGTCATCTCTTTGAAGCGCGCGTGGAACACAAAGCGCCGTCGATCCGGGCCTGGTCCTTATCGGTCGGCAAGCTACTCATTGCTCACCGTCTGCAAGCCCGCGCTTACGGTGGCCAGGAATCGGCCTGCGATTCCCGACGCCCAGGGCGTCTCCTGCGGCGGCTAGAGGCGTGAGGGCGCGAAATTTGCATCTCCCTCACGCGTTCCGCCTCCTCCTTCGCGAGCATTACTGCTTCGCAGAAGGAGGTGATGGCTCCCCATGCTCGCTCCATACCATAACCTGGACCAAGGCTGGACGCGAGACATCACCGCCACCGATCGCCTCCATGAGACACGGCGATACTCCACCCAAGCCGGTCATACCTCCACCGTATGCTCCACCGTGCCCGGGATTCCGCAGTCCCTGACTTTGTATTTTTATCTTTTTATTACGGACGTTTTAAACGTGGACATCTTTCAACATTGTTCTCACATGTATAATTTTAACATGAATGATGTAACCAATATTTTGTAAAAATATTTTGATTTAAAAAAGTGTCCGTGGAGTTTCTTGCTCGTTCTTCTCCATAGGAACCTACAACGCTTTGGAATGGGCAAATAGCTTATATCTTTCTGACTGACCGACCCCTTGACAATTCAAAAGTGCCTGTAATTGGTTTATTTGAAATAAATGGTTTGAGTTTGTATACTTACCTATATCAGTGTTTTTTTTTTTAAATGGCATATTTAATACGTATTTTGAAATCTGCTTTTATTGCAAATTCGGGTTTCAAAAACAGTTATAACATAATGATGCTTCGACCGCTAAAGCTCTTTAAAACATTTCCTCTTTTGTGAAAACTTTTATTTTCTGCACTGTGTTGTTCTTCACTGAACCAATTAACTGCCAAGAATATTATGACAAAAGTATTGTCACTGGTGACTGCTCATTTGAAATGCACTCGAAGAACACTGACATTTTTTACCAAAACAATGTAAAACTATTCAAATAGAAAGAGAGAAAACAGAAAAATATTTTGTTAAAGCATCTTCCAACTATCTTACATACATGCCCATACAAGCATAACACAGAATCATTTATAACATATTTTGCTAATGCCTCCTACATGCGAGGAAGAGTGCAAACTTGGCAGCCACCGAAAAACATCAACGCGTTATATATGCCATACGTTGCAGCGAAATGAAAACTGATTTTTCTTGCCTTTTCTGCAATTAATATTCTCCTATGTATCTTAGCTGAAAGGGGTAAATGAACTGTGGTGACCTTTTGTGGGTAGAATTTCAGTTTTTGTGTCGCGTGGTTCCAGACAAAAACAGATTGTGGTTCCATTTCATTAGCGTCGTCGTATGAAAGCATTTTCAGGCACACGTTATATTTTTCATACTTCGGTACCATGCATTATTTTTTGTTAAGGAATGTTTTCTAAAGGAAATTAAAAAGTACGTATGACGGGGGCGTCCATTAAAGGCATAGACCCTTTCACGCTAAAAAAAATAGTACAATGTATCGAATAACCCCTGCAATTATTAAAAACCATTAAAAACTGCACATAAAGCTTCTAAAATTTGTAGAAATGCGGCGAAAATCCGTTTAAATAAGCATGGTTTTATAATTATCCGCTGGACGCTCTCTTTCACAATTGTAAAGAAACCAGCTATTCTCTCCCAAGACCCACTAATAGTGATTTACACGAGCGTTTAAATAATTTACCTTTTATTTAAAACCTTTGCAGCGTGGTCGCTGCTGTTAGGGCTGGCACACATATAGTTTTGCCCGAATGTAAACTTGTTTTATGGAATTCACGTTAATACTGCGATGCAATATCTGTGATTTAGCCTGGAAGAGATGTTAGTTTTACGGTAAATGCTCATACTGCATACTGCAGGGTCATACTGCAGGGGTACTGTATGCAATGAGGCAGTCAGAGACAGCTAAGTAAATAATCTGCAATGATTTGTGTGACATAAATACCTATTTAACTGTTTTAAGACGTACAAAATTTTCGTGTCCGGCCACAATTTCTGCTAGTTATAGACCTAAATAAAACGCTTTGATAATGTTATTACAATGCGAAATTCAGGCAATACGGCTACAATTCTCAACCATTGTACAGTCCAGCATTCCAGCTTGGTCAACCCTGGCTGCAGGTGGAGGCAATTTGAACAATTCAATTACGGAGTCACCGCACGAGTATGTGACTTTAATTCTGCAGACAATGACTCATTAGTCCCCGGTTAACTGATAATGAATTGAGCCAATTTATCATTGAAATTATTTTGCAGTATTTCAATGGATTCATGTGAGAATGGCTGGAAAATAACTTACATTTTGTAGATCTATTGAATGGTGGTAACGGTTTTAAATTGATATTGTCTGTGAGGTATTTTACTGATGTTTTCACAACCTCGTACTTTAAAACAGCGATAGGGCTGGTTTGTTTATTTGTGTTTTATTATTACATTACTTTAATAAAATATGACTTGTGTAGGTAGTTAAATCATTCTTCCAAGAAATGACAAACCAAAACTAGATATCAACAAAAATAGGTAGCTGTTTTACAAACATAAAAAATCACATACGTACCTATAAACTACGTACTTAAGAACTACACTTGTTGAGTAGTCGTGTTTACTCTATGACTTTATCAAAGTGGAGCACGAATGGAAGTCGCGTATTATATTCGCAATAGCACTGCCTTCGTGAAAGCTTTTTGATTAGCTAGCGAACGGTTCTTACATTACAGCCCTATACGCAACAGTCAATGCATTTAAGGTCAGAATAGAATGTGGTATTTAATATGGTTTTAGCTTGTTATAAATTACATAGTCTCTAGACAGGACAACATACATAATATCATGCCTGTATTCCCGGAAGGAATGGACAGAGGACCTTTAGTACATCCACACTGACAGGCAGGCAGACAGACAGGTAAAGTAGGTAAATTATTGGTAAAGTCATAAATAATTCTACATTAAATATATCATAATCAGTATTTTAAAAATAATAAATAATTATCGTACAAGTTCACTATTATTGTATTTGTTGTATAAGTTTATAGGACAAAAATGAGATTATAATTTTGTAAAGCTTTTAGAATTTGTTATATGAAAATTAAATTGTAAACTGTTTCATGAAGGTAAGGCCGTTTCCTCATTGGTCGGTAAGCAGCAGTGCGGTGTAGTATGCTCTGTACCGAAACGGTACCGCACTGGTTTCATTTAGAATTCCAAATTCAAATGAATTCTATTGGTACGAGAGCCCATGACCAACATTTTTGCCTTAACGTTTTACGAACAAACCCGTATAAAATCGATAGATTTGGTTATTGTGAATTCGAAAATTCTATTTTCAGAAATTTTCCGCAACACGTCTGATCTGACCGTATTACTGTATGTCAAAAAAAATAACGAACTGTTTCATAGCAATCTGTCTGATTTTCAGAATGTAGTTGAACGATAGATTTTAGATACCGTACATGTACGTTATACGTACCCAGGAAACCATTTGAGAAAATTAAAAACGAGGCAAAAAATAATACCCATAGCAAACCCGAAAATCTTGTTTTCAGGTGAACATTGTTCAGTTGATGCGATTAAATTATTTTTCTGAAGACAATGTGGGAATCATAGTGTTCAAACCATTATGAAGGTGTTGAATTTTTTTTCCGATCGGTAACATAGCATTATGTCTGAAAACTGTTGAAAATAATGAAAAAGGTTGCCCAGATGTAGACAAAAATTATATCAGACAAAATTAGTGTTATTAATCAGACAACTATTCGGTAGTCAGAAATTATTAATAAATCATATTGCGGCGTTTTTACGTACTTACGATTAATAAAGAGCTTACCCAAAACCATCGAACTAAAATTAAAATGTTTTTTTTTAGTAAATTGGGCAAAAGGAAACTGGCATAACATTTAAAAAAAACATAGTTTTTAATCATTGTCGGACTCATCATCGGTGTCGTGAGGGATAGGAGCGTAACAAGCACCGTGCGTTTGCCGAGCGGCTCCAAAACGTTCTTTTGGTTTTTAGAATTATAATCAGTCACCTGTATACGGTGACATTTAAAATTTCTGAAAACAGGTTTTTAGTAACCCCGGTAACAATAATTACCAGGTGCTATGAGACAGATCGATTAAATTTTCACTCCAGCCGGTCCGAACGTTATGTTGTAGACTGTCGAGCGCTACTAAGCGGCGCTGGCATCCCGCATAGTTAACTCAGAAACGTATTTCCGACATATACGAGTATATGCAAGTTTTTACAAGTTACAGTCGCTGACCTTCTTAAAATACACTACTCAAAAAAATTAAGCGAGATTAAAAAAATAGGAAATTAATGTTTCTTTTGTCACGCCCGCGGTCCCATGGACCCTGGGGACCACTTTGGGAATCACTGATCTAAACTAACGATTTTATACGGTTTTGGCCGTAAAAAGATGTGACATGGTTTTGGTCGTGGGCTCTCGTACTGTATAATTGACTAGCTTTTGCCAGCGGCTTCGCCCGCGTGAATGTCGGAAATTACCCCACTGGAACGTACTACCGGGATAAAAAGTATCCCATGTACCCTGCCTCCCCTCACCCTCCCTGCATTCGGTGTGTTCTGTATGTGTGTCTATGTATGTATGACTGTGTGTGTGTGTTTTGTATGAGTTTTCCTGTGTGTATCCAAGTAATCCGTGTGCCAAATTTCATCCAAATCCGTTCAGCCGTTTTAGCCTGAAAGATGAGCAAACATACAAAAGCATTTTCGCATTTATTATATTATATATAAGGCGCTCGGTAAGCTCGCCGTACCGAATATACCGAGTATGCTGTAAAACGCGTGACACCACGCGGTACTGAAACGATCCCGCCCCGCTCCCGCGTATACCGAGCAACCAGGAAACGCTCATTGAAATATAGGCGCTTGGTAAGCTTTTGGTACCAAGTATACCGAGCATACCGATCCCGCACCGCAGACGTACCGACCAATGAGGAAAAGGCCTAACTCGACGAAACCAAGTTGTTATTAATAAGTTTCCAGGAACGTTTTAATTCCCCTTTATACGTACAAAGACGAACGGATACCAATGAATTTTAAAAACTACATCATGTTTTAATACAGTATTTTACAAAAAATTTTAATCTTGATCAAAAAACGTTCAAAATTTGCCGCAATCTCATCTAAAAAAAACTAGTCAAAAACTTGACAAAGACTGAGAATAAAATGCTTAGGTATATTCTCAAAAATACGGGAAGTGCCAAATTTCAGCACAATCCGTTCAGTGATTTGAGTTATGTATTGATTGACGGTTTCCTTTTATATATTATTGGGAAAATATCTGGTAATTTTCTTCTGTAATAAAATTATTCTTAATTTAAAGTTGTATACATTCGAATTACATTATACCAATTGTTTTGTTCTTTATCTTGTTAAGTGAGATTGGGTGCAAGATAATGTGTAACAATTAATAGTCACATATTAACAGTCATATTGCAAAAAGCCCCCCTTTTTTTAGAACAGAATGAAAACGATTTCAATATTGACTTTATTACCACGCTACCGATTCGTTAACAAATTCAACAAACAATATTGTTGCTATAATATTGATGTTGCTGAAATAAGCTTTGAAATGAATATTTTTCCTTTATGATACAAGTTTAGCGGCAATGGCGGCTTGCCGCACTTTCATTGCGCTTGATTTTATTACAGTGCTCCAATATTTAATAAACCACCAGGAGCGGTGTATGTGGTTATCGCGTACCGTCACGGTAATATTATATTTTGTTAGGTTTTTTTATTTATAAAAATCTAGAGACTTTAGATTTTCATCCAAGTAGCAATTTTACAAAATTTTGTGCTGTAGTTACATACTATATTTTTTCGCCAAAGCTTCCATTTTGAGGAAAAAAGTTGGTCTTCTTTTATTACTTCATTCAATATTTTTAAATCCTTTTCGACAGGTACGATAAAAAAAGTAGATTCATTTGTAACATCAAATCTTTTTAACCCAGCCTTTAGTGACCTAGTGACTAAAGGCATTACAAATAATAAAACTAAGAATAATTAAGTTTACTCGGCTACTAATAAACATGGTTAAAAACCTGAATGAACATTAAATGTTATTATTTTATTAATGTACTGGATTCAAAATCAATATACATACATTATTAAGAAAAACACGGCTTCGAGTGGATTTAATTGTTTAGAGGCATGATGAACAGGGTGTAAAGTTCACTCATCCTCTATTGAAAAGGGAGGATCCTCCGAACAGGGTAGTGTCGTGTCCGGCGGGCAACTGCCCAATGATTGCGTATAGTCGTCTCTGCGAGGAATCTTTGTAGTGGCTTTCTGTCCCCTTGCCGAGGCATGTTTCTACTGTCACTGGGTTCCCCACCCCCTCCTAGGAGGTGGGAGTGCTTTACCGCACAACTACGCGCCGAGGCGTTTGCCTCCCCTCAGCACTTTGGGGTGTATTTCTGGGGTGTATCTGTAGGAGTGCCTGAAAGTGCCTCATGACGCGCGCGCGACCAGTCCCCTGCCGGGTGAGATCCCTAGTTCCCTAGGGAAGGCCCAAAAGGATGGTCTAGCAACGAGGGTGTCAGTTTTGGTTAGTGCTTCCCACAGTGAGAGTCTTGCCCAACGATTGATGTCAGGGAAGCTATATACACGGTGACATTTGAATCACAGTTTTGCTAGAACAAACGTTGTTCAGACCATGGTCTACTACCATTCTATGGCATCATATTTTATTAAAAAAACTAAACTAGCCGTTCTCAATTTAGTCATATGTTGCTCAAACGTGTTCAAACATTAACCGTAACATCAAAGTACTCATCGCGGTAAGCGATATGGCATTCAAAACAGTTATGAGGAGTCCACGTGGACTAAAAATTTTCCGGCCAATGCGGGCCGAAATACAAATAAATCATTAGCCAATGACATGCAATCGTGCGACGTACTGCTCCGCCCATTTCTTTTGTTGACTGCTGCCTGAGGCCGCCCGGGCGGCAGCCAGTCTACCGAAATCTCTCGAGCGAGCGACGCGTATGCATCCGATGTACTTACGTCACAGGCACACATCGCGCGTTTTTTATGAAAATGAGTTCTATCTATTCGGAGTGGAGTGTTTGGATATGGTGCGTTATTACGCAGTTGCTGGTGACAATCTGGCGGAAGCTAGGTACTCTTGGAGTGAATGTTGTCTTGGTGCACACGGAGCTTACCCGAAATCTACCTCTAAGGCGACGCACCAATGACCCAGTTGTGTGGTAAGTTTTTTTTTTGTCTTGTTCCTGTAATACTTATACCAAAAAATAAATAATACCTAATAATGTTACGTTAAATACAATGGGTACCCGTACCTAGTACCTACAGGAAAGAATTAAAACCATGCCTGACAGTACCTACCTACCGTAAGTTCGCACCTAGAACGAAATGAAAATGATAACATTAGAGGTCAGCCACCCCGCCGCTTCGTCGGTACGGTGCGTCGCGTCGTGCAATCGTACATAGCCAGAAAATACCTACCAAAGTTTGCCATACCAAGCCATAAAAATCTGTTTTAAAGTAGCCACTTATCAGCGATAAAATACCTACGGAAGTTTTAACTTTTAACTTTGGTCTTTTTAGTAAGACGTACAATAATAAGTGTAATAATAAGTAATTTTTCGTTGATGTTAATTTTACTTTTTGTAGAATAATATTTTAATCGTACACAATGATAAATATTACTTAAAGGGGCAGTTGGGTAAAAAAATAAGTGGCGTCAATTTAAACTATGAAATGTGCTGGCTAATGTTTCACCTGACATTACCATCAATAATCACTGCGGTTTGTCCTGTCAAAAAACATGCACTTAATAGGTACCTACCTATTAAGTGCATGTTTTTTGACAGGACATTCATAATTGTAGTTTATGTTTAAATATAACAAAACTTTAAAAAGGTAAATACCTACTATTTGATAGTAACCCAGCGTGAACTCCATAATATAGAATTATTTGATTGCTCGGCTCTTAGAAACTGAAATCGCCTTTTAGCCTCATTCGGTATCAGTTACCAAAATAAGCAATCTCCAAATTGCCTGTTACAGACATCTAACGGGACCATATAATGCCGGGGTATATCGGAAAAGATTCGAGTATCCTTACCTTTGGACAAATGTAAGACTTACGTGTTATGATTTTCTTCTATGTATATTTAGTTAGATATAATGGAAATATTGTTTTTAATAAATTGGTTGCAGCATTCGATTTTGCAGATCACCAATTCGTTAATCAAGCTTAGTAATCATAACGTCGGGTGTTCTGTCGGGGACGTATGGGTTGGGGTGAGACAGGGAGGTCTGACTTCCTCGGCGCTTTTCAGTCTTTACTGAGACTTTGATTGAGGAACTCAGCAGCATCGGATGCTCTATTGATGGTAAAATAATTAATAGTATAAGCTATGCAGACGATATGGTGCTGCTGAGTCCCTCGGTTGATGGACTTAGACGAATGCTTGCTATATGTGAGGGGTACGCCACGCCTCATGGTTTATTGTACAATGTACGAAAGAGTGAGCTGGTGGTGTTCAGGGTAGGTACTAGGAAGCCTGAGACAGTTCCTCCGGTATGCCTATATGGTGCACCATTAAATAGAGTGGTGGCGCTTTTTAGGTACCTTGGCCATATAGTGAATGAGGACTTGAATGATGTCAGTGATATAGAGAGGGAACGAAGAACGTTTTCGATCCGATGTAATACTCGATGTTGGCCCGTAGGTTTGCATGATGTACTAAAGAAGTGAAACTCACTCTTTTCACGGCAATTTGCCAGTCATTGCAGCACTTTATACAAAACAATGGTCTGCAGAACGATTGAATATACCTCTCACCCACTAACCTACTTTAGATAAACTTAGAACATCCGATAACATTTAACCGGTTAGTGGGCACTAATTATAGGTTCCTATTATCTAACCCACCAGCAATAGTTAAACTTAGGTTTGTATGTCGTTGCTAATTATTAAGGCTGTTACAAACGACTCAATATTATGTTAATGTCTCAAATTAGCTGGTCTACTGATGTTTTGACCAGATTACTTGTATTACCTGGGTCCAGGAATAAGCCAGCCTCTAATCAAATGGGTATTATATTTACCGTAAAAGAAGAAAAAAGGTTATCTTTTATTAGAAGAGTATTTTGAAGACGACGTCATTAGAAGAGTAGCAATGATCTTCTAGCCGATAATAATAGACTGTGATCATCTATCTGCATGCCAAAAATGGTCAGTTATAGTACTATATAAAAATACTGTTCTAAGCTAGAACACAGGCTCAAGTTCAGTGGTAGACAATAAACCTAATGATGCTACCGCTCCTCTTTAAAGTAATAATTTGTGATTAAACACAAGCCGTGAGTAAGTGCCACCAACTATTCGTTATCGTATACAGAAACTGAAGATCAAAGTAGATAAATGAACGAACCGGGAAATGTATGTGTAATGGTGCAGGAACGTTGAATAGTTTAATGTTTCCTTTGAGATTACTTGGCTTACGATTTATCTTGTATCTTTCAAAGAAATAAATAAGTGCTTGTCAAAGAGTGCATTAAAATTGCCTTCAGGATGAGGTTCACTAACAGCCTCGCTGACTGGTCAATCTTTTGAACACAACCTTTCTCGATACCTTTTGTCAACACAAAATTTTTCATTTTGTGTTAAATTGACTGATGGTTAAAATACAAAATATGCCGTGTTGGCTTTTCACACGTCATATCCATAAAACACAAGTCTCTTCAAAGAGTTGATACTCAATATTCACATCAATAGCCGTTATATCATGCTGTACTTTCCTGCAATCTTCCAACAAACCCCTTTCGATAATATCGAGGGGTGCCATAAAACGTTCTAGGTTAGGATACATAAGTTCTCATCAGATAAACTGAACTGTATGTAATGACATCGGCACTTATGGGTTTTATATGTGGTTTGCACATATAAAATTGAGAGAAATAAAAACTTATTCTATTCTATTCTATTCTATAAAAACAAGGAAAGAAAACAGTATCTTTTACCATATTCATCCATTAGTGCCTATTCATTTTCTTGGCGAAAGATATAGAGCCCAAAGATAAAATGTGTTAATAAATTCATTGAGTTGATTGACAATCGGTAGTATCAAAGTGGGCCAAAACAACCACTGAGTGACAACCCCATTGGGTGACATCTCGGCATATCAAGACGAGGTTAGAGAGACGAGCTTGACTTGTACTAAAACATGCCCCTATTAGCAGAGGATTGAAGTCTGTAGCAAAAAGGAGAAACCTTTGCCCTGCAGTGTTGTCCAGCACGAAGTCTATAGATAGATAGCAAAACATATATACACATAACATCACGCATGTTATCCCAACGGGTGGAACAGAGGTGTATAGTACACTCACATTTCGTTTTCGATGGACACGTAATATCAATATCTAGACGACTACTGGTCTACTAGCTCGGTTGAGTGATTGGTTTCGTCACAATTTGAGGTGTGATTCCCACATGGACTAAATATGTGTAGCATACACAAAGCTGTTTCGGGTAAGTGTTGGCGTGTGCAAATGGAATTTGTGTCTGTTACTCACGATACAGAAAACATTTGTAGGAAGAAATGTTTACAAAAAAATATGAATGCCATACTGACAAAAAATATCTGTAACTGCCTATTCATGACGTTAATAACAATTAACGTTATAAATAACACATGTGTGAGTACTATGTACCGACTATAAAGCCACCATTTTCTGGTTAGGTTCTGGGTATGTCTTTCACTGACTTGAATGTGCCCTGGCGGCTGAGAGTATGTCGTGCTCATTCTAATATCTCGCTGATGGTGGCACATGTGTTGGATCATTTAGCCCCCATGAAAATGGTTGAGCTGAATGGTGTTAATCCATGCGTCATGTTCGTGAACAGGTGCCGTCAGTAGGGACTGGTCATCTCTTAGCTGCCACGGCTTATTTTATAATTTAATTTTAAAATGTTTTTTTTTATTTCTATTACGGACGCTTTTAACGTTTTGCATAGTTCTCACATTTATAACTTCAACATGAATGATGTAACCAATAATTTGTTACTATATTTTGATTCAAAAGAATGTCCGTGGAGTTTCTTGCCCGTTCTTCTTCATAGGTACCTACCTACTACGCTTTGGAATGGGCATCAAGCTTCATCTTTCTGACTGACTGACCCTTGACAATTCAAGTGCTTGTAATTGATTTATTTGAAATAAATGCTTTGAGTTTGAGTTTAAGCAGGTAGGTACTAAAATAAAATTAAGCATTTTATAACCAAAGAAATGATTATACAACTTGTTGGTGTGTCGTAATTTAACATCATGCCGTAAACAACCACTTCTGAAGATAAACCGCCCATTACACCGCTATAATAAATAGTACTACTATTTACCATACACTTTGCATAAACCTAACGTGTCGGAGCCTAACATTTATAACAAGAATTTCACAATTTCTCATGTCTTCTTTCATGAACAGCGTAAAACAAAGCGACGGAAAAATCCCACACTTGTTTCGCAAATTCTGTGTGCAAAACCTACCCTTTACATATTCAAACTCACGTCAAATTACGAATATACATACATTTCCATATAATTTGAATAGGTACATTAATGCAGAATCAATTACGCCGAGAGTACTGTATAACACAAATCTATACGATCCTCAATGTTAGCAGCCCTCTCACTGCTGAAATCTTCAATTTCTTTCAACAAAAAAAACTTAACGAGTATCTTATAATATACTCAGGCGTTCCCGTTCTCATAATCTGTCGTTTTCTGGTTTCTAAGCTTCATTAAAACGAAGGATCGCTGCTAAATCCCTTTGTGTAATACATGTACTTTTGTTTGATAATCTCGGAGACCGGCTGTCGACTGAAATTAATATAAGGCTCTCTTTATTAGTTCTCGTAACAACCTCACTTGCAGGGTTAATGAACCGACGAGGGAAATATTTTAATCCGAACGAAGCCTCATCAAAAACTTTTTGATGACAAAGTCTAAGGCTTCTAAGTGGGACATTTTTTTAAAGTTGTTTTTAATCAGGATTTACTTTGGATCGGATCAGGATTATCACTTGATCGGGCCTGGAAAACTTACGTTATTTAATTAATAGTGTCGGGTTTGTGTTGTTTAGGTATACTTATCTTATCTCTTGATCATGATTACTGATGAAAATAATGCGTATTAAATCGTCTGCATTTTCCTGAAAATAACTAAGAAGGTACCTAGCTAGATTTTATTTAAAATGCTCTGGCGTTGTTATCAAAACAAAAACGTTTTTTAATCTAGAATATTCTAAATAAAAAAGAAACCTATCTCCGCTTTCTTTCGCCCGCCATATTACCCAGAATGACAATAATGAGAAAGTAATCCGGTATCGAGTCGATCGCACGATAAAATGATAAAATTCAGCGCTGAATACGCTGATACGCTGAAACAGCTGCCTTTGATTATGTTTGTTTCTTGATTAAGTTTTCGCTGAATATTCGATGTATCATTTTGCTGAAAGGCCAAAAGGATGATTTTATAATAGGAAGGATGCGTCTCGTTTTTCTGATTAGGGATGTGGTTTAATATACTGGATAGGGACGGGGGATAGGTGTATGTATGAACATAATATGTCCACTTGTATAGTCAACCTAATGGATTAGATTAGATTTTAGAATTTGATTGACTACTTGGGGGTATAAAATAAAAATAGTAATTTATGTTATGATACTAGTGCGGTAAGCTTGTGTTTGTAAATACCAATTTCCGCACGTGTGTCAAAAATTTTTTTTCGTTAGACTACTACTACTATTTTTAATAGCAAATAAGAAATTATACAGTTAAGTCAGTGCTTTTTAATATTTAATATATTGACCATATTGAGTACGGCTTATACTTCACACGTAATTAATTGAAATAAGCCATTAAAACATTTTCAGAGAATGATTGAGTATTTCTTCGAGTCTACCACGATATAAAAATTAAATAATGTTAAATCATTAAATAACGCTCTCGCGATTTTGGCGTCATTAGACCATTTTCTGCAATTTTCGCCTCATTCCAGATCAGGCTGAGTAGATTCCATATAATTATCGGATTCCTCGCTTGAACTCATATTATTATTTTGTTTATAAATATCAGTCGGAAAGTCGCAACAATCTTTGACGTTTCTAATATGAAAATGGCAAGAATATGCAAATGGCGCCACATGGGTATGGTGAAAATTAGAACTACATCTTCCGTCTCATTTTCTCTTTAGTATTAAAGTGAGACAAACGTATTAAGCAAAACCGCTTCCAAGGAGGTTCGATCATTCAGCTTATTTATTCTCGTAATGTGAAACTCCTTGGTAGAATTTTTATATTGTTTTATGGAAATAAAAATAACCGTAAAGGATACGCTCGGCGCTATACCACGGGGTATGCGGTAAAACAGGTACTTAGGTAAGAGTACCTATTTTACAGCACTGTTAGTAGTAGTTTTATTGAAAAGGTATTTGTTTAGTTAACCGTTATAAGGTTTGAAACATAACTTGAGTTAAGTATAGTTTGTGGCCAAACTAATATATATAAATAATTAAAGAAATGGGCAGCTGTAGCTGTATCGACTGCTAGTCTAATTTTGGTGACCATCTAATACTAGAGGCCTAATTCATCAAGTCACAGTGACATCACACGATAAACCAGTTCAGAACAATACTACGCTACAACATAAAAATAAACAAAAGAACTAAAAAACAAAAAGCGTTTGATAGAAAAGTTTGCGGATATTTATCTTATCACAGATACTTTAGAGAGTTTGGGTCTCTTATAGTTCTCGTATATCTTCGTTCTGGCTGGCTGGGGGTGACAACATAGGTTGTTAAAATAATTAAGACCGAAGACTCGTCCGTATTTGGATGAAAACTGACTCGTCCGTTCATGAAAATTCGTTGTGTAAATTACCATTTTACAGATAAAAGAAAATGTTGCAAATTCTACAACACCAATAACTATTTTGATTTCATTGATTTTCAGTTAAGTGTCATTGTACGAATTAAAAACGTATTCAAAGTTAAGGAGCATGCCATGCACCTGTCGGTAATCACACGTGTGCAATATTCTGTAAACAGATAGTGAGCGTTCCTTCTCATAAGCTACTGGGAAGATGTACATTTAGGACAAACATACGTCATTTTTATGCTGGCTGCTATACAGGGAGAATCATATTGTAGGTAAGATTTAAAAAGAATTTGAGAGGGCTTAGACTCATATATTATGGTTTGCGAGCAAATCTTTAGCATCGATAAGCAAAATTGCAATAGTAAGTGGAGTATCGTAGACTCGATCATGTTTAACACTTATTATATCTTTCTATTATTACGTTAACCAAGTCCTTACTTTTGTCAAGTATCCACCCAATTACAGCTCCCAAAAAGAACTAACAACAAAATTCACGAGTCTCTCACCCAAATTTTTAACTAGACTTAATTCAAACAAACTCGTAATGATCCAAAAAATCAAAGAAGAAGCCTCAAAGGTAGGATGTATAAAATATGATCCACTGTCGATACATTATTGTTCACTTTGTGACTCTGGACAATAAGCATCCAGCCAATATTATGTAGACAAACAAACAAACGACACTCATCATCATAATCTGGAAATCAAACGGCTCCGAGCCATTTTAATCCGTCTCCTTTTAATCAAGGGACGCTAGTCAGCTTAATTGTGTGAGATGCTTAATCGTCAGCCGCCATATTCGGAATTGTTCGGAAACTTTCGAATTTATAACTAAGCTCTTTGAAACTAGGTTTAGATGAGAATACTGATATGGAGTCTTAAGTAGTAAGGCTTTTCGCTCAGATGTGACGACACTTTGAATTAGAATGGATGTTTAAGTGGGTGTCTTGTGTGACTTAGCTGTATGTTTATTGTTTAATATGCCTTGAGGCTTCGGATATTGTATTAAATATTTCTATACTTTCTGTCATTTATTATTAATTATGGCAGAGAAGTCACTTCGAAAGATTTCATAATTTTGTAAAGTGTGAGTGCCGTGGCAGGCTCTTGCTAAGCGTAAGCTACACAAAACCTTAGATATCGAAATGAAATGAAATGAAATGAAATGAAATGAAATTGTTTATTCTGTAAATAGGATATTGGAATCACTTTTACACGTCATCTTAAAAAAATAATTAAAAATTAGCTAGATGAGTTCGGCGTTTCCTATCTGACTACTCTGAGAAGAAAGGCCGAAACAAACTCAGAGGTCATAGTCTTTTTTAAAGTCCAGACATAATCTTAGGTAAGACTTAATGCCTAAGGCATTAAGTCCGCCATTGTACCTCTTTGAGTGCGAGAAGTTTTAATAAATAAATAAATAAATAAATAAATCTTGGTCAGGCCATATGAGGACCATGTAGATTAGTGTCTGAAATGGTCTTTTGAGAAAAGAACCACACAGATTTGAGTGGACCTGTCCTGTCAGTGCAAGCATTTGTCAGTAATCGTGGAGCTCAACCCAGAACTTAGGAGCTCAACTCGACGAACAATACCAAAGAAAGGACATTTGGGTAGGCCTCATAAACTACTCAAACTGCCAGACCATCATTAAAACTAAATAAGAAAGAAAAAATAATAATAATTAAAAAATCCACATAGTCCTCACATTCACAAAAATTTAAAAAATAAAATAAAAAAAATACTTTACAAAGTAATAATGTCATTTTGTATGTAATTTTTATATAATACTGGTATTGATTTTATGATTTTAGCACAAGGCTTAGCAGAGCGAGCAGCTCAATCCCAAGCTTTTTTATCATCTAAATAATCTAAAATTTTATAGTACCCTTTTTTGCAAAGTTTGGTTTTAATACAGTTTTTAAATCGTTTAATGGGTAAGTTTCGAATGTCGATGGGAAGTTTGTTGTAATAAAAGCGTATACATTGACCCATGAACGAGTTGCCTACTCTGTGGAGACGAGTGCGGTGTACAGCGAGGTTGTGTTTATTCCTCGTATTTAAACTATGAATATCGGAAATCTTTTTAAAATTAGATATATTTTTGTGTACATACAATAGGTTTTCAAAAATATATTGTGACGCTACAGTCAGAATATTTATTTCTTTGAATTTTTCTCGAAGGGAATCTCTCGGACCTAGGTTGTAAATGGCTCGAACAGCCCTTTTCTGTAGAACAAAGATAGTATTAATTTTCGAACAAGTTCCCCAGAGAAGAATTCCATATGACATAAGACTATGAAAATAACTAAAATAAACAATTCGGGCTGTGTCTACGTCAGTTATCTGCCTAATTTTTTTAACAGCGTACGCGGCCGAACTTAGCCTTCCTGACAGTTTTTCTATGTGTGGGCCCCACTGTAATTTACTGTCAATAGTGATTCCAAGAAAAACTGTCGACTCAACAGGGTCCAGCTCTATTCCATTAACTTGAACATTGGTATTTAGCTGCCTGACATTTGGCGTTGCAAATTTAATGAGTTTAGTCTTTTTTTCATTCAGGAGAAGATTATTTACATTAAACCAATGCACAACTTTAGAGCTATCACTCGCACTCATACCCTTTCACCTTCCACCTTTCGTGTTAATATTTTATATTATATGATTTAGTACAATGCAGATATTCACTTATTTTGAACTTTGTTTTCTAATTGTATTTTATGTTATTATATTTTTTTTTGTTCATTTCAATGTTGTTTTATGGTGAATGCTATGTGTGTACATGTACATCATAATAGGTATACCTGTACTTTTATTATGTTATTGTTTTGTTTTAATTCGTCGTAAGTACTGCTGTTGGTGTACCAAATAAATAAATAAATAGCTAAACTTCAATGTAATTCTTTCATAATAATACTTCCCGGTGAGTTCAATGTTACGAAATTTACATAAAACTCACCGATCTACTCCTTAACTTGTACAAAATTGTTCCCCGTACTGAATTTAGTTTAATAAGCTTGAAATATTTTTAATTAATTTGCCAAAGGTCTTAGCACTTTGCGAGATAGAAACTGAGAAAATTAATTCAGAATATTCTTAAGATTTCAAAGTTTCCGAAATACGGTGTTCATCGGCGAAGTTGTACGAACTCGATACGAGGATATCCGAAGTCAGCCGAAGTGTACCGAATCGGAATATCGGAAAACGATGAACATCGCGGCCCGACGCCTGAGACAAGCGATTAAGTTTTAAAAGATGGCCACGAAATGCGGCCCCGCATTGTTCTGGACCATTTGCTTGAAACAACAAGAAGGGAATCCAAGGTATGAACATGTTGCTAGAAAATTATACTTTTTATTTCGGGAAAATTACATAAATATAGGAAGAGTCAGGTCAATGAATGAACTCAGTGCCAAAATAAATTGCCGATTTTTGACGGCAGCCGCTCCGATTTTCCCGCTTATCCCGAAAACGTTTTGTCTTAAAATAGGAGAGCCCTTATATTAAATGTTATTCGTTCACGGTACACTGATCACAAAGCGTCTTACGAGAAAGAAGGGAATAATGTCTGAAATACATTTAGGTATTTAAATTTTTTTTATTTGATTGGTTTGAGTTGAATAATCAAAAGTTCTATCTTTGACAGAAACCTTAACTTCTATTGCGTCTGGCAATAGGACTTAAGATTTCTGTCAATCTTCTGTCGAATTTGGAACATTCTGTCTCAGCACAGCAACGGGATTCAACTTAATTCTTCGCACTTCAATGATATCCTGACACAATCTCCAGTAATAGGCCACTTTGCGATGAGTGATCCGGGGCGCATAGAGTACCTAAGTAATTGGGTCAATGTTGCCCGTACATGTATTGTGGTCTGCTTTTGTCACGTCACCCTCATTAAGCCATGCGGTATTATGAATGTGACGAGGCACTTTGGAGACATAGGAAGCTACGTCTGGTACAAAAATATTTGTATCGAACTTGCCGCTAACGCAAAATTTTACTTCAAGGCTTTAATGATAATTTGTATAGGTACTGGAGACAAATGATCGTTATTTACAATCATGTGTCGAACGAGACCTAAGAATGGAGCCTTCAAATTCAGTAGACGAAGATGCAATAACAAAGCAAATCGCTTCGTAAAACTAGGACACTTTGTTAGGGTCGACACATCTAAACTATCGTATCTAGCGCCCTTTAGCCCGCAGTATGTGCGAACGTCAAATGGCTGGTTATTTGGCGACAGAGAAAGGGTGGGCCCGGCTATTTGATAAAAGGCGCTTTTTATGAGAGAGAAGAACGCGTTAGATAGACCACCAGCGCGTGTACATTTGATTTACGGAGATAAGGAGGATCTTTTTAAAATTGATTCTGGAACAATGTTTGGGCTCAATGAAAATGTATTTTTTTATAAAGACAATCTAGTATATCTCCTCAAAATACCTCCTGAAAATGTATTTATTTATAAGTAGTTACTTTATTTTAAGTCATTTTAATCATCATTCTCCAGCCCTTATGCCAATTTATCCGTGGTCGGTACAACATGTCTTCCATACTTCTCTATTAATCGTCATCACGTAAGTCAATCTATTTAAATCTAGTGTTTTTTGTTTCTAAAGCAGGTGTTTTATAGGAACCCTAAATGGGGTTGCCAACCATACTGTTAAACACAGTATTAAACTGTTTATTGTTAACTGTTTATTATACTCTAAAATACTGTTTATTGTTTAATAAAAATAAAGTATATGAATATACTATTTCCATTGATATCCAAAGCTATACCTACCTAAATACGGGAAGTCGGTAGCAAAAAACGAAAATACAAAACCAAAGACACCGACTTTCATTTTGTAGTTTTTTTTTTGGGCCTGGCATTCCTGATATAGCCTTTACACGACTATCATCGGGCTTCATGAAGTCAGAAGGCCCCCGAGTAGGAACCACTTCTCTGGCGTGCACCACTTCCATCAGCACGACCGCTAAATTTCCGAGCATCGTTACGGGCATTACCTCGTCGTAGTTGTTCTATTGTAGCACTGCTCGTTTCTGGAACCATCTTTCTGGAAGAACAAACTGCTGCTTGCTGTCCAGCTCGCTCTGCTGCTCTAAACATTAGACTTGCTTCCTCCAACGTGAAATTTGATTTAGCTAGCAGTCACCCCCTCATATTATTATCTTTTAGTCCCCTGATCAGTAGCGTTAAAATCAGACAGCTTTTCAAAGAAGCAAACTCAAAATATTTGCTGTTGGCATTTAGTTGACCCAAAAATGTTTCTAAGTAGTTTTCATTTTGGTAAGTTTCAAAGAAACTATGCCTCTCAAAATTGACATTAATTCTCGCATCACAATATTCTGCAAACTTTTAAGTGATGACTGTGAAATTACTTTTATCTGATTCGCAAATATCATTCTCTTCCATACTTTCCAATAATATGCATAAATAGAGCATATTTTACCTCGGATGTTGTTTTGTTTTTTTTCCTGTGCCACCAGAAAACAGTCGAACGCCATTTTCCATTATTTCCAATTTTGTGCAACATTGCTTTCTTCTTGTAACAGCGCCGGCTGATATATCGCCGCGTAAACATTTTTTAATACATTTTCCTCCATTTTTGCTCAATCCTATACACTACAATGTAATTACTCCTGGCATATAGTAGTACGTGTATGAATCAAATGACATGTTGGAAATGACTGGTTTATTCTGTAAGCATTATCAAATTAGTCTATGACACTATCATTGTAGAATAACATACTATAGAAGTCGGTTGTTTTTTTTGTAAAGAAGTTTTTTTTCTGAGATACTAGGTATTTATTTTCCCACTTTGACCATAAATACTTTATTTCTTGTACACAAAGTTGGCAACCCTAAACGTAAATGATAGAGGCCAAATTAAGTCCTAATCATCGTTTAGAACAAAACGTAATAATGTAACAATAATACATGTATTTAATCATAAGCCCTTCGTAGTAAACAGATTCCCCGTAAACCCAAACCATGTCCATTTTATCCTATTTCATTTCTGGGTTTCAGGCCCGGGCCAGTAGGTCTTTGACAAATAATAGTCGTGTTTATTTTGGTCGGCTACTCCATACGTTGGTGACGCGCGAGGAATGTCGGTTTTAGCGGAAAAATCGCTGCCGTCGCGTCGCTTACATTTTTTATGAAAGATATAAGGAAAGCCGAGGTTGGCTGCGCTTAGCGTAGTTCGCTTTTATTTAAGGCTGTAACGCGCGTTATTTATGAACGACATAATATTGTGTTGTCTAAGTATCCACATTTGATTCTGTAGACGGAATATGAGACGGAATAAGATCATAATACGGTGGTTTGTGGTTCTTGTTAGTATGGCAGGTTCTGCTTTTGTTTTGCATTTAATTTTATAAGTAAGTACTTTTTCCCTATGAACAAAGGAATTTCCTTTTTTTATAAGAGAAAAACTTGCAGTAATACTGATAAAGAAAACATTTGCATACGCAAATCAAATGATGTAAGATAGTACCTACTGGTAATTTGGCTGCTACAAATGTAAATCCAAATGATTATTTTTAGAAAGACCCTTCATCAGACAATAATAAAATGTAATTACTAATCTCGAAAGATAGCCTCCAAGGCTAATTAGCGAGAAGATTAAATAGCTTTGCTCGTAACCACGTAGGCGGTGTTCCAGTAAGCGATGGCAGCGATTCATCTGACAACACGACCGTCTGTCAGTCTGACCGACACTGACGGGCAGTCGCTCTCACACGGGCATACAAAAGTAACTAGCGATGAGACTTGTAGCTATTGCAGCACAACATTATCCGGTATAAGTGCAGGAATAAGTACATATCAATTTAACTAGCTTTTAGGCTTTAACTAATAATAATAGTTAATGGACCTTTTGGATTTATCCTTAGATTAGACTAGCAACTCGCCCTTGCTTCGCACCGTTTTATAACTTGATAAAATATCAAAATTTAATTATTATTATTATCTTTTGTGGTGCGAGTTCCGACTCATCACCTGGAGATTTTCATGAAGGAGGAATTTTGGCCGACGGGTGTCGTGTATCGGCGTTTTCGCGGAAGGCTACATGACACCACGACTCAGCACAATACGTCGCCGACACAACGTACAACTAGATTTTGTAGTGATTTTTATTTTTATTTTGAATTAGTTTATTATTATAAAAGATTATTTTGTGTATTTTGTCTATGGGCCTTAGTTGCCTGAAAATAAAGCAATTATTTATTTATTTATAATATTTAAGTTGAATCTCCCTTCAGTTATTTTACGCAAAACTTCCGGAATAAACTTTCTAAATGATGGTGAGAACCGCTTATTTAGAAGAACAACACAGTTACAAAGACAGACACGAAAAGTTAATTTAATTTATAATGAATGTGCAGATTATGATCAAAGTGCATCATCGGCCTTTCAATTAATTATTATGTGCATCTTTATCCAAAATACTTCTAACACTGCACAACGCAACACTGGCTCTTCGTAAACCTTCCCATATTCTTATCGTTATACACTATTCATTGTTACACAGGCTTCAAATCACGAGGCGGGTGAGAGGTGATTCCCATACATTTTGGGTAACGTAATCGACGACACTACCCTCAAATAGATTGCTGCCATATTTTAGTAACTACCGGACACCGGCGTTGTTGCCCCTTCGCATTTATAAGGCTGTGTCGCCGAAGCTACACAATTTACAATTTTGGGTGTTATGAAGACCAGGTTTGTATATTAACTGTATTGATATCAATATAATATGATGGTTTTAGAACATAGAAATCGTAAGACAAAAACTAATCAGTAAAAAAGTTGGATTAAATCATAAGAAAAACATTACAGCCTATTATTGTCCTACTGCAACGCAAACGCTGCTTCTCATACAGAGAAGGCACGAACATTGATCACCACGCTTGCATTTAATTATGATGATGTCAATTAACAGAAATAAAGCTTCACTGAATATAGTAATTACAACAAAGGGAATACAGTTTATTTATAGAAAACATTCACCTACAACCTTGCATGTGAATGAGTAAAGTTGTAGTGCGTGGTAAACACTCCCAGTGTGGCAGCAATCCATCTGAGAACGAAACCGACCATCTCACACTGACATGTACCTAATCGTCCCTAACAGGCTCATTTTTCATAAAAAACTGGGGAAAACAAAAACAACGAATGATAATTTAATGGTGTTCCATAAGTAGCTACAAGCCTGTTATACTGGTTAAATTAAATACCTACGGTAATAATATGTAATTGTAAAGAAAGTTGTAAACAAAGAAAGCAGGTTTCTGCCTACTCCCATGGGAAAAACCGGCCAAGTGCGTGTCGGACAACGCACAATGAAGGGTACCGTAGTTAGGATGAGTTTATTCCAAGAACAAACATAACATTGTACTTAGTTGAAAAACACGTTCTCTCATACTTTCCAACTGCAAATGTAAGTTTCTACGCACAATATTGAGAGTTTTACCATGTTATTTTGAGACCATAGACTTCTGTGTTCCTGTAATCTATGAGTTAAGAACAATTATCTGTTTATTTTTCAAAATTTCATACTTAGTAGTATTGGAGATAACAGAGGGGGGATCAATTTTCTTAAATATATTTTAAATTATTTATTTTAAATTACATGTTCAAAATTCATTTATTTACTTTAAACATTCGTATTTGGGTCACAGAAATTCATATGTGTATCAAATTTCAACTAAATTGGTCCAGTAGATTCGGAGCAAATTAGCTGTGACAGACGGCCAGCCAGCAAGACACACGAGTGATCCTATAAGGGTTCCGTTTTTTCATTCGGACGTACGGAACCCTAAAAAGGCGTAAGTTTATACATAGTTGGGAAAATACAAAGCAGAGTCTGATGATGATGAATGAACGTAAATTAATTCACTGTCCGCTTCTATCTTGCTTGCCAGCTACACACCGAACTTGGCTGGCGCACCACAATGATGAGTTAAACGGATTGCTGCGCGCCTCGTGTGCGCCTGTCATTAATTCTTGGGATAATTTCGCCTTCAATTAGCGGTAGGCGGGACATGCCAATAACTCAGAATACCTACCTACCGGAGTTTCGCTTTAATTAGACAGATGTAGGTAAGTAAATGCTGACACGAAATGTATGGGGTTTCAAGTGTGTCATATTCAGGGATATCTTTGAAATAAGAGGATTTTTTGTAAGGGGGTCAAAAATCTTTGACCCCTTTACGAAAAATCGTCCAATGATAAAGTCGTGTTGAGGAATAATTTGACTGTTTACGCAGCGTAAGAAATATCGTCTTTACAAGTGGATATTTACATACATTATTTTTAAATGAAGTTGACTCTCAACACTCTCTTTCATCTTTTCGTTAACATTTTGATCCTTATTTAGGCCACGTTTATAATACGAAATACTTACAGGTATCCACCCAACTACTTAAGTACTACTTAGGGCCCGTTCACACGTACCACAACCACACCACATCGCAGCGACAAAGTGTGGCCAAGCAGTGGTTACGTGTTAATAGTGTCACTGCAGCTTTTTGCAGTTTCATTTTGTTAACTACAAAGTTAAATCAAATGGTCGACGCAACGTTTTGTTTTCGATGTGGCCAGCCGCTAGTGCGTGGTCTCGCTGGTGGTTGTGTTGTGGCTGCGACGTGGCCTTGCTGTGGTCGGGGTCACCCACATGGTTCATTTTGACGTTCAAATGTGGTCTGTGTGAATAAATGATTAATTTTCATACAAAATTACAAATTAGTACCACGTGTTATCGTTGTGGTGTGGTTGTGGTCTGTATTATGCTGGTGGTGGTATGTGTGTTCGGGCCTTTACATACACAAAAATAAAATAAAAAGAAAAGTCCAATGCTGCCTTGACGCACTGACTGTCAAAATGGAAGTATCATAAAATGTACCGTGTCACATGAGTAACAATATATCTTTTCGAATTTCCCTTCCCTTATTTCGTCATAATATGAAAAATATTCCCCTTACTTGTCTTTTTTTAATGTGTCGCAACGTCACTTCTCATTCGCCCGAACGACTTGCAACGATCGTATTTAATAATTCTTATTTCCGTTACAATAATACGGCATTTTTCCCATTTCTTTGTATTTCTCCCCTTATTGTGAGCAACAAAGGATTTTTGACGTTCTCCTTGCTATTGTTATTTCGATATCACACGTATTTCGTTTCCACGTGCTATTGTTAAGATCCGTTCAGGTGAAAGTAATTTGTATGATGTTATGGGGGTTAATGTCGGAATTAGGGTTGAACGGAAAATGAAAATGTTTTTAAAAAAAGGTGATGGTCCTTTCTCACAGGGGTTTTAAAAACTGATAAAGGTGACTTTGATAGGATAAGTATGCTACTGTTTCTACAGGATGGTTCGATACGTTTACCACACAATAAATGTTTTTTCGTATATATCCGAAATTTGATCAAACGTGGGCTGTGTTAACTTTGCGCGGAACCATAAGTCAACACAGACCGCGAGAACTGATTCAACACACCCTGTGGACTTTGCCCGCTGCAAATACACATAATTCATAAAACAAATAGTTGAGATAGTAAAATTTTGTCAATCATCTTCATAAGCCCTTTCTATCCTCTCAAAGGCGGAATACAATGAGATGGTGAGCTGCAAAGTAACAGACGTAGAACAATTAATTATGAAGTCTGACATTCGATGTAGTACTTCAAAATGGAACTAGATGAAACCACCTATCAATCAACTCAAAGTCCACAGAACCCGAACTCGCTGCATAATCACCCTATAAGGTTCCCACTGCTGGGAAACAGGCCTCCTCTCTTCGAGAGGCCCAGTGCGGATTGGAAAATGTTACATGTCTTCGAATTTTTGGTTCTAGGACATGTCGGTTTCTTCACGATGTTTTCCTTCGCTTTTTTGAGAGCAATGGTGACGAAAACGATTACACAAAGTAAAGCGCCTGCCTGTGTTCGAACCCACGACTACGAGTCGTAAGTCGAGACCTTTACCACTGGGCCGCCACTGCTACATTCGCTGCGGTTCGACTAAATTAAATAAAAAAAAAACATTTAGCAGATTTTCAAATTAACATGGCCCACCTTTCCCGAAAAATCCGTTTACTATATTAAGAAAGACCTTTACGAACCAATGTTAAGTACCTAAGTGTATAAAAAAGCCACTCGCCGGTAAATCTTATTATTAGCAATAATCGTGGCATTGTGGCTCGCGGGGCCACAATAGGGCCCCGTAATAATGGACTGCCACACAATAGGCCTGCCCAGTCCTTTTCACCGGGATTGTGGACCTAGCCTGTGTACCGACAGAATTTAAAGCATCAAAGAATTATGGGCCAATACGTTTTATGCCTACTTTGTGCTTTATTTGATTAGTCTATGAGAATAAGTTACGAGTTTTATGTTCGCTATGTTTTAGAAGACAGACGTGTATATTATTCAAAAATAATCTCAGCTTAGCCTTCTAGTCTTTTTGTAGTATTTTTCATAAAGACTTTTCTTTATAAAATCCTGTCTTTTTATTTATTTTTATGAAATACAACCACGTCGCCATAAAATTATTTATGAAATAAATAGATATTTATTAATAAAAATAATGCCAGCTGAACAGGAAGTAACAAAAATATATTTGAACAAATTAGAAAGTTTTACGACTGGTTCGTATCAATTATAATTTTGATTCATTCGATACTTCGGTACTCAATTTAAATACTTTTTAGTAACCAATACTAATTCCTTAATTGAGTATCTATACTTCCACCTCTTTAGGTCATGAGCATTGATCGGATATTCCGATGCATATTTATCTAAAGTTGAGGTGTTGGCTGTTATGGAATGCACTTTTGTATCGATCGTAAAAATCTCGCGATTCCGGAATTGATAAATTTTGTACACTTTGACTATAAAAATGCTAGCTAATCTTGTAAAGTAGTTTTCTAAACTGGCATAGCACATATCGACAAACAACTTGGTCCCTTGAGTTTCGTTAAAAATGTTTACAGTATATAATTATCAAACATTTTTATGTAAACACCGCGAAAGTAAACTTCATAAGAGGGTTCATAAGTCGTTTCCATACCATGTATCCGATTAGTTGTGGATTCCCGGACTTTCTGGAATTCCGGGATTTATATAAGAAAAATAATAATTAAGAAGCCGCTTTCATAATTTCTTAGCCAAGTATGAACATTAGGTAAATATGCAACCGAATATCCGATCTCTGGTCATGAGCTATCCGAATATCAAAAAATATTTGGCCTAGGTCTTAAGGGTGAGGCGTGAAAATTGATTCGCTGTTACAATCTATAATAGACATCTACTCCGTCTCTGTCCTAGTAGTGTTTGGTATTTTTTGTAATTTAATAAACACTTACACTATTTCATTCAACATTTATTATTTATTTTACCGTGAGATACCCCAATTTCATGAATAACAAAATACCATATTGCCATGTTGCCTGGTTAAATTACTGAATAAAGTACTTAATTTTAATCCGTTTATTCATTTTCTTATTATTAGTTAGTTTCTTAGTATACATTTTAAAACTAAATAAAACCAGTTTCCAGTCAATTTATCTGTTCAATTATTATTTCAATTACAAAGTTGAAGGCTTAAGTAACGTGCTTTTTTCGAATTGCCTGATGTGTCCCTCGAAAGCAATAATTTAAAATCCGACAGACGTTCCATATTCACGACTCTCTTCTTCCATAAATCTCTACAGAACTGACTAATTGGACTGCGCCATCCCTTGACATAATGAAACTTCAAAATGTTTTTACTTCTTTAATAAGGTTTCGTTCTGTGGACCGAATTGCTTTGAGGGTCAAGGCTTGAATGTATTTCAGATGGAAAAAAGATAGCAAGCCTGCGCCTGTTCAACTGTCCACGATGCTATATAGTAGAAATGTTTTACAAACTCAAATCAGCAGTGAGAGCGGCCCAAATGCCGCAGCACTAGTATTCCAATGGCGGTCAGTACACGACGCGACCAATCACAAACTAGATAATAACGCGTTAGTACGTAAGTCTCGTCGTGTACGGACTGCCATTGACAATTGCTGTTATATTTATTTTGGAACAAAGGCCACATTTACAGTCTCAACATTATCCTAAGTCAACTCAAGCCAACTACACAGACGGACAGAGATTACTTTTTATTTTTATTCTTACAAATGTTTACAAAAAACTTGAGTCAAGTAAAGGCTCGTCCAGACCAGTGTGATTTGTCGCGCGTCGCGAAACCAGTAATTGTTCTACAGTGAAGAAATTTTTTTTTTTTCTTAGAAATTGTTTGTTATAGTCGCGTCGCGCCGGTCCGCATGACGCTCAAAGGTGTTAACCTCATAGCGCGTCACTTTGATTTATGAGCACAGATACTGTCGGCTCATGCTTGTAAATTAAGGTTTTTTGGAGATATTAATAGTACATAAGTCTTCGTTTTACGTTTTAATTGACTTGCAGTTTCTTTTTATATTAAGACTCATGGTTTTAAGAATAAGTGTGTGATGGGGTACGCCGATAAAAAATAGTAATCTCGGTCCCTTTACAAGGGACTTGTTTTGAGTTGACTTAGGATAAAGTTGAGAGTGCTAGTTTGGAGACAAACATGATGTGTTAGGTGGAAGCCTTAGGGTAATGTGGCCATGGTTACAAGTGGCTGAGGTAGCAGGGTTACCGTAGTTCAGTGGTGTGATTCTTGTATATGTTAGACTGAGTAAAGTAGGAGACTATATTTTTCTATTTCATGATTTAATTAGACTATGTATAGCCATAGTGACTCAGTCAATCCAATATTTTACGTATACGAAATGCCAAATTAACCAAAACATTGAAATATAACGACTGTAAAGACTGTAAAATTTCTTACGAATAGATTTCACCGTCATTGCAAGCAGTCATGTTAAATTAACGACATAACGAGCTCTATGTTAAGATTTTCTGTATGTCATCACACGCGCACATCCACGGGATGATCCCAGTTAAGAGCAGCTCAACGCAATAGATCGTTTAATCGGATTGGTCCATGTGATCATTTTTAAACTACAAACACTCTTCCCACAAAATGAAACCTATAATACTGCGCAAAAACGTAACTTGCTCAATTGGCTGTCAATATAAAAATACGAATAAGATATTAATGAAAATTAAGTTTAATTTAACAAATAACGGATAGGCTTATATCCATTATTAATTTATTAAATTAAACCCAATATAACAAAATGGCATTTCAGTTTCAACACGATTCCACGTGCTATTTGTATATCATTTGTTTATCACGCAAGAATTGATGTAATTGCTTTCGCGAGTCGCCACGTAGTAAATTCATATTCAATTAATACTCATTGCAGTGTTATCAACAAAATAAATGTGATATTTCGTTTATTATTAAGTTATGGAATAATTTGGGTAATATTGAACCACTATGGTATCCGCATTGGATTCCATAGTGGCTCAATAATACCCCTTTAAGAAGATCCTCGTTAACATCTATACATATTATGAATTAAAGTCTCTTTTCGTGTATGTCCGCGTTGTTCTTCTAAACCACGCAACAGATTTTGATGATTTTTTTACCATTGTTTAGAGAATTGATTCCGGAAGGTTTATGTGTATAATACATTAATATTAAAGTTACGTAAAACTAAGAAATCTCGATTTCAAGTCGTAAAACCGTGCGAAGCAGGAGCGGACCGCTAGTAAAGCATATGTTTTTTTTTTCACTGTACTTATATATTATAATACATAGTGTAGTGATAAAGTTGAGACAGTGGCGGAGAATCGAACCTGGGACGCCGTAGGATAGAAAAATGAAATTAAAATATCATCACAAACATATTCAAATAGGATTTGATATAAAATAAAAGGGGGAATAAAAAATATGATTTAAAACATAAGAAAAGCCGGGTAATAAACGTATGTAAAAAGTAGGTAAAAAAGGTTAGTCGCTACCCTATAAAGTAAAGTAAAGTAAGTAAAGTAAAGTAAAGTTTATTGACCATAAGTTTAGGTTACAGTACACCGGTAATACATATTTACATAGTACTCGTACATAGTATAGGGCACACTCACTTACGTTCAACTACACAAGTAAGAACCTATCTATAACAAGTAGCAAGGGGAGCAGAAGAACAGTTAAATTATAATAATGCTAGCACAAGTAAAACAATGGTTCACATACTTGATAAAATAATAAATGCCCAATGACGGTATACAGAGAAAAGTTCTTTACCTCCCGTGCTAGTCAAGGACTGTGTTACGGCAAGGTAAAATTCTCGCTCATGCAATAGTAGTCATAATGTAAACACGTTAAGACTCTTTTTATCAAATACATTTGTTTTGCTGTGAATCATAGATGACGATAACGAGTTACAAGCTTAGCGTGATCAAGTATACGCAAAGAAATCAGACAATGCAACTACTAACGTTATTTCAATGTAAACAAAGTGTTTCACAAAACAATAGTTGTTTAGAATTTGTAATAAGACAAGCGTGTTAAAAATAAATAATAAAAAATAATAAAAAAGGTGTTTCTAAAACTAAAATAATATTTTTTTTTTTTTTTTTTTTTTTTTTTTTTAGTATTTGCAGCATAGAAATACTTAACAAGCAAAAAGTCCTAATGTAGTGTATTTACTGAACGTGTGTATATGTATATATTTATAATACAAATACTGTTTGTGTACTAATCTTCAATATATAATGATTACTTTATAGTGTATATATTTATATATATTACTTACATAAATATCCATATAATGTTTTATTGCTATATAAACTTATTTAGTACTTATCGGTATTCAATAAAGTATATATTTATAAATAAATAATTACTGACATATTTGTATAAGCTTTTCAGTCTGCTCATAATCCAGGTTACTCAGAAACTCATCCAGAGCCCTTCTACACACAAATCTCGTCGTATCTTTAAGAGGTTTAATTTTACTTATGCGATTGTACAATAGAGGAGCCAAGAAATAAGAGAAACACTGTGCAAAAGCGGTGTTGCATGCTGGAACGTCATATACCTCATTCACTCTTCTGAGAGATTTGGAAACAGGTTTTTCGTAGAAATGTTGTCTCAGGACTATTTTTTTGATAAAGAGTTGGCGAATATTTAAGACTTCAAACTCTTTGTACAACGCAGTTGTAGGATATCTAAATTTTTTAAAATTAATCACTTTTAGAATACATCTATGGGCCCTTTCTATTTTTATAAGAGTACTTTTTCTAGCACCACCCCAGGCAGAGATACCATAAGTTACTATCGATTGGCACAGTGCAAAATACACAGTTTTGTTCGTAGCTTTGTCTTTTAAGTTTCTTATTTTTTTAAAAATCGGTATAAGTTTACGAATGCGAGATTTTAAATTATTAATATGTTGTTTCCAATTTAAATTTTCATCGATCTCAACTCCAAGGTATTTTATACTTTTACTAGGAGATAAGACAGGGCACCCGCAAATACTTGCAGCAGAACAATTAGAAGAATGAGCTTTTAAATTAAAGTCGGTAGGTTGCAAATTATTTTTTATACTAAATGTTATAAATTTTGTTTTTTTAAGATTTAATGTAAGCAGATTGCAATCAAGCCATTCAGTTATATTTTTAAGACCAATCTCGGCTGACGATTTGACATCAAAGTAGTTAGTTAATGGTTAGATAGTCATTTGTAAAGTTAGATTGGGATCAGGAAGGTTCTCAAAGGTTTCTATTTAGGGAATTACCGCGCGTTCTATTTCGGAAATCGTTCGTTAGTTGTACAACTATTTACGTTTCGCGTTCGTCAAAGCCAAATTTAATATATTGAACCTGGCTCAAAACCCTTCGACCACACAGTATTGCCCAATTATGTAACAGGAATAACGCACTATATGATTAACCCAAAATAAAAGTACTACAAATAGTATCGATGATGATTAAAAAAAAACAATAAGCTACTAAAGTTTCAAGGTAACGGGAAGCTAAGGCCGTAAGGTAGACTGTAGCCGATCTCATTAATTTATGTTTATCATCTTATACCTGTACCTACACTCTTAGCAAATAAAGTTCTGATTCTGATTCTAATGACGAATTATTGCACGTGGAAAAGGGAAAAGTAAAAAATAAATCACTGAGGACGAATCCCCAAAACCATCAGCCTAGTTGAGACGTCGTCGTGTCGCGGCTAAACGGCCAGCGACCACGACCGGCGGCAGCGTGTCGCATTCTTGGCACCAGCTGTGCTTTCCAGCACCTGTGGCCCGGAGCTGAAAACTAGACGCCGCTGGATTTCTCTTGGTTATAAAATACCTACCTTTAGTAAAAACGAAGTTGGCAGTATTCTGACGGAAGATCCAGACGTTGGTTTCAAATATAATGGCGGAACATTACAAATGAGAGAGAAATGGAAATTAATATTTTACATACCTCTTGGTGATTTTAAATTTTACTACACTTATTTCCTCAATAGTAGGACGATTGGTTGAAAATTCATCAATTCATGTTTATACCGTCTTCCAAATTAAGGACAGTGTCTAAAATTATACTGAAAAATTTGGTGTATTGAAGTTCCATGTCGACCTTGGAAGCGACTAGCTGCTTAGAAAATATTTAGATATTCCACAAGTCAATTTGTTTTTTTTTTTTAAACTGAAAGATTATCAACAAAAAAACGTAAACTGTATGCTGCCAATCATTTAGCGGCGTTAAAGGTTTTATGCAGGATAAATGCAGTATAATGCTGCTCTATTGCAGCATGAAATAAAATGAACAACTTGAGTTAAATAATACCTATGTATTATTTAACTCAAGTTGTTCATTTTCATTAAAATATGTTCTCATGTAAATTAAATTAATGGTTTTATTTTATCAGAATCTGAAAAAGATGGACGGTATTCGTTTGTAAAAACAGTAGAATTAAATTATTTAGAGTAAGAACCTATTTATTAAATCGATTAATTTACACCTTGTGGTCAATAATTTTATGTCAAATCTCCTCCATTATGTTTCAGTATCCTTCTTGCTATTGTTCGTCATCTCCCTCGATTTCCCCGATCAATTTATATCCTCAGTTAGTAACACGTCATAAATTCGATGTGTAATCGAATCGGTAAGCGAGCGCGGCCCATTGAGCAATGCGCAAATATGTCAAGATTACCTGCCATTAATTTTACTTAGCAAGGTAACGCGACTCACTGATCCTGTTGCCTTTTGTTTAGGAATAAGGAGTTGTAATGTATGCTCGAAGTTAAGGGTGAGACGAGTGAAACTCGGTGAGTGTCGCTTAAAATGAGTGTAGGAAAAGTAGTCAAGTGTGGTGCAAAGTGCAGTTTTATGAAACCGAATCGTAATAATTTGAAAAGTATTTTTATTGAATCACCAAGATTTAATAAAACACTAGTAAATTACACCAGGTTAAAGCTAGTCTAGCTCCATCCTCAGATTAACAAATAACGATATATTAAAAAAAATAAGCTTGTGACTTGTGCAAATATGTGAGGAAAGTCTCAGACGAAGTGACGCGCGCTTTACTTGTGGTAACCATGTGTACAAACACGCTGTGTGATTGTGTGCGTGAAAACGAGTAGCATCAGCACATAACACTCACGCGCACCCACGCACACACACTTCTGATTGCGCCCGTGTCTCAGATGGTACCGGAGCACCTGCACTTACACACACAGCCTGTTTGTACCACAAGAAAAGCGCACATCGCTTCGTGAAACAAAAATACTATTATAGGTGCAAGTAGATCGTGATAAAAATTGCAAGTTGTCCAAAAGCCGTTAATGTCAAACGAAAAATGTTTCACGTCGGTAACAGTCCTTTTAAGAAAATAAAATGTGAAACTGTATTCAGGTAATAAAAAACTATAGTTCTATCTGATATAATTATATAAACTAGGGATACATATTAAAGTAACTTACTGCTGATTACAAGGTAACGTGACTCACTGATTGTGTTATATTATTAGAGCTTTTATACAAGACTCGATCCTCTTCACGTAAGACGGAAACTTCCCGTCTTACGTGAAGATGTAACATCAACATCGTTCTACAACGTATCATTATATTTAACAAAACTAGCGTGTAACTTCAATATCGTAATAGGCAAATTGAAAACATCAGAGAATAAGTAAGTTTACGTAATAAGGTAACTGTAGAAATGAAATGAAATGAAATGAAATTGTTTATTCTGTAAATAGGATATTGCAATCACTTTTACACGTCATATTAAAAAAAAATAAGAAGAAAATGCTAGATGAGTTCGGCGTTTCCTATCTGACTACTCTGAGAAGAAAGACCGAAACAAACTCAGAGGTCACAGTCTCTTTTAAAGTCCAGACATAATCTTGGTCAGGCCATATGAGGACCATGTAGATTAGTGTCTGAAATGGTCTTTTGAGGAAAGAACCACACAGATTTGAGTGGACCTGTCCAGTCAGTGCAAGCATTTGTCAGTAATCGTAGAGCTCAACTCAGAACTTAAGGAGCTCAACTCGACGAACAATACCAAAGAAAGGACATTTGGGTAGGTCGCATAAAGTACTCAAACTGCCAGACCATCATTTAAACTAACTGAGAAAGAAAAAAATTAAAGAAAGGAAAAACAATAAAAATAAAATATCCACATAGTCCTCACATTCACAATAATTAAAACAATATAATACTTTACAAAGTAATCATGTTATTTTGTATATAAATTTCAACAATGTCAATATGTATATAAAAAACTGGTATTTTTAATGATTTACATAATAATTAAAATGTCAAATTTTATAGTTTTATCACAAAGCTTAGCAGAGCGAGCAGCTCAATCCCACGCTTTTTTATCTTCTAAGAATATTGGTTAACAACAGGGTGGAGTCAGAGTTTAGCCTATTCTTAACCCTAAATCAGATTTAAACTAGAACTTTTAAAGTAGGTCCATATTAAAGAGTTCTGAATGTATCCATACCTACTAATATTATACTTTTTATCCTGGTAGTAGGTACGATCCCATGCGATAACTTCTGACCTCAACGCGTGGGCGAAACCGCAAGCAAAAACTAGTAGTAGAATAAAATCTTATTCAGATAACATTTTTGACGTTATCTAATGTTGACCAAAATAACCCAACCGTTCCTATTCTATAACGTAGACAGGTAAAGATTAAATTGTTTACTAACTAGTCTAGAATTGTAAGTATTTTTTGTATTTGGATCTAGTAGTTTATGCCGAGTTTTCAGATATTTTATTTGATTTGGCTCGTAGGTCGGTGGTTGCTGCGATTTCCTGTGATCCAGGGTTTAAATCCCTTGACAATTTTTTTGTGTACCAATTTATTAATAAACTTATTTACTGGTAGTCATTTAAGGTGTTGGCCGCCGAGTTTCAAAGAGTTGGCTCACAAGGAGATAAAGAAGGTGCTGCACAGGCCAGATTTGCTTGAAGTTCTTAAAACGTCTGCGGAAATAATGACAAAACCGTCAGTTTAAACCAAAGTCGCAATTATAGAGACGGATTTGTTTTAATTTAGCTTTATATAATTATGTTCACGCCAATTTTTTATCCAATCATTGAGTGAGTTAAGACCGTTCACTTGCCGTTCAGTTAGGTCACTTGGAGACCGAACGAAGCACCCCCATTCAGCTTCGTCTAACTATGCGTTTGCACTGGCGAAACATTCGCAACAATATAATTATGTTGAAATCTCTAGTTCCTGTCAAACATTGTATGGAATATTGACAGAAAATAGAGATTCCAACATGTTTTGTTGTGAATGTTTCGCAAGTGCAAACGCACAGTAACACGGGAGTCTAGCCGCCATTTTTTGCTGTCTTCCTGCAAACCTTTTTGAGAAACGTTCGGATTTAATCTCCTTCGCATGAGCGCCGCGTGATAGCAAATCTTCTATAATCTTAAGCTATAAAACATCTGCATCATCGCCTGCTTAAGAAAACTTCGAAGACAGTGTGGCTGTAAAACAGATTAGTGAAATGGTTCTTTTCGTACTCGTTTGAGTTGGGTGTGAATACCCTTTATAACCCTCCTGTGAAGTATAATCTTCCCGCAAATAAAATCGCTAAACCAATATTATTTTATTTTAAAACTAATCCAATAAACAACATACATATTCCATTTTCCCGCGTTGTCATCACCGCGGTATATAACCCCCCGCTGCGGTATCGGTCGCCATCGCTCCGAGGCGGTATCGCATTCTGCCTGCGGTTATCGATGTTATTATCTACGGTGTTATGTGATCCTGGCATCCGCTAAACTGGTAAGGCTTGCGAGGGTTAGATCAGGTGGGATTTTAAAAGTGTGGGGCCATTTTCTTTGTGGTTATAGCAGATCCTTTAATCTTAAATTAGATTTAGTTTGTAGTTTCATAATAATTATCATGGAATCTTCTATTTTCTATCTTCTCTATCTTTGAGGCTTGTAAATTGGCTAAATCATCATGTAACGGGTGTAAAAATACGCATAACAAAGTCGAGAGTCACTTATACTCGGTCATTGTTATATTTTTTTTGTACAGGACCATACTTGGGATCCTGCTGGTTACGGAGATTCCAACTTTTTTCACGAAAGCTAGTTTTTAGGGTTCCGTAGTCAACAAGGAACCCTTATAGTTTCGCCATATCCGTCTGTCTGTCTGTCTGTCCGCGGCTTAGCTCAGAGACTGTTATTACTAGAAAGCTGTAATTTGGCATGGGTATACATATTTATCACGCCGACAAAGAGGTACAATAAAATCAAGATCAAATAATTTTTTTTTGTGTACTCCCCTACACGTAAAGTGGGGATATTTTTTTTTTCTCGTCTATTCCATGTGTCGTTCGAAAGGTCGTTCAAAAATATTGTGGGTGTGTGAAAACTATTGCGAAATATTAAGCTTTAAAGTGCAAATTTTTGTTAGTCATGTCCCTCCCCCTGCCAGCTGGTACGACACGCACTTGGCCGGTTATTTTTATATTTCTATGAGCGTGCGTTACAGTAAACAACGATTTTTCTCATCAAAAACAAATCCTAGTAATCATTTTTGCTCAATGTTTCTTAGTTTGATGTACAGAATGCAAAGATAAGCTACCTATGTGATGGGTCTTATTACATCGAGTAGATTCATGGCAAGTTAAAAATATTCTACACCGTTTTACAGACTTCTCCGGAATTAAAAAACAGAAAGTAAATGCATTGCAGATGTGTTTGAGCAACATCCAGGACGTAGGCAAGACATTTATTATACGGACAACGTTGCTTGCACGGTGGAAACGTATTTTTGTGGCACTTGTCACTGTTTTAGGTAGTCCTTTAAAGTTTTGTTTCAAGCCTTAATATGTAGATGTAATCATAAAATTACATCAATATATAAAAAATGGGTGTGGCACCAGAAGGTTATAACTTATTTATTTAGTTACAATTATAAAGATTCATTATACTAATTAGGTACAGATATAACCAACGTAAAAAAATAGACCTACATAATAAACATAAAAAATCATCAGTTTTAAAGTCAGGGAAATTTATTGTTTATCAAATTGACTACCAACTGAAATTATCGGTATATTCGAATCACAACTGGCATTTCTGAAAATGCTACAGCACGGCAAATTGGCGTAGTGTGCTACTTAACATAGACAAAACCAACATCTATTAAATTCCACTCGGAGAACTTGATACAAAATGTAAATAGAATTTAGCTTTGAAATACAAACTCTTAGTAAACTAATCATGAGTGAGACTTAGTAATATGTTTAAGATTACAGAGCGCTGTTAATTAGCCTAATTATTACTACGCTGATAATTGGAGCAGGTAAGTTGCTGGTAGAATTTAATTGTACGTATCTTATAGCAGTAACTTAACATCACGCTTGTATTGCCCGCAGTGGTACACACGCATGTAATAAACAAAACATAGGTATTTGTATATTCTGTATATTATACTAAAAGTACCTGGTCGACCGAGCTCTGCTCTGGTGAAAATAGAGAATGCTCATTTAATAGAATAGGATAGTTCATACTAATTCCATGTACATACTCATTATCATCACGCTACCATGATCATCATCATCATAATCATTTCAGCTGAAAGACGTCCACTGCTGGACATAGGCCTCCCCCAAGCACCGCCACTTCGACCGATTCTGTGCCTCCCGCATCCAGCGGATTAGTAAATACTAATTCCATGCTGCCATGATAGTAGGTACTTAATTTTTGAAACTTACAAACGTTCTATTTAGATGCAGATACATGCCAGTGACCTTGAGTGGTTAGCATGCGTGTTCTGTACTGGGGGCTTATTATGAACTTTAAAAAAACCAGGCAAGTTCATTTCACTGGCTGGTTAAATTTCGTATTATGACATGCGTAATCCTGACCGACTTTACGCTGGCTAGTTTGTCTATGGCTGGCTAGTAATTCTCTGCCGTAACATTCAGAAACACAAATAAAGATTTATCGGTAAGTTACGGTTTTATTTAAATCACGTATTTTATGATAAAAATAATAAATTTATCTTAATATAGTTGCTAAAAGTAGGTGAAAATATGAACGCAATATATAGTGTGCTAAATAATTCACTTTTATTTTTTTTCCGTGTTTCTAAAGACAAACGGTAATTATAGAGTATTATTTAGGGGTCATGAGGCATTTGCGAGAGAATATCCGCTGAAAACGGCCCAGATTTGTGGAACGATAATTCATAGATTTTGCACCATGATGATGGACCATCGCAAAAAGCCATCATTGTGCAAGAGCTCTTAGCCAAAAACTCAGCGAATGTCATAGACCGACCGCCGTATTCACCTGATATGGCTCCATCTGACTTTTTCCTGTTCCCGAGGCTAAAATTACCTCTTCGAGGAAGACGTTTCGAGTCGATTGAAGCTATAAAGGAAAATTCGCTGAAGGAGAGTTGAAGACCATGCCTCAATCAGCTTACCAAAAATGTATGGAGGACTGGGTCAATCGCTGGCGTAGCTGTATTTATTGCAAGCGAAAGGGCCTACTTTGAAGGCGACTAAATAAATTTAATGACTAGTCCACGAGTTGCGATTCTAAGTAAAGACTAATATATCTAATTCGCAGTTCGGCCATTCACGCTCGGTTTGTAGAAGCCATTCAAGTTAATCTTTAATAATGTTTGACAGTCTACTTATGTTAGTTAAATCTACTACAAACATTCCCACCAAATCAGACTTCCTGGCACCAGAGGGTGATATACTATTTTATATAATGTGTGAGTCCGAACTATATCACACAAGGTCCGGAGTAAGCCAGGGCAGCAATTTGGGGCCTCTTGAATTTATCATAATGATAAACGACTTACCAGTGGTGGTCAGACATGGCTTATGTTTATTGTTTGCAGATGACCTTAAATTGCTGCTCGAGGTTAAAGATGAGTCGGATTGTGAACGCCTGCAGGAGGACATAGACAGAGTGGTAGAGTGGAATAATAAGCTCTACTTCAATGTTGACAAATGCTCAGTGATGACGTTCACTCGTGCGCGAACTCCAATGTGCTTCGAGTACAAGATAGAGTCAGAACCAATGCAACGAGTGTCGCAGGTACGAGATCTGGGCGTGTATCTTACTCCAAACCTTAGTTTTCGCGAACACATCATTAAGATATGCAAGAAAGCATACCGAAACTTGGGTTTTGTATTAAGGCAGTCACAGGGATTTACAAACATTACCACGCTTAAGGTATTGTATGACGCACTGGTTAGGAGCCATCTTGAACATAGTGCGGTCATTTGGGCACCACATGAAGCCAAATACAGTGTCATGTTGGAGCGGGTACAGAACAAGTTTACTAGGCACTTGTATTTTAAACTATATGGGGTGTATCCGTTCTACCCCTTGATGTACCCCACGCTATTTGTACTGGGCATGGTGGGGTATAATGAGCTCAGGGTTCGCCGGGATTTTAGTCTTGCTGCGTATGTAGTGAAGCTACTGCGGGGCGTGGCACATAACGCACGTTAAGCTCGAGGTGACGCAGTACTCCCGGTACTGCGTCACCTCGAGCTTAACGTGCCGGACCGGTACGTGTGGAGGCGGCGACGTCCGCAACTGCTGAACGTGCCTGTGACTAGAACCAATCTAATGGCGAAAGCACCCCTCACCCGAACAATCCGGGTGGTGAATGAAGTCCATGAGAGACTGGATATTTTTGCGTGCGCTTTGAATGAATTCGCAAGGGTTCTATTGAATGTAGTTAGTTATGTAAGGTAATTTTAGTAAAACATTATGTTTGTTGTTATTTGTTGTTAGGTATCTAAGGATAAATAAGTCATTGTTTTATTTTTAAGTTAAATAATATTGTTAGTATGTAAGTAAATAGTATATAGATTTTTTAACTGTTAGCTGAGTAAGTACTACACTGTTGCATTAGGTTTAGGCCTGTAATGAATGTAATGATAGATGTAAGGAAATAAATAAATAAATAATACTAACCAAAAAATTTAACGTATGTACGAGTAATGTAACGTATTTATGAGATACTAACCAAATATTGTGCTACAAGTGTTAGTACCTGTATCTCGCCGCGACTATTTCGTTTTATTTGACAATTTGTTGTCGTGATAAAATTTCATGTTAGAGCTTTTTGTGAAAGAGCTTAAGCTTCGTGCAGATTAGCTTGACACGACAGCGCGAGGTGACACCACTTATTGATACTGAAATTGAAGTTTTCTTAGAAATTGTATTGTTCAAGTCACGTCACGACGTCGCGTCGCGCTGGTCTGCACGAGTCTTTATTCGTCAAAGTTCTACCGCTACCGCTAGGTACCAATCTCGGGTGCTAGGTACTGCAGCACTGCTGCTGTGCTTCGATTTTAAGAGTATGGATGCTTTAGGCACATAAGTGTGATATTTCAATTTTGTTTCTAGGGTTGACACACTTGAGATGACTGCGCTTTTTACAATCAAGCAAGAATTATTACCACTAGGTATGGTCTAAATAAATTGTGGCGCTAAGCAGCATTGTTGTGCTTTGGTTTGCAGAGTACCTACGGATGCTGTAAGCACATATGACATTTGAGCGTACACAACGCTGAAATAAGGTGGACAACGCACCTGAGATACCTCTACCATTTACCATCAGATGGGCCACCTGCTTGTTTATAAATTTAATAAAAAAAGTGTATGGGTAAACATTATGAAATCATGTAGGGTTTGACAAGATTTACGTATACAGCATTATTTTTAATTAAGTAATGTGCGCAACAACCCTTTTAAAATTGGATAAAACACTCTGTTTTTTAAAAAACCTTTCAGTCCACTGTTGATTTAGTTGATTGATCGAGCTTGCTGGATTGAACGTGCATTAATTATAATGCCCGTGTCTATTTGGAATATTTTTTCAAGTAAAAAATGAATTTCTCATGTAATTTCACCGTGTCTTCAATTATTAATAACATAAAGTAAAAATAAACATCAATATATCTAGGATTCTAAATGAAGAATTCAAATAAAATGGCAGGTACCTAGACCCAGACCATTTTTTATCTAGAATAAATTTTAAAATTAAAACCATAACTCTTTTGTGTATAACTATTTCTTTCTGTAGTTTTAATATAAAGGTTTTCTTTAAACGGGTTTTGGACATTATTCGTCTAAATAAATGGTCTGTCATAAGGCAAGCTTCAAGTTTCATCGTATATTTTTGTGAAAGAAAAATTTAAAAAACTTTTATGAAACCTTGACATATTCAGTGAGCACACTCATAATTATTTGGTGCGTTATACAAACAAAATTCTATTGATCCATCACAAATGGACAGATCTCTGACGATTCCCTTTTCAAGCCAATTTACTTGCCATATTTCTAAGCACACATCCTTTCTTACCGCCAATCAAATAACAGAAGGTCCCGATGATACTTACGCCCAATCTAATACAACGGGCGGATCCAACATGGCTGCGCTCCCAATAACCCGGTACCCCTAAACAAATTAATATCTAACTGCTTCCATTCTCGAGAACCGCAGCTGCCTTCATTGGAACCCAGTTATACTCGGCATCCACACCAATGGGATTTTTCAAAAAAACTGAAGATTCGTAAATGCATTTGTCTTTGATTAAATAGAGTATTCGCTGTACTGAACCCGCTTGATTCTGTTAGTGTTAAATGTGCGGAATAGGCAGAGCTCGTTGCGTAATTTCGTAGTGCGTAATAGAATAAATGGATAAGATTAAATTAGTTTACGGAATTCTAAACAGGATTTCAGGGGCTTTGTCAGATTACTTCTGGAGTTATTCCATGTCTTCAGAAACAAAGTTTGCACCTCATTAGAGTAGTTAACATCATCTCCTCATGAATATTGATTAAGTGACATTCTTGATATTTCTTTCTCCCTTCACAAACATCTGGCCCCAACGCCAATTTACACATGGAGTAAAACATATTGTGACAAACGAAGAACCAATCAATAGAAAATCTCCTATAAGAATATAAGCACATTCGTTAAAAATTCCCCAGAAACCGGAACACGAAGATAAAGTACCAAAGGAGTGTTTAACGTAACCAGAACTCATACTTCGCGAACACCTCAGTTCTTCGCCACACTTAGTCGTACGGTTCCGTGCGGTTACCGAGAGGAACATAATATCAACAATTTATTAACTGTACCGCCGAACTTCGCCGAGTATATTAGTATATATTATTGAACTGATATTAACTTGAATGTCTGTTGAGACCTTAAGCTTAACACGGAAATGGTTATTTATTAGAGTGTTATAAACTTTGTGGTCGAGAGCTAATAAGGTGCTGATAGAAATAGAATGTGGTTTCGTTCGGTCGGAAATAGAAGTTGATTTAGGTATACATCTGAACTTAGAAAACATCTCAATCCAATATTCTTATCAGTTACTGTTAGTTACAATGTTCCAAAAAAAACTACTGATTCAAAAACTACTGTTTCAAAAAAATATTAAAAGAATGAATATAAAAAAATGTCACATCAAAAATGTAAGTGTTCACTAAATTGGCCTCAAATTACTGTGTCTGAGCTTTTTTACCCGACTATGGCGAAGCAAAATGGAGCGTTATGATTTTGACCGGTATGTATGTAAGTAAAATAATTTAAATAAAAAGTAACTTCAAAAACTAAAACCCGACTACTGAAAAATCACGCTCTAAAAAGTATGAAACAAGAAAATATTTCAGACAGAAATCAAGACATAGGTACAAAAATGGTCAGGGTAAAGCTGTCGTCACCGTGCCATTCAATTCAATTCATTTATTCAATAACAATGTTTACATCGTGTCTGAATTTCTATAACTAAATATATAGGAAACATCATGCATGCAATCTATATTTATATCATTACAATTATCTATATAACTTACTTTTTATTTAAATTATTTTGGGATTATAATTTCGTGATAAAGTATTCGCAGAGCCGCTGATTTTTTTTTGTTTAGGTGTTATTGTATAATAGGTATTAATTTTACATGTGCGCCCTACATAGCACAGTCTCACTTATGCTTGTTTTTAACAATTTAAACATATTTATTTACTTAGACGATATGTATATACATATTTGTAAAGTGCTCGTCCAAGCCCTTTCATTTGATACCCAAAATGGCATAATTAAAAAATAAATATAGTTCTTGACTTAATGGCCTTTAGAGGGGGGCACCATATTGAATTTAATGTGACGGCAAATAGTCTATAATCAGCGGACGATCAAGATGCTTACCACAATACCGCATTTGTCAAATTATGATCAGTAGATTAGAAGTTATGAGGTAACAGATGAACAACATACATACATACATGCTTACATACCGGTCAAAATCATAACCCTCCTTTTTGCTTCGCCGAAGTCGGTTAATTATCGACAACAGAGTCATCGTAGCAGAATATTAACTTAGTAAAAAGAGCTATCTAAACAAGAACCATTTATTAATTCATGTCTAAGTTTATGCCTCAAAGTGTGCTCAAACAAGAACAGTTTGAAATCGAAACGAGAATAAAATTACTTGGCATTACTCAGAATTTACAACTAATCTGCACTCGATTGCCTCTTTATTGGTGTTTAAAATTAACGAATTAATTTTAATGCGAATCAGTCGTGATTGATAAGTTTTGTTAATTGTCATGCGTGGTTTTAGTAATAATATTGAAATATAGTCGTGTCAATTTTATAATGGAGCAGGATTTCGTTAATTTATATACCCTGATTTATTATCTTTATTAATACTAATGTTGTAGTTTCATGTTTTAAAAAAATTTACAAGGTTTGCATCTTTATCCATTGTGAATTTTATTTTGAATAAAAACCATTTTCATTTCATATTAGAAATTTTAATCTCCTTTGATTAATTTACGTTGTACTTACTCAAACACTCAAACTCAATGCATTTATTGTAATTAAACCAATGATAGGCACTTTGAATTTTAAAGGGGTCGTTCAGTCAGAAAGATGATGTTTGTTGCCACCGTTATTAGATTTATTAGTAATTGAGTGTTTGTTGCGGGTTTTGGCATGGTCAATTAATTGGACGTACCTAGGTACCTGTATCTACATATATAAAGCATTGTTAACGAATAAATAGGCGATTACAGTAACATTTTCATCAGCACACAATATCGAATGCCTATATTTTTGATAATATCCTTAACTGTAACTGTTTCTTTGTCCACTATTACTTACCTACTAATTGCCACGCTATAACCCACAAGCCAATAAGTTTCCTAACTCACTAAGATACGAAGTGCCCTATCTCCAGCCACCAGCCTCATGACTAACAATAGTTAAGTTAATGACGTTACCGATTCCAGTCTATTAATGACCATTGTTAGGCCGATCCGGTTTATCACTTCGTAACTCCCAAGTTCAGCAACTTTAGATATCATAATTACGTCTATGACCTATAGCGTATTTTGTCGAAAATACCTTATTGGTATTAAAAAGGGTTATAAGGTGTGAGCAGATTTTTAATTGGGGCTACTTTTTATATTGGTAGCGGTAAAAAAGATAAAAATAGAAGATCCATGAAAAATAATTGGAACTCAGTTAAAATGCCACAGACAGTAAAAGCATAGACAAGTAACTGATGTTACGTCGGGTGCTGACACGCGGACAACATTATGTTTTATTTTTTAATGTACCTATTTAATACATCTGTTTAATTACTTTTATTTTGTATTTATGTTTATGAATCTTTCTGTCCGTGACATCACTGCAGGCCCTATCAGAATACCAGCGCTGTGACATTTATTATTAAATGTCGCAGCATCATGCTGAGATAGGAGCCTTTTGGCCTCGCACAGGAATTTACACTTTATATTAATTTTTACTCTGTTTTTTATTTTTTGTGAGTGTGTGAGTTTAATTAAGATCTCCTGTGCTTGTCCCAATAAATACTTTTTCTTTCTTTCTTTCTAAAACGGGTGGATTATGCATTGCACCCAATTGAGCACGCATGGGATATGACTTAAGCTAACAGCTGACTTAAATTGGTCCAGCAATTTTTATTTTAAATAATTAGATTATTCGTTTATTTAAGCCCTAATTCCAATTAATCACTAAATAGAAAGGGTAACTAAAGTGTATTACATATAAAAACAACGTTATAAGTGGTATTAAAGTGTAAATATCAAATGTGGTTCGGTGACAGTTACCGGCGTTTGTGAAACTTGCATTGTCATCTCGTAAACAGGTACAAACTATTGGAATTGTTTAATATAGAACGTTTTCCTACAATTTATCCCACTTGTTACTGTTTTAAACATATTTTTAACCAGCACTAGTCATCATTAATTCACTTTGTAAAACATAAACATAACCTTAATCAAAGGTGACACAACTTCTTTATTTGACTGATTTTCGAAAATCGTTCATCCTATTCTATAGCTATTTTATTTATTTTTTTTTCCTCTTTCTATCTCTGTTTCCTCCCCTTTTCTAATCATGATTATGACCCGTAAAGCCTATGCTCGCCAGGAAGAGGAAAAACTCAGTCTGGCTTTAAGCAACCTCAAGGCTTCTAAGGAGTTGTGTGACCGATTGACAAGGGAAGCTGATGACAATGAAAGGGAAGTAATGAACTTAATAAAAAGAAACCAAAGCATGAAATCAGAAGGCAAACCCAATTTCTGTGCTTCCCACCTTTAGTAAAATATTTGAAAAATTGATGCTAGATCAATTGCAAAGACATTTTAATAAACATAAATTATTAAACAGTAAACAATTCGGTTTCACAAGGGGTCGCTCGACTTCCGACGCTGGTGTTGAGCTTCTTGCACATATTTTTGAGGCCTGGGAGAAGTCACATGATGCCCTAGGTATTTTTTGTGACTTATCTAAGGCTTTCGATTGTGTTTCTCATGATACATTGGTCAGGAAATTGCATCACTATGGTGTTAAAAACACTGCCTTGGATCTTATTATTTCTTATTTGGATAATAGGATCCAAAGAGTGGACGTTAACGGCAAGCGATCCCCGGGTTCCCTTGTCACTATGGGAGTTCCTCAGGGTTCAATTCTTGGCCCTTTTTTATTTCTCGTATATATTAATGACCTACCTTGCCTTGTAAAGAACAGTCACGAAATAGTGTTATTTGCAGATGACACATCACTTATATTTAAGCTTAAGCGACAACAGACAGTTACCGACGATGTAAATAACGCTCTCTCTAAAATAGTGCAATGGTTTAGTGTTAATAATTTACTTTTAAACGAGAAAAAGACTAAATGTATTAGATTTCTGACACCTAACGTTCAGCAGGTGAAAACCAATGTATTAGTAAATGGGGCGGAATTGGATCTTGTGGACACCACTGTGTTCTTAGGTATTACCTTGGATTCAAAGCTTCAGTGGGGCCCTCATATAACCAAATTGTCGAAGCGGCTAAGCTCTGCAGCCTACGCGGTCTATAAAATTCGTCATTTGACTGATGTAGAAACAGCTCGATTAGTATATTTTAGTTATTTCCATAGTGTAATGTCATACGGCATTTTGTTGTGGGGAAATGCAGCCGACATTCAGACTATATTTGTGCTGCAGAAGCGAGCCATTCGAGCAATTTATAACCTAAGTTGTAGGCATTCACTGAGGGATAAATTTAAGGAAATAAATATCATGACAGTCGCATCTCAATATATATTTGAGAACCTGATTTATGTAAAAAAGAATATTAATTTATATTCTAAACACAGCGACATTCATAGCATAAATACTAGAAACAAAGATTTACTTATTGTGCCCAGGACTAGGCTCCAAAAAATTAGTAATTCATTTAAGTGCCAAAGTATACGCTTTTACAACAAACTCCCAATCCATGTTAAAGAACTGAGCCTCAATAAATTTAAATCATTTATTAAACACAAACTGTGTCAAAAAGGTTTCTACAAAATTAAAGATTACTTAGACGACAAAAAGGCTTGGGACTAGCTCTATACTACTCCATACTAATTTAACTGTTTAGTTCATTTTATTTGACTGTATAAGTCAATTTATTTAATTTAAATTTTGTTTATTATTGACGAAATCTACTCTTTACACAGTTTTTGTTTTTTATTTTTATGAAATATATTGTAATATATGGTCAGCTAGCGACCTCGAAAATTGATCATACTAATCTTGTCTGAGCAACCGACAGCAAGTGTGCGTTGTGTTGCGTAAAGTAAATTTTTACTATTGTAAAGAATCATGTTCTTCTAACTATTCAGACAGCTGTGCTGCTGGGGAGTTTGTTGCGCCACTTCTTCTTCCCAGCTAAAGCACTAGGAAGTGGTGCAGGGTGGGCGTTTTTGGGGGACTGTCTTATGTAATTTTTGACGTTCGAAAAGTGCTGATTTTCAGCCTAGTTTGAATAAATGACTTTTGAATTTGAATTTGAATTTGAATTGGTTCCATTTAAACTTCATCATTGTTTTTTGCGTTACAGGAAATCGTAAATTAAAAATTATTCTAAGTAAACTTTTTCATGTTCTATACAATTATCTAACATGACCAATATAACCAGGTTATGTAAATTCTTTGCTCAATAAACCCCCTCGGTGACTGCGCATCTCAAGGTACCTACGTCTGGGTCTTCTGAGGTCAATAACAACATACAGATAGTGCCATCCACGACGACGCACCCCACTCTCATATATATATTTTTTATTTAATTGTTTGTTATTCATTATTTGACTGATTTTGCTTTTAATATTATTCTTGTTTTTACCATTTTAATTTTATCTTTTCTATTTACTTTTATTTTTAGTTAATTTAAATCTAATAATATTATTATTAACATTAATATTATATAACTATAACTATTAATACGTAATCTATAAGTTCACATACATTCATTTAAATATCTTTAAAATGTAGAATTTTAATTTGTTAAAAAAAAGGAACAGAATGTAAACAGTGACCCAAAGTTTGAGAGGTAGTTTTTTACGGCCTTTTTCAATTGGTTGGGTTGGGTATCCGATACATTCAAAATAAACACTTGTAGCAGTGTGTGATGAGTCATGCTATTGTAAACATTTGTGGTATGAAAAAAATGTATGGGAAGGTGTGTACTTTTTATTTATTAATGTGAAATGATGTATATTTATGACAATAAAACAAACATTTTTTAAAGTAATGGTTTTATTTTTAAATTAAAATTACTTTTGTCCAAAAAACTGGGAAAAACCCCCTAACCATAATGTCTAGCTTAAATTGATAACATATTAGAACAAAACTAGACTAATCCATTCAGGATAAATGAGTTAGATTATTTAGTAATGATTCCAACCACATAACTTGTAGAGAGCTGCCTATCGTAATTTTAGAGATATCGTCGTTTGAATCACACGCGCCGTAAACGCGCGTTAAACGCGGCAATACCGTCTCATCGCGCGACTTTAATGGTCGGCAAATCACCACAGAATTGTTCTTTTCTAAATTTTATCTTTGAATTTTATTTGTATGTGTATACTTATGTTGCTGTGGCCTTCGACTTGCGAATCGAAAAGTATCTACCTAGGTAGGTATTGGTGTTAAAAACAAAAACACGTCGGGGTGACCAGTATAGGAAATCCAGGTATTAATAAAAAAAAAAAAAAAAAAAAATATGTTTATTGTGTCTCAAAACGTTTACATTTTCAAATGTGATTGAAACAGCCCCAGTAAGTAATTATTAACACTTGTGTTGGGGTTGCTTCGCTCTTTTCCTTAGTTGGTACTTTACAATATTAAGACCACAGAACAAATAAATGTTGACTTTATAAAGTTTAAACTTAAAAACTAATCTTTGAAAAAGATAAATACTTAAAAGAATTTAACAGCTCTGTACGGTGTGTACTGTAGAATTGTGTGAAAGTGGGTATGTGTATGAGTGTGGGTTTGTTTATGACTGTGAGTTTATGTTTGAGTGTGGGTTTGTATGTGAGTGGGTATGGGTTTGTGTGTATTTTAGTGTGATTGTGTGTGAGTTTGTGTTTGCTGATAGTGCCATAATAATGTAAGTTAAAATTACCGCTACGTTATCACAAGGCGTACAATTATGATAATGAATATAAATATTCATGTAAGTCTGACTAGTATATGCTCTGTTTCATCATATGTTAGCGTTTTTAGCCATTCGGAAATCATTATTTTGCATTTATGCAAGACCTCGTGGTGGAATTTTAGTTTGGCGTTAATTTTATTGTATATGTAAGCCGATTGGCATACATATTGTCGCCTTGCTAAAGCCGTACGTACCCGTTGAGAGCAAGCCACAGTATCCTGTCGTCTCCTGGCCTGGTTTTGCGGGTTAGCTGGAATATGTTTGTGTAAGTGTAGGATGATGTTTAAAAGATATAGTTTCCTGACTGATAAAAGGCCACTCATTCTATAAAGTTCGACTGTGGGAAATCTATATGGCTTGAAATAGATTACTTTTAATAGTGATCTTTGGGCTCTTTCTAACTCTAGAAATTTAGTTTTTGTGGCTCCTCCCCAAACAGGTAAGCAGTACGTGATTACGGACTGCGCGAGTGCTAGGTAGATGTTGTTTAGTGTCCTTTGAGGCATCACATGTCGTAGGTTTTTAAAAATCCATATAAATTTTCGAACCCGTGACATAATAACCTCGACATGCGAGTGCCACGATAGACGCTCGTCGACTATTACTCCAAGGTATCTTGTATGTGGTAGTTGTTTGATGGGTTTACAGCCATAGTTCTGCCCCAAGCTGTTTGCACACGTATGGATAGAGATATTGAAGTTAGTGCAAGGTTTAGACCTTGCACTTGGAGAGAAGCAAATGTAATTCGTTTTAGCAATATTAAGGGTTAGCAAATTTGCTTTTAGCCATTTATCTATGACAACTAACCCCAGTTCAGCCTTATAGCGTACCGCTTCCAAAGTGTCGCCAAAATAGCCAATAGCCGTGTCATCGGCATATGAGAAAATTTTTCCGCCACTGCTTCGTAGGTTACAGAGTTCATTGATATACACTAGAAATAGTGTCGGGCCGAGCACGGAGCCCTGCGGAACGCCGAAAACCACGCTTTCTTCATTGCTATATGATTTACCAACCTTTACCCTTTGTTTCCTACCCTGGAGGTAGCTGTCAAAAAGAGAGAGAGCCTTGCCTCTAATCCCTATAGCTTCAAGCCTCTGCACAAGGATGGAAACAGAAACGGTGTCAAAAGCCTTTTTCAGGTCTAGAAACACGGTAACGCATTTATTTCCTTTGTCTACTATATCTGTAATTTCAGACGTTAATGCTATAACCGCGTCCTGAGTTGATCGCCCCTGTCTAAAGCCATATTGGGAGTCAGATAGAATGTTATATTTATTCAAATAATTAGTAAGCCTTTTGTTGAGTATTTTTTCTATAGTTTTTGAAAGTGACGATAAAACGGAAATCGGTCGGTAATTATTTACATCGCTCTTATCCCCATCCTTGTGCACGGGCGTGATGATAGATCGCTTAAACGCGTCACAAAATATACCCGTCTCAAAACACAGATTTATTAATTTGCAAATTAGGGGAACCACGAAGTCACGAGATGCCTTTAGAAAACTCACGGATATGCCGTCCCACCCCGAAGCACTAGCTGAGTCAAGTGACATGAGTGTGCTATCCACTTCTGCTGTATCTGTCTCCAGCAGCACAAATGAGTTGGCTCGTGACGGTGCATCTGAGGTGCTATGAACAGGGCTATACTGTTGCCCAGTTAGGGTCATGATTTCTTCTGCTAGGGTTTTACCAATAGTGACAAAGAAGAGATTTACACGGTTTAGGGAATCGAGAGGATGTGAGGAGATTTGAAGTAGGTGTGCACTTGATGTCTTGGGTTTTTTGTAGTTGGTTATGTCGTTAATGTTACGCCAAAGTAGCTTAGGGTTTTTCAGAGACGTTAAAATTTGGTTTTTATGATATTTTCTTTTAAGTTTCTTAATAAGATTAGAGCAAAAAGTACGATACCGTTTATACGTTATAACTAAAATAACATTAAAAGGGTCCCTTTTCGACTGTAGTTGTAATTTATTTCTAAGCCTAATACATTTTAGGGCCCCAGAGGAAATCCAGGGCTTCAGAGTACGCTTCGAGCTAGAGAGTGAGACAACCTTAGTGTTTTGGAGGAGAGATGACTTAATAACATCTATCAAAGCATCTGCCAACAGATTCGGGTTACTATATGCTTTAAGAAAAGAAGTATCCGTATTTACAAGGTGCGCATATGCATTCCTAAAATTAGTCACGGTCTTAGATTTGTCATAAGACTTGGTTTGGTACGTGTGGGTTATTCCTAGTATCACCATCGCATGATCCGTTACAGACGTGTTTAGAACAGCCACAAAAGCCAAATTTTTAGATTTATTTAGCTTAAGAATCATGTGATCGAGGTAGCTGTCATCTCTGGTAGGTAAACAGTGTCCTGGGAGGAAGCCATGCACAGCCACCATGTTTAAATAATTTAGTCTGTTAGTCCGTATTAGTGATGTTTCTGAAGGTTTGCCAATTAAATTAATATTGATATCTCCTGTAATAATAGTGTCCCGATGTGCATCGATAGTTTGAAGGTGTTGATCAAGCGAGGTAATGAAGCTATCCGCGGATGCATTCGATGGGGACCTATAAATACCAATGATGGTGAAATTTGAGATTGTGATTTGTAAGGCTGAGGCATGTATCAAATTAATTTCTGTTGCCTTAAATAGGTGACAGTTTTTTATATAAGCGACTACGCCATCATTTTGATTTATATGTCTAGATGTTAAAAACGAAGTATAGTTACTCAAAACTGGTATTTGTTTGTTAGTGTTTAATCTGCACTCTGTCAAAAGTAAGACATCCACTTCAATTGCAATTTGTGACAATGTTATTTCAAGGTCGTCAATATTACTATAAATACTCCTTATATTTTGAGTCAGTACGGTTAAGTTATGATTATTATGTTGTAGGTAAGTATTTAATTGTCCAATATCAAGAAGCGCAGAATTAGCAATTTCAGCAGAATCCAATTCCTGCATATTATGTAAGTTACTATCCATTATTGATTATAGGTAACAATTTATGTATCTTAAGTTGTAAGCAATAGCATAATAGTTGTGTGACGTTTGTCTTCACATATGTATTGGCTATACAAATATATAATGGCATGACAGGACATGAAGTATTAGGCACTGAAAGATGTATGTGTGGGTGTATTGAATGAGTTAGTTGTATATTTTGTGTGTGTTGTGTATTATGTGTGGAGCGGATTGTGTGAGATGTATTGTTTGAATGTGTAGAAGCGAGCTGATCATGTTTACAGTTATACAAAAATGAAATAAATCTATATAATCTAAAGTTAAAGTTAGGAACAATATTAGTTGTAATTACACTACAATATAATGACAAAGTTTTTAGTATTATGAAAAAGCAAGTGAGAGTACAGATTAGTCATGCTTCTTGCATTAGATGGTGTACCTGTGCTTCACTTTTTATGACGATGGTACGAGCGCTTTCGTCCTTCTTGACTAAGATACGTCCAAAAGCAGTCCAGCAAAATTTGTACTGTTTGGTTTTAGCTAAGTCTCGAGCCAGGAAGAATAGTCGAGCTCCCTTTGGGGTCAATTGTTCGGATACAAACACAGGTACGTCCGGTTTGCTTGTTATTCCTAGATGCTGCGCCTGAAGTTTACAAGTGTTTTTAATGTTATATGACTTAGCCTTTTTTAGTAGATCCGTTTTTAACATAGTGGAGTTTAGTTCGACAATAATGGGAGTGCTCGTAATACCCTCTTTCTTACTAGGTAGTCGATAAATGTCTTTAAAGTCGCGTGAGTCCATCTCGATGTTTAAGTGTTTACCTAAGTTGGTGACCATATATTTTATTAAGTCAGTGTTATTTTCTTGAGGCTTTTTGGGGACGTTCTTTAGCTCGATGGAGGTTTTTCTACTGCCTCTCTGTAAATCTTCAATCTTTTCTTCTAATACAGCAATGTATTCGCGGTCCTTTTTTCCTTGTAACTCAAGAGATTCTATTTTCTTACGGAAATCATCGTTTTGGCGCGATAGGTTGGTAATGGCAGTTTCAATATTATTATTTGTGTGCTGAATATCCTTAATCATTTTTAATTCGTTTTGCTGAGTTGAGATAAATGAAGCAAGCATTTCTTTAATTTCTTTTCTGAATTTAGAAAACTCCTCAGGTAGGTCTTCCTCCCTTACTCTCTTGTTCCGCGTAGAAATAAAATTAGGGGGAGTCGTGTCCATCATACTGATATTCGTATCTGAGAGAGATTTGTCCATTTTAGCCATTTTACCCGTTTGAAGTACTAGGGTGCGATGAGTACACGGAGCTAATTAGTTAGCGAGGTCGTTATGAATGGACTATGGAGATATATATGTAGACACTGCTGGTAGCAGGCACGTGCGGTGGTCAATCGATCAATGACAGTCTTGTAGGGTGGTGCTTATTCTTGAGGTAGGCGGTGATTTGCCTTGAGTGGCTAGCGTCCTTGACTAGGTGCTAATTAGTGGGCGTGACCCGGATTAGTACAACCTGCGCGTACGCCGATTAGTTGTCACAGTCTTTTATACCAGGACGACAGATCTGTTAAGTAGTATCTTGAGCAGTACTCACGCGCGGCGATCTGCACGAAACACCTTCTGCGTGTTATGCTGTCCTATTATATCACTGAATTTAAATTTGCTTTAAAAAGATTATATTTATTTTTAAAAAATTGTTACGGGTCTAGTACACGTCTACACCTTGCGGCGGTCCGAGGGAAGAGGCAAATAAGGTGAAATAATAAATAACGTGTTGCTGTAATCTTCATTTAATTTCTTGACTCCATAGATAATACGACAGGCGCAGCTGCCTCTACCCATAGACATTATAGTAAGTTAACCCTACACTGACAACTAAGATAACCCTACAAATGGTTATATTCCCAGGCTGTTCTTGTATCGTACAGCGAAGCGTAACAAACAACTAAAAAACGGCACGGTTGGCGCAGTGGTTAAGCGATTGACTGCTGCGCTGCGTGCCGCGGGTTCGATTCCCGCACGGAACAAATATTTGTATGACCTACAATTAGAAAAAAAAAAAAACTTCCTTTCATGTCAATTTATTACCCATCAGGTTAACATAATGTGTGAATAATGTTACAATAGGACCGGCCATGGGTTTAACTATAGATCCGATATCACAGAATTTGTTCTGTGATAAAATAGGGATCCGATACCGATACCAATTTTTAGCTCCAAAAATCAGAGCAAAACTTTGAAAGAAAGACAGAAAGAAAAAGTATTTATTGTCTCAATAAATACTTTTCTTTCTTGTCTTGTCACACAAGAAATTACAAATTCAACTAAAAACACACTAAACATTAATAAAATAAATAAAAAACAAAATAAAATTTAAATAAAATCAGGAAGTCCTGTACGAGGCCAAAAGGCTCCTATCTCAGCGTGATGCTGCGACATTTAAAAATAAATGTAGCGCTGATATTCTGATCAAAAAGTATAAACGGAGACGGTAATTATCATTATATCTCAATTAAATGCTGAGCTCAGTTACGAAAAACAACTTACTACCTAGTTAATTGCTTCTTTTACAAAATTAAAACAAAATTCACTTTACAACACCAAAATAAATTTGAATCGTAGTTCCCTGATTTTGCATGTATCCCGCTACTTCACTATTTAACAGTTAGCTATCTATGTATTTGCTACAACAGGCGAAGCATTTGCTGACAAATTCAGTTAGTTAACTTTGAATATAGTTTCGCGATTAATTTGCGTCGACGGGTGAAAAATATACTGATGCTGAAATAAACTCTGTTTATTAAATACATGGGTACTACCTGATATGAATTAATCTGGTAGTTTCTGATACTTTTATAAATAAATAAAAAAAATACTGTCATGTATGTAAAATATAATTAATAAATACTTAATTATATTTTCTACAACTTACCGACAGAATCCGTACATCGAAACAACACTGAAACTCCGAGTACAAACAACTGTGACCACTTCATCACAAAGTCTTTCAACAAACTCATCTTCACCAAATACATCAACAGAAAAAAACAAAAAATCAAAACACGTTCCAAATTCTAGAACGTCGTATTTTCAAGAAGTTTTCGTAAATCGAACGTGGAAGCGACGACGGCGAGGGTAACAATTCGCTCGGGTTCGATTCGGTGCGGCGCACGTGAAGCAACTGTTCTGACGGAATGGTTGAACGGAGGCTGAGGGTTTCAAACGACGCATGCGCGAATCTTTCGTCGCTTTTCAGAAAGTGGTGTTTTTAGTTTGAATTATACTTTATATTATCCTTTTGTCATTACACTCGATGCGCCTTTGACTTGGTGCATTCTTTCAAAGGCCCGTGGTTCTGTAGAATGGAACAAAAGGTTTTCGGTGTTCCGTAAGGACGTTTTCTGACCTCTTAATTGTAGCCTTGTTTTGTAAATGTTTCAGTTGAAACGAAGTTTATTTTTTCTTACCTGCGTAATTAATAAAAAGTACGAAACATGAAAATATTGTTTCGTAATTTTTAGATCACTTTTAATTATTTTGTAGTTGGGTTACAGTTTTTAAAATTTTATTATTTATTTTATTCTTTTCCGTTTTAACGCTTCATATTAATAAGATTTAATTAACTGCGCGTTGGTATTCTTTTATTTTAATCATGCTTTCTATTGTATAATAGGAATTAATTTTGCAGCCACGCCGTACGTAGCGCAGTCTTACTTTTGCTTGTTTTTAACAATTTAAACATATTTATTTACTTAGACAATATGACATTTATTTGTAATGTGCTCATCAAGACCTTTCTTTTGATACCAAACATGTCATGATTACCTCAATAATGTTTAATTCGAGGTTAAAAATTTACGTGTTAAGTCCAACCTAACTATTGGGGTTAATTAATGAGTACAATTTTGGCAGCGTAGACATAATTAATTAAGAACTACTTACCAAATTTACAAATTGTCACACAAGAAAAAATAAAAATTCACATTCAATAATAATATTATTATCATAACAAATTCTATGAACTCTTCGCGTTCATACGGTCGAGAGATATTCCTTCGTTAGATTACACGTGTGACGTGCGTGACATGTGTCTCCAACTGAAGAGCGTTTTTGGCAGGAAAGATTTATCGTCATCATCATTTCAGCCGAAAGACGCCACTGCTAGACATAGGCCTCCCCCAAGCACCACCACTTCGACTGGTTCAGTGCTTCTCGCATCCAGGGCATTTCTGCGGCCTTCACCAGGTTATCGGTCTACCTTGTGGACCAACCTTTCAACGCTACGTCTTCCAGTACGCGGTCGCCAATCCAGAACCTTTCGGCCCCATAAGCCATCTGTTCTGCAAGCAATGTGCCTGCCCACTGCCACTTAGTTTTGGTTACTTATTCTTCGGGCTATGTCGGTTATCTTGGTTCTCCTGCGGATCTCTTCATTTCTTTTAGATTAGATGGCGCCAATTCTGCTATGGGCTGACAAAGCTAAATATAGTGCTGGATTTTGTTATGAAGCGAGATAGAAAAGAAATGGAAGATATTTTCATACTAGTTGACATTTTTGATTTCATGAGCAATGGCATGAAACATGAATTCATGATATTGCACGCAGGTATTTGTTGAACTTAATTAGACATTTTTGTATGTCTTCCCGTAAGTTCGGTTCTGATTTGTATTTAATTACGAATGTGTTCCAGTTGAGAGAATCTTTAATAGCCATTGACAAAATAAAAATAATGTAACCAGCGTTTAATCGATTTAATAATAAATTAACTTATACGGACTCGTATTGAAATTCTGTAACTCGAATCCAATATCACCGAAAAGCTACACAATTTCCTTACTCCAGATGTCGATTCATAATGATTCTTATAAAAATAAGAATATCTACAAAGTTTTACTAGCTAGACATTCTTAATTTCCGCTTAGCGACATTGTTGTCGTTAATATTGTTTAGCGAAGTACAATTTTCCTTTGTGAAGGCAAATAGTATTTTTCACGATCTCTCGCGAAAAATACCATTTATAAAATAGCCGAGAAAGTAGTGACTAACTTTTATTTAGATACATTCAAGACTCGGACACTTGGTTAATATTTTTAACCAGCTCGTAAAAATAGCCAAACATTTAAAATTGTGTTTTCTTATCAATTCTGCTTGATCAGAATCGATATTATTTCGGTTGCAATCAAATAAAAATAAGCTGTTCCGGCTCGAAATACCAGTTAATTGGTTCGGTAATTGTGGCTTATTAATAACAGCCGCACGGGTCGATCGATCAGGTTAAGCTACGCTTGCCATGGTTAGTCCGTGGATGGGTGACCATCTCTACACACCAAGACCCATCTGTGCCTCGGAAAGCTCGTTAAGGCGTTCGTCCTGGCTGTCATTTGTAGATCTTTAACGGTTGTTACGGGTCGTCAGAAGCCCGAAAATCTGACAACCAGTATTACCAAGGGGTATCGTGTTACCCTGTAACTTGATTGTGGAGGTCAGATCCGACCCCAACATAGTTGGGAAAAGCCTCGGCAGATGATGAACTTCTGCTCTGCAAACCCGCACACCTTCTTTCATATAAATTTCCGTCAGTTGCAAGTATAATTATAAATATACAATAGAAAACGTGTGTCACCCGTAACGTAAATAAAAATAAATAATTATGTGACAAATTGTTGGTGATCCAAAACATGTACCAACTCTTTCGAATTCGAATCAACCAACGACTCGAAGCCCCTCCGACCCCGTATTGCTTGGAATTAATCAGGTTCATAACTGCTCGTGAATAGATTTCGGTCCGAGCGGTACCGCATAAATGCGGTATTTTGCGAACCGTTCCCTAGCCCTCGGTACATCAAGATAATATAACTAGATTTCAATCAATCAAACATTTACTCAGCCTTTTGAAGTCTATGGACGGAACCGGATGTCCATTTTAGATCGCAAACTGTCCGTTACTAATCATGGCTCAAGTTGACCAACAGATTCCAAACTCGAAGTTTTCCAGTTCAAGTGAATTCAATACCTCGGCAAAAATGGTCAGGTAAACTTAGGTTACTAAATATCTAGGATAGATCTTCATCAAATAGATATTTTATTTCAGTAAATACTTTTTGTTTTATTGAAAAAATATAGGAGTCTATTTTTGTGCTAATACATAATTTCCAAGTTCTTGCAACACGTTTCTGAAATTCGTATACTTGAATTAAAATTATACCGTATTTACAAAATAAAATGAATACATTTGAAGAAGAAAAATAAACAAAAATACTAGTAATGTGCTTCACCCGTAAAAGCTACCTACAATTGGTCCCCTCGCGAGCCTTCACAAGCCCTCGATTACCATAAATCACAATAACAGTATATTGAATCCGTCTGAACTAGGATCGTGGCGTTTGAACATTAGCTGTTCACGGCAAGTCAAAAACATCATCAATCATTAGCGTATTACTCTAAGTATTGTCTTACTTATATCCGCCTATCATTAGTAAATAAAAATAAAGTAAAAAAAAACGTTCCAGTACCTATAGTCTGTTCCAAAAGTATCTGATGAAAGTGTAAACAAACTCTGTTCAGGTTAAATTCTTACGCAATCACTCACTAACTGACTTAGAAACTGTATTTAGAAGGTTTCAACTTTATATATCACCACTTACTCCTACAAATTATTGTTTGAATAATAACATTATTAAATTGTAATTGAAAAGTCATCGACGAAAATTGAGGTCATACTAAAGATTGGCAGGTTCGTTTTTTGATCCATTTGTTTAATTTTTTATCGGATTCTTTTAGACCAGAAATTACTACAATTGCGGTCTGTGCATTAAGTGGTTCGCATAATCAGCCTTTCGGGGTGTGTTAATAGACGAAAATTAAGCAATGGCGTCTAAATAAGTCGAAAGTTAATCATCTTAATATCAGCAGATTGAATCCATCTAAACTAGAACAAGCACGTTAGTTGAACGTTAACTAGTTCGGGGTCGGACAAACTCTATCAATCAATGGCATACCTATTACTCAATACGTTCGTCGTAGTTTAATTATATAGCTTTGAGTTTCAGCAGTTAGTTATTTAACGATTATGCACTTATTTAGAAGTTGAACAACTGCTCTTTCCAAGACAATCTACATGAAGCAAAATAATTAATTAACAGCGTATTATTTTACAAGCTCTATTACTGTTATGAATATTATGAGTACTAAGGGGCGACGCAAAATATCGTATTCTAAAAGCTTAACTGTGTGTATTACGAAAATATATTTTATAGTGTTTGCTTACAATCAAAATCTCTTTGGATACTTACTTAACGTTGTATTATTTAATAAAAGACCATGCAAAAGATTGTATGGGCACTGTCCCCACTCACGAACAGACGTACTACTATTTTCAATATTATTATGACATCCCAAAAGAAGACCACTCAAAAATCGATGGGGTTCCTACAAAAAACGTTAGGTTAGGTTAGGAAGAAGACAAAAAAATAGTATGGGCCCTGTGCTCACCCACCAGCAGACGTGGCACTAGTAGGACGTCCAACAAGAAGACCAATAGCCACTTCCAATCCAAAAATCTACCGTTCTTAAAAAAAAAACTATCATCTGAAGATATAGAATAATACATAGGTACTTAATTCAAATTCGATTTGCATGAAAATCTCATACCAACGGCGGATGTGGTCAAAGTAAAAAATCATCAGGCTATCAAGATGTATTAACTGAGACTAGCTTTTGCCCGCTGTTTTGCCCGCGTGGATGTCGCAAAATATCCCACGGGAACGTACTATCGGGATTACATACCTAATGGCCGAGGAAAAATGCGCGCAGTGAGATGTGCGCTCCCACTCGCACTCCGTACAAGTTCAAACGTGTCGAACATTTGTTTAATGCGCTGTTCATTCCGCCTGCACGGTGCGCCGTCAATCAAGGCCATTATGCAAAATTTTGAATCTGTGATATTTTTTTAACTATTCATTTAAATTATAAGATGTCAAGGCATATTTTGATCTAAATTAAATGCCCAATTTAAATAATATATTTTATTGTATATGGATTAATATAATACCGGTCAAAAAAGCTTAAAGATAATAATGGTTACCGTGTGTCATCCTTAGAAGATAGACATATACCGTCGCGGACTTTTTTGTTGATCTTTTTAAGATGAACAATCCTGTACAACATCATTTTAATGTATCTTTTACGGTTTACCCGGCGCTCAAAATTCAAAAAATTCAAAATTCAAAAGTCATTTATTCAAACTACGCTGAGAATCAGCACTTTTTGAACGTCAAAATTACATAAGACAGTCCCCCAAAACGCCCACCCTTCACCACTTCCTAGTGCTTTAGCTGGGAAGAAGAAGTGGCGCAACAAACTCCCCAGCAGCACAGCTGTCTGTTCAGTTAGAAAAAAATGAATCTATATAATAGTATGCAAAACGATATTTACATTATGCAACACAAAACATAACTTAAATTATAAAATTAATAGCCATATGACAGCTAGCACACGCCAATATACCAACCAAAAACATCGAGAACTATACTCAAGCAGAAATAAAAATAACTTAACGAAAACAATATCTAAATAAAAGCCCCCAGGCATAAAGGGCGTGCCCGCTTACAAATAGCTGTAACTAGAAGTTATAATTGATAAACTAGGACCATCGAGGTAAATTAAAAAATTATCGAGGTCGCTAGCTAACATATTGCAATACAACTCATTAAAAAAAACATTGTAATGAGTAGATTATGTCAACAATAAATTAAAATAAAATAAATTGACTTATAAAGTAAAATTATAAACAATTATATAAACTCATATAACCTGTCAGTAAGTAAGCTAATTCTGGAGAAAGAACATTCAAACATTGTCTTGAGTTAATCACAGCGACCTTATCATTTAAGTAGTCGTTGATAGAATAGTATGCCTTTGAACAGAGGTTGGATTTTACTTTAGTTTTGAACGCATTAAAAGGCAAATCTAGCTCGCCAGTAAAGCTCCCAGACGACATTATTTTTTCAAACATCTTCAAAAATAATTGTCAAATTTCAGCTAATTTACCCAAAACCTTCCGCATGAATCACTCCGTCCATTGGTGAAAACCGTCTGAAAAACCGTTCGAAAGTTTTTGAGTTTATCGCGTTCAGACGAACAGACAGACGCGGCGGGGACTTTGTTTTATTATATATATATATATATATATATAACTAGCTTTACCCGGCCCGGCTTCGCACGGGTAGCACTAAGTACTTATACCTACCCTACCAAACTACTCTACCTACTCTACCCTACCTACCCTACCTACCCTACCTACCCTACCTACCCTCCCTACCCTACCTACCCTACCTACCCTACCTACCCTACCTACCCTACCTACCTTACCTACCCTACCTACCCTACCTACCTTACCTACCCTACCTACCCTACCTACCCTACCTACCCTACCTACCCTACCTACCCTACCTACCCTACCTACCCTACCTACCCTACCTACCCTACCTACCCTACCTACCCTACCTACCCTACCTACCCTACCTACCCTACCTACCCTACCTACCCTACCTACCCTACCTACCCTACCTACCCTACCTACCCTACCTACCCTACCTACCCTACCTACCCTACCTACCCTACCTACCCTACCTACCCTACCTACCCTACCTACCCTACCTACCCTACCTACCCTACCTACCCTACCTACCCTACCTACCCTACCTACCCTACCTACCCTACCTACCCTACCTACCCTACCTACCCTACCTACCCTACCTACCCTACCTACCCTACCTACCCTACCTACCCTACCTACCCTACCTACCCTACCTACCCTACCTACCCTACCTACCCTACCTACCCTACCTACCCTACCTACCCTACCTACCCTACCTACCCTACCTACCCTACCTACCCTACCTACCCTACCTACCCTACCTACCCTACCTACCCTACCTACCCTACCTACCCTACCTACCCTACCTACCCTACCTACCCTACCTACCCTACCTACCCTACCTACCCTACCTACCCTACCTACCCTACCTACCCTACCTACCCTACCTACCCTACCTACCCTACCTACCCTACCTACCCTACCTACCCTACCTACCCTACCTACCCTACCTACCCTACCTACCCTACCTACCCTACCTACCCTACCTACCCTACCTACCCTACCTACCCTACCTACCCTACCTACCCTACCTACCCTACCTACCCTACCTACCCTACCTACCCTACCTACCCTACCTACCCTACCTACCCTACCTACCCTACCTACCCTACCTACCCTACCTACCCTACCTACCCTACCTACCCTACCTACCCTACCTACCCTACCTACCCTACCTACCCTACCTACCCTACCTACTCTACCTACCCTACCTACCCTACCTACCCTACCTACCCTACCGTATCACAAAGCCAGACTCCAAATAAAACGTATAGCGTAGTATTGTGTTAAAAATGGTCTTGTTATAAATGCCTAGAAAAAATGTTTTGGAATGATTTTTAATTTTTTTTTTTTTTTTTAATAAATTGATATTAATAATGAATAAATTGTATTCATAATATTTTTTTCTCTGCGATTCATTTCTAGAAACGATTTACCCACAAAACAATATTAGAGAATATATCAATCTTAGAATTCGACACAGGAAGAAGGTTCAATCGTTACGTTATAAAATGTAATTGAATCAAAAGTCCGTGGGTTTCCAGATTTTGAGGCGTTGCAGGGCGCCATCACCACCCGGAACTCTCTTACCAAGAAATGAAATGAATTGAAATGAAATTGTATGAAATTGTAATATTTTGTTTCAAAATTAATTTCTCAGTTTGAGAAGAATATTACCCAGTTCTAGTTATGGAGATCAGATAGGCAGTTGTTCCATGTAAAATACTGGTATTCAGCTGCATCTGGTTAGACTGGAAACCGACCCCAATATAGTTGGGAAAAGGCTAGGCAGATTGATTGATCAAATATATATTAATATTACACGTAAAAGACAAAGACACACCCGAATGAAATTTTTTTACCTACTTTTGTTCATCAAAAGAGCCACAAAGCTGATCAAAATAGTTCAGCAAGTTCGCCACTAAAATAACTTTCCGCGTAGATTGTTTTTAAAAAACAGCCACGGTCCTAACCTTTTCATAGATTAGCATAGATCAAGCATCCAAAATCGTATTTCGTCTCAGCAGTGGAGCCGCCCGCTCATACATTAGCATGCGGGTCGGAGCTCCTAGCTATTGTGGTTTGTTTATAGACAAATTTCCACCTGAGAATACACTCGAACAAGATGAATCGGACTGATTTCTGTTTGCTTTATATCCATTCCTTTGTGTTATACCTATTGTTCGCGACTCAATCAATTGTATCTTTTATTTTTATTCTTCAGGATTAACTGAGATTATGGTGCGGGCGTTTGGGGAAATGTCGGCACTGTGGGAAATGTCGGATTTAGTTCGCGACTGCGACGTAAATTGCAATTGGATTCATTTGGTGTGTGCGCGCCGGAATGAATTTGTGTTAGCCATGGCAAGTTTGGTTTGTTTGCAGATGCCATCAATTCTGCGTGCGGTTGTGCAAATATACGAACTGCATATAAGCCCTTTAAGGGTTTGCTGGCAACAGTTTTAATGACAAAACTGACATTTAACTTGTAAATTCAAAACAGACAATTCAGAAAAGTAAGAAAATAAAAAAGAATGATTTGTCTACTTTGGGGGCGCGTGTAACTTTTTTAAAGGTAACATCAAATAAACGCTACATTTCCTGGTTTCAGCAAAAAAAAGTACATGAATAACCTTGTATTTTAGCAAATAGAACGAGCAGGAAAGTGGCCTTAAAGAAACAATGTGTGCTAACAACCTTGACTTTCCAAAAACCACTTTTATAACCTTCTTACCAGGTACAATAGGTACACGTGTAACCAAACCTTTACATAAAAATACTTACAGTAACAAAGTGCTAAAAGCTCGATCCTTCACTCGGCAGTAATGCTCTCCGGAGAATGGAATCATTGCTGCTCGGCTGAGCAAATTAACTACACCGGAACAGAACGTGGGGCGCTGTGTAAACGAGCCTCGGTTCAACATCTGCACTCATTTGAACGCGTGATATTTGTTTTGGTAGTTTTAAAGCGTAATGGAAAGGGAATCGTGTGCCTGTATAGGGAATCCTGTACCTGATCCTGAAACTGTATATGTTTAATGGGAAATCGTAAGAGAGGACACGCAGGTATTTACGGTATATTTCGCTTTAGCTACGATTGATTAAAACCTAGAAATGTGAATACAAATGTGAGGTGGAACACGGTCGACTCTTTCTGGTAGAGTAGAGGCCTCAGTCCACCCTGAAACCCAGCAGAGGGAACATTATATATGGGCTGATTATGTAACATAGATATTATTTTGGATTAAAACTTTAACTCATTTGAAATGAAATGAAATGAAATTGTTTATTCTGTAAATAGGATATTGCAATCACTTTTACACGTCATATTAAAAAAAAATAAGAAGAAAATGCTAGATGAGTTCGGCGTTTCCTATCTGACTACTCTGAGAAGAAAGACCGAAACAAACTCAGAGGTCACAGTCTCTTTTAAAGTCCAGACATAATCTTGGTCAGGCCATATGAGGACCATGTAGATTAGTGTCTGAAATGGTCTTTTGAGGAAAGAACCACACAGATTTGAGTGGACCTGTCCAGTCAGTGCAAGCATTTGTCAGTAATCGTAGAGCTCAACTCAGAACTTAAGGAGCTCAACTCGACGAACAATACCAAAGAAAGGACATTTGGGTAGGTCGCATAAAGTACTCAAACTGCCAGACCATCATTAAAACTAACTGAGAAAGAAAAAATTAAAGAAAGGAAAAACAATAAAAATAAAATATCCACATAGTCCTCACATTCACAATAATTAAAACAATATAATACTTTACAAAGTAATCATGTTATTTTGTATATAAATTTCAACAATGTCAATATGTATATAAAAAACTGGTATTTTTAATGATTTACATAATAATTAAAATGTCAAATTTTATAGTTTTATCACAAAGCTTAGCCGAGCGAGCAGCTCAATCCCACGCTTTTTTATCTTCTAAATAATCTGAAATTTTATAGCACCCTTTTTTACAAAGTTTGGTTTTAATACAGCTTTTAAATCGTTTAATGGGTAAGTTTCGAATATCAATGGGAAGTTTGTTGTAAAAGCGTATACATTGACCCATGAACGAGTTGCCTACTCTGTGGAGACGTGTGCGATGTACAGCAAGGTTTTATTAGATAAATTATATTCAGGTACTTTAGTTATTTAAGTGAAAGTTGGCAAAGGCCGTCCTTCGCGGAATGCCTTTGCCCTGCCACTGCTGGCAACATAGGCTTATAATAAAAATAGTTACTCTAGTAGGATAATAAATTATCATATTACTTATCAAAATAATTTTAACTGTTCATATTGGTAGGTTCTTTAAGAATTTTAGCATTTAATTTGATTTTAAAGTTTATTCTTATGACAAAATTTGAATGAATACACGTGCTAAGCCGGAAATAATTTTAAATAACGTTTTAAAATATGAAGGGGGGGGATATTGTTGGCAGCGACGGTGAATGGCATTCACTTGAGCACTTGTAGAGTTCGGACGTAAGCCTTCGGATCTAAATAATTGGTCTGTGGTTAGCAACTAAGTGATAATTATTAAGAAATGAGCATAACAAACAAAGCAAGATTATTTGGAGGAATAAGTGAATGTGATTTTGAAAGTGAGTATATTATTGATCCTTTAGTAGGTTTCACACAATGGGCTGTATATGAATTTATTTGCCTACTTGTAGTTGTTGTATTGTGTTTTATTAGTACTTTATTAATTTATTTTAGCCCTTTAGTATTCTGGTATAACCTAACAATATTAATGTTTCTTCAAATCTTCGACAAGTTTTTTTAAGAAATAATAAATCCTTCAAAATACCAAAATAACAATAATAGCAAGGTAACGTTTTGAATTGTTGGAAACAGAAGCGTTTCTTACGAAACGAATTTGCACGAACTTCTCAATACGACAATGGCTACCGATAACCCAAAACCAATAGGAGTTAGGAGCTGAGGTGATGGAAAGAAACGAGCAGTTCAAGGCACTAAATGATACTGGATTTATTTTATAAAAAACTTAGCTATAAATACAAATTCTTAAAATTATAAAAATCGATTGCGGGCATCTTAAAAAACATACGATTTTTGGATAACCAATCACCGCACAGCACGTATTGGTCTGTAGTTTCCGAAACTCACGACGGGGGCGCCACCATCGCGGTGGCGGTAGCTGAACACTAGGGCTCCGCGGCTGGCCACTCGGCCGGCGCGCGCGGCGCGCGTATTGTTGAATGATGATGCAGCTACAGTTTAATTGCGAATTAGAGCTTTACAACCGTTTATCAATTTGTTACATTGGTAAGGGAATTATGAGATTCTACGTCCAAGCTTACGTAAATTGTCAACAAATTTAAGCATTCTGCCAACATTCGTCGCCACCGCCATGTTCAGCCTTTATTTATAACCTACTAGCTGTGCGCCGCGGTTTCACCCGCATAGGTCTCGATCCCGTGGGAAAACCGAGTAAAAGTATCCTATGTCCTAATCCAAGTCATGGTCTACCCGTGTGCCAATTTTCTTTCAAATCTGCTCAGCCTTTTTAGCGTGAAAGCGTAACAAACAAATAAACAAACTCACTTTCGCATTTATAATAATATACAATAGTTAGGATTATCAAAGTAGTTCATATAGGTATAAACACGTGGCTTTTTCTCACGAATGTAGATAGAGACATAGGTAGGTACTACTTTTGCTTTGTCCTCGATATATTTGGTCATAAACTCATCATCTGATCTTAGCATGTGACCTATGTGAAGGACAGCACTAGTAAGGTCAGTGTTTGCCCTTCAAGGGCGTCCCGTCCCAGAGATCCATTGATCAATATTATAAAATCCTTGTCCTACAGAATCAAAACAAAAGTAAAAGTATACAAACATTTGAATAAAACATTACAGACCGCTATGAAATTTAAGAAAAAAAACATTCTAAATTCAAAATTGTTAGTCCAACCTTACCTCTTTCTTCACAAATTAGAACCCCCATTGGGGTTGGCGTTAATCATAACTTTTTGTTGGCTATTATCGTAAATTCGCGGCAACTGAATAGTTAATTTAGATTGGTTCACTGCCCACTTAGAGTTTGCTAAGACTTGTAGAACTGTTTAAGGGATAAATTGAAAGCAGTAAAGTAATAGAGAAAGATATTGATGAATATATTCTTTAGTAAATTATTGTTAAAAATACATAAGTACTATAGTGAAAATCGTTCAAAAACTATTAGATTGTTTTTTTTTATAGTTATGTATCTAATCTCTAACTAGCTTGTACTGCCCGATGCCCCACCGAAGGGCAAAGGCCTCGCTCTCTCTTTTCCACAGTTTTAATTTATCGCTAGGCTAACTAATTACAATAGGGTATTACAAAGAATGCTACTTCTCGCACAAACACATAAGCGAAACTGTTGCTTCTAACACAAACTAACCTGCTGGTGCTACAATTTATCGAATAAAACCCAGCTTACAATCACTGTCAACAAAATTAAGTTAAACTGCAAAACTCGTTGCTTAAAAAGCACATACATCTCTAATCTGAAGCACTAGTCGAAATAAAAAAGGTTGACAAAAAAAAGACCGACTTAAAAAAAAAACACTAAAAAGTGCAAAATAACTTTAATTTCGGAAATCGTCGGTGTCTTTGGTTCTATATTTTCGTTTTTTGTCACCGACTTCCGAAATTAAAGTAATTTTGCACTTTTTAGTGTTTGGTTTTGAAGTGGGTTCAATTTTTTTGTAAAACGTTTTTATTTTTCACTTTTTAGTTATGGTACCTACCCCACACAAATTCAAATACCACCTGCATATAAATAACAGTGACAGGAACTTGTCATATCATCCATATAGACTAAGTGGGCAAAATACGTATTATTGAAGCTAACACAAAAAGTACCAAGCAAAGTTAATAAAATTTATATGTGACCGTCTCTGAAGTATGACCTACCAAACAAAAAAATAATCATCAAATTCATTCTGTAATTGGCGGAGTAACCGCGTAACAAACACACAAAAAAAAAACAGTCGTATTGAAAACCTCCACCTTTTTGAAGTCGGTTAAAAATAGAGAGCGTTTCACCTTGTCCCAAACAAGTTGAAGACTAACTTCACTGGCGCAAGTAAAACTGGGTTACTAATGTACTCAGTCGCAGAGTGAGTGAGCAAATATACTCTTTACCTTGCAGTATGTGTCTTGAGAAGTGCATGTATGTGTGGCTGCCGTAATGTATAACTCACGGAGATGTGGAAATATTTCTAGTATTTTATCGATAGTAGCTTTAAGTGCTATTCATTTCCTCTGATATCGAAACAAGTTACAACATGCATGTACATTACACACTCGGAAACAAAGCGATATATATTCACACTTTTTCTCTCCAAAAAAATATACACACAAAATAATCCATGTTTTTTTAGAACACCAAAAAATTAAAAACCGTATGCAATAACAATGCAGCTTGGACATGGACATGACCAGACTTTGTTTTATCCCCTGTCGTTCATAGAAGCTAAATATTTCATGCGGGTGAGGTATGCTTGTCGCTTTTCAATTTACCTCTTTTTATACCGCAAACAAACGGACGGTTATAACTAGCATTTTGACGATTTACATATTGGTGTTTTATATTATTATAATCCGGTTTGTGTGGAATATCTAGTTATATCTTTTAGGGATACAGCATTCTAGACTCTTCTAAAGTGCTTTTCAAAAGTTTTCCGATCCGTTACAAAGTTAGCTTTAGACAGAAGCGAAATTGCTGTCTTGTTATCCTAAGTTTGTGTTTCGAAAAATATAGGTACTGCTTAATTGCTCAATTATAACGTGAATAACCCTTTGATTGTAAGCGCACTTACTGCATTATATTTCAATAAATTTCAATCTAAATAAACGTTCAGAAGGACATTCGGTCATTATGATAATTATATCGCCTGGATTGAACATTTCATTTCACCATTTAAATCTCGCACCATTCAACAATACTCAGCCCATACATTCATGCTCACTGTGCGATGCAATGCGAGAAATACGCATTGTGTCGTTAGCTGAACAACACAATACATTTGTTATTCATATTCTGCGAGGCTCGTATTTATTATTATTATTTATTTATTTATTTATTTATTTTTACATATAAATTCCTTACACATAAACGACAGTACCGAGCAATATATTAGTGGAAAAGGCTATATTTTACAGAAAGACAAACTGCACGAAACTCTGCCGGATAATATTGATGCGGTGTATGAAGAGTTGTGTTTGTATTGCGCCGTTTATTTTGACTTATACTTGAGAGAGTGCGGGGTTATTTTTCATGACGTTTTCTATATCGATATTATTGTATACTAGCTCCTTCTTCCCTCGTATAGGTACAAACTTTAAAGTAGCTCATGCCATGGAAAAATATTACACAGCCAGCAAGCTGGACTGCCTAGAGCACGCCGGAAGTGAACATAACTATTAATAAGTATTGCCATTCGTGGAGGCTACTGTAAAGTAGGATGCGTAGAGCAGGGTTAATAAATTGTTCTGCACGTGCTGCGTACAATAGGTACCAGCTGTAACTGCTTATCCACGTATAACGTATTATTTTAGAGATATTACCCAAGATAAGATATGATATGATATTATTTAGAGGACATACTTGCATTATGAATTTCTCCAGATTTTGTGAAAACGAACAAAACACAAACAGAGACAGGCAGAGTTATTTCGCATTTCTAATACCAGGGAACAACATTTAAACAACATTTAAAACAACATTTGAAAATTGAAGCGAGAGCCAGCCGTGGCGAAATTCGAAGAGGGCCTACGTGTACTGGATTGTTAGAGACGGAGTTTTTGATACCTCATCGAGATGGGTTACCAAAAGGAGTATCTAAATGCAAAAACATTATTATAATTATCATTAAGAATTATAATAGCGTGTTGTGATAGTGACTAATCCTAAGTGATGAAGCTTTTGAATCGCACTTATGTAGTTTAGCGACATCCTTTAAAACTACTTTTAACCGGACTACGGCAAAGCCAAAAGGAAGGGTTATGATTATAGCAGTCTATGCATGTATTTGGTATTACGTGTGTTCCACCGTAGCGCCTCAGTTTCTAATCCGGGTGACATAGGCTATATAAATTCTCCCTAAATTTAATATGGTGGACTTTACACATACATTTCTAACCTCGAAAAAAAAATTATTGAGATAATCATGACATGTTTGGTATTAAAATAAAGTTCTTGACGAGCACATTACAAATACGTATGTATATGTCGTGGCCAGATCTTAAAATTTATCATTTCATGAAATAAACATCATCGACTGGTCACATCATGATGTGGCCTGGCCAGATCATTGAATACTCAATGTTTAATGATATGAACAGTTAAACGCACGACTACTTCATGATGTGGCCAAACATTAGTGATCATATCGTAAAATAGTTAGATTATCCACCGGTAGAGGCGTTGATGTCGCTGTGTTTTTGTTGTGCATCATGGCGGCGGCATACAACAAATCAAACAAAGTAGGGTGACCACGCAAATAAAGTCGAAGGACTTTTATTGGGTTTCCAAATATGATATTATGGAAAGCGATCAACTTGGAAGTAGTGCTCGCCGGCCGCTGCCGCGGCGTAACATGCAACATAGCACTTAAAATTAGTTTCTAAAAATTTAAATTTACGCCGCTTTTGTGACACCCCGACCAAATGGGTTAGGTTAGATTAGAACTGTGACCAAACGCGCGCGAGCCGAGCGAGCGCAGCGAGCGGTGCCGCGGTAGCGGCCGGCGAGAGCTACTTCCAAGTTGGTCGCAGTTACTTGACTATTTTTACTTCACCTTACACTATGCATACCCTACATTAATGATATGGCCAAACTTCGACTGACATAAATCAGTAAACGTTGACGTTTAAACGATATGGCCAATGTTAGCTGGCCATTTCATGAAATGGTCAATTCTAATATCTGGCCACGACATGTATATAATGTATCATATTTTACAAGTTAATAAATATGTTTAAATTGTTAAAAACTAAAAAAAGTGAGACTGCAATGAAATCTTAATAAATACGATTTTTAATGCTACTCTTAAGGGTACGCTAGTCGGTCATTCTTCCATACATACGTAATATGGTGATTACTCGTCTGTTTGACGGTGTTAGTTCAAAACTAAAAGTTATATCAAACCGGACTGCTTCTCCTTAACACAGGTTTTTATAACCTAGCTAGGAGAGCAGTGCTCACTCACACGTTTGTAGATATAGTAATTATTTTGTAAAACTGTTTTTAATTATTTTTTTGTAACGTGTACTACAATGCTTTGTCTTTGAATAAATAAATAAATAAAAAAATTGTCTTGTCATTATCTGGCCCTGTATGGAAACAGAATTGGAAAAAAAAAAATTTGTTTGGAAATTATGAGCGTCGAAACTTCCATATTTCAACACTAATTTTAACTTTTCTTTGGGCGTTAATAAATAACTTATGTAGTAAAAAAGGGCAAAAAGAAACTGTACAGGGATAGATAATTTATTCAAAACCTAAAATAATTTTATTTTGAGTAAAAACATACAGTTTTTCCATAATATCTATACGCCCAAAGGTCTGTTCATGAAATTTTATGCACTCGTTTTCGCTATAAGTCATCGTCTATTTCACTAAATAAATTAATAATTAAATAAACAAAAACTAGATAAATACATACTTAATAAATTAAACTAAATAAATAAATGATTAGACTAATTAGCATGCATATTAGTCACGCCCACCAACGAGTTCGAGCCGTCGACTAGTGCACCCTTAAGAAGAAAAATAAGTACAACAAAATATTTATATTTTGTTTCTTTCTATTCGTTTTTATTTTGTATATTTATATTTTGTTTTCTTCGAAGCTCAATAAACGGCGTCGGTATCGAAATCATTCGCGCTATGGTTTCGTTCAAGGCACTATGCACTGCTATTTGTATTTAAAATAGATTACTTACTAAAGTTTTGTATTACTCTTATTTACGTTGTAATGTTTATCAAGCGTTAAAACGGAAAAGTATAAGATAAAAAGTAAATTAAAAAAAAACGGTAGTACGGTACGTAGTCGGGTGACTACGGGAAAATAAAAGTGATCTAAAAAGTACGAAACAAGAAAATATTTCCATACATCCTCTTGTCTATCTGTACGAAGATGACTTGCAGCTTTACCGACATTTTACTGTAGCTGACTCGGTTTTGCAATTGCTGCAAAAGCACGGTTTTGCAAATCATGATCTGGCCTGCATCAGCGTTTGGGCTTAGTCATTTAGTTTGCAAATCAATCCAACTAAATCCCAGGCCATGATCATAGGCAGCAGATTCAAACTCAAAACTCAAACTCAAACTCAAAGCATTTATTTCAATTAAACCATTTACAGGCACTTTTGAATTGTCAAAGAGTCGGTCAGTTAGTCAGAAAGTTGAAGCTAGTTGCCCATTCCAAAACGTAGATCTCTATGGAGAAGAACGGGCAAGAAACTCCAAGGACACTCTTTTAAATATAGAAATTACAAAATGCTGGGTACATTACTTTTGTTGCTTCTATATGTGAGAACAATGTAAAATAAAATAATAATCAAAAACGATTAAAAATATAAGATTAAAAATAAGCAATGGCAGATAAGAGATGACCAGTCTCAACCGACGGCGCCCGTTCACGAACATGACGCGTGGATCAGCACCATCCAGCTCAACCATTTTTGGAACCGAATGATCCAACACACTCGCCACCATCAGCGAGACATTTAAGTGAGCATGACATACTCTCAACTGCCATGCTCTTTCAAGTCAACATACAACAAAACAACATAGTAAACGGCTCCATGGTACGGACATTTACAAAAATTGAAAAAAAAAATGCTTCTAAATTATACAAAACTATAGTTTGCAATGAATTTGTGAAATTAAAAGAATTTTACTACCAAAAAGAAAAATAAAAACATTATTAACTTTTGGAGTATTCAACAATTAAACCTTGGTTAAGTAAAAATAAAAAGTAAACATTAAGTTCGTAAAGTCAGAAAAAATAAAAAAGGGGAAGCAACTCTTCCAAAAATAAACATGTTAACTAGTGAGCCCAAGTGGCTGTGGAGCAGGACCAGCATTAAGCCAAGCATTTTTATCTATGATATAATCATCCAACTTATAATATGCTTGTCTACATAGTGTGCGTTTAATGCAAGTTTTAAATTTCTTCTCATTTAGTTGAAGAATATCGAGTGGTATTTTATTATAACATTTTACACAGTACCCCATAAAAGAAGTGTGTACTTTAGACAACCTGAAACGTGGTTGATCTAATTTGTTCCTATTTCTTGTGTTAAAATTATGCCTGTCACTTATTTTACTAAAAAGATGTAATTTTTTTCGAACATACATAATGTTTTCATATATATACTGACAAGGTACCGTCATGATGTTAATTTTCTTAAACAGTTCCCCTAGAGATTCACGTCTGCGGAGGTTGTAGATGGCTCTGATAGCCCTCTTTTGCAGAATAAAGATAGAATCAATATCTGCGGCCCGTCCCCACAGCAAAATACCGTATGACATGATGCTATGAAAGTAACTAAAATAGACCAGTCTCGCGGTATCCACGTCTGTTAGTTGGCGGATTTTCCAAACAGCGTAAGCGGCTGAACTCAGCCGCCCTGCAAGTGATGTTAAGTGAGGACCCCACAGTAGTTTTGAGTCAAGCTTGATTCCCAGGAAAACTGTTTTTTCGACGAATTCTAGTGTCTCCTTATTCAATACAACGTGACATTCACTACTTCTAACATTCGGTAACGCGAATCTTATGCATTTCGTTTTCTTCTCATGATTCGTTCGCAATGCGGCTGATGTTATATCTCTGATGCCTTTATATCTCGATGGTGTTCGCATTGACTATACCGAATCCGCCAAAGATCTGGGTGTAATTATTGAGGTCAGTTGAAAGGTACATTTCTCTTTTCATCCGTTGAAAAGCCTTCAAAGTTCCTCCTTGAAGACTAAAATTTATTTGGCACAATCACTTATTCAGCCTTATTCAACAACTTATTATGCCGATGCCTGCTACCAGGACGCTACTGAGGAGCTATTAAACAACTTTGAGCATTTGCAAAACTTGTGGATTCGCTTTGTTTTCGGTCTTCGAAAGTATGACCATGTTTCTCACCTTCGCTAGGAACTCAAGTGGCTACCAATCCGCCTTCGCAGGAACACTCGGATTTTATGTCTCGTTTTCGTTAGAGGGTTTTCTTACGGTGGCCCTAGCGACGCACCGTGTAGATCTCACCTTAAATCCCTCCTTAAATCTCATCCTCATAAAACAAGCTATTATTCTTATTCCTTCTCTGTTCATGCAGTAAGACTGTGGAACTCACTTCCACCTAACATTCATGATTTAAAAATGTTTCACAATTCAAATATCGAGTAAAAGAGCATTACTTTTCCTCTCAATTGTGAGTAATTATATACCTATAATATGTAAGTTTATATATTATATGTTTACACGTATAACGTAATAATAATTATTATTATTTATATTTATAATATATTTTAAACACGTCTAACGGGCCTCTACGAGTTGGCTTCGGCCCCTCGTACGCCTTTCAAAGGTCCGGGACCCTAGGGTCCCGAGAAATATCAAAGACATAAAAAATATATTTTAATAGTTTTTAGTTTAAGTCTTCGCAAATTCATATTTTTCTCATAATAAAAAATAAAAATAATATTTTCATTTAAATAAATTCTGTTTCCGTATTAGTGTATTTCTCTTTGATCATTTTCCAGCCCAGTTTACAAATATTATGTATTTTAACTAGGTTTTGAAACGTAATTGCTTTAGTTCAATTTAGTAGTAGCACTGTCAGTCTCAAAACTACTTTATTGTGAGTTATTAGTTTATTACAGAACATCATGGCATTTGCAGCGTGGCATTAAATTATAAACTGTGTTCTCTATCTCTCTGGCAAGGGAAACGGCCATCTAAATGGTTGTTTTTGGATATGCGAAAAAAATCACGGCAGTAGAATATAATAATTATGAAGTTAAAGGAAAACTATCGCAGCTAAAAAGGCTTTACAGATTAACGTGTAATAGTCAACCAACATTTGCAGTTGGAATGTATGCCAGAACATGTTTTTCAACTACAATGTTAGGTTTGTTCTTGGGATAAATTCATCCCAACTACGGATCCGACACGCACTTGACCGGTCTTTGTAGTTTGTGTAGAGCACTTTGCATTCCAAATGAATGTTTGTTCTTTATCTAAAGTGAGTGATCGACGTACGAGCCGTTATTATTATACCGCAGTTATACTAGCGGTTCGTTGGTGCTGATCGACTAGCGAGATTATTTCCTGTGGGAAGCTCGCAATGACTGATTTTTTTTCTTACATCGGTTATCGTTGCATTCATTTGATATTTTAGATCTCTACGAGTTTAGTTTATATACTAAGCCAGAATAAGAATTGCTGTTTTTGTACTTCGTTGATATAGATTTCCAAAAACAAGGATAATCTTGGAAGCAATCAATAAATTCCATTATAAAATTATGAGTTAGATTTCACAATTCCATTATTAAAGAATGTGACGCGTACGTCCGTCCGCTAGCGCTGTTATCGAAAACTGCTGAATCGGCTCGCCGACCGTGATCGGCGCACGGTCTTGTGCGGCAAGCCGAGTAAAAAATAAAGTATACTGACGAGCCGTGAGCCCGGCTCGTCGGTATATAACACCACGGTATTGCAATGACGCATCGGCGAGCTTTACCGACGAGACATAAAACCGCGGTCATGGGTTTTTATTACTGCATATTAAAAACAACACAAAACAATTTTATTAATAATAATTACTTAGTTTCCTAAAAAATTATATGATAATAAAAGTACTGGCAATTTTTATCGATATGTTTTATTATACACACCATAACTAGAAGCTACCGCACCGTACGTGCTCCAAAGGGAATAAAGTTGTTTTTTTTTTGTTCCCTATTGAGCACCAATAAATAAATAAATAAAATCTTTATTTATCCAAAAAACATACAGAGTTTTAAATACAGTGATATGTGGTTTAAAAATATATTTATTGTTTATGTTGCAAATTCTGTACAAGAATTCTACTCTACCTCTTAAACTAGGGTATACCTGTATTTTAAGAGGCAGTTTTAGTTTACGGTCAAGGTTTACAATGATAAACAAAAACTTATCGCAAGTGGACTGTGTCATTCTACTGTATGGTACACAAAAAAAATAAAATAAAAATTGAAACACAGAGTTAAATTGTATGTATAAGTGTGTGTGTGTTTGTATGCGTGTGTGTGTGTGTGTGTGTGTATGCGTGAGTGTATTATACAAGATAGATAAGTAAAGACTCCGTGTAAGAGTAATCCTTAAGAAGCAGCCACTCTGTTACTTTAGATTTTAGTGCCTGTGAGTTTAGATTTATAATATTGAGGTGTTTGTTAATGTTTTTGTAAATATGAGTACTTAGTATAAAATATTGATGTTTAGCGAAGGAAGTCCTGTGTTGGATACTTGGTGGAAGGTACGTGCGTTTATTGGGAATAGGAGGTGGAAGGCCTGCATGTTTTCTAAGGGTGGACCAAGCTATTATATTGGTTGGTGCTCAAATAGACTATATCTTTGGTGCTCAGCCCATAGGTGCTCAAACGGGAATACTTCAGCTGTGATACTGGTCAGCCGCTTTTGGGTGTAGTGGTGACTGTGATTTTTTTTTTTTATAATACATTTTATATAACTACGATACTAAAGTATGTTTCAAATAGTCCTACTACGAACAGATACTGAATGGTTATATCTGTTCACCGTAACAGAGAGCTACTGCATGAGTCCATACGACAATGAATCCATGTTAATAGGGGCTCGTGGCAATAATAACAGTCCCACGGGTCGATCTTCTAGGTTAAGCAACGCTTGCTGAGGGCGGTCCGTGGTTGGGTTGGGTTATTGGTAGTCAGAAGCCCGAAAGTCTGACAACCAGTCTACCCACGGGTGTATCTATCGTTTTACCCAGTAACTGGGTTGTGGAGGACAGACAGGTAGTCGCTCCATATAAAGCACTTTGTTGACTTTCAGTTTCAAAGACTCGATACTCGAAAAGATCGACACTAAGGTATAGCTGTGACCACACTACCTAGTAGGGTACAGCAATGAGTACATTACTGCCAACCTCAACTGCCCATAACAAAACTTTGCCCATTTCGCAAAATATCCTCAACGACAACTAGCAACAATGGTCACTGTTTGCCCAAGCCTCAAAGTGTAGCAACAAGGATTAATTCCACACAAACTGCATCGTGTCGCTCTGTTGCCCACGCTGCCCTCGTTGCCCGCGACATGCCCAACTTATGCCGTTTGTTGCCTTAAACGCCCGCTGAATACTTGCGGCTAATAGTAAGCCCTGACTTGTGTTTCTGTTCTTAGGAATTAAGATTGTGGATGTAAATTGGAGGGTGTTTAGATTTTTATCATGAGGTTTTGGTGGCAGATTTAAGGGTTGTTACTAATAGCGCAATGGTTGATATGAAAATTCTAAGCACTTCAACTGCTATAGGATTTTATAGTGACATGGTCAGAATTATTTCTTTGTCCTTATACTAGAATCCTAATTTGAATTAGGATGAAGGCAAATCATAAGGTATAAATAAAAAAAGCACGCAAAGCTATATTGAAAGTATTTCGATTAGCCAGTTTTTTATTTTTTATTTTTTGCTGTTCTAAAGACGCTCGTGGCTAAGCAATAATAGCCGCATGGGTTGATCCAACAGGTTAAGCTATGCTTGCTGGGGTTGGTAAAATACTGGTATTCAGCTGCATCCGATTAGACTGGAAGCCGACCCCAACATAGTTGGGAAAAGGCTAGTCAGGTTGATTAATTGATCTAAAAAAAAGTACCTACCTGAACAACTGGAAAAAATCATTTACATCACCTATTTGCATGCTAGTAGACTCTTTATTACTTAAAAAAGCCATTTATGGCTAAATACAGTATTTAACTACACCGGAAACAAACGAAGTAAAAACCGAACTACTATACTTATATGAATATTTAATTACTCTGTGAAATCACACACATTACACACTGTACATAATGTGAAAGGTCAGTGTACAATTACTACTAAGTAATACGTCCACACATGTACAAATATAAACCTAATAACATTTATACGTCACCCCTCATCAGACCTTAACGAGTCGTCCCCAATCAGTGCAAGTGACAGGTTCAGCCACAGAGAGCATTCGCACGAGCCGAGCTATATTGCTGTTTAGGCAGTTACCGCGGTGAAATGGACAACTAATAACCAACCCAGTAATAACAGTCCAACTTCAGTTATGGTGACGTGTTCGTTTGTCATTGGGATTTGAATATAACAGTTGAAGAATTAAAAGAGTTTTCACCTTTTAGACTCTTTGACAGTGGAAAAGGATGACATAATATGCCTGCTGTGCGAAAAAACAATGTATTTGATAGTTGCTTAACCATTTAATTCTTGTATCCCAGTCCCTCTCACAGAGAGAAGGCCTATGGCCCAGCAGTGGGAACGCTGAAGGCTGATGACGCGGTTCATTTGTAGTGTTCCGGTAATTCAGTGCTTCAATCGCATACTAATTAAAACTTCTTCATATTATGCCTACCCGGATCATAAGAATTCAGTGTTTGAGCCAAACAGTCTGTTTATCTGATGTGCTACGTTCATCCTGCCGTCATTGAAAAAATCATTTCGTAAATAGTAGTCTAATCTTACAGCACGTATAAACTTGCCTTTAAAGATAAATTCATAGAAAACGTGTTGGTGCGCGTCGTAGGCTTATCTCTAGCCTGTGTACCTCGGGCTCACTCTCTAATACTTTGGTTTGTTAATAAAACAACGCTACAAAATGTGCACGAGTCCACTTCTTCTTATTTATTGACATATTATTAGATTATTAACATCTAATATACATTAGTGTTTGGCATGAATTGTGACATCTACTTACCTATTGACTTTATTTTATATTTTTGAAGTGAAAACTTCTTTAGCGGCGTTGTGCACTTTTTTGTGATGGGTAAACTCGCGTCAGGACACGTGACCTGCAGTGCTATTCTGTAACCATCTCACCGTGAGAAGGTAGGTGAAGTGAGCTCGGAGCGAGCTGTCAGTCCCTAGCAGCAGGTGGAATGACAGCTCACTTCACGTTCACTTCACCTAAGTTTTCATTGTGAGATTATTACAGAATAGACCGGCTGCAGTGGTATTCTGTAACCATCTCACCGTGAAAACTTAGGTGAAGTGAGCTCGGAGTGAGCTGTCAGTCCCTTGGAATGACAGCTCACTTCACCTAAATTTTCACCGTGAGATTATTACAGAATAGACCGGCTGGTCGAAAATTCGTAAGACGGAGGGAGAGTAGTACCAAAATATCAAAAATGCACAACGTTATTATTCAAGTTTTCACTTCTACCGGCACTTCTGGAGTGCAACCCGTTGTTTTTTTTTCATATAACATCTGTATAATTTTACCATATGTGTAGAAAATTAATAAATGAATTTGAATTCTTTTGATCTATTAAAAAAATCAAACCTAATTTAGGTTTCATGACTTGGAAGATTAAAAGAGATAATAATTCAGTTTGTTCTTTTGTGTTGATCTTTTCACGTCATGCATTTTCCATAAAAATATGAATAAAAACAGCGCATCTTTATGCTTCATTGACAATTGTGCAAGTTAGTAATAAGTAAAATAAGTATGTAGGTAATGTCGTCACAGAACAAACCCTGCCCGGTTAGTTATTTTGCCGCGATTTTCATGTTGGTAGGTAATTCAATTCCCGTTCATTAATTCTGTCTGTGCACGGTCCATCATAAGTTATGGTATGTTTACCATAATCATTGTGCCCGGAAGCTATAAAAACTGCAAGGCCACATAGTCGATGATACCTACAGGGTGGATGTAACATCGGACCGTACTCTGCTTTTAACGTCATTTGCGTTTTAGTGCTCACTATTCGCGACACACTTTTTGTTTATACACCTATTTTACGACCTTTGTACAGCGATGGAGCCATAAGTCTCTGGAAAAGCCTGTTGATAGTATAAAAGGGCAACAGAATTCAGTGACGAAAAGGTTACCCCATATTTTTATTTAACGTGTTTTTGAAATCACTGAACGGTACCTAACAAGCGATCGAAAATTGTACAACGACTAGATTAACACTGGAGTTTTACAAGCATTGCAAAATAGCTCTTTGAATCTTCGTAATTTGCTAAATCAATTGTCAAAACAACAATAAAACATTTTATCGGAAACTGCACGGCTCCTTACACAAATCCCTCCCGTATATTCCATGTATTACGTTCATTAGGATCCAAGGAGCGATAACCGAGGTTAAACTCTACATATCTCTGGCAGACGGGAAGCGTGCCTCATATCCTATGCTCACTACTCCTACTGGTAGGTACCGAAACTTTGGCCTCTCGCTTGGGTTCAACCTTATTGTTACACCTATTAGTAATACATTATTATTGATGCCGATATTAGTGACGATATCTGCGGCTTGCGTATTCTAATAATAAATTTTGCGAACAGTAGACCTCGCGAGCACAAACTTTTTTGCAATAATTAATATACCACTTAAGTTATTTTAAAACGTGAAATTCTGAAAATAATTTTCACAAATTTTGAAAATAATTTTCACAAATTCTGAAAATAATTTTCAGAATTCTCTAGTTTTGTGATTAGAAGATAGTCCCAGGTGCTCCCTAGTAGTTAAAGGGCCGATTCCACTGGTGGAAATCTAAAAATGAATAATTTATTTATTTAAACATTTATGTACATTGTACGTACATACATTTATAAACAGACAAGAAGAAAAGAACAGAAAAATACGTAAATATTTACTGAATTTTGAGGAGCTATTCTGCTCATCACGCCGAAGACCCTCATCAAATCTTCACCAAATTATTATGAGACCAATTTAAACTACCTTGGAAATAAAAAAGAACCATCGAAATCGGATCTCATAAAGCGAAGATATACAGTAGCCCTTTTTGGAGTACCCCTCCAATCAAAAATCCCCGACGACAGAAAAAATCTATAGTCATTAAAACAGTTTATCAAGTTTTAAAATACGACCTGTAGAGGAGTACCAACAAAGTGACAGAGAAAAGCAAATTTTGCTAGATTTAAAAAAGAGACGATTCGTTCGGTCAATTTTATTATTGAAATTATGCGTAGGTTTGTCATGTATGTCGGCACCAGGCCAGGGCGCGAACCACCTTAGTTTATACAACGGCTGCAAAACATTACGCAAAATTATTACTCAAATGCTATTTAGTTTGTAAAATTAACCAATGATTTAGAGTAAACATGTCACTATAAGTTTTTAATGTCATATCGTTAACTTCGTTAAGTTTTTCAACTAGTTGAAATAGGGTAACGATATTTTGTTCTTTTCCCACAGCATACATTAACATTTTTATTACCTCTTTCTTTTTTTTTTTGGGTGGGAAATTATCAAATAACTTCTCCCGCTCTGGGCGGAACGGGAGGGCGTGTCAGACTCTGACTGACTAAAACCAACCCGTGTTTCTTCAGTTGCCTGTACGTTGCCAGGGGCCAAGGTATCCCTTTCGGACTTTCCCGCAACCCCGGCAGGCATCGATTCTATCGGACCCCTTCAGTTGCTGACATCGTGAGGGCGCAAAATTTGCCTCTCCCTCACGCATTCTGCCTCCTCCTTCGCGAGCATTACTGCTTCGCAGAACGAAGTGACGGCCTCCCATGCCCTCTCGCTCCGTACCATGGCCTGGACCAGGGCCGGACGTGAGAGATCCCCGCCACTGATCGCCACGAGTACACGGTAATGCTCTGCCCAAGCCGGGCAGACCTCCACCGTATGCTCCATCGTGTCCTCCGGGGGATGCACGCAGTGATGACACCCGGGCGTTTTCTCCCGCCTGATACGAAACAGGAACCTCCTGAAACAACCATGTCCGGTGAGGACCTGCGTCAGGTGGAAGTTGAGGACGCCGTGGCGCCTCTCTAGCCACTCCTCAAAGAGGGGACTTATCGCCGCAATAGTGGCGTGTCTAGCACTGGGTTGCGACAATCGCACTCTCCATGACGCCATGAGATCCCGCCGGAGTTCTGCCCGCTCTGCCGCGATTTCTTGCGGCAGCGGAGTTAAGCACCAGCGTTTCGCCTCCTCGCGCCACTTCCAAATGTGCGCGAGGACTTTTGCCTCCAGATCCCTCTGCTAAGCCTTGTGATAAACTCATAAAATCAATACCAGTATTATATATGCAGGTGTACATCCCTGATGACTCGTGTTTGCGGCAGCACCAACAGTATTCTCAGTGTATTCGCAGATCGGTGGGATTCCCCGATGTTGCGGAGGTGGATGCGGCTTCACGCTGAAATTTAATTGTATATTTTGATCTGTGTGTGTAACCTACTAACAGTAGAAGTTAAGTAAAATTGTTACTAACCCTATGGACTCCGGTCTGAAATGAAATATTTCTATTCTATATAAACATTACATACAAAATGACATTATTATTATGTAAAGTATTATATTTTTTTAAATTTTGTGAATGTGAGGACTATATGGATATTTTTATTATTATTTCTTTCTCATTTAGTTTTAATGATGGTCTGGCAGTTTGAGTAGTTTATGCGGCCTACCCAAATATCCTTTCTTTGGTATTGTTCGTCGAGTTGAGCTCCTTAAGTTCTGAGTTGAGCTCCACGATTACTGACAAATGCTTGCACTGACAGGACAGGTCCACTCAATTTTCTAACTATTCATACAGCTGTGCTGCTGGGGAGTTTGTTGCGCCACTTCTTCTTCCCAGCTAAAGCACTAGGAAGTGGTGAAGGGCGGGCGTTTTTAAACCTATTGCATGTACACAAAAATATATCAAATTTTAAGAAAATGACCGATTTTCATAGTTGAAATACCAGTAATAAACACAACCTTGCTGTACATCGCACACGTCTCCACAGAGTAGGCAACTCGTTCATGGGTCAATGTATACGCTTTTACAACAAACTTCACATTGATATTCGAAACTTACCCATTAAACGATTTAAAAGCTGTTTTCAAACCAAACTTTGTAAAAAAGGGTACTATAAAATTTCAGTTTATTTAGAAGATAAAAAAGCGTGGGATTGAGCTGCTCGCTCTGCTAAGCCTTGTGATAAAACCATAAAATTTTACATTTTAATTATTATTTAAATCATTAAAAATTCCAGTTTTTTATAAATATTGACATTAAATACAAAAAATTATATACAAAATAACATGATTACTTTGTAAAGTATTATATTGTTTTAATGATTGTGAATGTGAGGACTATGTGGATATTTTATTTTTATTGTTTTTCCTCTTTCTTTATTTTTTTCTTTCTCAGTTAGTTTTAATGATGGTCTGGCAGTTTGAGTACTTTATGCGACCTACCCAAATGTCCTTTCTTTGGTATTGTTCGTCGAGTTGAGCTCCTTAAGTTCTGAATTGAGCTCCACGATTACTGACAAATGCTTGCACTGACAGGACAGGTCCACTCAATTTTCTAACTATTCATACAGCTGTGCTGCTGGGGAGTTTGTTGCGCCACTTCTTCTTCCCAGCTAAAGCACTAGGAAGTGGTGAAGGGCGGGCGTTTTTAAACCTATTGCATGTACACAAAAATATATCAAATTTTAAGAAAATGACCGATATTCATAGTTGAAATACCAGTAATAAACACAACCTTGCTGTACATCGCACACGTCTCCACAGAGTAGGCAACTCGTTCATGGGTCAATGTATACGCTTTTACAACAAACTTCACATTGATATTCGAAACTTACCCATTAAACGATTTAAAAGCTGTTTTCAAACCAAACTTTGTAAAAAAGGGTACTATAAAATTTCAGTTTATTTAGAAGATAAAAAAGCGTGGGATTGAGCTGCTCGCTCTGCTAAGCCTTGTGATAAAACCATAAAATTTTACATTTTAATTATTATTTAAATCATTAAAAATTCCAGTTTTTTATAAATATTGACATTAAATACAAAAAATTATATACAAAATAACATGATTACTTTGTAAAGTATTATATTGTTTTAATGATTGTGAATGTGAGGACTATGTGGATATTTTATTTTTATTGTTTTTCCTCTTTCTTTATTTTTTTCTTTCTCAGTTAGTTTTAATGATGGTCTGGCAGTTTGAGTACTTTATGCGACCTACCCAAATGTCCTTTCTTTGGTATTGTTCGTCGAGTTGAGCTCCTTAAGTTCTGAATTGAGCTCCACGATTACTGACAAATGCTTGCACTGACAGGACAGGTCCACTCAATTTTCTAACTATTCATACAGCTGTGCTGCTGGGGAGTTTGTTGCGCCACTTCTTCTTCCCAGCTAAAGCACTAGGAAGTGGTGAAGGGCGGGCGTTTTTAAACCTATTGCATGTACACAAAAATATATCAAATTTTAAGAAAATGACCGATATTCATAGTTGAAATACCAGTAATAAACACAACCTTGCTGTACATCGCACACGTCTCCACAGAGTAGGCAACTCGTTCATGGGTCAATGTATACGCTTTTACAACAAACTTCACATTGATATTCGAAACTTACCCATTAAACGATTTAAAAGCTGTTTTCAAACCAAACTTTGTAAAAAAGGGTACTATAAAATTTCAGTTTATTTAGAAGATAAAAAAGCGTGGGATTGAGCTGCTCGCTCTGCTAAGCCTTGTGATAAAACCATAAAATTTTACATTTTAATTATTATTTAAATCATTAAAAATTCCAGTTTTTTATAAATATTGACATTAAATACAAAAAATTATATACAAAATAACATGATTACTTTGTAAAGTATTATATTGTTTTAATGATTGTGAATGTGAGGACTATGTGGATATTTTATTTTTATTGTTTTTCCTCTTTCTTTATTTTTTTCTTTCTCAGTTAGTTTTAATGATGGTCTGGCAGTTTGAGTACTTTATGCGACCTACCCAAATGTCCTTTCTTTGGTATTGTTCGTCGAGTTGAGCTCCTTAAGTTCTGAATTGAGCTCCATGATTACTGACAAATGGTCCACTCAAATCTGTGTGGTTCTTTCCTCAAAAGACCATTTCAGACACTAATCTACATGGTCCTCATATGGCCTGACCAAGATTATGTCTGGACTTTAAAAAAAAAAAATTAAAAAAAAACTTTATTTCAGACCTTGATCCATATGATGTTAGTAATACACACTACTTACATGCTATGTTAGTAACAAACGAGAGAAAGAAAAATATTTAGTTCATATATCTGCTGCACTCACCAGACGCACCGGGTATATGTACATGTACACTACATGTACAAAAAAGACTGTGACCTCTGAGTTTGTTTCGGTATTTCTTCTCAGAGTGGTCAGATTAGAAACACCGAACTCATCTAGCATTGTCTTCTTTTTTTTTAAATATTTTTTTAATATGACGTGTAAAAGTGATTGCAGTAGGTATCCTATTTACAGAATAAACAATTTCATTTCATTTCATTTGGGGGACTGTCTTATGTAATTTTGACGTTCGAAAAGTGCTGATTTTCAGCCTAGTTTGAATAAATGACTTTTGAATTTTGAATTTGAATTTGAAATCCTGTGTGGTTCTTTTCTCAAAAGACCATTTCAGACACTAATCTACATGGTCCTCATATGGCCTGATCAAGATTATGTCTGGACCTTAAAAGAGACTGTGACCTCTGAGTTTGTTTCGGCATTTCTTCTCAGAGTAGTCAGATAGGAAACGCCGAACTCATCTAACTATTTTTTTATTTTTTTTAATATGAAGTGTAAAAGTGATTTCAATATCCTATTTACAGAATAAACAATTTCATTTCCCATGGCGGCCTTTTGCCTCCAGATCGCATGGCGGCACATTTTTATTACCTCTCATGTTGATTTTGTTAACTTTAGTTTTTAGGAATACTTAGGCAAACGTGCAGAGGCGGGCATGTATTTTTTAGCTCACATGGATGTGATTCCCAATTTTCAGAGCCCCGTGAACTCGTGAATGCCTCTTCTCACATTTAAACGTAACTAAAACTTAGTTTATTAATTCATGTAAGATTTTAAGTCTGTAAATTACAATTTTCTATCATATTGGTGCGTGTTACTTTCGCCTACACAAGTGTGTTCCCGGGCAACTTGATCCCTGACAATGAAAACTCGTAGAAAACAGCTCAAGCCTTCTCCCTTTACGACATGTATAGGTGCTGTGTTCATTTAAAGGCGTGTACGCACGAACGAACAAAACATGGTGAACACGAAGATCGAACACGGAACATTTGGTTCGTACGTGTGTAAGTAAATTAGCAAAGCGAACACGAACACAGTTTGACTTGCGTTTGCGCTCAACCACCCCGCTCTTTTTAGTGGCCATGGATTTATGTTATGTTTGATGTTCGTTATTGGTATGCACATGCGAACAAAGTGTTCGATGTTCGTGTTCACTATGTTCAACATGTTCGTTCGTGCGTACACGCTTTTAGCTTTGACAAAGTTCTATGTCCACTGTATTACAGCATTTTAATTTATCATTAGTAGGTATACCGACTCAAGTAAGTTTTATTATTCGGTAAAATTAGGCACTTATTTATTTTTTAAATAGTATAGGGAAATACATACTTTTTCTAATATAGAAAAGCTATTATTAATTCTTTAACTGGACCTAACATAGAACCTATTGTTATGTTTGTGACAATGAAACACCAAGATTCAATGCAGGTATTTCGACCTATCCTCACAACGTGTATACTATAATACCTATCTTGTAAGTTTGAAGACCAATCTTAGCACAGAGTTACTGTAATGTATTTTCTGATGATTGAAGTTTTTGATAATGATTATGAAAGCCGATTCGAAACGATGAAAAAGTAGGATCGCAGTCACGTACCTGAATATAAATAAGTATGTGCAAAACTAACTGGTACGCATAGATGTGTCGGTAGACAAAGTTGAGCGCGATAGTAGAGCGGCAAGTAGTTGAGCAGCAGATAGTTGAGCGGCAGATAGTTGAGCGGTAGATAGTTGAGCGGCAGATAGTTGAGACGCGACACTACACACGTGACCTGACGCACAAATAAGTCTGACGTGTGACATCGCGTCAATGTGATAGCATTGCACCCTTTTTATTTATACGATATACTCATGTGATGGTATACAATAGGTGTTTAGTAATTTATCGGTACGTTTTAGCACAGTACGTGCTCAATATTGACACAGGTGTGTCGGTGTCGTAACTTGAGCACGATAGTTTAGCGGCAGACTACACATATGAATATGATCTCACGATTGTTCATTTTTCAAGTGTTCCTTAACCACGTAAAGTAATAAGCAACATCCTATTAGATAAAAGTAGAAGACGACAATTTTATCAAATACACACATCAACACGGTCTAGGGATATTTCATACTCAATTAAATAACTCGAAAAGTACTGGCCGCATTGTAATCTTTCATACACCGATTTGTTTGTAATTTATCTCAGACTAATTCCAAATTCAATTTTTTGAAAATTCTTTTGTTTCGGTGGCATAAAAATGTCTTGATGTGTAGGAGAGGGAATTTTCATTTGTGCGAAATTTAGAAAACAATACGAATTACGTTTAGTTACAGTTTTTTTTCATTTTTAAACGAAAGATAAAGTTAAAATTGAGGTATTGTAGCCATGCAACGCCAACATTTGACGAGGGCGGAGATGTTACGAGCTGTGGGAATGCTGGAAGCTGGGTCTGTTCAGCGTAATGTTGCTGAGGCCATAGGGACCCACCAAAATGTAATTTCAAGATTGTGGACACGCTATCGTGCCACAGGTGAAGTAGTGGAGAGGCACCGGGGGCCAAGAAAGTCGCATCACTACCCCCAGACAAGATCGATTTTTGCAAATTACTGCGCGAGCTCAACCAAATGCAACGGCGACTCAATTGGTCCAAAGGCTGCGAGTGGAACACCAAGTGCTTGTGAGTGACCAAACTGTAAGAAGGCGACTGCATGAAAGCAATCTACGCTCTCGTAGACCACTCCGGGTCCCACCTTTACGGAGAGGCAATCGTGGACGACGATTAGAATGCGTTCGGAACCACGTGGACTGGGGCCGTGAGCAATGGTCCAATGTGCTGTTCACGGATGAATCCAGGTTCGGCTTCCATCCAGATTCACGAAGGACGCGTGTTTGGCGAGTTCCTGGACGATGAAGCTGTCTTCAGAACCCTCAGGAAGTTCACCCATATCAAGGAGGAACAATTATGGTTTGGGCAGGAATTCGTCTTGGAGGACGGACGGATCTCGTTTGGGTGCGGGGCAATATGACGGCAGAACGATACGTCCAACAGGTGCTGGGGCCCGTAATCTTGCCCCACAGAACACAAATGGGGCAAGATTTCCTGCTCATGCACGACAATGCCCGGGCACACACGGCGACAACGGTAGCAGCTTGGTTACATACACACAATGTTAGGGCCTTAGACTGGCCTGCTCAATCGCCAGATCTAAATCCCATTGAGCATGCGTGGGATATGCTGCAAAGAAGAGCTCTGAAGGAAGTTCCTGAAAATCTGGCTACAGAAGATCAACTTTTTGCGCACCTCAGAAGGACATGGGACAATATTCCGCAGCAAGACATTGACAACCTTGTTCTGAGCATGCCGAATCGTTGCCGATGTGTTATGAACATCATGGGCGCTTTCTCAGACTACTAACTTCAAGTTTATAAACACAAATTAAATGATTTTTCTATTTTTTTCAGTTTTACTCATAAATTAAAAGTTAATTCATATACGGTTTCCGTCTATGCTTCATTTTTTTCCATAAAATCCTGAAATTTTAATCGATAACCTTAACCATAATTAAAAAATGGTAGAATATTAAATAACGTATCTTTTAAATATATACATGTCATATAAATAATTAACACATTGATAGTAATTCGCTTTTTTAAAAATATCCCTAGACCGTGTTGATGTGTGTATTTTAATAGCTTTATCGTCAGAACCAATAAAAAAACATTAAACAATGTTACCAACCGTGATTAAAGCCTACAGCCTTACTAATAAACTTTTACGCACGATGTATACCAGGGTTATAGCTTCAACGTTACCAATAAACGATATTTGACGTTTCAGTTGTATACATCTTGTGTTACATAATGTCTTTAAACAATGAGAATTTGTACAACCGTTATTCAGCCCTCAGACCTTCTGTAGCGAATGTATAACCTATAATAACTAGTTGCTTTTGTCGTATTGAGTTTGAAAAACATAGACTATTTACAATATCTCGATATTTTAGATGAAATTGACAATGAAGAACCACCAAGAAAAAGAAAAAGATTGACTTTAACAGCTTTTACGGTTGCGTTCTTAACCTAATGCATGCATCATTAGTGAATAAACAATAATTTATTTCTTTAATTCGTAAAAGAACGCAAAATCTACTTAGTTTTGGAAGTAAAATGAACGTAATTATTAAAAAATTTTTTTTTTTAACTTATATGTATAAAGTTATGAATGTTTTTCTAAATAAAAAAATGTCACTGATATTACGCAGTACCATTTTCAGAACGCACTTTCTAATGTTGCCAGTGGTTTTTGTCATAAGCAGTTGGTAACAATGCATTGTTTAAGCACTGATTATTAGTAAGGGTAGTGTGTAACGCCTATTTACAGCTTATACATTGTATAACAATACAATAGTTAAATAGATGTTTAGCTTATTTTTATTAGTAACGCTGATAGTTTATCTTATTTAACCAATAACGTTGACTATCATATTACTATAAAACAATTTTGCGTAAATAACTTAATCATAAAGTCTCTTTAATTTTGGCTGAAAGCTGATTTATGAAATTATTTTAATTTGATAAAAGATCGCCTCGGTATTTTTATACCTGAATTTTTGCTTCCAAGATCCCTTTTTACCCAAAGATTATTCAACGTGGTTCTTGTGGTAATTTTGAAAGCAGTAATTTTCAAAGGACTACTTAAAATTTTAGAAGTAAGCGACATTAAAGGGGCAATTCCCATAATTTTTAAGAACGTTCGCATTCGCATCACATTCGCAATCTGTCAAAAATACTATCAATTTATCAACCATTTTGACAAGTTTGACAGATTGCGACTTGAATATGAATGTTTTATACGTATGAAAATTTAGCCAAGATCCGAAAGATCTAATGTATGAATGACCTGCACAGATACGTTTAATGGATGAAAAGTATTTGGTATAAAATTTAGTATGTTAAAAAAAATATCGCGAGTTTGTTGGCTAAAAAATTCCTAGCGAGACTGTGATTGCTATTTTTTCTTTTTTTAATTGCACTCATACGTTTAACGACACATAATACCAATCGAATGTATGAAGCCTATAGAATATAACAACGTTGGGTTGTCTTTTTTCCTGGCAAAACTATGGGTTGGCAGGTATAAACAGGTAAATCGAACAGGTAAGTTGTTTGTTTGTTACGCTTTCACGCTAAAACGACTGAACAGATTTGGATGAAATTTGGCACACGGGTAGACCATGACCTGGAATAGGACATATACTACACTATATGTAAATATCGCTATACAATATTGTAACCGTCTTTCAATGTTTATTTTCTATAATATTACTTTGTTTTAATGTACACTCAAATTAACTCGGTCAAGGAGAGCAACACAACGTAAATATGGTGGATCAGCAATACGCGAAACAGAGTAGTATTCTATTCTATTTTTATTAAATGGCAAGCAAAGCCGATGTCGACTATTCTGCCAATGTCTAGAGTGCATTGGAAAAACAAGTGTGCATAAAGATAAAAAAAAAAAAAAAAAAACAATAACTGAAGAGAAGTAAAATTCTTTGATTGATACAGTTGAACACAATGTAGATCTTGTTGGGTTAGTACGGGACTGAAACAAACAAAAAAAAAATAAAACAGAGTAGTATATTCTAAGTTGGGAAATGTCATTTTGACAATGACATTTGATTGATTGATGACATACGAATTCCGAAAATACTTGAGTTTTCTTTTAGTTAAAATAATAAAATAGGACTACAGGATATTCTACTCGATTGTAGCATCAACTCAGACCAAAAAAAGGCCTTTTTTTGTTGGTCTAAGGGCAGCAAAGACAAAGCCAAAGAAACACGTCACGTCACGAAACTTAAAACTGTCAAAGTCGTCAAACGTCATGTCAAACACAACTGTCATGGGTGGCCTAAAAATAGGGTCACCTTGTTAAAAATCTTCCTAAATAATCAATTTCGTACGCCTGTACTGTTCTTCAAGTTAATTTGTTTATATTTTTATGCAAATCCCCTATTCTTTCTTACTTATCTATGTAGTGGGGTAGCCCAGAATCAAACATCTCCTTTGATATAAAATACTTTCATCCATTAAAGGTATGGATGCAGGTCGTTCCTCTAGGGATACTCTACTAATTGGACTTCTGAAATATTGAATAGAAAATTACTGTGTTGTTGTTATCAAATTAACTTTTCACACCACCTGCTCACTAATGTCAACTGATATGGCTTGCAAACCTAACCTAAAGCAAGTTATTAAAGACCTAGGCTCTAGCCGAGCAATTAATTATTATAAATCAATTTATTTCAGATAATTATAATCCATAAAATACTTTAAATTAAATTAAAATAAATTACACAATAGTAATATTACATTAAATTAAATAATTTACAACAAAATCAAAATTAAAATTGTATTAGCATATGACGTAAACAATGTGTTAGTTATCGCCCAAAACAATGCGCATACATTTTTTTTGGATAGGGTAATCCACACGAGATACAATCATCAGCAGGATTCCGTTGCTACTGCCTCGCACATGCTGTGACAAGGAAGCTACCCTTTTGAGCATAATTGCAAGGAAGCCGTCCGATCACGCCTCCGCAAACATACTAGACGCACTACAATAGCGAGACAGCCGCATCAGCATCCTGAAAATGTTGTTATATTAGACACGCAGAGCATTAGCACCCCTATGAGTGTAATATATGCAGAAGCTGCTCGAATAATATTATACTGACGTTCATTAAAAGCCGCTGGTGCATTACGTGGTTTGAATTTTGAATCTCAACTAAATAATTCGAATATTTTTTTTCAAAGATTAATAAATAATAATAGTACATTATTGTCGCGGCCTGCAACTGGAGCATCGATGGACGGTCATGAAAATGTGGGCCGAGGCGAAGGCGAGGTACACTTACTTGAGTTCATCATTGCCTGGTTGCGGCCAAGGCTTGTATAGTACTTTTCTCAAACTGAGTAAATAAATTATACACTCCAAAATCAATGACGAACAGGGATAATTTTTCATGTGCCAATATGTTCTTTTTTTTCCTCTTTACTATAAACAGCTCTATTTACAAGCCAAATCAGAATTTTAATAAAATCTTTGATAAGTTACCTCCTTGGTTGGCATATGTTGAAGTAAAAGGTTCATTCCATTCTTAGGGTTCCGTACCCAAAGGGTGCCAAACGTGGCATGTGGGGTATCGTTGTCATCATCTCTCATCGAGTAGAAAACATTTTTTTTTAAATCTCCAGATATGATGAAATAGGGGGCCGTAAAAGTAGTCAGTTTTAGATCATTTCTGTACGAGCTCTATCTCAACACCTAAACAAATTAGGAATTTGAAACTTCTGTATTCATGTACCATATATTATTTATAATAAAAAAACACTAAAAACGTCGATTCATAAGGAATTTATTTTAATATGGGTGATTTTCTGCCACTGCACAAATAACTTTGTAATTCATAGTATCATTATGGAATACAAATTTATATTCGCGATTTTCATTAAGATGAAAAATTAAAAAAGATAGAAACTTCGTTTAGTATTTTCATTTATTTGCTAAATAATGTACGGTGGTTCGGAACCCTTCATGTGCGAGTCCGACTCGCACTTGGCCGGTTTTATTAAATAACATGACAGATATGTGTTTTCATAGTAATTTATTTGGCTTGGCTTGGATTTGGATAAATAAGAAAACAAAGAAAGAAAGAAAATACGTTTATACAGACAGAAATGGATTTTCATACTAACATTGCCGGCCGGCGCCCGTATGTATTTCTATTTCGATTTATCTCGAAGAAGGTTGTCAAAATAATGTTCGAATTTACAAGCATGCTTGAGAAAAAGTTGTTTTATTAAAGCACAGTTATATCTAATGCTCAAACCATAAATCGTACACAAACTATACACCCATTTCACGGTACCGTTACCAGACAGTACCGTGTAATGGATGTACAAACTCGCAAATACAATTTGGTAGTAACTGCGTATCGGGCGAATTGAGCCACCTCATCTCCCGCCGGCTTCAGAATGTGTTCATGCTAAATATTAAACAGTGACCAACGCATAACTGAGTTTGAAGCTTGAAATGCGTAACTACGAAATGGAGGTGAGTATAATTAGATAATCTACCTCCATTTCGTAGGTACGCATTTCGAGCTTAGAACTCAGTTATGTGTTGGTAACTTTAAAAAAATTGAAATATACACTAATTGTTTGTTTTTTTCTTTCTCAGTATTTTTAACAACAAATGTTAAGTTGGGAGGACTTTTTAAAGTTATTTATTTTTTTAATAACTTTAAAAAGTGAAAGAGTCACGTTTGAAGTTTTGAATTGATGACATGGTTGTGCATGCTTATTATAATCATCGAAGAAAACGATTGTTTATAAATTAAAATCGTGAAAAAGATTAAATAAGGTTCTTTGGGTAAACAAAGTAAAGCACACTGAAACACAACTCTCCTAATAGTAACATTCAAAACTCACTCGTACAACAAGCAAAGCAAAATTATGATCCTCCAATATGATAAATAACGAATTAAAAGTCAATGGCTCCAGAAACTTCGAAAGATGTCCTAATTTGTATAATATCTCCGCGTTTACTTACATTCAACACAAGATAATATCTTTTTGATGAATCACTTGCAAACGCTTTTGATTGCAATCACTTTACAAGTTGTAAATTAATTCCGTGAACCGGTGAGATCTATTAACTTTCTTTTGTTTTTCAGAAGGGGTTGAAACTGTAATTGGTTTTCGTGGAAAACGTTCATTTACATTTGTGCCAAATTATTTTGTGAGTGTTTCGTTTTCGAGGTATTTTGTAAAAAAAATATTACATTTTTCTCTACTCTTAGGACTGCTGTTTAACCGATTGAAAAGTATAGTCTCCTGTGACATTTCAATTTTGTATCTATAAACTTTGTTATGATAGGTTTTATTTTTAATACCTACCTATCAACCCTATAACCATTTATTGCATTCCACAATGTGTACTTAAGTGGTAACTTAAAATAACTTATGAGATCATTGATCATTGTATGAAAACCTATCCAACCAACCAAAGGTCACCTCTACAAAAAAGCTTGGTAAAGACCGTCTGGAACTGGCCTTAAGATGACAGGTGTTCTTATTTCAACTGGGAAAGAATCATTTCCAACCCTAAGAGCACGACCTTCGCGACCTTAGGGTTGGGGTCGAGGAACGGTATAACTGGTAATCCGGGTTGCGGGGCTTATTTAAATAACGCTTAAAAATTGGTGGGTTATTCCTGGGTCACTTCTAGAATATAGATAGGACTTACTTGTCTATATAACTCAGTACACCGTCACTGGTGTTTAACATTTCATCTTCCAGAATTAACACAAATCACAATGAACACAATCTCCTCACTCAAAATATAAGGCTGTTTGCCCTAAAATTGTTGTTTGATATTTTGAGGAAAATTGCTCTTTAAATATATATGCCCTTAATAATTTGTAACAATGGGGGTAGGACTCCCCTATTTTTCTCATTAGTCTGCAAAGTGTACAGTTACGTAAATGCGAATAAATAAAATTTGGTGTATATTACTTGCTGAGTTGAGTAATAAATACTTGTAATACATAATTTCACGCCTCAGTTCCCGAAGGGTTATGCAAATTGCCTTTGGGTCGAAAAACTGACTTTATTAGAGATTTTTTGAAGAATTTTTGTATTTTCTGTTTACTTCCTCCTTGAACTTTTTTTTAAACCCAAATCCTATGGGTTCCAACCAGATTATTATGCGTTGGTAAGTAAAATGATCCGATTTACCCAGTATACGCAGCATATTTAGGTATTTGGCTTTAAAAAATGCCTTTTAAGTATTTATGAAAAAACTGTATTCTTTACCAGTAAACGGTTTTGAAGTACGTATAGAAAACTGTTTCTTACGCTAAGAAATCTCTGCTATGCTACGAACTGTACTCCGAATAATGCCAAAATCCATCACATACTGTTTAGCATTAGATCAAACTAACAAAACTAACTCGTTGAATATCATCAACATATTTACTTTCATCCGGTTATATAGTATTTTTCCGAAATAAACAAAACTGCAATCAATTCGCAGATATTCGAAACTATACTGCAATTCTGTTATATATAATTTTTACACCGGTTGGTAACTAAAAATTGATAAATCCGCCGATAGGACTAGGGTTGGCAAACGATGTTGTTTATCTGTTCGGTAAATAAACGACGTTTTTTGGTTACATTTCTGCTTCGCACGGAAACAATAATCATATTATCACTTCCCTAAACGGTCACAGGTTTTAGTTCTTCAATTACTCTCGCAGTTTGAGTGACAATTAAATGAAATAGCTGCATGGATCCATTGATAAATAAATAAATAAATAAATAATAAATCGTTTATTTATAAAAAGGGGCACGTTTACAATAAGTAACTTAATAATTAAAATAGAGCACAGTTGCTTATTTGCCTGAACTAGGTTGAACCTCTGTTTCAGGCTAGGAAGTTCATAATTACTTAATGTAATAAATTAACAATGAGTAAATAGTATAAACTAAATTAAAATTAGGTAAATCAAAATAAAATAGCATGTTAACAATTCTATTTGCAGACAAAAAGTAGATCTTCTGTCTGTGCATAATCTATGGCTAGTAAATATTCAAGTATAATTTTTTTACAGCTAAAGTAATTTAATTTATAAATACTAAGTTTTCTATTTAATCTATTGTACAGAAATGGGCCTAAGAATGTAAAAAATCTTTCTACAAAGACATGTTTTGAGGTTGTATTAGATGTGCATACTATATCATTCCGTCTCTTGTTAGTATATATTGATCAACGAGGTTAAGCTATAAATACCTAAAGCGGTCCTACTCGTGTAAAATGGGTAGTCATACTTTACACATCGAGGCCCTTCCTGTTTCTTAAAGCACTATCAGCTACCGGATTGGGTTATCGTACCTATCGTATTCCTTTAATTTAGTAGTTTTTATAAGTCCGAAAGTTTGGCAGTTGGTCTAGCAATACTACTAACTAAACCAACAACAATACCTTATTACTAATTCAATTTATCCACTCATACACATAAACAAATACACTCTCTCACACACACAAACACAAACACATACCACGATACACTATCAATCACATACTCACATATACTAACGCAAATTTAAAATTTATAGCGTAATTTACTTAATAATCAGCAACCTTATGTACAAACAGTTTTGTGTACCTCTTGCTGCGACTGAACACTGTCTCCCAAGATACAGGCTCCTGGCCTAGTTTGGGATTCAGTATCAGTACACATAATATTGTTACAAACATCCTAAGACTGTTCCTACTTAAATACCATTGTTGTAATTTTTGTGTCAATAAACAATTTTTATTTTATTTATTTATTATATTGGAATATAGGTTCATGGCCCCAGCAATGTAAGGCAAAGTAGCAGTCGCTTTACGTATACATGTCGTAAAATGATTTGATAATTAGAATTTTCGCGAAAACTCTAGGGATACCCTTGGGATGTTGCGAAAACACTGATAATTAGACGATAGTGAAAACATTTCTGCGAGCAATTTGGAAGTTGCGCTCGCCAGCCGCAGAAATGTTTTCATTATCTAGTCATAGGTAGATTGTATGATTTATCATTTTGAACTGGGTGGAATAGGTTAGCTTAGGTTAGAACTGTAACAAACAGCGCGCGCGTGCCGAGCGAGCAAAGCGAGCGGTGTCGCGACGCGAAGCGAGGCCTTTGCTCTGCATTGGGACAACACAGGCTTATAACATTGTCTAATTATCCGTGTTTTCGCAATATCCCTAGGGTTTTCGCGAAAATTCGAATTATCAAATCATCCTACGAAATGTATATTGTCATTGATTTGCACCCGAATAGAATGGAACCAGACCCCGTCAAAACTGAGGAGAGGTAAGGAGGATGATTATGAGTTACGTATACTGGCTAACATGGCAGAATGGGGTAGCCCTTAGTGCAATGGTTAGGCACGTGCATACCGGATAATTGTTAACCGGACGTCTGTGTTACTATCGTTTTAACTCCAATTTACAATCACATGCATCGCATCGGTTGGAAATGTTAAAACTTTCAGGTATATTCGCTTCCTTTTTTTGTAACAGTTAATTTTTTAAACGAGCCTTCAGCGGCCATTGTCCGCAGGTGATAAAAGCAAATGGTAATTACTGTTTCATGCTGTACTGGTAATTACTGTTGCATATATTTTGGAAAAGTAAGTTAATTGAGAACTATATAGTTATGACTGTTATAGGTACCTAATTATAGTTATTTATATGCAGCCTTATTTATAAAAATCTCGCTAATCACTGATTAGCCACTGTTTAGCTAAGCAATTGGTTAGCTCTTAATCAATGATTAACTTTTCTTTATTTATAAACGCTAGTTAGCAAGTGATTAGTTGCGAAACGAAATAGAGGTGAAATTATGCGTTCAGCACAGATTATAATCAAAATAGTCGACTAAAAAACAGAATAATAATAAAAAAGTTGTCAAAACCACGATTTCTGTATCTGTCGTGCCTTTGACAGACAAAAGTCAACAATTTCATCGGAAAATATAAAATTGAATAACATGATTTAATAAGTTTACTTATTTCATTATTTTTGCGATGATAGCAATGAAAATAATAAGCTCCAATAATTGGAGTAAACAGGAAAAGGTATTTCTCTGAATTTATATCTACTTACTAATATGCCTTTTTTTGCCTAATTGAAATAAATTATTTGTCTTTGACTTTGACTTTGAATAATATAAACTGACCAAGTGAATGTTAAAGCAGTACCAATGTTATTACTTATGTATTTTCATGTACTTTTTGCTTCTTAACACGAATATACTATTTTAGAAATGTATGTAGATACTTGTGTCTGTTTTATCGATTCATATTGCTTTTGCACCACGGTTTCAGTATCTTTTAATAACAATCACTATACTTGTTTGCAGCAAGTTTCACTGCTGCTATAAGTCACTAGCACCTAGCACAAATATTATTCAACCTCGCAAAGATGAGGGAGGAGACCATGCTACATGAAAACGATGAGGAATGTGACTGCCGTGATAAAATAATAGCACCATGTATTTGGAAGAAGAATATTGGAAATCAAAAATAATGAATTTATGACAAAAATTTAGCTTTATTATGTATCAAAATAAATTGTTTTCTATAAAGTGTCTCTTGTTATTTGTGTGCGACTGCCACAACGTGATTTTTCTTTAGTTCTGGGCCTTAGAGCTGGCGCCATAAGATGAGGGGCACATGAGAAACACATTGGATAATCACTATCTCCGATGAGAATCCTCAGGAACTCATTCTCTTCAAACCACCTGAGCACCTACTCAGCCTCCTCCTGATTGGGCTTTCCCTATAAATTCATTGTATCATGCATACTTCGAAAGAAGAATATTATCATACATAACGTCACACCTGTATTTCCCCGAAAGGTTAGGCATATGTGTACCTATAGTACACCCACATTTCGCCAGTTATGTTTAAGTCCCATGTAATAGGGGGTGAGCCTATTGCCATCAATCAGGCACAAATCTAGACCCCGGGCTGCTATTGAGAAATTCCAGATGGTATACCCAGTAACACTGCCCGACCCGGGAATCGAACCCGGGACCTCATGCTCAGCAGTAGCACTTGCGACCACCAGACCAACGAGGCAGTCAGAATATTATCTAGTAGGTATCTAATCATCCTCGTAACGGATATAAATGAGCTTTGTAGGTCTTCCTCCGTCCACTTCGTGCTGGTATTTCAAAATTATTTAATTATTTTAGGTCGTTCTCAAATCCCGTAAAAGATTGTCGAAATCCATATTTACTAAGACACAACTCGATATTAGGAACAAAATTACCTCGAAGCACACATAATTCGCATTGAATCGATCAGCTGATTCAAATAAAATCCGCCATCTTGCCTCTTAGCATCCTCTTAACAGTGGACCGGTAGTGTTTAATTTTGACAGCTACTCTTAGCGCTAAATAGTGTTTATGAATAAGAATTTTTATATTTAAAAGATAAATATATTTTTTTAAATTTAAGAAGCGTTTATAAATAAGACCGATAATGTTTTTGCGTTCAAATTTATGAGCGACAGTCAGTTTCAAAAACTTGTCAAAAATTTTGGTACATTAGAGGTTTTTTTTACAGATTGAGCCTAAGATTAGATTGCGTTCTTAAATATTCGGCAATTGCCTCTCATACCTTTTCTACAGTGAAGTTTATAATAAGGCGACCGTCTTTAATAAACACAACTAGTGAGTTCATATAAATGTTTGATGCAAAAATCAACCAGCAAAAATTACGATACCACCGTCGCGGCTTGACTGGCGAAGTTTAACCCCTCAGGAAATGCACCGCAGCACGCAGTCTACGTCAGATACTTCAGATGTTTCTTTCACTAAACCTTTTAGCAGTGGGAGACAGGTTAAAGATTTTAAGAGTTGTGAGCCGGATGAGTTCGTTTTCATTAAGTTGAGTTTAATGAAAACGAACTCATCCGGCTCACAAATTGTTATAAAGTTGGCAAACTTACTTAACTAAGGTTATTATTAAAAGCAACTTAGCCGAGTATTTTTATATAGATCGTTAGCTTCTCTACGATCGTTATTTTTATAGCAATTAAAAATTAATTGGCGTCCATTAGAGTTTTAATGGTAATGTTATAATTTTTTACAAGCGACGATATAAAAATAAATTAATTGCTCTAAAATTTTGAAAAGAGGACGAATTTTTATGTTAATGTAATACGAGATTGTTTGTTTAATGTACTTATTACTAAGGTGTCGTTTTATGCCAAATCAAATCAAATCTTTTTATTGTGGGCACAGGGTATACAGACGTATATTAAGTAAATTACAGTTCCATTATGTCCTGCCTAATAGGAATACAATAATTATATCAACATGCAGGATAAATAGTTCTTAGGTATCACTTATAAAGCAAATCTTACAAAATAACAATTAGGTGTATGATGAAAGATTGTAGTAGGTACTAATTATTAAGAAAATCTTGGATCGTGGAGTAAGCTTTGGCAATTAAAAATATACGCAATTTATATTTGAATAGTGGGAGTGGGAGTTGGTGCTTAAAATGTCCACAGGTATCTTATTGTAAATTTTAGATGCCATTCCAAAAAAACATTTGCCCAGAAGAGCAGTTCTATGTTGTATACTAGATATGTTCAGTATATATCTTTTTGATCAAAATCTTACTTATTTGTAAATTGTTTTACTCATTTATTGAAGAGCACTAACTGTGCTTGCCCCGATTAGCCCCAGGTCAGGCTACCATTCATAACATATCGAGAGTCTTCTGTGCCTTGCAATTCGATCTTAAAGGTATTACATAGTTAACATGACATCGCGCTTGTATTCCCAGAAGGGTTAGGCAGAGGTGTCACTATCTTACACCCACATTTCGCCAGTTATGTTTAATTTCCATGTAAAGAAAAAGATATCGATATAGCCTAAATTGGCTGGTTGATCTAGACGTCAGAATGTGCCATGAAGACAAGGCTCCACATAACTCGCATTTAAACTCCTCAGTGTCGATAAAACCAAACAAATTATTTAAAAAAATACTATCCATAATTCCCATCATATTTACGGACGCGTAGTTCAATATTGTAGGCACAGAAGTGATCATACATCAGAGCGCGCATCAATCGAGGTAATAAGTGGCATATGGATTGGATTGCAGCGCTGCAGCGACTGCACGCCCATGTCGCGTCAAAGCGTGGCCTACGTTATTAAACGGTAGGGATGGGAAACGGAGGGAAAAGTGAGCGGGACTTTTGATTTTTGTTGCATTCGGTTGTAGGTAGGTAGATATAATATAATAGTTCGAATGCACTTTGGAACATGTTACCAACCTGAACTGCGCCCGCTTGGAGGATTACGGTCTACTCTCCCAGCTGAAATGAAATGAAATTGTTTATTCTGTAAATAGGATATTGCAATCACTTTTACAAGTCATATTATTAAAAAAATATTTTTAAAAAAAAGAAGAAAATGCTAGACGAGTTCGGCGTTTCCTATCTGACTACTCTGAGAAGAAAGACCGAAACAAACTCAGAGGTCACAGTCTCTTTTAAAGTCCAGACATAATCTTGGTCAGGCCATATGAGGACCATGTAGATTAGTGTCTGAAATGGTCTTTTTAGGAAAGAACCACACAGATTTGAGTGGACTTGTCCAGTCAGTGCAAGCATTTGTCAGTAATCGTAGAGCTCAACTCAGAAGTTAAGGAGCTCAACTCGACGAACAATACCAAAGAAAGGACATTTGGGTAGGTCGCATAAAGTACTCAAACTGCCAGACCATCATTTAAATTAACTGAGAAAGAAAAAATTAAAGAAAGAGGAAAAACAATAAAAATAAAATATCCACATAGTCCTCACATTCACAATAATTAAAACAATATAATACTTTACAAAGTAATCATGTTATTTTGTATATAATTTTCAACAATGTCAATAGTATATAAAAACCTGGTATTTTTAATGATTTACATAATAATTAAAATGTCAAATTTTATGGTTTTATCACAAAGCTTAGCAGAGCGAGCAGCTCAATCTGCTGTGGGATATTATAAGCTGATAAGTTTAGCTGGTAAGTTTTGACCTTTTTAGATTTAGTTTTTAGGTAAGTACTTTGAAGAACAATTAATATTTATATTTCTAACTTTGCGACTTACTACACCATTGCAATAATTATAATATTTCATAAAAGCAAAATCACGTGAGCCAAAGACCAGACGTCATTTTCAAGTATCATTCGCAGACTAGGGAGGATTACTCCGTAAATTAATCTACAAAAAATATTCTTATACAGCACATCACTATAATAAGAGCATAACGCGATTATCAGATCGATGCCGGCCGCTACATGAGCCGGCGCGGATCATTTCAGTGTAATTACCAATAACTACACTATGGTTTCAAGTGATAGGCTTTGATTTGATACTGAAATCATTAGCTATTCCAATGGCTTAGCGTGATTAGAAATTATTTTCGTGTGTTTCTGATTTACAGAGGTTATGTTCGCTAGAATGTTGCAATTTCAGGATAATGTAAACGTTACTAGATGTAATATAAATACGTATCGTATTAGCAGCCCTAAATACTGATTTTAATAATAATGCTTTCATTGTGAAGTATTAATTCATCCGTCCTCGATGGCCGCTCCTACGACGTACTTGTTGATCACCGTTCAATGTTATGGCAAATTGTTAATGTTTATTAGTGTATTTATTGTAAGTAAATTGCGCCTAAAATTCGCGAACATGCTCACAACGTGTTTTAAGCCATAAATAAAAGAGTTTCACGCGAATTTCGATAACTGACATTATATTTACATACCGTATTTTCTCCGAAGGGATTTAAATTCTGTTATTTTACAAGAGAACAATCGTAAAAAAAGTTGATAGCACAGTCCATGAGTCTCCGGAATACACTGATTGATTTATGTTTGTATTGTTTCACAAGTCGCTACCTACGTTGTTCGTTATAGCATCCCGGAAATAAAACATTTTTTTTACTTCAATTGTACTTGTACTGCCTTTCAATTATAAACAAAACCGGCCAAGAGCGAGTCAGACTTGCGCACCGAGGGTTCCGTTCCATCATCGGCTTCTCAGACCAAAAACTACAAACATAGTTTATAGGGAAGTTTTATAAAAATGTGGCTGTTATTTTAGTGTATTGTGATGACTTATGACTTTTATGCGAACGCGTCGCGGGCAGAAGCTAGTTTGTAAATAAACATTCACATTATTTATGCACGAATAAACGTTACTATGTATTCACGGTAGCAATTTAAACAGTTTTGCATACAACGATACCGGAAAATCTGATTTCCCGATAAAATGATTTGCCCTAGGGCAAACTAGTTTGTACAAAGCACGTTAGGACCAACCGGATAAGCCTATACCAGACTGATGTGTTCTTTACGCGTTATAACAAATTAGTTTATCATAAATTGTAAAACCGGCAATGAGAAAAACAGAGTCATCACCATTACCGATGACCAAAACAAAATATTATGGGCAAACATAATTCAATGTAACCGAACCGGGAATTCGAAACACAAAACCGCTTACAATCATACATTTAAGTCTATTCAATCCTAATATTGAAATGAAGATGGCAACATTTGCCGGAGTTAATACTGTTCGTTTTAAAGTCCACTGCTGGGAAAGGTGCATGTTCAATATATCCTTTTACGGAACTCGTATTTGCATTTATAATATCAATTGTGTTTTGAGTTTGTTAAATAATTTAGGCATTTTGTTGCAGGAATATTTATGTCGTTAAATTTTAGGCTAGGGAACAAGGGACGTAGCATGTTATAACTGTATTTCTACTGTAGAGTTTTATTAAATCACAACGAACTTTTACAAAAGAATTTTCAGTTCTTTAACTTCGCCTTAACACAGAGGTTTTTTCTTCTGCACTAATCGTGTTTTCTAATTTGACAACACAATAACGTTAAAAATCTGCAATAAATCCTTTGTGTGTTTAGGTAGCAATTAAAATAGTCTGATTTACTTTAATTTTTTTGCAAGTTTTATGACTCGTCTTATATCTTTCTTTAAAAAACTTACATATCAGGTGCTGAAATCTGCTGACTGCAAACCCAGCAGTGTGAAGTTAATTCATGGAATCGGACAGTCCCATTACTGGAGCTAGAAAGCGCCGTTATTTATACTTAGCTCGGTTTCACGCCACTTTAGAAAAAGATAAAAAGCGTTGTGTACGCTTTTATTTTGTTATTGTGTGTATTTGTGAAGTTATTATTTTACATGCTTAATTTAAAAAATATGTTTTCACCTTATTTACTTAATTTCTCTAAATATTTACTTGTCACGACTCATTAATTACATCACACGAAAAAAAAACACAGTACTTTTGTGCAGTAAAGGGTCTTGGTCCACCAATTAGTAATAAGACCGAAAATAATTAAAAAGGAGACTATAGCTCCCCTAATAAACCAACTTATTGAGAGAACCATCTTCCATCAGTGAATAACCTGGAAAAACCATTCACTGAAATACCCCAAAAGAAAGTATATAAGTAAGTAAGTTTCATTCAGGAGAAGATTATTTACTTTGTTTATCAAACCAATGCTCAACTATAGAGAGTGCATCGTCGACATGTTCAAAGTCGTCTAACTGACGTTTGATTTTAAAAATGAGGGAGGTGTCATCTGCGAATAATACGATCTTGTGATTATCCTTTATGTGGTAAGGTAAGTCATTTATATAAATTAAAAATAAGAAAAGACCTAGAATTGAACCCTGCGGAACGCTCATGGTGACTGCAGATCCTGCAAATCTCTTGCCATTAATATTGACCCTCTGAATTTTGTTGTTCAGAGAAGAAGTCAGAACGACGAGAGCCTCGTCCCTCATACCATAGTTGTACAATTTCCTGATGAGTGTATTATGATGTACGCAATTAAAGACCTTGGAAAAATTGCAGAAAATGCCAAGAGCGTCTTGTGACTTCTCCCAAGCCTCGAATATGCTCTTCAGTAATACCACGACCCCATTTGTAGTTGAACGACCCTTTGTAAATCCAAACTGTTTGAAATAAAGTAATTTATGTGTGTTTAAATGTCCTAACATTTGTTTTAAAATTATTTTTTCAAAGATTTTGCTCAATGTAGGTAATATCAAAATACGCCGAAAATTCGTGGGATCAGCTGTTGTGCTGCCAGACTTGAACAGTGGAATCACTTTGCTAAGTTTCATCAGATAAGGAAAAACAATTGTCAGAATTGTTAAAACAATTGCTAAAAAGGGTGAAATAACATCAATTATTGAAGACATGGTATGTACTGATAATCCCCAAAGGACAGCATAAACTCAGTTGCCACCTCCACGTATGCCTTTAATATCTTTATCATTGATTTTAAGATGGTAAATACTCTGTACGAAGAATCTGTCTGTTCCGATATACACGAGTATTGAATAAAATAAACAACGCATAGTAGATGCAATACCAGAACATTTTAATAATTTATTATGGGGTTAAGAAAGTCGTTCAAGTTCTGTTCACGGAAATTGATAGGAAAACGTTTGTTAAATAGCTCTTTAAGATTATTATAGAATTGTTTATATTTTTTACATTTATTCTGCGGAGTATAAATGTTGATCGCTTTAAGGAATCGCAATATATTCGTCAACTAGCCATAAATATTTTCCTCATGTCAACAGGTGTTCCTACCACACAAAAATGTTTTCATGACAATGCTGTCACTTCCTTTTCTATTCCAAAGAAATTTATTCATATTCTTACTTTTATTTCATATTCGTACTTACCTATTCTTTGCTATGGCATTTCATTTGAATATCCTTGTCATCTTTCCGAGTAGTAAGTCTTTTTTTATGTTAAAGCGCATTGCATTTTATTCGTTAAACTCAGAGCTATCCAAAAGACCTGACCTTACACTTAATTCTTTCATATTTTCTCACTGTTGTCACTTTAATTACTCCACAACGCTTGCCAAGTATTTTTTACGAGAAGAACTGAAATTAAAGCTGAAGTTTAGTAGCCTACAAAATATGAGTAAAATTCACCATTTAGTGCAATCAAACTGTCTAGATCTTTGGCAACGTTCGTTTGCTTTAAATAGGTCTTTATTTTTATTATTTTGTTTATTTTTTATATAAATTATTTGCTTTAAGATTTTGTGAATTTGAAAACGTTGTAGGCTTAACAGACTGTAGATCTGTCGACCATTTTCTATTTTGCTAATGTGACTATGTGTCATTTACTCTAAATGAATAACGAAATATTATATTTACTTTAAAATCGGCACATGATTTGGGCCACTCAGAAACACATTGACAGCTCGACCCATTAGCGTAATAAATTACGATCCTATTTCTTTAAAATTGTAAAGCAATATTGAACCTCTTAGAATCCCATTTCACTTATACTTTCTGGGAAACATGATGGCAGAGTTCGACAACATGCGGTTCTCAAATTTAATGCGAGCAAGCGTGCTCTTGCATGAATATAATTAAAGTAAGGAAACAAAAAAAAATTGAAATCTAGAGTCATGCTTGAAACTTAAAACGACAATTAATTACTTATGAGCCATTCAAAAGGCATGCATAGCCAATGCTCCCATGGATATAACTATTTATTATCTTATAACTGTAGTTATGCTATTGTATTGATTTATTGATTATTCTAACAGATAGCTAAAATACTTTAATTAGGTTTTGTGCTAAAAACATAATAGCATGATTTAAAAATATAATATATACAAATTGTAACTTTGAATCTTCCGTCGGAAAAGGTTGATATTCCCTGGACGCAATGCAGCGGGCATTCACATCTGGCGGTAATAAATGCGTAGGTAACGAACCTTTTGAAACAATTGAGTTTTACACAAAAACAGCCATTAACCTATTCGGCGAAACTGAGAAGTTGGCCGTGGTGTTTTTAGGAACGGAGTACACTGATATTGGAAGACAAGAGGGGACTTGGTTTTTGACCACGGTAGGGTGCGGACGTAATATCCTAAGCGAGTTATATTAGGAGACTTGGTGAATACCAAAAAGGCCATGTCCAGTGGCTATCGTAAGATGGCTGGTATTATTTATTAAGTTAAATATAGTTGGGTTGAAGCCCGGATTAGACTAATGTAGTATAACGTAGTATGTGTGTGTGTTTGTTGGTGCGACTGGGTGAGTCTTTCATTATAATAATTATCCTAGGCTGGTGATGTAATTAGAGTTCTTGTAACTAAACAGACAGAGACGTGTTGCTGGGGAGTTTGTTGCGCCACTTCTTCTCTCCAGCTCAAACACTAGGAAGTGGTGAAGGGTGGGCGCTTTAGGGCTGTCTATAGGCTTTTAAGAGAGTTGATCCACAACTCTATTAATGAATGATTCTCGAATTATGATTCTCTACCTGTGATCTGTGATCCTGTGTGATTCTATACCTATGATCTAGTACCTAAATCGTGAATTTTGTATTCTTTGCCTCAGGCCAATAACAGGGCTTTAAGAGAGATTATCCAAAGCTCTAATAAATAAATAATGATTCTTGAGTTTCGATTCTCAACCCTATTAGCTCGTAATTCTTGAATGTTGTATTCTTTATCTCAGACCAATAATTCGGTCAGACTGACATGAACACGTGTCTTGCAGATATGCTTGTTGTGCGAAGGGTGAACTTCCAGGGGTTTGGGTGACCACATCTATCTTATATTCAGTCCAAGGACTGATAGGGACCATGTCTCCTAAAGAGCATGATGCCGACGCAATGCCGCTGGAACTAGCCGCTCTGTTGTTTGAACCAGGACTGTCACACAGTTGCCGCAGGGAAAGCCGCTTCGTCACGTTTATCAGTTCAAAAGAACTGCTAGGGACCACGTCTCCAAAAGAGCGTGATACTGACGCAATGCCGCTGAGAAGCCGCTTGCGTCACTTTATGGAAGTGTTGCTCTGAGTACTCTAAGTGCAGATGTGAGGTATCGTGTGAGTAATGACTGACCAAATACCTGTTACGCTAACGTAAGGGTTACTCACAGGTTTATATGATAATATACTTTAAATCCCCCTATTATTTATTAGTTTTCTGAAACCAAATCCAATGTATTTTCATAACTATGAATTCCTGTTTTATTTAAAACCTCATTCAATCCTTTCCTTGCCTTATTAATGGGACAAGGTATCGGACTTCTTATTTGGGAATTCATTTCTTATATCGGTGGGAGAGTGACCAGTCCGGAGACGAGCTCTACAGGGCCGTACGGGGTGGAGTGCGGCCCTTCCCCCTAAGGGGGAACCGACTCAAACACTAATATTAATGTAATTAGGAAAAACGAAAATTTTATCAGCCTAGGGTAATTTAGGTACAGTCACACTAAGAACCTGGTACTTGGCGATAGGCCTACACTGTTCTCTCATACCTATTACACTATTAAACTGTAATTTGAAAACATTGTAAAAACCATTTACTTTTATAAGAGTAACCGTGGACTTTCTTGCCGGGTCTTTTCCATACGGAACGACCAATTGGAACCGTGCTTCTGACATTTCAGTGGTTTATGTGAAATAAAATATTTTGAATTTGAATTAAATTTTGTTCGATTGCATTTTTAGATTTGCCCAATCACGGCTCGGAATCTCGCAAGAGCTGAGTACAAAATGTTATTTTGCTTGATTTATGTGTGTGAGAGATACCCTCTATCTTTCTGTCTATTAAAAACATTTAAGAACATTTTCCTTGCTACTACTCTGGTTACAGTGCAAAATATGACAGTAGGAGCGATTAAAACAGAGCTAGTTTTTTTTCTGTTGAAAGATTATTCATAAATATTATAAAAAAATCCGGGTTCCTAATTATAATTACGCTGTGATGTTAGGATTTTTACTCACTGTTTTTTATTGTTGTGTGAAACATGATTAGTTTGCCCCTGTATAAAATGTTAAAATACCTAAAGGCGAAACAAATGTACAAACCTATTTTTCTTTCTTTCTCTCAATTTATACCTTATTACAAAGATGGCACTCGTAAATTGCAAGGACCAATATAGTCCTTGCAATTTACGAGTGCCATCTTATATAGTGTACTACATTAATGAAAAGCTAGTATGGGCCTGGATTACCACGAATATGTACTCATTACAACATTACAGAATGTCTCTCTATCTGAGTTACTGAAGTTTGCTTAAACTCGATATTCATATTGTCAATTCACGTGATTTTTTATAAAACTTTATAGATGTTTTCTAATGCGAGTGGAGGCAAAGTGGTGTAGTTATTTTAAAATATAAAATTTCTTACCAGCCACAGAATCCGGTTCGTCCAACAAGGCGTATATCTCGGCTAAGAACGGCAGTTGTTCCTGCATCTTTTCGTTCCTCTCATCCATGTACAGCTCTATGTACTGTAGCGCCCGTTCTAACTCGCCGCAAACGAAGTTCCCACAGGCTATCGTTAACTTGTCTTTGTCGGCACGGTTGGCGCAGTGGTTAAGCGATTGACTGCTGCGCTGCGTGTCGCGGGTTCGGTTCCCGCACGGAACAAATATTTGTATGACCTTCAAGTAGTTGTTCCGGGTCTGGCTGTTTGTGTATGTGACTTTAAATGTTTGTAAACGCACCCACGATACAGGAGAAATTCGTAGTGTGGGGCAACGTTTTTGTAAAAAAAAAAAAATGAAAGTTGTAATATAATGATATTATGAATAAAATAATAAATAGAAAATATACATAACAATAAAGGCTATTTGAATTACAGAATGCTTAACTGTCTTTAAAAATCTTAATATCCTAACTAATATTATAAATGCGAAAGTGAGTTTGTTTGTTTGTTACGCTTTTACGCTAAAACGGCTGAACGGATTGTAATTAAATTTAGCAGAAGGGTAGACCATTAACTGGGTTAGGACAAAGGATACTTTTTATCCCGATATTCCCACAGGATCGAGACGGGATCTTCAAACCGAGGGCGCAGTTAGTAATATTATAAATGTAAATGTCTGGATGTCTGTTGTACTCAATCACTCAAAAACAGCTGAACGGATTTGGATGAAATTGACACACAGATAGTTTATTATTATTAATCTTTATTAAATCAGACTACAATGGTCCATAGTGTTAGTAACAAAATAGCTTAGCCTATGTTAGTACTTAATAACTAAAACAGAACGGGTTCGGTTTGTAAGCGCCCACACTAGCGGGCTGTCTGCCCGGGCGGCTATTGATGTTGGGACTGTCACGCAGCCTGCGGAGTAGCGAGGCAGATTTCTTATGCCACAGTGCATCGAAGCCGTCAGTGCGTGCGTCTGCAAACATTGCCGAGGCACTACAGAAGCGCGGCAATCGCAACAATACCCTGAATGCATTATTGTATTGGATACGCAGAGCGTTGTAAGTCTTTTGGGTATATGTGAACCACAGGGCTCCCGAGTAGTGCTGTGCAGTATGCCTTAAAAAGGGTTATTTTAATTGCGTCTGTACATCGAGAAAATCTACGGGCCAGTATATTCGCCCTAACTGTCTCTTGGTTCAGGTACCAGTGCTTGAGGAGAAATACGAACTCCGGCGGCAGCGCTGTCTCTTCCAACTTTTGCCAGAGAACATCGTATGGGACAAGGTCAAAGGCCCTGGGCAAGTCAAGGAAAATCAAATAAACAGGTGTATTTCTATCCGTGTAATACCTGACAACGTAGTTCAAACTAACAATAGCAGTGTCCGTTGACAGCCCAGACCGGAATCCAAACTGGGCATCGCAGAGCCGCACATGCTTATTTAGATGTGAGTTAAGCACGCTGTCAAGGACCTTGGCTATGACGGTGGCGAGTGAAATAGGCCTGTAGTTTGACTTGTCCGATACGTCTGCTGTCTTGCTTTTGATCACCGGCACCACCAGAGTTCGCACTAGATCCGGCGGAAGATGTGAATGACATAGACACAGATTAAATAATAGTGTCAGCACCCGGGGTAAGTGGGAACCAGCATACTGCAGGTGCTCAATGCTGAGTCCGCCATGCCCAGGGGATTTGCCTCTTGTCATCTTCTTCACTATGTGCCTTCTCCTTTGCAAGAATTACAGTGGACTACTCCGCACGCTCAGGACCAGCACTGAACACCCCGCATGGCGGCCCCAGTGTCGACTTAGGATTCAAAGTATTTGTCGCTTTCCAAAATCCTTTGAAATATGAATTAGCATGGTCTTTGGCTAATAAATCCATTCTAATTTGTTCCTGGTGTTTTTGGCACCACTTAAGCTTTCCCTTAAAGATCTTCCGTGCCATCATCATGGCGTCAAAAATGGGACCAGTGGACGGTTGACCGTACCAACACCATAATTTGAATTCTAACTTGGCATTCCTGTGTGCCTCGCTCACATGCTTGTTCCAACCAACCAGGGGTTTTCACTTATCACGATTTCTTTCATACGTGGCAGTAGCACACGAGCATAAAATTTTCACAATATCACTGTATAAATTATCTCTTTATGACAATGATCACTACAATATTTGCCACAGCAATTTTGTAAGTCTACTATGAATTACACATATTTTCATAGGCGATACACTGGTCTTCATTTCTCTCTCCCCATTGTCAGGCTGATTATCAGTGATCGGAGTAGGTAGATTGATTTTTGGTACTTGTATCATAAATGCACACAAAAAGAATAACATGGATAAGCCATTTTTCCAGAAAGCAATTCCGGTATTTCCGGATTCAATTAAATATTGTTAATGTTGGCAGTGATATTATTTTCACAACACAGTAACAAACAAAAAAGCGCACTCTACGAACCGAAGTAAACGAGTGAGCTACCAGGCATGTCGTCGGCGGGCGTACGCATTGTTTTGATAACCGGCTAGTGCACCACCCATGATCCTTTATTCTGATTGGTCGTTGGGTTGTGTCAAATAATGACTGCGTGCCGTTAAAAAAAATTATGAAGAATATAATATTGCTCATTTTAATACAATTACTACCTAAGTTCCGGTTTTTTTTTAATAATCAATCAATTTCGGAGGAATGTCCATATTAATATATACGTTTCGGATCAATGACCCCAATTCAATCTACCTACTCCGATCACTGCTGATTATACCCAGCATTAACACATAGGATATTAGAAGTATTGTTTCCGTGGGATGATTTCCGACATTCACACGGGCGAAACCGCTGGTTAAATTGAATGAGTTTTTTGAGTTTTGAGTATCATGGCAGCGCGAGTAAAACCGTTGACTCGGACCGACTTAATAAAAAAAAAACCTTGAATGTTTACGAAGATGTTTTGTGCCTAATAAGTTATATTGTCTGAAAGAGTAATTCCATGTCAACATGCACGATTTTTTCGATTTTTCGTGTAGAAATTAAAACACTTTCCTTCTCACCGACCTAAACGGCCATAGTTGATTTACTGAATAAAATATCTTTCCCTGGGTCTAACAAAAGCCAAGAATTCGATTTGAGCGGCGCACTGCACCGGCCGTGATGTATGGCCACTTTATAAGCGAATTAAAACAGCCGCCACGTGACTTATGACGTCATCATAGCGGCCATGATGACACATACCTCATACGTGTCCGAAAATTAGTAGGCGGTTAACTATTAAGTGACAATTTAATGTGGCGTAGTGATAGTGTATGTCATTTTTGGTAGATTGGCTTTTTTAACTAATATAATTAAATTAGTAGGGCATAATCAAAAGGTATAAATAACAAAAAACTATATTTAGTTTTTCATGTTTATTCCTGATCATCCCTAACCACAATATTCACAGCTTCTTCACTGCCAGAAACTTCTCTTTGCAAGTTATTATAAACTGCAGCCATTGCAAGATGTCTGCATGCCTCACAGACAAAAAGGATAATACTGTTAATACATTAAAATGATTTATTAATATTTCGTGACCAATGTAATAGATGCACTTATATGCAATTGTAACTTGCATGTTGTAATTTATAACATTTAGGTAGAAGCTCAATATTTTGCTTGTATAAAAATAACATTTCTTAAACCTTCTTCTTAAAACGTATTTATTATAAAACTTTAAATAGCTACATATTTCATAATCATGACTTTTCATAACATAGTTCGCTTTATAACTACATACAAACATCCTTTTTTCAACTAGGGTAAATAATCTTGTACTATCCTTATTATACAGTTATGCAATGAAGAAGTATCACTATCTTTTAACTTAAATATCCGCCAGAAATACTTACAATTTGAGGGTATACCCAGCTATACGTTAAAGCAGTGACTCACTGCTTAACTTAACTCTCGAATCAAGTGCATTTGCACTTGACTCGAGAGTTCTAATCTATTATAATAATCTATATAATTGTTTAGCCAAAATAATTAAATGTTGTCGAAATTATAATAATGTTTATCAAATTTTTAACAGCCCTATTTAACATCCCACTTGGCACAATACTCGTATTGCGAATCTAACAAGAATGTGTCCTAAACCGAGTGGGAAGAAACCCCCCAATTTATTAACAAACAAATGAAGTAGTTAATAAAAACGGAACGTCCCATAAAGTCCGTCTACTAATGTCCATAATTTAATTAATTGAATTGGAAGTGGCGGCACGAAGGGGCAGAAGGGGGAGATAAAAATAAAAGTAACGCCCAATAAAATATTCCAATTATACTTCTTAACACGAAGAGGAAAATCCGTCGTCAAATAATTTTCATTACTTTTAATCAATTCGAAAGCGGTGTCCACATTTTTCCACTTAAAAGAAATTACTTTTGCACAAAGCCATTGGTGAGACGTTATTTAGAAAAGTAAATAAAAAATACTGAAATCCAAAGTATCTTAGTCGCTTTTCCTTTACGTAAAGATTGGAACGTAGAAGTCTTGCAACGGATTTGCTCCTTTCTACAGACTTGAGTTTTTGCCTTCCAGCGATTTTTATTCCTTGCAGGAGATTAACTCTATTATACAGAGTACACTCGGAATCGTTCGGTTTATTCCCAATGTCAATTTTTTTTTTTCGTATTTTTCTTGTAACTTAGAAGAGGTAGAGAAGTTTGTTTAAAGTTAGTTTTACTTAGTGGTTCTTGTTTTTGTTCAACTAAATCTCGCCGTTCGTTCTTCAGTTGAAGTTGGCTGTTAGAAACCCTTGATATTGAACAGTATTTTGCTGGGCTTCAAAAAATGGCTTTAAAATTAATGGCTAGCTGGCTAGTTTCACAAAATCAGAGAGGCAAATTTAGTTTTTGACATAAAACTTCTAAACAGCATACAGTCCGCCTCAAATAGATAATTATAGTCATAGACAATAATTCATTTGATGGTCTACAATCTGTAGTTTCCACAATATTGTATAAGTGTTTAACATACAAAAAAATATGTCTTGTTTTTTTATAGACAAATTAATTTAGGTAATTTTCTTTGTTTCTTAAGAGAAAGAAAAATATAATTTGTCAGGAAGGGCTGATTCAAAATGATCTTATAAAATGAATTGGCGATTATAATCTTGACATAGACTTTAGTTAAATATCTATTTATAAGGCAGCGTTAGACGATTAGATACACAACAATAAAATACACAACAAATATCCACTATCACTGTCCTATTATGCCACATCTAAAAACAAAATCGCCTAAAAATATTCTTGACCGAAAACAAAAAACTATCTACAATGCAAATAAGAATATAACGATCTACACTGCTATAAACAATGGTGAGCCCTTCCATTCATTTACTCATTCTCTTTTTACTTGCAAAAGTAATTAATTGCTAGTTATTCAGGGGTGGACATTCTATGGGATGTTAAAACCCTTTAATTTTTCTAAAGCTTTAATAGCGAAGAACTAGATATTTATTTAAGACAACCGACCAGATGGGTGCCGTCTAAGTAAATGAACTAAGAACATGGATGCACAACATGGATAGAAAGAGACAGAAGATCAATTCGATTTTCTGTTTGGAAAGCTAAAAAGTCAGTCGTAAGCTGTCGCCTGTGGGGTGACCTAGACCCGACCGATTTTTTTAAATTTTACAGTATAAACTTCCTGTAACTCTTAGTAGTGCCTGAGGCTAATCTTTCTTCATTATCATCACCATTCTCCTGTCCTTATCCCAATTTAGGCTAATCTATCGTATGGCATTAAAAACAGATTTAATTACGTAGGTGTTTATGTAAATAATGAGGATGGATGGTTTTCATAGGGGTAAAAATAGTAGAGTAAAGCATCCACTGATCGCGGCAAATGCAGATAAACTTCTGCAGATAACTAGTTTTGAAATTAATTAACTTATTCAACAAAATAGCGCTTAACTTATTTCAGTTACTAAAACATTATTTTTTTTTACCTAAAAATAATGATGTTTTAGGCACTATACGAGATACATTACGGTTCGTTTTTCGAGTGGACCTTTTTAGTTGTAATTTCAAGATGCACTATAACGAGGTCTTTCGCTCCCAATTGTATATAAAATAGACATCTCTCGTCAGACTGAAGACTTACGTAAGACTAAATGAAATTGCTAACGTTAACAATTGTTTTAGTGCAGAGCTAGTCAAAACAAGACGTATCTACCTACTACGATTTTCGTTAGTAAGATGGTTCGGAGCTTACAAACTTAGGAACCCTGTAGGTAGTGGAACGTTATGTTTTTCGCTACGACAGAAGAAAAACCTTTTCATTTTGCGGTTATTTTGCCGTTACCTACAAAATAATTTGATGAACTTTTCTTTTCTCTTTTATAACAATTTTTCATTCATTCTTTTATAACTTTTATATATTAATTTCGGATACGCTGATTAAACCGTTCAAATATGAATACTTTTAACATAATCACCTCAATACGAATTCTCTAAGCCGTGTTATACGTTTTAATCGTTGGGTGCACCGCGACACAGAACGAGCACCAAACACAAGCAGCTGCCGCGACCGCAACACTCGGAAACACGAGTGTTGTGTGTGCCAACCCTGGAATCCACTATTTACTTGAAATATCCCACTATTTACAATACATTACACATGTAGATGTATTATGTCGCCAGATCTTTGAATTGACCATTTCATGAAATGGCCAGCTAACATTGACCATATCATTTAAACGTCAACGTTTAATGATATTATGTCAGTCAATGTTTGGCCATATCATTAATGTAGGGTTCATGGGGGTTTCATGGTGTAAGGTGAAGTAAAAATAGTCAAGTAACTGCGACCAACTTGGAAGTAGCACCCGCCGGCCGCTGCCGCGGCACCGCTTGCTGCGCTCGCTCGGCTCGCGCGCGGTTGGTCACAGTTCTAACCTAACCTAACCTATTTGATCGGGGTGCCACATTAGCGGTGTAAATTTTTAATTTTTAGAAACTTATTTTAAGTGCTATGTTGCATATTTAGCCACATCATGAAGTAGTCGTGCGCTTAAATGGTCATATCATTAAACGTTGAGTATTCAATGATCTGGCCAGGCCACATCATGATGTGACCAGTGGATGATGTTCATTTCATGAAATGATCAATTTTAAGATCTGGCCACGACATATACACAATACAAAATAAGCTTTATAATACCTACACATTTATTTTGCATTATTCCAAACACAATTCGAGGCTTGCATGCCCTGGAGGACACGGTGGAGCATACGGTGGAGGTCTGCCCGACTTGGGCAGAGCATCGCCGTGTCCTCATGGAGGCGATCAGTGGCGGGGATCTCTCACGGCCGGCCCTGGTCCAGGCCATGGTACGGAGCGAGAGGGCATGGGAGGCCATCACCTCCTTCTGCGAAGCAGTAATGCTCGCAAAGGAACGCGTAAGGGAGAGGCAAATTTCGCGCCCTAACGCCCCTAGCCGCCGCAGGAGACGCCCTGGGCGTCGGGAATTGCAGGCCGATCCCCGGCCACCGTAGGCACGGGCTTGCGGACGGTGAGCAATGGGTAGCTCGCTGACCGATGAGGACCAGGCCCGGGTCAACGGCGCGTTGTGTTCCACGCGCGCCTCAAAGAAATGTCAGCTAATGAAGGGATGCGATAGGACCGATGCTTGCCGGGGTTGCGGGAAAGTCCGAAAGGGATAACGTGGCTTCTGGCAACGTACAGGCAACTGAAGGAACAAGGGTGGGTTTTAGTCAGTAAGAGTCTGACACGGCCTCCCGCTCCAAAAAAAAGGTTGCATGCCCTGCACACATAGCATAACCAACTAGACACAGAAGACATGAAAGACAAATTGACAGATTTTTTAAATTAGAAAGACTTCTACAAGGCGATGGCACATATGAAGGTAAGAAATTACATTTTATAAAGCTACGAGCTATCAATTACTACAGGAATTAGAGCCATTCATGTCGGTATTCAAGAGATAAATCTAAAATATGTATGATTTCTTCCACCAGGGATTTGCTGGGGTCAGGTAATGTAGCCACAACAGTGAACTAAAAGTGATAAAAAGAGGTCTGTCTGTTCTTCTTAGAGTAGAGATAGAAGTGGTAATGCTGCTCGTGCTGGACGATGTCCATTGTCTTTAGGAAAGTCGCAAAGTTATGGAAAAAGCGTACTCATTTCTAATAATATCAAACAGCGATCACCAATCTGCCTGCCAATCTTGGTGATGTAATTTATCAGTTGCATTGGTGGCTCATGCTCAGGTGTAAACATGTACGTTCTGGTGTTATTCCGAGCTCTAAAAAGTATTCACTTATAAACATGAGATCCGTTAGAAAGTCACTTCAGAGATATACACCTATTTAATTATTCTATCTGTAACAGCATTGAACAAGCTGCTGTGTTATATAAAACGTAAAAATAATTTGCATTAAAAAGAAATTAAGTGTGTTTTTCTTCCTGCCAAACGGTAACACATACATTTACATAGTAAAATAACGATAGAACAATATTTTCACAAACTTTCTTATTTCCTTTCTGAAAGCTGCCGCGCGTTTTAGAAGCTCCTATAAGGCAAAGTGCATTCCACACATAAAAATGCGATACAACAAATAGTAAATAATTTTAAATAGCCCGTGAAGTCCTGGGCATGCCTCCGTGCTGCCAATCTGCCAAGCTGCCAGCCTGCCAGAATGCCAGGCAGGCCATATCCCATTCATTCTGGCACAAAAACTGGCGGTATAAACACTGTATGGAGTTTGGCAGAGCAGCGAATGTACGAGAAAAAGAAGAACGTGTTGTGGTGAGAGGCGTGTACCGAAACGAAATTATTGGCGCGAGTTGTGAGATACAGCTTTTGTAGACGCTTGTGATACCGCTGTTGTTTATGTTTATCTTTTTTATTGTTTGAAAAAGACGGTTATTATGATTTCTTTAACATTCAGACGTAATCAACTAAGGAATAAGGATCAACTCAAAATAAGGTTATGTATGGTTTCTCTATCTGAGTTAGTCAATAATTTTGTGTACTAATCAATTTTATGTTATTAGTTGAACTTTTCAAAGCGTCAAATTAAATAATAGCCAAACTATATTTCATTATAAACAAAGTAAACATCGGAATTGGATTCGGTCAATGATTGAATCATCACCTGCTCCCGCTTACACTTCTCAAATACACTACACGCTAGACCCAATTCCAAATGTAACTGCAGTGCTTGGCAGAGCCGAGTGTTCACAGAAATTATAGTCGCGTATAAAATACAATTTATTTATTAGTTCCATTGACGTTTATACGGGTGAACGCCAAATCACGCCGTAAACACGCCAAGAGCAGCGCGCAATGTACTTACACTAAATAAATCGCGGGCAAAGTTTTACCGCGTCCTGGAATGTGGGCCGCCGTCTATGCTAAAGTTTGGTGAAGGTATATTGGTGGAATTTGAACGAAATAGGACTGGATAGAGTTTGAAAATACCATTGTCATATTTGCATAAGTTTAATACAGTTTTGTTGGGAATTAATACTTCTGATTTTTCTTAGTTATTGAATTTTAAGTAGTTTCAGGTGTGCGAGTTTTAGATAATCAAAATGCTTCATGATCATTTAAAACGTATTTGCAAAATTACCCGAAAATATTTCACTTGTTTTTATTTTAAAACATGCGTTTTCAGTTCGTTTAAAAATCTGTAAAGAATACAATTCTTTAAGTACCTATTCTGTACACGCGAACGCTATTGAGAAATATACATTTTTAACGAAAGAAAGCATTAAAGACATATGGAACTTAAATTTGCACAATTTTATCGAAATTCTGAAATTCTGCAGCCAAATGAGCCAAATCTTTGACACATGGTACTGAATGCGACAACCTTGCGCCACAGAATAGAAAAGAGACCTTAAAAGTGTTGTCTCGTTGTTGCATTCGGTGTGTTTAATCAACAGGTAATTTTACACTGTGGTCGAGTTCTCGTAAGTCTATGGAGGTACATTATCGTCTCATATCGTGCTTTCTCGTCGATTAGATAAGCAAATGAGGTGAAAGAAATGTATTGTGTGCGAAAGAGACAAAGAGTGGGGCGAAGTAAGCTGAACAAATGACTATTGATTATGTTGATTTTGTTTGTGTTAAACACCTGAGATAAAGTCTCTCTTATTTTTGTTCAATGTTGCTTTCTCGCATTTTCGTGTAAGTGCTTTGATTTAAATAATGGAAATATAATTATTTCACTTCCATTTTGCATTTTAGAAACTTTTCCCTTCAGCTTAACATTGATTGCCTATGCTTAAAGTTCAGAGTCTCATGAGCTTTTGCATATAATCTACTTGGCGCAAATATAAATATTAATGACACTAATCGATTAATCCGCAAAGCTTTCATGTAGCCACGAGCCACTCTAAGCTCATCGTTAAAATTGTATTTACTCTGTTAACAACCCTTTTTTTTTTTTTTTTTTTTGGGTGGGAAATTATCAAATAACTTCTCCCGCTCTGGGTGGAGCGGGAGGGCGTGTCAGACTCTTACTGACTAAAACCCACCCGTGTTCCTTCCGTTGCCTTTACGTTGCCAGGGGCCACGGTATCCCTTTCGGACTTTCCCGCAACCCCGGCAGGCATCGGTCCTATCGGACCCCTTCCGTTGTGCTGACATCTCTTTGAGGCGCGCGTGGAACACAACGCGCCGTCGACCCGGGCCTGGTCCTTATCGGACGGCGAGCTACCCATTGCTCACCGTCCGCAAGCCCGCGCCTACGGTGGCCGGGAATCGGCCTGCGATTCCCGACGCCCAGGGCGTCTCCTGCGGCGGCTAGGGGCGTGAGGGCGCGAAATTTGCCTCTCCCTCACGCGTTCTGCCTCCTCCTTCGCAAGCATTACTGCTTCGCAGAAGGAGGTGACGGCCTCCCATGCCCTCTCGCTCCGTACCATGGCCTGGACTAGGGCCGGACGCGAGAGATCCCCGCCGCCGATCGCCTCCCCGAGGACACGGCGATGCTCTGCCCAAGCCGGACAGACCTCCACCGTATGCTCAACCGTGTCCTCCGGGCGATCCACGCAGTGATGACACCCGGGCGTTTCCTCCCGCCTGATGCGAAACAGGAACCTCCCGAAACAACCATGTCCGGTGAGGACCTGCGTCAGGCGGAAGGTGAGGACGCCGTGGCGCCTCTCTAGCCACTCCTCAAAGAGGGGACTTATCGCCGCAATAGTGGCGTGCCCAGCACTGGGTTGCGACAATCGCACTCTCCATGACGCCATGAGATCCCGCCGGAGCTCTGTCCGCTGTGCCGCGATTTCTCGCGGCAGCGGAGTTACGCCCCGGCGTTTCGCCTCCTCGCGCCACTCCCAAATATGCGCGAGGGCTTTTGCCTCCAGATCCCATGGCGGTAATCCGGCAAGGAGGCTCGCCGCCTCACCGGAGATCGTGCGGTATCCCCGGACCAGCCGGGTGGCCATGACCCTCTGGGACGCGTTCAACCGGCGGGCTGGCCGCCGCCTCAATGAACGCGCCCAAACCGGTGCCCCGTAAAGGGCCATGGACCGCACGACCCCCGCATATAGCCTCCGGCAGGAGGCGTTTGGACCCCCTAGATTGGGCAGGAGCCGCTTCAAAGCAGCCCCGGCCCGCTCCAGTCTGGGAGCCAAACGTCGGAAGTGCTCCACGAAGTTCCACCGGCTGTCGAGGACGAGTCCTAGATACTTCATCGTCGACTCGACGCCGATGTGAACTCCTCCTACCGTTATTTGGGACCCCAACGGTGGCGCGTTCCGAGGACCATGAAAACACATGGCCTCGGACTTGTGCAGGGCCACCTCGAGTCCCAATTGCCGGATTCTGTCCACGATTGTCGCAACCCCGTGTGTCGCTAATTCAGCCGCCGCCTGGTGCGACCTCCCCTGCGCCAGGACCAACGTGTCGTCAGCGTAACAAACGACGCTGACGCCGCTAGGGAGGTCGGCGCGCAGCACCCAGTCGTATCCGATGTCCCACAGATGCGGCCCCAGGACCGATCCCTGTGGGACACCGCACGACATCTCTTGCCGGTTCCATTCTCCCTGGTGACCGGGGTAGATGACGGCCCTGTCCGTCAAATAGGCCTCGACCACACGACAGAGATAGGTCGGCATCCGGTGATACCGGAGTGCCTCCCTGATGCAACTCCAGGGCAGGGTATTGAAGGCATTGGCGATGTCTAGAGACACCGCCAAGACGGCCCCACCCCGGGCCACAGCATCCCCCGTCGTGAGGGCTCGCACGCGCATGATGGCGTCCACCGTAGAGCGCCCCCTGCGGAAACCAAACTGGCTCTCCGCTAAATCCGGCCCCTCCCGCACCAGCCGCCCGACGAGGCGGTCTGCAATGACTCTTTCAAAGAGCTTGCCCACCTCATCGAGCAGCACGATGGGCCGGTAAGCGGACGGAGAGTCCGCAGGGCGCCCCGGCTTCTTGATGAGGACCAGTTTCCCCGTCTTCCAGCGAAGTGGGAACTGGCCCCTCTCCAAGCATGCGCTTAGGAGCCCTCTTAGTCGAGGCCCGAGAGCCTCCAAGGCCAGGACCCAGGCTTTCCCAGGTAAGCCGTCGGGTCCTGGGGCGGTATTTTTGGCATTCAGCCTACGTACCGCCACTCTCATCTCTACCTCGGTCACCTCCGGAGCATCGTCGTCGTCGTCGGCGGTGTGATCCGCATCGGGCACCGCAGTAGGCGGAGCCATGGGCGGGGAGGCATGTTCCCCTCTCGAAGGGAACAGAGCGCTCACCACGTCCCCCACAAGCTCTGTTAACAACCCTAAAAGACATTTGTGGTACAAGTCTAGTCTAAACCACAAGCGTTCTAATAGCCTCAATGTAAAATGGAATCTAATTCGAGATTCAGAGCAAATGCACCGTTTGTTTCAAGGACTAAACGAATATGTTATAAATCAATCAAATCGTTTTATTTCCAAATCATACAATCCAATTTGTTAGTCATTAAATACACATCTTAAATACGTTAGTGTTAGTACATAATAATATTTTGCAAAGTTTGGTCATAATTACTAGTAATGTCAAAACCATCTAAAAGAATATTACAAAAATGTTAGGCATATTAAGTAAGTAAGTATTATTGTAAAATAATGCGCCTCTATTGTGTGGTTTTATTTTCGTCTACTTTGGATCACATAGCGGTTGGTTTTTCTCGAGTTTATTCAAAGGTTGATTATTCATATTTAATAAATTATCTATGTAATTTTTTTCTGAATAATACTATACTAAACTTTACTTATTATAAAACTGAGCAAACAATAGTTTAATTTAACAAATCACTTTTTGTCTAGTAGATTCTGTAAAGTTCATAATTATCGAAAAAGACTAGCCCAAAAACATTCGAATATTTCAAGAGCATACGCAATTTTGAATCGATAGAAATAAACATTATCTCCATAGTAAATGTGCTAGCGCCAATAGCCGCCAACGCCGCTACGTAACACGATGGTATGTGGGGGGGGGGGGGGGGGGGAGACGAGTGCAGCCAACTATAAAACATTGCGATAACACTAACAGACTGTTTAGACTGGACAATTTAGGGACGTGACTGGGGAGTTGGATACCTGTGACTTTTAGGTATTTGTACGTACAATTACGATGCATATTAATGTATTATGTACTGAGTGTGCAGGCTGCTCACTCTTATTTCCATTGTAGATTACAAAATGCACATATAATAAGCTGCACAGTGCCTGAATGCCAATATAAAATGTATCGTGCACATACAGCTACATTACAATAAAGAACTACGCGAGTGCTACGCCGTAGCAGTAACCGCTACGCGAGCTACGTTTTCGTAAGAAATAAGAATTTTAAACATTCATGATTGTCAACAAAGGTACTTAGAAATATCCCATAAAATTGCCTTACAAGTCGTTTAAGCATATTTTGTGGTAAAAAAGCTGTAGTAATAAATATTTTCTGTTCTATAACATTTCTGTAATATTTATATTGGAAACCCATACAAATGTATCAAGAATTAGATTCGTTGCAATGTCGCCGTGCCGCGGTGCTCCGTCTTACATCACTGTAAGCCGTGATCGATAGCTGCACCTGTGACTGATCGCCCAGCTTGTTTGTTGCTACGTATTCTTGTATTGGATATTGTTGAGAAATTGTAGCGTTAAAATAATTTTATTGTTGTTTAGTTGGATTTTTCGTATGAGGAATTTACACTGGATTATAAAATTCGAGGAAAGAGCTATGCGTAGGCGAGAGTCTAACTATTATTGTTTTGAAATTTCCATCTAATGCGTACTGATAAATACGATTTTAGCCTTTGCCACAAGGCAAAAAGAACATTTTTGTTATTAATTGGTCCTTAGGTGCTAATCTTTGTATTTCTATTAGCTAAGTATTTCACGTTAGGGGATGCCTATGTCCAGCAGTGGACGTCTTTCTGAAATAATGATGACGATGATGATGAAGTATTTACCAATTACTAATACTACTGCTTACTAATTAGTGTTAAGTTATAAATATTACTTTACAAAATTATAGACGCGTGATAGTTTGGTTCGGTGAGAGATCAACCCAAGTTGCCATTATATTATGAACAATTTGATATTACTAGCATTGTCATAAATCAAATAAGTTAAAGTCACTTTTCATGTCTGCTTGTGTGATTGTTCTTCTCAACTCCGCAACGGATTTTGATGAGGTTTTGACCATCATTAATATAATTTATTCCGGAAAGCTTATGTGTACAATATATTCATATTAAACTTACATATATTATGAAGAAACGATGTTTTGTTAAGTCGTAAAACTGTTCGAAGCAGGGGCGTGTCGCTAGTTGTACGAATGGCCTGCTTCACTATCTCCGGATAAGTCTCAATTGACTTTTTAACGGATATTTTTTACAAATTGTGTTTCATTTTTTAGGGTTCCGCAGTCAACAAGGAACCCTTATAGTTTCGCCATGTCGGTCCGTCTGTCTGGCTGTCTGTCTGTCTGCGGCTTAGATCAGAGACTCTTAGCACTATAAAGCTGTAATTTAGCATGGGTATAATTTATTAATCACGTCAACCACCAGGTAAAATAAAATAGGATACACATACACACACATTACATACATACATATACACAGGCACATAAAGTGGAGATGATTATTTTTCGTCATCTATCCCATGGTGTGGTTCGTTCGATAGGTCGTTCAAATATATTACACATTTTTTAGAGTCAAGTGTCCCCTAGTCTCGTGCCAGCTATTTGTTGGTTGGTTGCATGGTTTTGGATATGTGAAAAAATTCATAGCAGTAGTATAAGAACGAAGGAACTATCACAGCTAAATAGGATTTACAAGTTAACGAGGAATAGTTGACCAACTTAGATTTGCAGTTGGAATATATGGGAGAACAAGTTTTTAAACTACAATGTTAAGTTTGTTCTTGGGATTAGCTCATGCCATCTACGGAATCCTTCATTGTGTGTAGTCTGACACGCATTCAACCGGTTTTTTACTTTATCTTGAGATAGCGCAGCCAACTTAGATTCAGCAAAACCATTATCTTTTTCTTATGTGGTGGCAGATACATTTTCTGAAAGATTATTTTTAGAAGATACAAACATATTCCTGTCCACGTGCCCCACTATTGATCTGATTGACAACCTTCTTGGTGCAATCTATTATTCGACTTATACAGCAATAAAAATGCTGTAACTGCTATTAAGAGCGACTACAAGATGACGTCAACAAGTGCTGTTCTGTTAGAACGACGCATTAAGAACAATAAATAAGACCACATTAATTAACTGTAAAAGCCATTAACAACATTAGCGTGAAGACACACCGTTCCCTACCGTATTCAAAAGGCGGCCGTTCTAACCATTTTACTAACGATTAACGAAACTGCGTGTGCTGCTATTTACTTTTAATAAACCGTTGGGTCAGGACGTGTTGATTAGGGAGAGCGGATATTTATTTATTGAAGAATACGCAGTTTTGAAATTGCCAAGTTTCACATCACCTTCACTTTTATTAGTAGTACGGTAGCCCGCATGTCAGTGGTAACCAAACCAGTATAAGCTAGCCTCGTATTCTATTACGGACACTATGCAGCCAAGCATTTTATAAGTTGGAGGATTACATCGCTGACAAAAATGCTTGGCTCAACGCTGGTCCTGCTCCAAAAGGGCGCATAAACTTAGCATTCGAAAATATTGTTGGAGCTGCTGAAGATTGTAAAGACTATCTTTAGATTATATAATTTATTTATTTATTTAGTATATAAATTCAATCTCTTAGTACAGCGCGTGTGAGTACTATGTACTTTTTTTTTTTTTTATTTGTTTTCGTGGTGAATCCTTCAAAAGGCACCCGGTCTTTGGGGATTAAACCGGGGAGTGTGGGATTCCTACCTCACTAAAACCACCCCGGTGGTCACCATCTGCACATGTAAGGGGCACCTCTTAAAAGACCAATCCGGAACCCCCTCTGTGCAGCGCCTGTCAGGGCACAGGCGCAGGCGCAGGGGTTTCGGCGTGTTAGACGTCGAGGCGGTTGCCTTCCCGACGCCTTCTCCTACGAGCGGGATCAGCCCTGTCACGATCCCGCTCGGCAGCCTTCTTCTGAACCATCACGGTCTCACAGAAGGAGGCCGCTTCTCTCCAGTTCTCCGACACCGCCAGCATAGACCCTCCGATAGTACCTTTGTCACGTCCGTAAAAAAATATAATAAGTTACCTGCATGTATTAAGAATTTAGAGAAATATAATATATTTATTAATAAATTGAAAATCTTCCTAGAAAACAAATGCTACTATATTATAGGCGAATACTTAAATGATAAATTATAAATATGCAATAAATAAAAAACTTAGCCATAAAAATAATTAAATCACATAACAAAAATAATAATATATAAATAAAACTACCTAGGAATTATAATAATTAAATCACATAATAAATAAATGAAAGAATAATTAATAATTTAAAAGAAAATGGTTTCTTTTTTAACAAATGTTACTAAATACAAGTACCTATATACTGGTTATTTGACTTCCTACCTATAATAACACCCAGCGTTCTTCCTCCTCTCTCCTACTTTAGATTTATGCTGTGCCCGACAGGGTCCATAATTGAGACTTATGTAACTGTTTCCCTACCAACTGTATACATTATGGTACGCAATAAATAATTGAGAATTGAGAACACCCTGAATGCATTATTGTACTGAACACACAGAGCGCTGTGTGCCATCTGCGTATATAGAACGACTGGACGGTACCTACGCTATAAACAGTGTAAGAACATTGTGTACTTACGTACCGTAGCGAGTCTGTGTACCTTCTGTTATCCGCATACAATGTCCCCACCCAGCCACTTGAAGTAAAACTTGGAGTTTGTTTAGTTCTCCGCTTTCCTCAACTTTATTATCGCTTACAATGTTTGTGCCGCGAATATTGTCTAAAGCTGTTATGTCGTATTGTGTGCAAACAGTGAGGTGTATTGGTTGCTTCGTTTTTGTTCTACAAATTAAGTTTGAATTTCTGAAAAAAAATATTTTTGTTGTGGATCTACCATTAAAAACGCACAATCGAAATAGGATAAACTCATTGGCATAATAATTCATTTTTTATTTTTTCTTATGTTTCGACTAACATTTAACTCAAAAATAACTTGAAGTACCTAATCTCTCCTGATTTCTGTACAAGCACCAAAGCAATTTTATTATTTGCTAGCTTACCCGACAGAGTTGTCCTGTCCAAAATGCAGTTCTTTTCCCGGATTTTTTTCAAATTTTTCTTTCCTTGGAATCTGATTCGGACTACTACAAACATTTTAACAAAAAAAAAAACAAATCGGTACAGCCGTTCTGAAGTCATGCGCTTACCAACGAACATCATTTAATTTCTAGGGTTCCGTAGTGGACAAGGAACCTTATAGTTTCGCCATCTGTCTGTCCGACTATCTGCGGCTTAGCTCAGAGACTGTTATTACTAGAAAGCTGTAATTTGGCATGGGTATACATATTAAGCACGCCGACAAGTGGTTAAATAAAAATCATATTTCATTTTTTAGCCCCTGACGCAAAAAGAGGGGTGTTATAAGTTTGACCACTATGTGTGTGTCTGTCTGTGGCACCGTAGCTCTTAAACGGGTGAACCGATTTGAAAGCGGTTTATTTTATTTGAAAGCACGTTTTTTAGCTATGGTTCTTAGACATGTTTAATCAAAATTGGTTCAGCCGTTTGACAGAAAGAGAGAGTATCAGCTCTTTTCTAGTTGATGAATTAGTTGAATGGCTGTGAGCGCCTTTCACAGGTCTAATCGATTTGAAATTTGGAATTCTGTTACTTCAATGATATTAGAAGAAGATAGTAACCTTTAACTAACGAAATTAATAGGAAAACTATCGCAGCTAAGTAGGATCTACAAGTTAACGACTAATAATCGACCAACTTACATTTGCAGTTGAAAAAACATGTTCTCCTATATATTCCGTATGGAAGAACATGTTTTTCAACTATAATGTTAAATTTGTTCTTGGGATAAATTCATTCCATCTACGGAACCCCTCATTGTGCGTGGTCCAACACGCACTTGGCCGGTTTTAGTATACAGGGTGTCCAAGAACCTGGCGTCCAACTGGATTCCCACGATGCCCCAAGTTCTAACAGTACTCAGAAAAATATTTTAAAAAATCCACCCCATGTACTTACAGAATTATACTGATTTCAAAAAAAAAGGGGAAATGAGCACCCTGTGACATACTTTTGAATGCTGTGACTGCTAATGCTGATAATTTCGATATTTCTTGGAGGTTTTGTAATCTAGGGTATTGCTGTGTCTAAATAGAATGTAAAAATAATGTACTTATTGTACCATTTTAAAATAAAATATTATTTTAACTAAAGGTGATATGGAAAACTATTGAATTTCGCAACTTTGACCGACTGTAGTGTAAAAAAAATGTACCAAAATAGTATGGCAAGTGACGTCAAATTTTGACGCGTTTATTCCTCTTTTTAAAAAGGTATAATACTTACACATTAATTTGAAAAAAAAAATTTTTGATAATATTTTTACTCAACAACCCAATTTTTACGATGTCTTACAGAATTCTTAGAAAGAAAAATTTACGACGAATTGAATCTAACCTCTAAAGAATTACTATTGTATGCTCATAAAAATAACAACAGGCCTCTCAAAAAACAGGTTAGACCGTAAGGGACGGTATGTGCATGCATCTCACCATAGTGATTCGTTATTACAACAGGAGGGAGCAAGACAGAAACTATCTTTGCGATTTGCTGGTTCTTCTTTATGGTACCCCATTATTCAGGTAAGAGTGAGGGAGAAAAAGGTTAGAGGTGCGAGTGAGATAGATAGTGACGCTATCTGGGATCGTGCTATTTAGGATAACAGTACGGTCAGTACGCGTCACTGCCTCCTGCCGTTACTACGCACCTCTCTCTTATTGTTACCATTGATCACGTACTACGATTTAAAGCTTTGTTTATTGGACTCGATTACTCTTTGTGCTCTGGACTTTGAAACGAACTCTTTACGACGACCTTTGCCTGTGTTTGGACAGTTTGTGTTTTGTGTGTGCTACCATGGCGACCTACACTCCGCAAGAATACGCAAATATGCACTACATTTATGGAGAATGTAGAGGTAATGGACGAGCTGCAGCGAGACTTTACAGAGAAAGGTATCCGAGGGCTACGCGATATCCCGACCATCGAGTTTTCATTAATGTGCACAGATCACTATGTGACGGGCGGTTCCCCAATCAAGTAGCTGGTGAAGGACGACCCGTAAATGACTTCATACGCGATGAAGTTTTAGAGGCGGTGTCGGCAAATCCAAGCATCTCTGTGCGAGGAATAGAAGCTGATACGGGGATACCGAAGAGCACAGCACACAGTATTCTCCAAAAAGAAGAATATCATCCGTACCACGTACAGCGAGTGCAAAGTCTTTTACCTCGAGACTATCCGAGCCGAGTCGCGTTTTGTGAAACAATCCTGCAAAAACATCGAGAAGACGAAAACTTTATCGACAAAATTTTGTGGTCAGATGAATCAACATTTAAGAAGGATGGCTACATGAACCTACACAACTTGCACGAGTGGCATGTGGAAAATCCGCACTTGATGCGAGAAGATAGATCCCAGTACCGGTTCAAAGTGAACATGTGGACCGGTATTCTCTGTGGGAATATTATTGGTCCATTTGAGATGCCCGAGAATTTGACTGGCGAATCATATTTAAATTTTCTTCAAAATGATTTGCCAAACTTACTAGAAGAGACCCCACCAGATATGTGGTTCCAACACGACGGCTGTCCAGCACATTTTCGCGTATCCGTTAGAGAGTTTTTGGACGAGCAATACCCGAACAGGTGGATTGGGCGATCAGGAACAATCCCGTGGCCAGCCCGCTCACCTGACTTAAATCCGCTGGATTTTTTTTTCTGGGGAACTATGAAGGAGCTCGTTTATGCGAAGCCCATTAATGACATCGCTGACCTTCGTGAGAAGATAACACAAGCAGTGCAGGTGATACGTCAAAAAAGTTACTCGCGAAACATAAAGCGGTCCTTTTTAAGGAGAGTGAGAGCTTGTATTGCCGCGGGTGGTCAACATTTTGAACATTTATTGTAATAAAATATCTTTAAACTAACATTCTTTGCTTTTATTCTACTGGGAACCCATCTACCTGTGTGTATTTCCTTCTTGCTCACTCTTGGAACCGAAGTAAATAATAGTAGTAACATAACAGTTTCTAAGATAAGAAAGGGTCCGACAGTTACCGTTAGTAGGTAGGCACTTCGTAAAAATTGGGTTGTTGAGTAAAAATATTATCAAATTTTTTTTTTTCAAATTAATGTGTAAGTATTATACCTTTTTAAAAAGAGGAATAAACGCGTCAAAATTTGACGTCACTTGCCATACTATTTTGGTACATTTTTTTTACACTACAGTCGGTCAAAGTTGCGAAATTCAATAGTTTTCCATATCACCTTTAGTTAAAATAATATTTTATTTTAAAATGGTACAATAAGTACTTTATTTTTACATTCTATTTAGACACAGCAATACCCTAGATTACAAAACCTCCAAGAAATATCGAAATTATCAGCATTAGCAGTCACAGCATTCAAAAGTATGTCACAGGGTGCTCATTTCCCCTTTTTTTTTGAAATCAGTATAATTCTGTAAGTACATGGGGTGGATTTTTTAAAATATTTTTCTGAGTACTGTTAGAACTTGGGGCATCGTGGGAATCCAGTTGGACGCCAGGTTCTTGGACACCCTGTATAGACAAGATATACTAATTACATACTGATCGTTTTTGTATGTAAAATAACAACAAGCTACCAATACAACCAAACCAAAGCATCAAAATAAATTAATACTCCCGTCGTCTCAAATGAGAAGCAAACATTTGATGCCGATACTGAGGTCTGCTTCGCTCCAACTCGTAAGTCCTCGGGCGGTCCCGTAATCCACCGTAAGAGGATTGACCGCGCTTTAACTAGCCACCTTTATGACGCGACGCAATTTATGAATGACTTCCTCAGACGACTTCGTGCGGCTCCCGAGACGGGAAATTCCTGTACAAGTAAAATACTTAAAAGTTGCTGGCCACCGCAATAAAAATATACCATTTCCTTAAAAATATACAGCATCAGTGGCAAACCTAGTTGGAAAACTTGTAAATGAATACTATTCATTTGACACCTTTACTCGCAGGCTCACAAAAGAGGCATTTCTAGTGGGTTCTTAAGCAAATGCACTAATAGAGAAAAAGTTTTCCTGTCATTTTATTTTCATACTGGAACATAGCAATGCTTAGAATAACCACAGCAAACAACTGAATCTAAACACCCGCTTATCTCTTGCGCCTCAAATCCTGTATAACCTTAGCCTAATAGTTGAAGACATTTGTGAGTAATTTAAGGATTATCAGGGCTTCTGGTAAGTGTCTACAAGTGTTCACGAGCCTACGACCAGCTATACGAGATACTACTGATAAGCTATTAAATTAAATAGTGTTCTTATTGATGTTAAGCATTGTTATGAATCGGTCAGTAGGGTTTTGTAAAAATGGAATTTCTTGAATGAATTTAACAGCGTTAAATAGTCATTAGAGTCCTTGAAGAATATAATTATCTAAAATCTACCTGATATTTGGTTTGCTAGTTGAATAAAAGCTATATACTTTTTTTTGTTTCATTTCTACCTCTTTGACTCTGATCGCCAGAAGCAGTCTTAAGGTAGCCAGCATTTTGAAGAGAGCCCCAAGAGAATTATTTATAAATAAAATCTGAGTTACACAGAGTTTTAATTTTATTTTTCCAGGTAAAACAAAATGTTTTACATTTAGAATTTTCCAACATGAATTGATTTATGCCGCTTTCATTTTGTACTTTTTAAAAGTAAAGTTCAAACGTGTCACGTGCCAGCTCGCCAGAAAAAAGAACAAAGGAAAATAAAATTCCACACTTCACTCGTGACTGTCCAAAAAGTTTCAATTCAATTCTAACTCAAAAAGGAGGTCAACTATTCGCACAACTGGACACTGACACTCACGAAATAACTTCACGATGAGTGCATCAACTGCTCATTTCATGGTTCCGTACCTCAAAACGAAAAACGGAACCCTTCTAGGATCACTCGTGTGTCTGTCTGTCTGTCTGGCTGGCTTTCCGTCTGTCACAGCCTATTTCCTCCGAATCTACTGGACCAATTTAGTTAAAATTTGGTACACATGAATTTCTGTGACTCAAACATGGACGGGTCACATTTCGGGAGCAAATTAGAAAATTTAACAGTGTTGTAACGTTACTTTCTTATAAATAAATTAATGACAACAATACAATGTGAAGCTGTCCGTGCTAGTGATGCGCGTGATCGGCGTATCTGAATGCGTGATTGGCGACCGACCTTTGCTTGACCTTCGCGACACCGCCGTGATAATTTCACTCATGGTGACCAACACATTCAAACTGATACTACGGGCGAAGACGCACACCTACATATGTGGTCTTCATCATTCTTAAAGAAGGCAACAATTTTTATTGACTCCTATTAGTCAACCTTATTAAATTCTGTGTTTTCGTAACCCAATACTGGGTAAGTGTTGAACAGCTAATTATGTTTTATATTGTGTGTACCTACCTGTCTAAGTCAACTTAGGGCGTGTGCCTATTTGCTCATAATCTGCTATTTTTGTAAATTATTATGCCTTCTGCGTAATTATTTCTATATGCAACCTATTTGCCATTAGCTCTGCGCATTTTATATATGTATTTACATTGACTCAAAATGTGCAAGTCATGTCGTGCTTCTCACTTCCATTCCCTCCATGTAAACTCCGTACTGATTGTGACATCCACACACCACCTTCATTAGCGCACAATTACATTTCGCTTTGCTTATGCTTTGGTGTCACAATCAGCGGAGATGACTATTTGGACATTTTGTGACACGCTGGACGTATGTTCCCGGGTCCATACCGGCTTAACAACATCTCCTAAGTTCCGGCTAACCATCCAAAATTATCGGTGGTATCCGTAGGCTGTGTTACGGGCAACCACCTTCCGGCATATCCGATTTCCGTCGAGCTCCGTGCCGGGTACATATTTTACCCGCGTGCCCACGTCGAGCTATCTATGGGTCAGGCGCGACCAACCGTCGACCGTCACCATTCTTGGGGTCTGCAGCGTGGCACACCCGCTGGGTCATCGTCGCACCAGGCTGAGACAGGAGAGTACTGCTAAAATAGACGAAATTTAACATGGGGAATGTTAAATTTTCATCTATTTTCTTAAATATCTTTAAAAGTATTTATTTAAAAAAAATATAAAATATATAATTGAGATACTTGCAACAAGCCCTTTCATTTGATATGTCACACTGTGACGGATAGGGTCTCCCTCATCTCCGAAACAAATGAGCCATAAAAATTGAAAAGAATACAGAGAATGGTTCTTTACTCATAGATTACAGAAAAAGCTATAACTAAGAAGTCTATGGTCTTAAAATAACATGGTAAATCTCTATAGTGTGCGAACAAACTTAGATTTGCAGTTGGAATGTATGTATAAGAGAACATGTTTTTCAACTATAATGTTAAGTTTGTTCTTGGGATAAATTCATCCCAACTACGGAATCCTTCATTGTGCGTGGTCCGACACGCACTTGGTCGGTTTTTTGTTTGAGCCGCAATTCGAACATTGTGAACTATCGGAACGATTTAAACACGACACAGCGTGCATTTTATAAACACGTCCTTTGTGTTGCAAAAACCGTTTGAATGTGGAATGATGTTAGTGTTCAATGGATTACAAAATTTGATGGATGATTCGTTAGATCTATACATCCAAATTTTCCAGAATATTGGTCTTATGGGCAAAACCATGTGTAGCCATCAATTTTTTTTTGGTTAATCTTTCCAAGTAGTTATTTAATAATGTTCGCTAGATGTCGTTTAGCCTAATTGCTTGGGCTAACAGGTCAAAATGCATGCAATGATAATCCAAACAATTAGAGTCAATCTTCCGTTGTAAACGAAGTTTTCTAGCTGCGTTTATCTGGAAAAACTACGCATCGCCAACCACTTCAGGCTCATCCAAATCTCTGAAGCATCTGAAGTTTCCAGCTAAATACCCATGAAACTAATTAATATATCTGTGAGCAGTAATTGGGGTTGGCAGGCGTCCAGCGTTGCCAATCACGTAAGAACACGATCGGTACAAAAATTAGTTTGAGACTCTTGATTCAACGTGTCTGATACTTATGTGAGCCTAGTACTAATTGGAAAATGGAACCGGCGACCTCCCGTAGCGGCGTCAGCGTCGTTTTTACGCTGACGACACGATCTGGCGCAGGGGTGGTCGCAACAGGCGGCAGCCGAACTAGTGACACGCGGGGTTACGACAATTGTCAAAAGGATCCGGCAATTGGGACTAGAGGTGGCCCTGCACAAGTCTGAGGCCATGTGTTTTCATGGTCCTCGGAATGCGCCACCGTCTGGTTGGCGTCGAGTCGACGATGTAGTACTTAGGACTCGTTCCCGACAGCCAGTGGAACTTCGTGGAGCATTTCCGACGTTTGGCTCCCAGACTGGAGCGGGCCGGGGCTGCCTTAAAGCGGCTCCTGCCCAATCTAGGGGGTCCAAACGCCTCCTGCCAGAGGCTCTACGTGGGGGTCAAGCGGTCCATGGTCCTTACGGGGCATCGGTGTGGGTACGTTCGTTGAGGCCAGCCCACCGGTTGAACGCGTCCCAGAAGCTCGTGGCCATGGTCCGGGGATACCGCACGGTCTCCGGTGAGGTGGCGAGCCTCCTTGCCAGATTGCCGCCATGGGATATAAAGGCAAAAGTCCTTGGACACATTTGGGAGTAGCACGAGGAGGCGAAACGGCGGGGCGTAACTCCGCAGCCGCGAGAAATCACGGCACAGCGGACAGAGCTCCGGCGGAATCTCATGGCGTCATGGAGAGTATCGCAACCCAGTGCTGGGCAAACCACAATTGCGGCGGTAAGTCCCCTCTTTGAGGAGTGGCTAGAGAGGCACCACGGCGTCCTCACCTTCTACTCTCGCGTCCAGCCCTGATTCAGGCCATAGTACAGGGTAAGAGGGCATGGGAGGCCGTCACCTACTTCTGCAAGATTTTGAGAAGTGATCTGGCAATATCCATAGAAATTATGTGCTGTAGACTTGATAGTAAAGTATATAAAGAAAACTATAAAATAAACACCACATAAAAATGCTAATCATTCTTTATTTTAACATAAGAATTGATTAAAAACATTTATCAGATATAAAACTGTCTCTGAATCACTGATTCCCTTATGATTGACCCTTGTCACCTACTGACACTTTTCTGCAGCTAAAAACAATTTTGGAACCCCTTCAAGTCCACGTAATCAACTACGCACTAAACTGTCGCTATCACGACATTACTCCCCTTTATTGTAGCCCCCTCAATCACGGGTTATACGCTCCTACAAATAGAATGGTCGTTTAAGACGGTCCTAAGGATGCCAGCTTTTGGTCCTTTTCGCCGCAAAGATTGGGACTTCCGTAATTGTGACGTAATAAAAGAACTCTTTGTTTGATGTTGATCGCATTTGCGAAGTTGTTCAAGACTTAAAAGTTGTTGTTCAGTGATTAAGTGGAGAGGAAGTCACCAGTTAAGATTTTGGACAGTGTTTGTAAGACCATTGTTAATAAAGGAATTTGATTTATGTGACGTGCACGTTGGACTTTAACAGATTTATTCACATGACTCAAACTCAAAGCATTTATTTAAATTTACAGGCACTTTTGAATTCCTCGGTTTACTCTTGTTTCTTATGGTGAAACATCGTAAAAAAATATACAAAATACAAGCTGTTGCAGATGTTGTGGATGTCGGAAAATATCCCACGGGAATGTATGTGTTTTAAATTTTTTTTTATACCTAGATAAGTATATACCTTTTTTTTACACGGAACCCTAATTCTTTTTCTAAAAATAGAAGTAGCGTAAGTTACTCCTTATAACAGCTGTTTTGGAGATTAGGCGGAACAAAAATACAATTTTTATATACATATTTTCATAAACATTTAGTAAAAAGCTATTATTTTGACATTACAAACAGACAATCAATATAAGATATATATGTATTTGTATATATATATACAAATATCAGTCTAGAATATGACAGAAAGTAGCGCATATTCGTAACTGTCGTCTGTATTATTACAAATACACAAAGAAAAGTAGCCGATATTATATTAGATATTTCTGTAAGACCGACTGCCGCGAGGAAGTTTTCAGTATTTTTATAAGTTTACACTTTTTTCTATCTTAGATTACTATTGAATTTTTTTTCAAGAACACTGATCATTAATACAAAACTTTTTAAAGGTATTACAATAGATTACGGTAAAGATTGTTTACTCTCCCCACAGATACCCGTCTGTAGATAGCGTGTAGAGAGTCCATTAATAAGTATTAAGCCATCCTCATCCTCAACAGAAATAGTGCTCACGTTTATTGGTAGTAAAGGACAAATTATTTTTATTAAATAGCTCGTTTTAAGTGGTAACTAACAATACAATCCATAAATTGCCCCTAACCACTTACGATGCATTTAAATTATTTTCCTTTACTACATTTTTCTTTATTAAATTCTTTGACACAAATGTATTACGACATAATCAATCTATCTCAAATAAAACACATTTCACTAACAACGTAATGATACCTGCATTATCATAAATGTTTACGAAGCAGAGAGAATAAAAATATAAAAATCGTAGCAAAACCTAGAAGTTTATTTTAATCCTAAATAGGGATTAAAATGACTTCTAGGTACTTCATTAAATACATTTTTAAACATAGCTATTAATTCAGCTTAGGAACATGCTAAGATTTTGTATGGACATCAAATACAAAATTATTTTTAACATTTACTTACAGTATTTTCTAGAAAAAAAAAAAAAACAAATACTTAACCTAACATTCTTGGTTAAGAATAATTATTGTAGTATGTAAAGCTTGTCCACTCTGAAATGACGCGCCCCACTACCGCATTTACGCACACGGTAGTGCGGATTTCTATGGGTCCTCAACGCAATTTTAATGCCTAAATTATTGAGAAATAAAACAAAAACGTAGTACACATACCTAAAAAATAATTAATGTTGAGTATATAATTTTCAACATTAGTATTTCGTCGCCTTGGAGGGTAATGGGGCTATTCCACAGAACTACACATCTGAGTTAAGGACGTTTAAAAATAAATAAAATATAATCAGTTATCACAAAAATAATAATAAAGTTTTATTTTTATTCGTGATAACTGTGTTACTGTACGACATAAAATCAATAAAATCTGAATATTTAATCGTCAACTTTTTGATCTATGTAATAGGGCTTTGTTGTTTTAGCCGTACGTGCGACGGGGCATTCATGTCTTCCTTTGTTTTCTACTGTAGAGGGGACACTATCGCATTCCATCTATGAATATCCTGACTCCATAAACTTTTGATTGATGGTTTCGATCGGCTTTACTGTTTTTTAATTTAAAAAGACTGCGGAAATAATAGTGTTCCGGTTTTGGCCAGAAACAGTATCAGAAAATAAAGTTATTTCTTTTACCTCAGGAGCCAGTCATGATAAATGCATCGAAATGCAAGTGGCAATCTCCGATGCACCTTTAACACCCACTCCTTCATGCCACATATATTATAATGTGTAGCCGCAGAATCTCCTAAATTATACACTGTAACATTGTATATCTTTAACTTTCTTTTATAATACACCTGACCAGCCTGTAAGCTTGGAGCTAATAGTATATTTCCAGGTCCAAAGCAAAGGAAACAAAGCCAGGATCTACTTTCGTAAGATTTTTGTTTCAAACTTTATGCTCTCTCGCTTCGATTTTACGAATAATATGTAAATCATACTTTTCTTTATGAAGTTGCTGCTCATGCTCTAGCCTATTCTTAAATTGAATACAAAGATCACATTGGTCCTTCTTAGGGCGTTAGAAACCGTACCTAATTAAATTCGTTTGTAAAAATAGACTTGTAAAAATTTACCTTCTCAAGAACAACTTGACGTTTTTTACAATACCTACTCTACATAGTCTAAGTACTTTGTAGAGTAGGTATCGGTAACTTTGGTTGTCGCTTTTAAGCCCGAAGGCAAATATTTTCTCTTCGTCGTACTACGACAGTAATGTCAATAATTAATATCAAATATGTAAGTCTGCGGGACTTACATATTGGATATTAATTTCAACTTGATAACTCCACGCGTTCCTGAGAAAAAGGGTCTTGACAGACAGACAACGAAGTGATCCTTTATGGGTTCCGTTTTTTTCTTTTGAGGTACGGAATCCTAAAACTTACTTGCATACTTGGAAACTTTGAGTATCTCCAAATATAACTCTTAGAACTCTGAGGATCATTATGCCGTCATAATATTATTATGTCGTCATAATATTGGTGGTCATGAGTTCTATGAGTTCTTACAATTTATTATAGACCACGGAATAATTGCTTTACTTGTAATCACAATGAATTTAAACGGCATACAGTAATTGTTGACTCTTATTGAAACTACACTAAAATTTATTGCCAAATTAATAAAAAAACCCTGGATACTTTCATGACATCTGTTTATTGATTTATTGACTAATATAAACTATGGCACTTTCTCAACACGTTAATGCACTTTACTCCATTTCGCAAAAATGGCTTGGCCCTCCAAGGCGACGATTTTTGAGACAATAGTAAAAATAATACATACACCCTAAAAAAAAAATATTTTTGAATGATTTTGGTAAACATAATGTCCTATGGACCTAATAATGTAATACTGTTGCTACTTACGATAATGTTCATCAACACTTTTAAAATTATATTTCTGAACAAAATGTTGTAACGGACTTAATGTAATAAAATCGTTGCTACTTACGCCAAAGTTTTATTTTATTTTAAATAATACATTTTATGTTGGAAAGGATTTTATTTTTATTTTTTGTATGCGCGTTACACCGTATAAATGGGACAGTTATTTAGATTTATGACGTTGCAAAAAACAAAAACAAAACTTGAGCTATACGACTCAAAGTTTTACTACTATGCAACTTAGTACAAAACAATTTGACACTACGATGTCAAATTCTCTCAAAACTCCTTCATTTTAAGAGATAATAAAACAATAATTTCATTTTTGGTGTCGGTTAATTTCAGAAGCGTTCCTGAATGAAACAGTTCCAGGGCTTTTCTGTTTATGCATTAGCTTTTTTTTATTAAGCTGCACAAAGAAAAAAAAGAATAAACAAATATTTGATTAAATATGACTATCAAAATGCAATTATTTGCAATATCTAAACCTGGGACGGTAGCTATGGAGTTACCATACTCACCAGAATATGGTATTTCTATAATTGCTAATTAGCAGGATTTTGGTGGTAGTGGTTTCATCGTTTAAACTATTAAGAGACTTTTACTAGCTCTTTTTATAGAGAAGTATTACAGGACAAGACGTTAATTATTATTGATAGCTCAGTTCTGTTCCATCAAATCTAAGACATTTTGGAGAAGCAAAATCCTGTCCCTTGAAACACAAGATTATTATTCCAAACTGGAGCCAGTACCTAGGTATTTGTAACATGTTTTATATTAATAAATATGTATTTGCTTATTTCTTGTGTATGACAGTTAAATTAATTCACTATGTATACGCTTTTTGGAGAATTTAGCTTCCATAGCAACATTAAGTCACCTTCAAATCACAAAATGTCTTAATTGTCATATTTTAATGTCATTACTCTTGAGACACATCAAGAGTAAATATTTGTGGATTAGTTAGAAGTATAGAATACGAGGATTATACGTAATCCAGGTGTAGAGATGATCGAGTCTAATGCAATGCCATAGGTTACAGATGATGCTAGCATGTGTAATGAGCATTATATTATGGTGATGCTGACGACAAGCATGACGACTGCGCCGGCTACTCAGTTATTCGAAGAAGTTCCTCTCAAATTAGAATGTAATAATATAAACTCAAACTCAAACTCAAAGCATTTATTTCAATTAAACCATTTACAGGCACTTTTGAATTGTCAAGAAGTCGGTCAGTCAGAAATATGAAGCTAGTTGCCCATTTTTTTTTTTTTTTTTTTTTTTTTTTTTTTTTTTTTTTTTTTTTTTTTTTTTTTCCAAAGCCAAAAAAGCAAATCCAAAGCGTAGTAGGTACCTATGGAGAAGAACGGGCAAGAAACTCCACGGACACTCTTTTAAATCAATTTTTTTTTTACAAAATATTGGTTACATCATTAACGTTGAAATAAAATGCTTTATTTAATTACCAAATAAATGCGCGGCCTCCCCAGCCTGAATATCTTCACAGGTCTTAAATTCCTTTGAACCTTGCATAAATATAATAAGATATTAGGTATTGGCAAATATATTTTTAAAAACCTAGCCTAGTACCTAATATTGAAAACATTTGTAAATGACATCACGACTGACAGTTATGAGTTGTCCAATTAAGACCACTGACAAGTACTGTCAGTGATAAAGCCACGCATTTACTGGACAAATGTCCCACGACACCAGTCGCTCGAAACATCGGCCGATGTTAACCAATGTCTCTAGATATCTTGCCTCACAACCTTTATCATCGTTTTCTTCTTCTTCTTAAAAAGAAAGAAAATACGTTTATTAGCGGCAAACATGACGCAAGGAAAAAACTAAACACGAGAATAACAAATTGGAGGAAAATATGCGTCACATCCACGCAAAACGGCCATCGCTCAGCATAATGCTCTTCTTCTTTTCGTGTGGTTAGTGCCTAACCTGGTGTCAGAGTTTTAAAGCCGACAATGGGCCTCGTTTTTAATATTGCTAGATATATCTAGGGACACGTGTCGTGGGAAGCTTTATGCGTGCTTTAGGCCTGTCCGGCCGTGTACAGTCTACGACAGAAAGCGATAGCGCGTTGGTTAGCAGTTGCAAGGCAACCATCGTCCATATTATTTTTTGGACGTATCCCTAGGTCGCATTTTTGGTTTTCTTCATTCAAAAGCGTTGTTTTCATTGATTTGCCTTTATATTATACTATCTATGACCCGCAACGTCTGCGATCTAGGATGTAAAGTATAGCCTATGTCCTTACCCAGGGCACGGTACCCAGGGCATGGGGTTATCTGTGTGCCATCCAAATCTGTTCAGCCATTTTAGCGAGAAATTGTAACAAACAAAAAACAAAATTTCGCATTTATAATATTAGTTAGGAGGACGTTCACATTAGTAATAATAACAAAAGACATTTTGTCAATTATAACGAACTTATGTTTGATTCCTTTCCCCAAGTGTATAGAGTACAATAGGACATGAAGCTCTTCTAGAGGTCCAAAGTGTAGAGGGCTTAATATACAAAGTCAACTACTAGTGCCACTTTTCCCTTCAGTAGCCATTATTGGAACTATTCATTTCCGCCATTTTTGAATGCCATATACTGTTTACTCGTTTGTTTACTGCATAATAAACGCTTTGGTTTACTGTCATGGGGTCTGTTTATACGGAGCCACTTGCTTTTGAAACAACTTGTTTATGGCGAAATCCAATATTTAAAAAATATGCTGTGTTACCTTTTATCTTAATTTGACTGAGATCTAACTTTTGAGATTATTTTTATGAATGTACGCGGAGTCTAAATGCTGCAAATTACATGGCGTACTTACTGCCTTTCTTCTTTATAGATCGATGGAGAACAAAATTTCCAGTTCAATGGTATAAAGAGTGTACTACCGTCAAAATGTCTCTTACGACATTTGAAATTTCCACCGTCGATATGGGTTGTTGACTACGGAACCATAGCGTAACCGTAAGTACCTATCCGAATTTATAGAATAAAATTATAAACCAGTTTTGCTGTTTACACCGAGCGTTCGTCAATTGCAAGAGCGATTTTGATTGCATGTTGAAAGGATAGCAGTGGTATGTGCAATCTATGTTGCCTCTCCTATCACGATAAATAATTATGCTTCTTTTAGGAGAAGGTTGACGTCGGTGAAGGAAAATATCGTAAGAAAACCTAGACTTATCCATTTATTTATTTATTAGCTTATTTTTTATCCCTTTTTTTTTTTTTTTTGGGTGGGAAATTATCAAATAACTTCTCCCGCTCTGGGCGGAGCAGGAGGGCGTGTCAGACTCTTACTGACTTAAATAAGGTTAGCATTGTTAGGTGTAAGGGCCGCCTTTTGCGGTGAAAGCCTCCTCCAAACCGTTCCAGGTGGCTCTGTCCTTTGCCCGCCTGGGCCATAAGGTTCCGGCTATATGCATGATGTTGTCACTCCATCTTTTAGAAGGTCTAGCCTTCCTTCTTTATTATATATTGGGTACCAATTAGAAACAGTTTGTGACCATCTTTCGTCCATAGCTCATAGCAGATGTTCATCGCTTTCGTTTTCAGTTTTGTTGGTATGTGGCCTTTGAAAATTTCCTTCATAGCCCAGTATTTATTCCACGTACTCTTCACTCTGCGATCGATTTCTTTTTCTGTACAGGATTTTATTGAGATTAGATGCCCAAGGTAAATGTAGTCTGCGACGTACTCTATAGGTTTAGACTGTACTGACTGACTTATCCATACATATTTTAAAACAAAGTCCCCCGCCGCCGTCAACTCAAAAATTGCAGAACAGATTTTCAAACGGTTTTCACAAATTAACGGAATGATTCATGAGAAAGGTTTTGGTGTATAATTAATTAAGGTTTTGTGTTAATCGGCTGAAATATGACGATTACTATTGAAGATGTCGAAAAAATCATGCCGACTGGGAGATTTACGTGCACCACGTAAACTGTGAGAGATAAATAAAATTTATGTTTTACAGGATTGTACATCTTAAAAAGTTCAACAAAAAGTCCGCGATAGCAGATGCCTATCTTCTAAGGATGACCCATAATAATTTTATCTTTAATAAGAGTTTGATAAAACATTAATTTTATTTCCGCAGCTATTTTGATCGGTATCATAATTTATCCTTATCCAATAAAATATGTTATTTAAATTGGGCATTTAATTTAGATTACAATATACATCATACCATTAAAATTAAAACTTTAAAAGATATCACAGATTAAAAATTACGCGTAACAAAATAATTATGGTTGACGGCAACGCGGGCGCAGCGGTAGTAGAAATCATGACCTTTTCCTCGGCTATTAGGTACATAATTTTGTAATCTCGGTAGTACGTTCACGTGAGATATTTTCCGACATCCACGCGGGCGAAGCCGTGGCCAAAAGATAGTTATTAATATAAGTCTGAAATCACTAATCCGCCTTGAGTAAGCGTGGTGATCAATGCTCATGCCTTCTCTGTATTAGAAGAGGCCTTTAGCCTGCAGTGGGACAATATTTAGCTGGTATTATTAGGAGACGGTTAAAATTTATCAAACTTAGTCTCATGATTTCTTGTTAGCCTGTTCAGCTATGCCCTGGATTTCGGACTATTGTAGTTCAAATGCACTACAGTATAAAACAGATCACACTGAGTGATATAATAATATACACATTAATCTTAGATTCATAAATTAGTTTCGCAATTATGATGTTATTATAAAATATCAAAGAATATTCGTATCCAAGAACCAAGTTCAAAAACACTACATGAGTAGTGTTTTTAAAATTTCTACTATCCATACTTTTTCGCATTCACAGATTATACTAAAAAGTAACAACCGGATAGTTATATTTTATCCCACTTGAAAAACCAGAGTCGTAATAATATATGTGTAGAAAAAAATATATACCTACAACAAGAGTTCAAATAAAATTTACGACACTCCGTAAACAGACAGGATACGGTAAATTGTAACATTTAAACTCAATTTGATACGGTTCCGAGAGAATTTTTATATAAAAGGGAGTGCTGAATTAGAAAAGAGATATTTTTTTTTATTCGTCAGGTCACATAGGTTTGAGTATCAGGAAACCGGAGTAAATATTTTATTAGTAGCTATAAAATATAAATATTTTACGGTGTCGTGAAGTGGTGTCGGTATAAAAAGTGCAATAAACTCGACACGTTTCCCGATATTATTGACGTCTATGTGAAGGAGGCTACTATATAGGAATAGGAATGCTCTTTGATTTTGACGCTCTCCTATTGGTTGATAAGGAATTTTTTTTTTTTTTCATAAATATGTATCAATCGCGTACTAAAACAACATTTTAGAGACACATTGATGATTTACGCATGATACCATTTGGTACCTTAAAATAATTTCATGTCTAAATAAATGCACATAATTATTATTGTGATATTACTTATACTCAGAATACTGGTATTTAGCTGTATCTGGTTAGACTGTAAAGAAGTCTAATCAAATAAATAAATAAAAATAGTTGGGAAAAGGCTAGACATTTATATTCAGAGCACAGATAGAGCACCACCGACATTACAAGAGAATCCTTTAATAGTGGACGGGACGCTGGCAAAATATTTAACAAGTTGAGCCCTTAAACCAGAGCATCACTAACAGCATGTCGTCCCCACATTGCTAGCACAAGTGCATGTTCAAGTCCCCTAAAACGTAACCCATGGTTCACGCCGGCCACTCTTTACGCTGCTTTATAGCCGGGGGTGGGCAGAACGGGCGCTATTACCATAAATACTGACACTATCTCAAATTTATGTAGCAGGGGATTAGTCATGATAAATTATGGCGGATAAGACTGGTGTTTTTTGGTGTATTGTTGAGCCTGCTGATAATTTAGTAACTAATTATTTGACTTTAAGATAACTAAACTATAGCTATGAATTAATTTACGTAGTTGTACTTCGATAGAATTAAACAATTATTTTAATTTTAAATTGATTAATTCTAAATCAAATATATTCATAATTTAGTTCTACTTAGTAAGTTATTAATGTCCAACTCACTTCTAGCATTTAAATAATTCTATACATGGTGACATTTGAATCACAGTTTTGTTAGAACAAACGTTGTTCAGACCATGGTCTACTACCATTCTACATATAACATCCAATAAAAAAAAACGTAATTAGTTTTGTGAAATGAAAAAAACACAAAAAAGACAAAGTTAAAAACGTCGGGATTATCGTTACTCCCTACAACACAGACACTGCGGTGCTCGCGTCTCAAAGTAGTTGCAGCGCGGCGCGCGGCACACGCACGTGATAGCATTGTCTACAGGGAAATGTACCTCCATAAACGAAATTTAGTAAGCACTTATTATTGTACGTCTTACTAGAAAATACCAAAGTTAAAAGTTAACTTCGGTAGGTATTTTATCACTGATAAGTGGCTACTTTAAAACAGATTTTTATGGCTTGCTATGGCAAACTTTGGTAGGTATTTTCTGGCTATGTACGATTGCACGACGCGACGCACCGTACCGACAACGTGGCGAGGTGGCTGACCTCTAATGTTATCAATATCATTTCGTTCTAGGTGCGAACTTACGGTAGGTAGGTACTATCAGACATGGTTTTAATTCTTTCCTGTAGGTACTAGGTACGGGTACCCATTGTATTTAACGTAACATTATTAGGTATTTATTTTTTGGAATATTACAGGAACAAGACAAAAACAAAACTTACCACAGAACTGGGTCATTGGTGGGTCGCCTTAGAGGCGGATTTCGGGTTAGCTCCATGTGCACCAAGACAACATTGACTCCAAGAGTATCTAGCTTTCGCCATATTGTCACCAGCAACTGCGTAAAAACGCACCATATCCAAACACTCCACTCCGAATAGATAGAACTCATTTTCACAAATAACGCACGTTGTGTGCCTGTGACGTAAGTACATCCGATGCATACGCGTCGCTCGCTCGAGAGATTTCGGTAGACTGGCTGCCGCCCGGGCGGCTCAGGTGGCAGTCAACAAAAGAAATGGGCGGAGCAGTACGTCGCGCGATCGCATGTCATTGGCTAATGATTTATTTGTATTTCGGCCCGCATTGGCCGGACAATTTTTAGTCCACGTGGACTCCTCATAACTGTTTTGAATGCCATATCGCTTACCGCGATGAGTACTTTGATGTTACGGTTAATGTTTGAACACGTTTGAGCAACATATGACTAATTTGAGAACGGCTAGTTTAGTTTGTTTTAATAACATATTTGATGCTATAGAATGGTAGTAGACCATGGTCTGAATAACGTTTGTTCTAGCAAAACTGTGATTCAAATGTCATCGTGTATATAAATTTAAATCATTTTTGTTATTTTTTCTACAAAAATTACTGCATTTTCATTCTAGCTTTACATGCAGAAACAGTGTCTTTGTCACACCTGCCTCAGTTCAAAGCGACAATACTAACTTTCTTGGAACTAATTACCACTTATTTAGCCCCGCAGTATCACGCACGTAAAATTCCATGTATTAACTATATTCGCAACCTACTTTACTAAAAGAAAGTAACACACCAAACTCGTTAGTGAAGCAACTTTGCTAGCGAGATGAAGAAAGTTGAGCGCAATGCAACGCTATAACTCAGCGAGAGATGATATAAATCATCGAGTGAATTTCGGCAACTATTCGTTGCGTGCTCGGTTTGTGATGGAGTTAAGGAAATGTACTGGTAGAGGAGATTTTGGGGCTGACCCCCAAATAGTTAAAGCTGTTCATTCAGCAGGCATAGGCTCAGACTTAAAACCCATCAGAATATTCAACTTAATTATTTCAAACTGTTTCAGTACTAACACTCGACACACTAAGTGTAAATTAAACAATACAAGGAAACGAACCAACCAAAATGGAACAAGACATTAATTACAACAAACTGTCATGGCGCCGCACAACATTCTAAGCTGAAATCTCACAAATATAAAGGGAAACTTGTTTTTCAGCGTAAAAGCTCTCTTGAAAACTGCAATTGTACGTTCCACGAGTTGAACTGCACGATTTAGTTGAAATGTTACAGCTAACATAACACTACGAATAATTATAAAATTGTGTTATACGCGTACGAATTTAATTTGCAAGTACGAATGTAAAGAAAATGAATGAGTTTGCGAAATGCTGCTTGATTAATTACAAGCTAGTAGTTATTTATTTAAACTTCTCGCGCACACTACGGTAAAAATGCGGATTTAATTAATGCCTTAGGCATTATCGACCAGTCAACCAAGGATAGCGAAGAGTTAAGATGGCAAATGCTCTGTTTGAGAGGAGATTATAATAAAAATAAAATAAATAAAAAGACTAGCTGCGCCCCGCGGTTTCACCCGCGCAAGTCTTGATCCCGTAATAATATTGGAATAAAAAATATTTTATGTCCTAATCCAGGTCATGTTCTACCCATGTGTCAAATTTCATCTAAATTTGTTCAGCTGTTTTAGCGGGAAAGCGTAACAAAAAAACAAACTCACTTTCGCATTTAAAATATTGGTTAGGATAGTAGGATAACATAATGAATATTATAAATAAAACAGGTACACGAGTACATAAATAGGTTATAAACTTATAATAAACGTACCTATATAATTAATATACCTACATTACAAATACAAATTCAAGGAAAGAGGTAATTGAGATCTACGCTATTTATTTTTAAAAGTTGTAATAGCTTTCAGTATGAAAACGTGTTGGGTTATTTTCATTAGATTCTTAGAACGCGACAGAAAGAAGGTGGGAAATACGAACTATTCTAGTAAAAGACGGTATTTCACTTAGGTAGTTATATTCACCCTAGACATTCAGTTACAAGGGTACTGCAAGGATCAATAACGTCACTGATGATCTCCACTCTTGGCAATAATTAGACTGACTATTTCACCGTTTAGCGTAGTAGCAGAAAAATAAAGTGAAATTTCTATTTCTTTTCTTTTCATTGGTTTTTATAAATTGAAGGAAAATACTCAGGAAATGATATTAAAAATATACTAAATAAATGCCAACGCCAAGCAACATCGTACTAAACAGAAAAATTGAAAGAAACAAGGTGCAAAAATATCTCTCGGCTGTAGTATTTGTCGATGGATTCGAACAATCCGCTCGTTGCAGTACCGTCAGCAACCTGATCAGCGACTCGATAACTAAATAACTCTGTATGTACAAGTTTACCGTGGACGGGAACGGAAACGGGAAGAGACATTGATACTAGTATCGAGAAATGCTAGGAGTAGCCGTAGAATTTGATAATAGTTTTTAGTCTTTACGTCTTCTATTATAAATACACAAATATTTATAAAAGGGCCAAAGGTCACTAGAAAAAAAAAAAAAAAATAAGTTTATTTGTCACAGAAACACGTGCATACAAAAAGATAATTAACTCGAGTAGAACAATAGATTGAAATATAAGCACGAGCACAAAAGAATAGCCGGCAGCTGCTGGCACGTCATGACTGTGACAAGAAGGCTTCCACTCAGCATGATGCTGTGCTATGGGGACCCACAACACAGCGCTGATTTTCAGTGGTCACCCGAAAAAGACGTACGGAAACCAAGTCAAGTTTAATGAATTATACATAAATAGATAACAAAATAAAATAAATAGTACTTAGAATATAATGCTACTATACAATCAATTATATGAATAAATAGACCGAAAAAAATAATTATGTGATAGATACATGGTGCTCACATATTTACAAACATTGTAAAAGATTTTCCAAAGAAAAACAATTAATAAGTCATTGTGGGAGCTACAGTAATCACAGAATGTAAAATGAATGTCATAAAAATAATAAATTATGTAATTAAATTAGCTACCAGTTTGATTTTGTCTAGACTCTAGATTGTCCTATGGAGCAGGACCAGCATGTTTCCAAGCAATCTTATCTTGGATATAATCCTCTAATTTGTAATATACAAAGTGTACTTTTAATATGATTTTTAAATTAAATTGCTAAATATCACAAGGTGTTTTGTAGTAACATTTAACACTGTGAAACAAAAGATGTGTACGTACTATGTTTGTACTTCAGATAATCTGAAAAGTAGTTGATCTTTTATCTTTATTTGTAGTATTAAAATTATATCTTATTTTATTACAAAGATGTAGATTTTTTTCTTACATAATATTTTCATAAATGAATTGGCAAAGTACCATCATAATATTAATCATTTTAAATACCTAGTTCCCTAAGACATTTGCCGCGGCGTATATTATAAATATTATAAATGGCTCTAATAGCTCTCTTTTATAGAATAAAGATGGATTCAATGTCAGCAACCCGACGTCACATTAAAATGCCATACGACATAATGCTGTGGAAGTAGCTAAACTAAAAAACATAAGGACCTATGGCTTATTATAAACATTTGGTGTACAATCATCTTTACCTTACATACAAAATATGGATATCCAAATTATGTACTATCACCCACAAGTTGATTATTTTGTTGCCACTACACCAGTTCTTTGCAGAGCAACTGATACAATATTTTAATAAAATATCTTTATTATGAAGAAACACCGCCCCACAGTGCGATCCATTTGAGACAGGATTACTTCAAAGTAGTAGTCACATATTGAATGCTACTTTGTTATACAAATAGAATCTATTTATAAAAAGGAGAAACTGACTGACTGACATATCAACGCAGAGCCACTACTACAGAGAAACTACTGGGACTAGGAACGTGAAATTTTGCACACAGCTTCCTTTTATAATGTAGGGGAGCACTAAGAAGGGGTTTTGAAAATTCATCCTTTAAGGGAGTGAAAAGGGGGGATTTCGTTTGTATGAAAAATCTTATTCCTTGAGTTAACAGACTTGAAACTTTTGCACGAATACTTATCTAAGTAAATCATAAAGGTTGTCATTTTTAGTTTTTCTAAATTACCCCCTAAACGGGGATTGGGGAGTGAAAACATGACATTGGTCAAAATGAAGATCCAAGATGGCGGTTGCGACAATCTTCAAATGTTTCGTCATTGATGTCGTTTTCATAGTTTTCGAGAGTGCTAAAGCCGACAGTGAGATCAAAATGTGAATCCAAGATGGCGAGTGCGAAATTTTTTAATTTTTTTGTCATGGGTGTCGTTTTCATAGTTTTCGAGTGTGCTAAAGCCGATAGTGAGGTCAAAATATAAATCCAAGATGGCGGCTTTGAAAATATTGGGTTTGTTTTAAATCATACGCGAGAAGCAACTTCATTCCTGACGGGGGTCGGACCGTTTTTTTTTCTCATAGAGGGTGATAAAAAGTAGAGTGTTCACCTCGGGAGCTACACTATTTTAAGCTCGAGTGAAATAGTTGTTTGCTCCCTGGGCAAACATTCTACAATTTTTTGGAATTTACTATTCTTTATTGGGCCCGGTTGGTGGGGCTGCAATCGAGGTTCAAGACGGACCGGCACAATTTCTGAGCAGTAACCTAACAAAAAGTACTAGGCTTGCATGAATTCACGATAGTATTCTATCATTATGTTATGCATCTAATAGGATTTGGATGAGGCAGACAAATAGTTTATATCCTGGGTTAACACATAGGATTCTTTTTATCCCGGTACTACGTTTCCATGGCTTAATTTCCGACATCCACGCGAGCAAATCCGCGGGAAAAAGATAGTACTATTACCTCCCGAGTCCCTTAGAAACAAATTCAAAGAAGTTGATATACTGACTCTGCCTTCTCTTTATATTTTAGAAAGTATTTTGTATGTTCGCAAAAACTTAGGACTTTTCAAAATAAGAACCGATTTTCATAATATAAATACACGTAATAGACATGAAATTTCGATACCCAAATTTAGATTAACTAAAACAAGCAAGTCATTTCTTATAAACAGTATCCGCTTTTATAACAAGTTGCCTAAGTCGGTTACAGAACTTAGCGATGGGAAGTTGAAAACCCACATCAAACGCGTCCTTATTAAGAAAGCATATTATAAAATTAAAGACTACGTTGAAGACAAGGAAGCTTGGCAATAATTCCTCCTGCGCATGTGGCTTCCCTGGTACCTGATTAACGGCAAATTATGTAAGAGTCTATTAACTGCTCCCAAATTACCATGTATACATTTTTTTTTTACATTTTTCCTTGACATAATCACCCTATTATTTGACATTATATACCTAAAATTTAATTTCAACTCTTTATTAGTGGCTTTTGTGGACATGATAATTATTCAGATTTGATACAGCTGTAATAGCAATCACGTCATTTCATTTAAAATACGTTTTTATTTTTATTCATTTATTTATCTTTATATAGATTATTTTCAATTTTGTGAATGAGAGAACGCTGTAGGCCTAGTGGACTGTAGATTTGTTGACCCTCATTATTCGGTTAAGTACTTGGTACTTGTTGAAAGACCTACACTGTCCTCCCATACCTAATAACACTGTTATTTGAAGATATTGTAAAAGCCCATTATTTTTAAAAGAGTAACCGTGGAGTTTCCTGCCGGCTCTTCTCCATAGGAAAAACAACCAATTGGAACCATGCACCTAGCTTCTGACGTTTCATAAGTGCCCATGTAGGTTTATATGAAATAAAAATATTTTGAATTTTGAATTTTGACATAAAATGGAAGAAGAGTATATTATTTTCATTTTGGTCTTTAGTTACGGAGTCAGAAATCATTTCGTTAGATTTATTTCGTCCAATATTCTACTATGGTGTTATTTTTATATGAATAATTATTTATTTGTCGCGGTAAAGCAATAATCAGGCAAGACAAATAAATCAACCGCCGTATCGAGAACGCCTGGAAGAGCTACCGGTCCACGAAGTCACTGATGAAGGGTGACCAATCTTTACCCCTGAAGCGTACACTCATCGACATGTGCATTCTGTCCATCCTTACCTACGGTGCTCAAAATCGGTCCCTGACTAAGTCTCAAAAGTTTAAACTCAAAGTTTCCCAAAGGGCGATTGGGCGTAGCGTATTAGGTATTAAGGTCAGCGACTGAATACCAAAATTGAAATCGCCTATGTGGTTAACAAGTCTGCTAGGCTGTAGGTAGTGGAGCTAGGCGGGCGTTATATGTAGGATGCATTGAAAGAAAGAAAATAAATTTATTTGACCCCGGAAAGATGGGCCGGAGCTGTCACGCAAAGGAACCTAGGAGACGGGCGTCGTCGCTGAAGGAGGCCGAAAAATGCTGGTGGGATGACTTAGAGGCGTTTATGGGAGATTGGCCGGAGAAGTCAAATGTCTCGCTGGTGGTGGCGTGTGTGTTGGATCGTTAAGTTCCCTTCAAAATGGTTGAGCTAAACGGTGCTGATCCATGCGTCATGTTCGTGAACGGGCGCCGTCAGTAGGGACTGGTCATCTCTTATCTGCCACGGCTTATTTTAATTTTTGAATTGTTTTTATCTTTTTATAACGGACGCTTTTTACGTGCACGTCTTTCTACATTGGTCTCACATGTATAATTTCAACATGAATGATGTAACCAATATTTTGTAACAACATTATGATTTAAAAGAGCGTCCGTGGAGTTTCTTGCCCGTTCTTCTCCATAGGAACCTACGCTTTGGAATGGGCAACTAGCTTCATATTTCTGACTGGCTGACCCCTTGACAATTCAAAAGTGCCTGTAAATGGTTTAATTGAAATAAATGCTTTGAGTTTTGAGTTTTGAAGACAATAGGCGGGGAAGAATGGAAAGCCGTGGGGAGACTTTTGCCCAGCAGGTGCACATAACAGGCTGAAAAATATGCTGTAATCGAAACAACCATGGAAATAGATTCATGTTTTATAATCAAGAATTAGTAAACATTGAAAACCTTCAGAAAATACGAAAAGAGACTAAAGTTTTCACAACAAAATAAACTACTCGTCTCGAAACATTAAGACCAACAATCATTCCATTATTTAGTAGTGTTAGCTACTTAGTTCACTGTTGCCCGGGCAATGGGCATGCCAATCGTGGAGGCTACATTTTTTTATCACTTTATCTCGATTAAATATTCAGAGGAAGGCGTAAAAATCGCGCACCAGTAACTACTGCTAAAGGGTTGATGGTGCACTAAGAGATAAGCAAAAGAATATTTTCTTATCTTTTTATCACAGTCCCTGTCGATTCATAAATAAAAACTCCATGGTAAATAACATAAAATCTACTTTTTAAAATCATGTTCATGTCGTATCCAAGGACCACATTTTTGCACAAGTTAGTAAAATTTTCTGTAGGCTTGCCTGGAGGCTTTTATTTAGATATTGTTTTCGTTTAGTTATTTTTGTTTCTGCCTGAGTACAGTTCTCGATGTTTTTGGTTGCTATATTGGCGTGTGCTAGCTGTCATATAGCTATTCATTTTATAATTTAAATTATTTTTTGTGTTGCGTAATGTAAATCATTTTGCAAACTATTATATAGAATCATTTTTTTTCTAACTGAACAGACAGCTGTGCTGCTGGGGAGTTTGTTGCGCCTGTTCTTCTTCTCAGCTAAAGCACTAGGAAGTGTTGAAAGGTGGGTGTTTTGGGGGACTGTCTTATGTAATTTTGACGTTCGAAAAGTGCTGATTCTCAGCCTAGTTTGAATAAATGACTTTTGAATTTGAATTGAATTTTGTAAAGACTAAAAACTACTAGGGCAATAATGCATCAGTAAAGGCATCGCATGTATTTTCCGGCCTCTGTTACTCATCGCTCAAAAATTATGTACGAGAATTCCACTGCTGAGACTCAGCCCTCCTTTCTGTGAAATGAAAAATACAAAATACTAAAAGTAACAATACATTTCGCGGAATGGTCAGTGTGTCCCCCATACCAATATGGACTATTAGAAGTCGTAAAGGTATCGGGGGTAGGCAGGAAAGCAGGTTTACGAGTGGCGTGCACAATGAGAGGCTCTATGAATTCACAACGTATCGGCCTGCGGATAATTTCAATACGCCTACATTTTTTTATGAACTTGCTTAGTTAATTAACAAAGCCACTCTACTACACCTAGCCTAGCCTTTTTTTTAGTATTGCGATTTGATTTCAGACTGATGGGGTTGGATGACATATATTTTCCAAAATGAACCATAATAATGATGTAGTATATCAAGGTAGTACATGTTTAATAGAGTTGTCAGGTACGTATGGTAGTACGTGCAACCGGCGTGCGTGTATGACCAGAATACGATGAACGTAAACGAAGCAAAAGGAGTATGTAAGGATCATAGCAGGTGGCGTTCCGTAGTTTCTGCCTACCTCCATGGGAAGAAGGCTTGAGTTTATGTATGTATATTATTATGTATCTCTAGGTTTTTAATACTTTTTAGAAAATTATATGTTAATATCGTTGATATTGGACCAAAATTAGAAGAATATCAATGATATAATAATATCTGTAGTTTTGACCCAGTGGGAGTACTTATTTGTCAAGAGCTAGAACTTGGCTGGTTGATCTTTCAACCTTCAAAAAACATTCTAAAGGTTTGTATTAACTTATTATTTTAAGTATACATCCAATAAACGATCCACTTATTTGACAAGTAAAATCGTTAAAAAATGTAGCAAATGGAAACATTAAGCCAACATGCAAGTACTGGTGACAGCTGTGATTGATCAAAAAGCAGACTAAGATAGAATAGTTGCAATAATCGACACAACTGCTTATGGGATACTGGTGCCGCCCAGCAATACAAAGAGCTAGTTAGAAATGACAGGTACATGAAACATTTCATGCATAAGGTCTATCGACAACTATTTTTCTGGTATTAGTTATAAGTGTATATATGTGGCGGTAACTACCAGGTATCAGGTGGATCGTTTGCGTTGGCGTGTTTGTCAAATCTATCACATAAAACGAAACTTTAGCAATTCTGCAAAACTATGCGCGAAATTTCGGATTCTAATCCCCAAAACATGTCGAGATCAGTGAAAGGTTTTAAGCCACTTACTGGTTTCAAGAGCACATTACACCAGCAAACGGCAGTAACTGCGGTGTAAACACACTGTACGGCCACGAGACGTCACTCTTGCCACTACGGTCTATTGACGCGCTGGCGTGCGGTCAAATACTTCGGAATCCTTCAGCAACTGCTCAGCTACTAAACTGTGAACTTTACTGCATGGGAGTAAGGGAAATATGATGTACACTGATAAGTTTGTTCGTTCGGTCAGAATGATCAATTTATTTTTGCAGTTCACTGAATCCGATTTTCAACTGTGTTCACAAGCAATAAGGTTTAGTATTATAAGCCACGAGTAGATAGTGTTGGTTATAGCTGGATGATAGTAACGGTAATGGGCAAAGGCTTAAGGGCCGTCTGGGGTGAGATGTTTAGTTTTTTACACGATACATACAAAAATGAAGTGATACTTCAAGAGAAGCATTTGGTTCTATTGTAGTTTTATTCCGAAGCAATAAGGTTGAGAATCGTTTGTTAAAAATGAGATGTTGAATGCCCATAGTCACGAATTCGGTTATAGTTGACGTTCCAAATGACTGATCATAATTTTGTGCTCTAATATAACGGATGCTCGGGGAAAGACACGTATTTTTATTTAGAGGGAACTGGGTCTGCTATTCTCCATACAGATGTATTCCCCTTTTTTCTTCCTGAATAATGCCTCTAGAGTAATCTTTTTTTTTTTCATAAATCAAGTTCTGCTGTAGACACGTCCCTGTTATTTCCTTTTTTTCAGCAACTTATCAATATGACCCTCCAAAAATAACAAAAATGCCGCATTTTTACCACCGTGATTAGAGGAGTACTAACCAGACAAATTCGAGAAAGTTTTTAGCAGAAAAGAAATAATAGGAACCTAGACATACTCTTTCTTAAAAAAATTATGTAAAAAATAATTGAATCGGTTCAGTTTTCGAGGAGAAAAAAAGGGAATACGAAACGTCGATTTCTCTCTCGCTTTCGTTTTTTTGTGATATATATGGTCTGAGCTGTAGCTATCCCTGTCGCATTCTACGGGGGCAGACTTGAGGTAAGATGACGGCAAAAGTTTCTTCAAATACCTATTTTTCAAATTCCTCGCAGGCCCTGTTCCCTCTTAACGTAGTGCTAGATTAACAAATACCGGACGATGTTTATTCAATGTTTTACAAAGAGAGCAGATTCCAAGAATGATTACGCTAATACCAGCTTTGTACATACATCTGGATAAACAAGTAAAGTAAAGTTAAATAAATAAATATGTAATATAATAAAAATAATATGTAATTTGACAGCAATATGTATCATACTCAAACGCAAACTCAAAGCATTTATTTCAAACAAACCAATTACAGGCACTATTGAATTGTCAAGGGATCGATCAGTCAGAAAGAAAAGAAGTATAGCACTGCACTGGAATTATAGACTTCTCCGCATACAGAGAAAGATCGAACGTACTCGTATATAATCATGCTTGTTCATTGCAGTTTGAAGACTTCCACACAATGTTTCCTACCCTAAAAAGTATACTGTACCCTTATGGGAAGTCGGGGAAATTATTGTTTTATCAGTTCGACTAATAATGTATAAATGTCGGTTTATTCGAATTACAACTGTCATTATTTGGCAGTTCTATGAAATGTCTATAACACGGCAAATTGAAGAAGTGTGTCAATTTGATACCTACACAAATACCTAAATTGGTACACTTAAGACATGACATGTCATGTCTTAGTTCCATAACCGTGCGTTCAAGAAGCGCATCAGCTGGCACATCTTAAATCAAACAACTCACAATAAGTTATTGTATTATTTTGTTTTGTTCAATTTAACACAAGCAAGTGCGAGACAAAGACGAATCACTGAGCGACGTCGTGACGTCACGGATAGCTCTTTTACCGGAAAACAAGTCGCCAACGTAATCAATTTAAATGCGCTGCGGTCGTGCTGGATAAATTGATTTCAATTTTGTTACGGAATGAGTTGTAAACGGTAGCGTTTGATTTTGTCAGGACTTAAGTAATTCCAAAATCTTACTTTTGCAGGAGAATCTGCCAGTAATGAATGCTCATAACTTTGTGATAGTTTTGATTTGGAAATCCGAAACCACAAGCAGGGTCTAATCTGCGGAGAAAGACACCATCTTACAAGGTAATGTCTAGAAGCAAGTACTGTTGTCTATCGTGAAATTATATACGTAAAGCTACCATCCCATTAAAAAGCTGAATTGTTTTATATTATCCTACCTCACTACTCCTGCCTTTATTGCATACCTGACAGAGTGACTTTCACAAGTAATCGCTATCAGCTAATGCCTTATACCACACTATTCTCCCGCTGAAGTTGTCGCGACGCGTTCAAGCGAAGACAGCTATCGCTCACTGTGCAGCGAGAATTAATCTGCTTGGATACAGCGCTGAATTCTGACCTGCGGTACTGGACAACAACTTGCCATACATCTAGGACATGTGTGTAAATAGAACATACATCTAAAATGGATGGTAGATTGACTACATTGTTTGTTTTAAGGTACATTGAAACTTCACAGAAGTGTTTATCTAGTGTCTGCTTTTTTGGGTGGAAGTGCTGATAGATATCTTCTAAGAAACTGAAGGATTTTTTCGGACTCAAACTGATTAAAACTGCATTGAAGGCGTCTTCAAGATATCTCAGACTAGAGAAGCAGCAGGAGCTCTGATGGACGGCAACGATGCAGCCATTGAAGGGAGAGCCAATGCTTAAACCCAAATTAAACCTCTTGATGAATTTATCTTATTAAACCTTATTAAAACTTAATGAAATCATGTTTAATTTTCAAATTTAACTAAAGATAAGCTCCTTTCCAGAACATCTAAAGTGCACAAGGTAAATAAACAAAATGGAACCTAATCTAATCCGTTTACATCAAGCCGTCGTTCAGTATTCTTGGTGCAAGCTCCTGCTGCCTTAACACCTGAGGATGTAAAGCCTCTAATGATATATATTTTGCTGTTACGCATTACGGTATCGTGGTCTGAATTAGTCCCGTACCATCTGCTGTAATGCTGCTATCTAAGGCGAAATAATGCAATGAACTATGTAGGCAATGGTCGTTAATTATTATTGTTTGTTTTTAATAACATAGCATTACGCCGGTATTCCCAAGTTCCATGATCTGGGCGACCCATTCCGTGGTCACATGTATGTTAGTAGGTGGAAATCCCCGTAGCCAATGAAAATTTCCAAGTCATAAAATCTTGTTGTTGAGGCTAAACTTACAAACTTACTGAAACGAATTCTGTTGAGACTTACGAAACAAGCAACTTAAGTCGTTCGAGTAAATACACAAGTAGTCGTTTCGTCTCATGTAAAGACATTACTTATTCAAAGTCTAGTAAAGTGCAAGTCGGAGCATTTGTGTAGTTGAAACAGAAACATCTGAAACTAGACTTGCAGCCTGCATGTGCTTGACTGAAAATTATGAACATCTAAAGACAAATAATAAACCCAACTCGTTACCTTAATCTATTAAGATAAAATATTTGTGCACTTAGAGTGAGAACAGCCTTCAACAACTAAACACATCATAAATAACAGAAATTAATCAACACATTACGATATTACTACAGTAACTCAAAACTAAACCCTCCAACTTGTCAACACTTACAATAACAAGCTTCTGAACGCAATCCACGTCGATATATTTAACTAACAAAACACTATGAAGGAAATATATTTCTGATTTAATCTGTATTAAGTGATCCACTGCGAGTTGATAACAATGTAAACGTCAAGATGCCGCTGTTGGCTAAAGATTGCTATCTTTATCTCTTTCTAACTCGAAGGAGTAAGACAGAGAGGACCAGCCAATCAGGTAATTGAATTGTATCGCACGCACAATAGAATGGAAATTAGATTTAGGAATCACATTGTTCGTCTGCTTGTGTAGGGAGGCGAGTATCGATAAATGAAAATTACAGAGCAATAAATGGCTCGTATTTATTTGTGTATGCATGGGCGGATAATTGTATTGTAATGGCTGTCATTAGGTTGGGATTCGCGGTTTTATTTATATATTTGTAGTCGAGTTATTGGAAAATCGCGCTAAATAAAACTATGTATGTATACACATTATATATTATTACCTATTACACAAACATGATACATGAATGCCATATATCCATACTATATTAATATACTTAATTAAAAACTTACAGATTTAAAATAATAATATTAATATGCACAAGTAGGTATATAAAAAGTGGTAACGGCCGCGACTTACGAGTTGAGGTCGTAGGTTCGAACCCTGACAGGCGCTTTACTTTTGTGTAAATTATTTCATCACCAATGCTCTCAAAAGGGTAAAGAAAAACATCGTGAGGAAACCGGGCATGTCCTAGAACCAAAAATTCGAAGACATGTGACATCTACCAACACGCACTGGGCCCGCGTGGTGGATTACGGCCCACTCACTTACACAGATAGGAGGCCTCTGTCCCAACAGTGGGAACATTATAGGCTGATTATACTTTATATAAAAAAGGAGAGGAAATAATCATAGATAAAAAAATTCGTCCGGATCGCTGTCAACAGGAAAAATGCCCAAAAGGCTGGCAGCATTGCCACGCTGTATGCTGATTCTTTGGCCGAAAAATAGGCCAGTTAGTGTAAATATAAAAGTGTAAAAACTATGTACAATTGTGTAATTATAAATAATGTGTACAAGTTGCCATAGAGGTTAAGATTAGCTCGTTTTTATACAAAGTTTTATTCACAAGAAATTATTTTTTCTGACAGCTGGGAGCGTTTTTAACATTATTTGACAGGCTTTTAACATTAATCTAAAGAATTCTTGAAAGTATTTACTTTTCTTTATATTTTAAAGCTCCCGCAGACAGGCGCGACGCGTCGACGCGACGCGACTCTAGTGTAACAATGTCTATGAACATTTTACGGAAATTGTTCTACCGGTGTCGCGTCGCGCTTGTCTGCGGGAGCTTTTACAAAGTGGTTGACATGTGGCTAGTCATGTCAACCACTTACACCGAACATTCCAAAAAAAATATAATAATTTTGAATGAGTTTCAGAGAAGTTCCTTTATATTTATATATATTTTACTTAGTTCTGTTCATGGCAATGAAAATAACTTTTCATAAAGTCCGAGGTGTTAATAAATACTACTTTAATTAAATAAGTAGAATATAATTATTTATTGTCAACAAACTATTAATAGGTCTTTACCTATGAAATTGCCGTACGAATTTTTTTCATGTATTTTTTATTTGTATTAATCGAAGTAATCACCCATGCAATCAATGCATCTTTGCCAACGCAGTGGCAGTTTATTGATGTCCTTCTTAAAGAAATCAGCTGGTCGGGAGGCAACAAATTCTTCAAAGACATTTTGTACTGCCTCTCGGGTGTTGAATTTTTTTCCCGCCAAGAAGTTATCCAAATTCTGGAAAAAGTAGTAGTCTGTAGGCGCAAGGTCTGGTGAGTAGGGCGGATGACGGAGAGCTTCCAACCCCAGTTCTTGCAACTTGGAGACCGTCTGCAGTGCAGTATGAGGTCGCGCGTTGTCGTGCAGGAGCAGCGGAGACGAGCGATTGACCAATGCTGGTTGGAGATGTGCCAGCTTCTCCATCATAGTGTTCAGTTCTTCACAGTACACATCTGCAGTAATGCTCACCCCGTTTGGTAAGAAGCTGTGATGAATCACACCGGCGCTAGACCACCAAACAGTGACCATCACTTTTCTAGGGGTAAGTTTTCGTTTAGGGCATTGTTTAGGTTCTGAACCAGGATCCAACCAACTTGCTGAGCGCTTGCGGTTATCAAACAGAATCCATTTTTCATCGCAGGTAACAATGCGGTTCAAAATTCCTTCATTTGTGTGTCTGTTGAGCAGTGCAAGGCACGTCTCGACGCGTACTTCGCGCTGGCAATCATTGAGTTTGTGGGGCACCCATTTGTCAAGCTTTTTTACCTTGCCAATTTGACGCAAATGGACCAATATTGTTTTGACGCTAACGTCGAAAGCTGCTGCTAATTCAGCCGTAGATTTTGTATCATCAGCTTTCACAATCGCCTTTAATTCGTCATTGTCGACCAAAGTCTTCGGATAACCGCGAGGTTCATTTTTCAGGTCGAAATTTCCAGAACGGAAGCGAGCAAACCAATAACAGGTGGTGCGTTGGTTTGTAGTGTTAGCTCCGTAAACGTCGTTGATGTTGCGTGCCGCTTGTGCCGCGTTGCTGCCACGACGGTACTCATATTCCATAATTACTCGAATTTTTAACATATCCATGATGACGAAAAAGATTGAAATGCGATGAAAATGTAACACTAATGAATAAACAAATGACTACTTTTGGAAAAAAAAAACCATGTTTTTAAAATAAAATTAATTTGAAATTAGAATTCTTAGCCAAACAAAAATTATTTTGATTTGAAATGGCCAGTACTGCAGAACGGCAATTTCATAGGTAAATATCTAATATATACTATTATTTATTGTCACACTTCATAAAACCATTTAAGTTCGCTCAAGTTCTGTGAAAAAACAGCATCCTTTAAAATCTTACAAAAAGAGCCTGAATTATTTACCTTGCAAAAAAAACCGTTCACACTTTTTCAGCTTTCTCAATTTCCTTATATAAAGTGTTCGAGTTCGCTTACTTAATCGAGTATCGATTAACAAAGTAATCTGTGAGGAGAGACGGATTAAAAAACTTCTTGACTGAGTGACACTCGCGCGAACAACACTGAGTGACGTTCAGACTTCGAACCGTCGGGAGATTGGGTCAAAAACTTCTTGGAGGACTTCAGAAATTAGTTTTAAAGCTTTCGTGCGGTTTTTTTCTTATTACAAGTCTGTTTTTGTGGCCTGAAGGTTGTGAGTTTGGCACTTAACCTACACCTCTATTAATGGCTTTTTTGTGTCTTTCTTGTGGGCTGGTAAGCGCCGAATGAGTCAACGTTTCGATGACTACTTCTACCTTTTTCGTATGAGCATAATACAACCCTGCATTAGGACACACAAAAGGTTATTTAATAATCGTCATTATTATAGCTTATATTCCGAACTCGATTTATTCTTAATTGGCACCATTTTACAAAAAACTGGCGCCCATTCTACTTGACCATAAAGTGTCGTGGCATTCTATCAAACAATACTGACGGGGTCGTCCGCCGAGTGCATAAGATACTTCTTGACAGAACCTCATCATGTGCTGCATTTTAAACACGTTTTTTTTTTTATCACTGTTTTTTTAATGTTTCATGCTGCAAACAGTTTGCTGCAAGGGCTGAGCATTGAAGTGGCACACTTAGCGGCTTGCCAAACTGCACGCAAGGGAATCACTTGAGCTGAATACTTAAGGCGTTTTCTTCGGACGCTCAATGCTGCATTCTACCTTAAGTGAGTTGTAAATCGTTGGAACTGTAAATGTCTTTTAGAGTAAACGATGGACAAAAGATTTCACTGAAATGAAAAGTGGAGTTTGGTTTACTTGAGATAACCGTGCCTTGATCGTGACGTAGTTTTCTCTCAAGCAAGACTTTGTAGTTTAAGATTATGTGACTGTGTGAAATACATAAACTGTCTATTTTATGGGTAATGTATGGTTAATTTTCGATAATTTTTCATGAATATTCAGAAAAATACGAGCGGTCACATGCCCATGGGCGTCATTGTATAGTCTTAAATTAATGTTAGTAGTGTGGCGGCATCTAAATCGCCACATGCGAACTATGCATCAAAGACCCGACGTCAAACAAAATTCTGACATCACACAAATCCTGCAACACGCTATTATAGTTTACCGCATATATATAACTTCTCCGACATCATTGGGCAGTTGCCCGCCAGACATGATGCCCGTCTAGTCAGAGGATCCTCCCTTTTCTATAGAGGATGAGTGAACTTTACATTCTGTTCCTCATGCCACTAAAGTATCGTGTAAGGCGCGTGAATCTCGGTGAGTGCGGTTGTGAACGATTGGGTGAGTGGTTACTATTTTATCCCTCCTTTCCTGCACCTGTGCTTGGTTCTACGGACTCGGGGAGAGCCTTCCATGGGGTGTGACAGTTACTAGCACACTGTAGGCAACTCGTCTACCAACGGACAATTATAGATCATCAAAACCAAGACATGACACTGATGTCAGTCACACCGCTAATGGAAGGCTAACCCGAATTAATACTCACTATTCGTTAGGGCCAAATTGTGCTATAATGCTAACTTGTTATTGTTTACGAACACAAATCAACCTTAAGGTTACTGAAGGTTACCTACTCCCTATGGACTGACTGCAGTTTGCTGTGCATTGCTCTTAATGTATGCACACTTCCCGGGAAGGAGGTAAGCTTCCCAAAGTACCCAAACTGGATTAATAGCCGTTTTCCGGAACGCTAGGAATCGTGTCTCGTTAAATTGCACCCAGCCCTCGTAGGCGTCGTAATGATAAAAACTAAAAATTACGAGACATGTAATTTGGATGCCCAGATAGACACGACCCGTTGCTAGACAATATGTAGACATTACTTTCTTGTATCCCCCTTCTTGTCCCCTAGCTTTCAAAGTCAGGAAATGGCAAAATACTTCATGGAACTTCATTACAATCGGTGGGAACGTGTCCAGTCTGGGACGAGCCTTACAGGGCCGACCTTAAAGGTGGAGCTCGGTCCTGTCCCATAAGGGGAAACTGACCTAAACAAAACACTAATATTTACAAAATTTGGAATAACGAAAATGTTATCAGCCTAGGGTAATTTAGGAACAGTCACAATTATTATTATTATCCCCTTTATTTAATTTACATACTTATAAATTATATTATTGAATATTTTTAATTAAAAAAAAGCATAACAAAAACCATTTATTATTATTACAAGACTGTGATGTCCCATTGCTGACCAAAAGCTTTAGAAGGAAAGGAATTAGGAAAGTTAAATTAAATAAAAGAGTTGAAAAGAGTACACTTTCAAAGTAGTTTCAAAAGTAAAATTGCGTCAAAACTGACGAATATTATAATTATTTGACTTACCTGATTTAGAAGAAGTCCAAAAACTGATGGTTACCCAAACTGCACTTAAGGAAGTTAAGCAAATGAGACACTTTCGAACACATGTTACACCAAACTCGCGGCACTTGCGTTTATACACCGCATACCAGCCGGTCTATTCTGTAACCATCTCACCGTGAGAACTTAGGTGAAGTGAGCTCGGAGTGAGCTGTCAGTCCCTAGCAGCAGCATTGCTATTCTGTTACCATCTCACCGTGAGAACTTAGGTGAAGTGAGCTCGGAGTGAGCTGTCAGTCCCTAGCAGCAGAGCTCACTTCACGTTCACTTCACCTAAGTTTTCACCGTGAGATTATTACAGAATAGACCGGCTGTAGTGCTATTCTGTAACCATCTCACCGTGAGAACTTAGGTGAAGTGAGCTCGGAGTGAGCTGTCAGTCCCTAGCAGCAAGTGGAATGACAGCTCACTTCACGCTCACTTCATCCAAGTTTTCACCGTGAGATTTTTACAGAATAGATCGGCAGGTGGAATGACAGCTCACTTCACGTTCACTTCACCTAAGTTTTCACCGTGAGATTATTACAGAATAGACCGGCTTTAGTAGCATCACTTCACTCTCGCCTGATCGTCGCTTTAGTCATGAATTTTGATGATAATATAATATTAGAATATTGTTTGTTGGACATCTGTCACATTTATGAAGCTTGGAAACAATTTACAAGAACTGGAATTTTACTATTGTGTTTACAAAAACATAAAACTCAGCATATAAAAAGTCGTCCAGGCGTAAAAAGGTGATGTATCTTAGATTTTACTATGTTATTGTGATAAGTTTTCTTCAAATGATTGGTACAATACTGTTAGTTGATTCGCAAAGTTACACAACACGAAAAGAGTTATGTTATCTGTGCGCACAGCTATCAAAATATAAATATTTTTTGACATTTTACTAAATAATAACTCGTATAAATTGTCAGTTTTACACAAATTACGCAATGGATATCCATGAAGTACAAAAAAAAAATAATATGAAGAGTAACGGACAGTATTTCAAATAATCTTACAACTATCTAGTTCACTAAGAAAAAATACAACGTAAAACTTCATCTTCACCGTTTTATAAAATTGTTGAATTAACTACAAGTTCTTAGAGCGACGCTGTACAACAAAGTTTTATAAAAATATCGTTTAAATCCTAATTGCAAATATTATCGTCGGCAAGTATTTTAAATTCTTAATGAAATTCTAGCGTTTTTGTGACACCAGCACCATTAGAACTGCGTGGAAGCACGAGCGAAGTATTTATTAATTATTTTTATTATGAATCTTGCGTAATTCGTTTTTTTTCCACTGTCATCGGCACGGCAACGACTAGGCGACCACCAGGCAGAGATTCAGGCAAAATAAATAAATAAAAACCGTTGCTAGCAAGTGGGAAGTCTTTTCCCGGCTGCCGGGCGGTCGCCTATCCGGTACCAATGCCGTGCCACTGCCGGCCAGTGCACAAACGCATCATAACCCGTTTACCGCGTTAACACCCATAAGCATGTTGAAGGCTACAAGTCTTCAAAAGCTTGTCAAAACCATATTGTGTATAAAACATTTATCATAATATGTGTATTGTAATGTTATTTTAGACAACGAATATTAACTATTTGGTTAACTTTTTGACAAGTTTTGTATACAACTAGTATTTGTAACTTATTTCAGCCAACTAATCTGAGCAGTTAACATGAGATATGACAGCGTGTTAGTTGAATTTATCAGCTTTTCAAAAACCAGGTGTTATTTAGCTATAGTCCGTAACAGAACAGTCAAGCTACTGTTTCACGACACAAGTTTCATAATGAAAGCCCCGTTTTAAGTGTAAACGATTAACGAAACTAACTAACTGATAACATGTTTTATACCTTGGTGTAAACGCAGGATAGCAATCAAAATCTATATCTGATGACATCAGCATGCAATTTTGGTTAGTACAGTCGTTTAGTCCATGTATCTCGAATCTATAGGAATTGTTTCGTTGGCCGCCAATCTTACTGGTGACAACACAATATTTATATAGTATTCATACCCACAAAAAAAAAGTCTTTTGCGAGTCACAAACCCAATTATAACTGAAATTGCAAGCAGGAATTGAAGCAGTCGTAACTCGTAGGTTTCGGAGACCGACGGCATCGCGTCCGATGAACTTTTTAATAGTGTTGTGTCGAGTCACCGCGCGCAGTTAATTACTGGCGCTGGCCTCTGACACTCTTCACGCGAGTCTCGACCTTATTATCTGCTGTATTTATATGGCAATTAGGTGATTTTCCTATTGTCTGTTGATTGGTATGACGAAGGAATTAGTGCGAACTTTTTCCTTTATCGTGAAATCATACACCATCCATTTGATTGACTATTTTTCTAACATAAATAAAATGAACTGAATTTCAAATGCGATTAAGTTTTTCCAGTTACTGCAATAATCAGGTATTATTTTTCCCAAAGTTTACCAAAGAGTAATTTAAAAACTTATGGCACATTTTTGATGTTCCCAGTCTTATGCGATACCTAACTTAAAGTGGATTCAATGGCTATTATCACTGGCCATCTTCAAAGCTAACCTTTTTGACGTAAAAAAGATTTTCCATGACTTTCTTTTGTTTATAACTAGCGACCCGGTCCTGCTTAATCATCATAAACATAAAAATTACAACATAAACATCGAGATTTATTTTTAAGTGTAAATTTAATATTAATGTATTGTACACATAAACCTTCCGGAAATCGTTTTCTAAATCATGGTGAAAACCGCATCAAATTCCGTTGCGTAGTTTAGAAGAACAACGCAGTCACATAGACAGACATGAAAAGCAACTTTATTTTATAATAAGTATAGAAGAAGCTTTTATTTCAATAAAATATTCACATCTGCATTTCAAAACACGGTTTGTATTCAGTTTGTCGGTTACCGAAGGTACTAAGGCTGCATATAGCTAAGGAGCCTCAAAAATAATAAATATAAAATACAAAGTCCTGACTGACAGACCGAAATAAAAATAACTAAACGAAAACAATATCTAAATAAAAGCCTCCAGGCATTAAGGGCGTGCCTGCCTACATATAGCTATAATTAGAAGTTATAATTGATAAACTAGGACCATCGAGGAAAAATAAATAATTGTCGAGGTCGCTAGCTAATCACATATTACAATACAACTCATAAAAAAACATTGTAAGGAGTAGATCATGTCAATAACAAATTAAAATAAAATTAAAATTAATTGACTTATAAAGTTAAATTATAAACAATTATATAAACTCATATAACCTGTCAGTAGGTAAGCTAATTCTGGAGAAAGAACATTTAAACATTGTCTTGAGTTAATCACAGCGACCAACTATTCTTATCATTTAAGTAGTCGTTGATAGAATAGTATGCCTTTGAACAGAGGTTGGATTTTACTTTAGTTTTAAACGCATTAAAAGGCAAATCTAGCCAAGAAGAAGGTAGCTTGTTATAAAAGGTTATACCAAGCCCAACGAATGAGTTATGAATCTTATGAAGCCTGTGAAAGGGAGCACGTAGTTTGTCCTTATTTCTAGTGTTAACATTGTGAATATCACTGTTTTTAGTATATATATATAAGTGTATATTTTGCCTAATATATAAAATGTTGGCGAAAATGAATTGTGATGCCACTGTGAGAATACTGATATCTTTGAAAAAATCTCTCAGAGAAACTCTGGCACCTAGCTGGTAAATTGCTCGAACAGCTCGTTTTTGAAGGACAAATATATTTTGAATATCAGCAGCTTTGCCCCACAGTAGAATACCGTAGGACATAACTCTATGAAAATAACTAAAATAGACCAACCGAGGTGTATCAACGTCAGTGTATTGTCTTACTTTTTTGACGGCGTAGGCGGCCGAACTGAGCGAATACGACAGAGAATACGACATCACAAGGTTATACTGGCCTCCCAGCCCGCCTGACTTAAACCCAATAGAGCACGCGTGGGATGCTCTTAAGTGAGCTTTTTGGAACCGTCAGCAATCTCCCCAGACAGTGCCAGGGATCAGGGAAGCCGGCCCGCGAGCTGAGGAGCAGATGATTTTAACGCTCACCGCCGTGTCTGAGGCTGCGGTGGTGAGCGTTAAAACCATCTGCGACTATAAGTTCGCGGGGGACCACCGGAACCCCGCAGTGCCGGAGCCGTGACAGAAACCATGCCTGCTGCATGTTGCATGCTCGCTTGCATGCTACAAGCTTGCTGCATGCATGGTGTACCTACATACTTGTTTACATGTTTGCATTTTTGTGTGAACTTTCTGTGATATGATGGTTCTGCTTTTTAATTATTATGAATATGAAATTTATGCCTAAAGATGATTCTGACTTACAAAAATAAGAGTTTTGAATGTATGATAAATCGCGTGTATGCCAAACAATTTTCTACCAAATGAAGTTTATGCTATCCGCTATTATGCAAAATAATAATATGACATAAAAAGTTCTACTATAAAGGGTCTCTTTGAATTAATTATGAGTTTTAATTCGATTAGTGAATGATAAATAATTATAATGTGTAATAAATACAATGTTATTCTTTGTTCTAGCTAGAGAAATACTGTGAGTCTATTATCGAGGAACAGTGATGTCACAAAAACGTCGACGTTTCTGAATGATCGTCAACGACGTTTCTGAATGATTAACACGTCATTATGAACAGTTCGTAGTGCACTCTGAAGGCTTGCACCACCGAAGACCAGTCAAAAAATCCGTTTTTGACAGAAAGGCAACAAGAACGTTTTAGTTTCGCGCGAGAATATTTAGACGTCAACTGGGACACTGCTATATTTAACTTAAAATATTAACCGTAATAAACAACAGATTCGTTATTGCACGAATTTGTGGTAACTAATTTTTTAAGCATATATTCCACATGGTGTTTGTCGTATTTTTTGCAGATAGACCGATTTTTTTTACATTATTTTAGTAATATTATTATTTCTCTTATTTCACTATATACATATAAAATGTATTTTTAAATATTAGAATAAAATATAAAAACATTTAAAAATATAAAAAATAGTAGCCCAATGGTATCGGGAACAGGGTCTAAGCTACCGGCGGTCAGGGCTCTAGAGAGAAGACCTCCTAACTATGCGAGCGGTGTCCAGGAGTACCACTTTCTGAATCAATCCCTTAATCCGGCTGCCCAACGAGAGCCTCTTTAGGTGATAGTCGAAGCTCTTGGCAATTAAGTCATTGGCTGATACGACTATCGGCACAATGATCGCTGAGTTCACATCCCACATGTCAACAACTTCGCGAGCCAAGTCAAGATACTTAATTTGTTTATCTTTCTCAGCTTTCACGAGGTTACCGTCATGCGGAACTGTAATGTCAAAAATCATTGTGCACCGCTCACCGCGACCCACCACCACTACATCAGGCTTATTGGCAACAATAGTCCTGTCAGTGATGATGGATCGATGCCAGCAAAATGTGATATTTCCATTTTCGAGAACTGGGTCGGGCACATACCTGTAGTACGGTACTTCCGATTCCACAAGGTTGTATTTCAGAGCAAGTTGCTGATAGATAATCCTGGCTACAAGGTTGTGTCTATGCAAGTACTCGTCGTTAGCTATACGAGAATGAATGTGTCAGATTGATTCTCCCGGACGGTGGCATGCCTGACAGATGTCAACCGTGCCGTCCTTCACAATAAATCTCTGGTAATTGTTCGTCATCATAACTTCGTCCATAATTGCACAGACAAAACCTTCGGTTTTCCCAAAGAGGTCACCAAAACGCAGTCAGGCTACGGACGTTAGTAAATCTACATCGGGTCCGTGTAGGGCCCGGAAGTAGCGTACGTGAAGCTCCTAACTCTGCCATACCTCCTTGTGTCAAGCACGCTTGCGCCAGTACTCTTTAGCCAAGGAGAACGGGGTAAGGCCCTTGTCCACCGCGATCACATTTCGATGCATCCCCACGTCGGCTTCTAGGAAATATTCCCTGAGACTGCATATCTCGCGATTGTGGAGGGAGGCGTTTAAAAACCTCGACCTCCACACTTTTGCGGGATATACAGTCTCATTACCGTTGACCATGGGTGATGCATTCGATATGCAGTTAGCAGCGTATGGATCTTCGTATTCAGGACGTCGAGTTTGGTCTGAGTCCATTTGAGTATGACGAAAGAGTACATCAAAACCAAATTCCATCCTGATGGCGCTACTGAAAAATTCAGCTACTTTCAGTAACTCCATCAGTTGCAAATTGTTGGGGGCAAAGAGTTTTAGGTCATCCATGTAGAGGAGGTGAGATATAACCTGACTACCTCTCCTCAACCGATAGCCAAGCCCTGAATCCTCCAAAAGTGTGCTAAGAGGATTCAGGGCAAGCAGAACCAGAGCGGACTCAAACTATTGCTTTGAAATATGTCTCGCTCGATCCTAATCGGCTCGCTATTCCTCTTGATATTTTGACATCCTGAATAGCAAAGGACCGTCCTCCATTGCCCCATACACGAAATCAGGAAGGTGCGCAGAGTTGGATCTACTTTATATAGCTCCAGCACGCTCATGAGCCATGTATGTGGCACCGAGTCATAGGCCTTCTTATAATTTATCCAGCATGTCGACAGATCTATCAGGCTAATGACCATATCAATCAGGAGTGGCTCCTTAGTACCGCGGGACCCATTCCTACATCAATTTTGAGAGACAGACATGATGGAGTTGGTGTCTATATGTTTATTAATTTCAGCTCTCAAAATGGACCTAAGGACTTCATAGACCGTTAGTAAACACGTGATCGGCCTATAATTTTTGGGGTTCGCGGTACTACCAGATTCATGGAGCAGGTGGGTAACTCCTGTCGTTAGGAACTGGGGTAGCGAACCAGACTCTAAAGCAGTCTAGTACTCAGCCACCAAGCGAGCGTGTGACCTTATGAACCATTTGATTCAGAAATTGTGCAGCCCGTCTGGCTCTGGAGACTTCCAGTAATATTATTATTTAAGGATTAAAATTGGAGGTTTAGTTTCAATCTTCTTTTCGTAAATAAAATGAATACTTAAACTAACCTCAATATCTACCAACTCAATATTTACTAAAGCCAAATAAAATGTAAAATACTTAATGTAAACAAACTGCCCATACTTAACCTTAAAATCAATTATTTTGTAAGTATTTTTTTTACATTTTTAGTACCTAGTCTAATATTATTATTTATTGCTTAATTACTTCGATCATGATCGAAGCTTAATTGTTTATGGTGAAATAAATCCATTTAAAATATTTCATAATTTAATTTTGTAAAATAATACAAATTGCGTCTAAGTTTCTTGACATCTATTTAAAATCTTATACAGCTGAAGTATTAATAAATAATTGTAGCAGTTTGTTAATTTTATGTAAAATAAATATAACAATTTTTATTTTTTTATTTTGTTATCATATATCACGCATTTTTTATTCTAAATCTTTTATTGCATTAACGACATTAATAAAATGGCAGTTTATTTTTTTTAATATGTATAGTTTTGCATACAAAAATAATAATATTTATATAAAACGCACTGCTTTTCAGAACTTAAGCCAGCTGCATCACAGTCCAACCACTGACGCGTGACGCCAAGTGCTATCAGCATATATAATTTTAGTTCAAATTTTAGCTATTTAATAAACTGACCAAGGTCACGCGCATGATACGTGTGTGTTATCGTGTCTAACAAAAGCGACGGAAATATATTTTTGTTTCGTGTAGTGCGACGCAATACGACAGTGAGTGAAGTGCAAAACTGCAATATCTGTGGTGTGTATACCGTGTTGTTTACATACAGATGAACGGACTGCGAAGGTGCACAGCAAAACGACTCTTAACGTGCCGCTGCAGTTTTAAATGTGTACTGTACATAAATTACCTTGGTCACGAAATATTTTAGATTTGGAAGATGACTACACACATCAACACGGTCTAGGGATATATCATACTCAATTAAATAACTCGAAAAGTACTGGCCGCATTGTAATCTTTCATACACCGATTTGTTTGTAATTTATCTCAGACTAATTCCAAATTCAAATTTTTGAAAATTCTTTTGTTTCGGTGGCATAAAAATGTCTTGATGTGTAGGAGAGGGAATTTTCATTTGTGCGAAATTTAGAAAACAATACGAATTACGTTTAGTTACAGTTTTTTTTTCATTTTTAAACGAAAGATAAAGTTAAAATTGAGGTATTGTAGCCATGCAACGCCAACATTTGACGAGGGCGGAGATGTTACGAGCTGTGGGAATGCTGGAAGCTGGGTCTGTTCAGCGTAATGTTGCTGAGGCCATAGGGACCCACCAAAATGTAATTTCAAGATTGTGGACACGCTATCGTGCCACAGGTGAAGTAGCGGAGAGGCACCGGGGGCCAAGTCGCATCACTACCCCCAGACAAGATCGATTTTTGCAAATTACTGCGCGAGCTCAACCAAATGCAACGGCGACTCAATTGGTCCAAAGGCTGCGAGTGGAACACCAAGTGCTTGTGAGTGACCAAACTGTAAGAAGGCGACTGCATGAAAGCAATCTATGCTTTCGTAGACCACTCCGGGTCCCACCTTTACGGAGAGGCAATCGTGGACGACGATTAGAATGGGTTCGGAACCACGTGGACTGGGGCCGTGAGCAATGGTCCAATGTGCTGTTCACGGATGAATCCAGGTTCAGCTTCCATCCAGATTCACGAAGGACGCGTGTTTGGCGAGTTCCTGGACGATGGAGCCGTCTTCAGAACCCTCAGGAAGTTCACCCATACCAAGGAGGAACAATTATGGTTTGGGCAGGAATTCGTCTTGGAGGACGGACGGATCTCGTTTGGGTGCGGGGCAATATGACGGCAGAACGATACGTCCAACAGGTGCTGGGGCCCGTAATCTTGCCCCACAGAACACAAATGGGGCAAGATTTCCTGCTCATGCACGACAATGCCCGGGCACACACGGCGAGAACGGTAGCAGCTTGGTTACATACACACAATGTTAGGGCCTTAGACTGGCCTGCTCAATCGCCAGATCTAAATCTCATTGAGCATGCGTGGGATATGCTGCAAAGAAGAGCTCTGAAGGAAGTTCCTGAAAATGTGGCTACAGAAGATCAACTTTTTGCGCACCTCAGAAGGACATGGGACAATATTCCGCAGCAAGACATTGACAACCTTGTTCTGAGCATGCAATCGTTGCCGATGTGTTATGAACATCATGGGCGCTTTTTCAGACTACTAACTTCAAGTTTATAAACACAAATTAAATGATTTTTCTATTTTTTTCAGTTTTTACTCATAAATTATAAGTTAATTCATATACGGTTTCCGTCTATGCTTCATTTTTTTTCCATAAAATCCTGAAATTTTAATCGAAGTACCTTAACCATTATTAAAAAATGGTAGAATATTAAATAACGTATCTTTTAAATATATACATGTCATATAAATAATTAACACATTGATGGTAATTCGCTTTTTTAAAAATATCCCTAGACCGTGTTGATGTGTGTATGTCTGCGAGGCATTCAGACATCTTGTAATGACTGCAGCTTATAATAACTTGCAAAGAGAATTTTCTGGCTTTCTGTCTGTGAAGAAACTGTGAACATTGTGGTTTGGGATGATCAAGAATAAATATGAAAAAGAAAAAAAATAATTCGTTTTTTTTTATTTATGACCTACGCCTACCATATAATTACATATTGCTTGTGCATAATTATATATATTTGTTCGGGAGTCTGCCATTGTCCTTTTGCATAAATATTCCCTATAAGTCTGGTCATCAGTACTACGAAGTGTGGAATATTCTAGACTCTGAAAGGCTAAGATTTGTTTATTCTGTGAGACTTTTCAAATCAAATCTTGATCTTGGCTCGTTTAAGAGAAAGGTCCTAAATTGAATTGTCTGTCGTGTCTCAAGGCGTAGGTAACTCGATTACTGTGCTCATGTGTGTGCGAGATATGTTTCATCGCATTTTGACATGAGATTTGAAATAATATGCATGAGTAGGTAACGAAAGTCGTTTTGAGGACATTGTAGGAGTATAGTGTTTTTTTGTTTGAGGTTGTGCAATGGGCAAATGCACAACCTCAAAATCATAACCAAAACCAAGTGCAATGGGCAAATGCATAACCTCAATATCATATCGGTCATAGTAAATTATGTCGCCAAATAGCATTGCTGTGTTCTGGGTTCAAACTTGCTAGGCATATGAGACAATAGAGTAAGATTGACCCTTTGGACAGGTGTTCAGCAATTTTATAGGCGTGGAAACATTCTGTAGTCATTTCAGGAATGCTTTTAACGGTAGACGGTTTTTTGAGGAATAGTTACAAGGACAAGACTATTGTAAACTGTGTATAAATAAATAATAATAATGAGGAACTAAAATTGCGCAATTCTTGGCAATTTCTATATTGCCGTAAATTGCTCGGTGTTGAGTCATAAAGCACAGTTATCAAAAGTTTTGCAATTATTGACTACCTTTAGAGGCAACAAATAGCGATATCGTAACACTGGTTCTCCCTCCCAAGTTTCAGCAAACTAAACCTTCTAAAAATTTTTGACTCTTCAAAAGAAATAGAAACCGTGTAATGGGCGATCGGTTTAACCAATTAGGCCATCAGGCCTAATTGACGTTCCCGCCAAATTTACTGTCTTCAGTCCTGACTGACGGCTGCGATTAAAATGAGTAACGCGAACCAGCATGGCCGGGTTGTTATACTCGAGCCGTCTTCATAGATACCTAATATATTATTAAATTAAATTATTTGTTGTTTATTAATTCGTTTTGGGGGTAGGCTTGGAATAAAGTGTTTTAAGTGCTGCTATACGGCATATGATAACGGAGTGTATTGTAGTGTTATGCAGAATCATCCGATGTCTCTTAGAGCATTTCACGCTAATTTAATGTGATGTGGACAACGGACGTAGGATTACCGCAAAAGGTGAACCATTGATTAATCCTTATAGGATACGTAAGTACCTGTTTAACAATATATAATTCGTGATGTAATAGACAATGTAGACAATCGAGGCAGAATTAAGATACCTATTCGTGAGAGATTCACGAACGTGACAAATGGTCATTTCATTATCGAATAATTCATACGCCACACCACCACAGCGGCCTTTTTTCGTGTTCATTTTAATATTGGCTCCATAAGTACTAAAAGAAAATCCTGTATTAATTATGCAGTAGATGAAAGACTTCTAAAAAAGGATTTTTATTTTCATTCCCTTGTGTGTTGACCAACGCTGCCGACGGGATATACCTACATATTTGGCGATATGCAAATTATCTATCAATCGAACATCACAAAGGCGAGCCAAATCGGTAACATTAATATTTGGCAAACTGGAAATATACGGAGCTGTTTTTTGCTTGGAGTTGGCATAAATGAAGAACTTGTTTTTTTTTTTGCCAATACGTTATTTATCACGTAGAACCATTGCCCCTCCGCATCTTTCCATTCAAGATAAGATGCGCGCGTCCACGTTACAAATTATACACATAAGAAGTACGCAAAATTATACATTGTAATCACAGATTTAAAAATAGCATTACAATGTATACACGAGCAATTTCCTATGGCTGCGTTCTGGTCTTGTATAGATTGGAAATACGCTGCTCCTCCCACGATATCTAGTGGCGATTGTCCTGTTAAAGGCTAAAAAAAAATAAATAAATAAATAAAATAAATAAAATACAGATACAAAAATGTCGAAATAACATTTTGATTTCATAAAAGTCTTGACAACTTTAAAACTCACTGTAATAATTACTCTAAGGCTGCTACTTACGATATCAATCAATTTAAATATGACAATATGATGGCCTTGAGATGAAGCTATATTCCCATGTAAAACTAACTGACACTGTTCTCCTCATAATAACAGCGACAGTTTTGCGCACCACACATTCCCCTGTGTTTCTCAATTAGCTCAGTCATAGCAGATTAGATTTAGATTTCAATCATTACCATACCGTCCGATTAGTTCGTTCATTTTAATGTAGGCTTTGATCTGTACGCAGTAGAAAGGGCTGTGACAACAAAGATGAAAATAAATAATCTGAGCTGAAATTACTTTTACTGTTTTATTTTACAATTTGATTATATATGTCGCCGCGAAAGCGTCTACTGTAAAATTATAGAAAATTAACTTCAAAAGGGGGGGGGGCACTTTTGAAGTTAATTTTCGTTAGAATTTGACTTTGACTTTGCACCAAATTAATGTAAAGTGAAGCGTGTAGCCGACGAATATCCCGCTAAATCAGGCAGCCCGACAGCCCTAGCACATAGTAGTACTAAAAAAAAAATGTTTCGTTTAAATTCCACATTTAGGGGGTTATGTCACGAGAAGCGCAGCCGCCACGACGATTATGTCTAATTTATGTACATAATTTGTTCAACAAATGGCCGCCTGTTTATGCTACGAGCTCCATTAATAAATTAATTTGAGACGACGCCGCCACACCAAAATAAATAATCCCTGATTACAGCTGATGATCTGATGTTGGATGGGGTAGTTATCAGATTTTCGAGACACGATTCAGTTTTTGGAAAAGCGCTTGTAGCTTACAGTAGACATTGAAATCATTTTGATTTTTGAATCATTATTTCTGAGCTAGTCAACCTAACCACTAAGTTAATAAATATTTATAGTTTTATGTAGAAGATATTGTGGTAGTGAAGTCTTAACCTCATCATTTGTAGTTGAATAGTTATCCCACAAGAAACACGACGAAATAATAAATAATACATAATTGAAGCAACAAGAAACAGTTTAGAACATATTCCTTACCTCCCGAGAGGCGTGTGTAAGGAAAAATATTCTTTGTAAGAACGAGTACCTACAATACCAGCATTTACTGTGTTACAAAAATAAAGTTATTCAGTATAACCCACCGGCCCCGGAGAGTCGTGCAACCAGAAATAATTATTTCATTCACACTACATTATCGTTTACATAATATTAATTAATAAGTACAGAAGCTACTTACCGATTCATATACCGTACCTATCCATAATGATTTAATTGTTGTTCGAGGGTATTTATTCCGTAATCATGTATGTATCAACATGAACAATTACTATTCCATGGTTACAAAAAAATCATTTGTCCTTTGAAATCATAACGTGTATCTAAGTATCATCATATATCTTGGGTCTAAAGCCGGCTTTACACTGCACAGTGCACAAGACGACACCTGCCATTACATTGTGTTGGCTAATTCTACCTAAGTAAGAACATATTGTGGCTTATGTTGTCACAACAAGCGCATTACATGTTATCCAGCACGTGTAACATGACCACCGAAGAAACGGGAGAAACTAAAGACAAAATGACCAATTGTAGAAAGAATTTTACGACGCGATCTCATAAATTAAGAAAATAAATGTCACATTTTTTTCTTCGTAGTTTAGAGATAGAAGTGGTTTTGCTACTCGTGCAAGTGTAAATTAAGAACAAAAGTTGCAGCGTAAAGGTCTATCCAGACATATCAGGGGCGTGCCCTGGCCGTGGACGGATCGTGCTCCGTCAGGGGCTCAAAAAATATCGGCGTGTACATTTTGTATGAACTCGATCACATATCCGTGTCAGGGCAGTCGACGGAACTTCAGTACCTGCCCTGTATACCGCGGTTTTGTCACGTCCCGGGCACGGCCCTGATATGTGTGGATAGACCTTAACTATGTTTATATGACCACCTATCGACTACATTGATTTTCTGGACACCATGTGAGCAAAACTAAGATTTAAGAAACAATTATACATATAGCATATTATAATTGTCAAACACGAAGTTTAGTTCCCCTGTTCCAAAGCAGAGAGCATCTGCAAGAAAGTGAGAGAGTTCCTTGCAGATGGCAACAAACTCCAGGGCCAGTGCTTTCAGTCCAACGATTACAATTAAACTCGTATCTGGAGGGATACGAGTTACAAAATACTTGGTAACTGGAGTCGAGCTCTTTGAGAGTTCTGCTGCAAACAGCACTTAACGGCATTGCATCGAACACTCAGATTGCATTGAAACTAATACAAGTTGTTTGCAGCCGATGTATGTACTGTGTAGTTTACTGGTCGGTATGGTGCAAAGTAGAAGAGATTAGCGGGTATACTTTGAATCTTCTTGGATTTATCTATCTCATTCTACATGCAATGTAACCTGCTAATAATCGATGGCATTCTTGGGATAGAAGAAAATAATAGGGTGGGGTAAATTATTTACTTGGCAACCCAATTATTAAAACCGCAGATTTCAGCAGCCTCCGAAACAATGACTAGTTAGTTTTACTAAGAACGTCTTTTTATATAATAATAATAATAATAATACCATTTATTTCAGGCAACAGTGGCCCATAGAAAAATACCTTAACCTAAACATACATATTTGAATATAAACAAAAACTTGTGTTAATAAATAGGCTTAGACTATGTTAGTAGCACTTCATTTTGCAATAGCTTAACTTTGTGCTGTCCTGTGGAACTTGTCCGCGGAAGTGACGGAACACCACATCCTGCGGCCAAAAGTCCTCTTCCATGACGAGGGGCAGATAACAGTTCGGTACTCGCACGACGAACGCCTTGAAGTTGACGTTCCGATGCGATTCTAGTAACTGCACCCTCGGTATGTACCTCGTCTTTTGGCGCACGTACTGCACGCTGTCCTCCGCCTTAGTGGTGTAGTGTAGGCGGGAGATGTACACCGGTGTGTTCGGCTTTGTGGCACGCAGGCTCACTTCGGAGTCCATAGGAGCTTTGCCGCAGCGGTTCTTGTTCGTTCGCGATCGGCGCTACCTCCTTTGCACTGTCACGAAACCGTCATCAATATCAGCCTTATTCGGCGCCTTTTCTGGCATGGGCTTGATACTAGGAGCGCCAGGGGCACTCGCGGTAACGCTAGCAAAATTCCTTAGTAGGGGTTTCGCCAGGGCTGCAGTCACTGGCAGCGGGACGGGGCAAGGGGCGCGGGCGGCGCTGCGCGGAGGAGCCGCGATGACGTGCATGGGACTTCGGTGCGCGCCGGCGGTGGCGGGGCGCTCTGCAAGCTCAGCAATCGACGGATGCGCTGGTGACGAAACTGCTGACGCGGAATTCAACGACGATATATCGAGGCCGGCTCCGCGACATGTGTTTACGTTTGACGCATCGACAGGTGACCTAATTACCGCCACGCTATTGTGCAAATCACTCACTTCTTTACGCAAATCAGCGACTGTGTTTTGGGATGCATCTAATTTCGTTAGCACATCCGCGAGGCGGGCCTTCAGAAAGACAATGTCCTTCAGAAGGTTCCTTACATCGACGTGGTCGAAGGTGACGGGAGGAAGCTTGTGTAGCTCCTACCACCTACCTACCTACCTATATAGGTACTACAAGTCGAGTTTTAGAAATACACAGCAAAAAGATTTTTTTGGGTACTTACATAATTAACTGCTAACTACTTACTTTGTTGGTACTTTTATAAAAGAAGCTTTAATTACCTATTGCAAAAACACCCCTTTTCATTGTTTTGTAAGAGAGTTTTCTTACTAACACATTATTATTTTAATAAGTTAAAAGTGCCAAAATCTCCAGTATTATATTTTAGTAAGTTTGACTTACCTAAACAAACACCAACCACTACTTAATTTACCAAAATATACTTACTTACTATACTTATTATATACTTACTTACTTTTACTTACCAATATAATACTGGAGATTTTGAGCATTAGTATTTCTAATAACAATGCTGTGCCCTACACAGTCTGTAGATCCTGTAGGGCACAGGCAAAAGAAAATAAAAAAAGCTTTTCTTATCTTATCTTCTTACTTTTCTTGTTTCATTGTAAGATTTTTAAACGGTATGGAATGTACTTATATATATGAAAGTGAATATAATAAGTGGTATTTTGAGCATTAGTTTTTCTGAATACATTTAAACTATTTATCAATCGCCTTCCGCTCATGACTTGCCTGTACAAGATAGCGCCAGTTGTCTGGCAAAACGCACGCATGCAGGGCAAGGCCCAAACCGCTCAGTAAGCCGACCGGACAGGCTCCCAGGCTACAGGGAACGCAATCACTGTGCTGCCCAAAGAAACCTTTACACACGAATATTTAGCTGGCAGAGCGTAATTACTCTGTTGTTCGAACAGTGCAGTGGTTGCTCACATGGTCTTTATTTATCGCGTGTTTGTTTGCCAGTCGATACACAATTGCGATACCTACATTGTAGCTGATTTAATGTACAGTCTTTATTTATATCTTTCTTCCTTCTGCTTCTCATAAAAGATCATGGGTAGAAAAATGGCAGCATCATACTGTAAGCTAATAACTTTAAACTGATTATCTCCCATCCGTTCGCACCACGTCGGTAAGTAAATTAATGTTTCAGGTGGACCTTCACTCTCTCGCAATACAGTATCCATTGAAGATATAAGGACCGCTGCTTTTAAAATGCTTACCGTATAATTTTATGCAGTAGCAAAATGACAGACAGGCTTTTGAGGAAAAATCTAATGAAGCAGCACCAACACCTTGCACATTTCCTTATAAACTTACACACAATATGATAACTTAAATTCAAAGTTACACGTGCCACTAATTCATAATGAACTTGCTTTAACCGTTGCCATAAATACTGCTAATGAGATAATTAAAAACGAAATAGCGTTGTATGGAATTTAAAATGGCGTATTTATTTGCCGGCGGCGTGTTGGGAAAAATGAGAGGTTTCTACGGAATTATGTTTTGTTACGATGTAGGTGGGCTGTAGTTTATTTGTTAGTTAGTTACGTGAAATGCATTGTTTTTTTTTTTTCTTTTAAAACGTTGCCCTCACTAGTAATTTCTCCTGTATTGTGGGTGCGTTTACAAACATTTAATCTCACATACACAAACAGGCAGACCCGGAACAACTACTTGTAGACACATATTGTGTTTTGTCAGACACATGGGTAGAGATTTGTATATTGGGACGAGTTGTCTGAGAATTTCTCATGTTGTGGTGTATAGATTAGAGGCAGTAGCAGCTTAATGCACTGCACCAGTTTAGTTTAAATTTTATTTGAAAGTAAAGTAAAGTATGTTAATAAAATATTTTTAGTTTCGTCAATCAATCATCAACATTATTAAAGTAAGCGCTATCATTCGCTATTCTTAGAAATGATCTTTACTTTTCAAACATTATGTTTTTGTCTTCCAAATAAATCTCTATAATCTTTCTAAGTAACGACAGCTGATACCCATTTTTTTGTATGTAGAGTGTTTTCCAATCACATGTATTTTAAACCTTACAACCTAAACAAACCACTTGCACAGCCCACGTATGGTTACGCAACCATCTTGATTAACGGCGGCTAATTGGCACGTAATTAGGTCAATTGTAGCGGGGCCTGGTTCTCTGCCAGACCTCTTGATCTCAGCTTAGGTGGCGCGCAGATGCTCGTATGTTGGTTGCTAGGCTTCTGACTTTTGAAGGGGCTTTTGTATCTACAGGTTTGAATGGAAACAAGCTGACTGTGGTTTCACTCTTGCCCGAGGGAACTTCTTCGGATGAAAATAAAGTTTGTTTGTTTATTTGTTACGCTTTCGGATAACGGATGTGGATAAAATTTGTCACATGAGTAGACCATGACATGGAGAAGGACATAGGCTAGTTTTCATCCTGGATCGCAGACGAAGACGCGGCAATAGCTAGTTTTACAATAAAATGAAGTTATAATCACTCTCATTAGTACTTACGAATAAGTAATCACAAAACCTCAAGCTATCAAATTCTCAAATGAATAATTCCACATTTAGTAACTACGAAATCCAAAAAGCGTGGGATGAAATCGGAAGGATTTCGGAAACCACACGCATTGATAATGAAATGTAATCGTGCGTACAGACCGCGGAATGTGGCACCTGTCAGATTCTAATGTGAAATTTGAAACCTGTCAAATTAGAGAAATGGAGTATTTTCCCTATTGCAGATTGAAGTGGTGATAATTACAACTATTGTCAAGATAAGCGTAGGTATTACTGCTAGGATATAGTGTGGGTTGTTTTTTACATAAACTCAATTGTTTACGATTCAATCGTTCAAAATACTCGTTATATAATGGTTTGCCCTAAAAAGTTGCTTAAAATACTAACATTTAAACGACAAAAATGTGTTATTCAGTATGTAATATAATATTTCATTAATTACTTAATTTATGATAGGTATAAGCAAAGTATAGTACAAGTAGTAATTATAAAGCCTTAATATTAACTTATTTCGTTGTTTGAAAAAAACAGTAAGTACCTAATTAAACTTATTTCAGGCTATGAAATCTTTCGTAGTTACCTATAAAGGTGCATCGGGATCCAAAGCGGCTATTTCGCTGGCATAAGAAACAGAGAACACTTGACTATAAATTTAATATTCCTGTTTTTAAAAAACTGTGCGCACAGCACAACTTTGCAACTGTGCTACTGTGTGCATTTCATCGCACAGTTTTTTAGGGTTCCGTAGTAAACAAGGAACCCTTATAGTTTCGCCATGTCCGTCTGTCTGTCCGCGGCTTAGCTCAGATACTGTTAGTACTAGAAAGCTGTAATTTGGCATAGGTATATACATATTAATCACGCCGACAAATTGAAAAATAACATCAAGTTGTTTTATATATGTTTTTTTTTTTTCTCGTCTATCCCATGGTTGGGGTGTCGTTGAAAATATCGTTTAATATATTGTAGGTGTGTGAAAACTATTTTTCAATTCATGAATCCATTTGCGAAATATTAAGCTTCAGAGTGCAAATTTTTGTTAGAGTCATGTGTCCCCCCTGCCAGCTAAATGGTTTTACTTGGATTTGTGAAAAAATTCACAACAGTAGCATATATAACGAAATTAAAAGGAAAACTATCACAGCTAAGTAGGCTATACAGGTTAACTAGTAATAATCGACCAACTTAAATTTGCAGTTTGAAAAACATGTTCTCCAATACATTCCCATACGCAATGTATTGGAGGACATGTTTTTCAACTACAATGTTAAGTTTGTTCTTGGGATAAATTCAACCCAACTACGGAACCCTTCATTGTGCGTGGTCCGACACGCACTTGGCTGCTGTTAAAAACAGGAATAATAATTGTATTATAAATGTGAAAGTTTGTATCTTTGGAAGTTTGTTACTCAATCATGCAAAAACGGCTGAACGGCATGAAATTTGGCACACAGCTTATAACCTGGATTAACGCCGGTAGTACGTTCCCAAGGGATTTTTTCGAACCTCCACGCGGGTGAAACTGCGGGCAAAAGCTAGTTTATAATAATAAAAAGACAAATAAAATCAGATTGAAAAACTGATGGCCAATTCTCGTAGGTACTTCAAAAACGTTCAAATTCAAGTTGCATTCCATCACAGCGACAATCAATGTCAAAATGTTCTTGAAAATGTAGCTTTATTAGAGGTCTTTTGACGGGTTGAAACTTGGATTAGAATGCGAATGTGTTCTTAAAAATATGGGAATGGACGTATTTTCTATTGGTAAATGATTATGGTCTCTTCTTCAAATACATTTATGTTTTATCACTTAGATAATAGCTATTTAATTATTTGTCAGAATTTGTATGCAAATTGCTTATCTTTAACCTTCCACGGGGTTACCGCCTGCATCATAGTCTGGTCTTAGAGATTAGCATAATCCGGTAATTAGCGCGAGTGGTCGGTGGTGTGGGTAGTGTGGTCACTAATATTAATGTTGCAACGTATCGGAAGAAGAAACATCCGGGTATATTATGATGACATTAGAAGTTAACTTCTAAGGCCCAAACTCAAACTCAAACTCAAAGCATTTATTTCAATTCATTCAAAAAAAAAAAAAAAATTAAACCATTTACAGGCACTTTTGAATTGTCAAAGAGTCGGTCAGTTAGTCAGAAAGTTGAAGCTAGTTGCCCATTCCAAAACGTAGATCTCTATGGAGAAGAACGGGCAAGAAACTCCAAGGACACTCTTTTAAATATAGAAACTACAAAATCCTGGGTACAATACTTTTGTTGCTTCTATATGTGAGAACAATGTAAAATAAAATAATAATCAAAAACGCTTAAAAATATAAGATTAAAAATAAGCAATGGCAGATAAGAGATGACCAGTCTCAACCGACGGCGCCCGTTCACGAACATGACGCGTGGATCAGCACCATCCAGCTCAACCATTTTGTAGGGAACCGAATGATCCAACACACTCGCCACCATCAGCGAGACATTTAAGTGAGCATGACATACTCTCAACTGCCATGCTCTTTCAAGTCAACATACAACAAAACAACATAGTAAACGGCTCCATGGTACTCACATTTACAAATATTGAAAAAAAAATGCTTCTAAATTATACAAAACTATAGTTTGCAATGAATTTGTGAAATTAAAAGAATTTTACTACCAAAAGAAAAAAAAAACATTATTAACTTTTGGAGTATTCAACAATTAAACCTTGGTTAAGTAAAAATAAAAAGTAAACATTAAGTTCGTAAAGTCAGAAAAAATAAAAAATAAAATAAAAAAGGGGAAGCAACTCTTCCAAAAATAAACATGTTAACTAGTGAGCCCAAGTGGCTGTGGAGCAGGACCAGCATTAAGCCAAGCATTTTTATCTATGATATAATCATCCAACCTATAATATGCTTGTCTACATAGTGTGCGTTTAATGCAAGTTTTAAATTTCTTCTCATTTAGTTGAAGAATATCGAGTGGTATTTTATTATAACATTTTACACAGTACCCCATAAAAGAAGTGTGTACTTTAGACAACCTGAAACGTGGTTGATCTAATTTGTTCCTATTTCTTGTGTTAAAATTATGCCTATCACTTATTTTACTAAAAAGATGTAAATTTTTTCGAACATACATAATGTTTTCATATATATACTGACAAGGTACCGTCATGATGTTAATTTTCTTAAACAGTTCCCTTAGAGATTCACGTCTGCGGAGGTTGTAGATGGCTCTGATAGCCCTTTTTTGCAGAATAAAGATAGAATCAATATCTGCGGCCCGTCCCCACAGCAAAATACCGTAAGACATGATGCTATGAAAGTAACTAAAATAGACCAATCTCGCGGTACCAATCCACGTCTGTTAGTTGGCGGATTTTCCAAACAGCGTAAGCGGCTGAACTCAGCCGCCCTGCAAGTGATGTTAAGTGAGGACCCCACTGTAGTTTTGAGTCAAGCGTGATTCCCAGGAAAACTGTTTTTTCGACGAATTCTAGTGTCTCCTTATTCAATACAACGTGACATTCACTACTTCTAACATTCGGTAACGCGAATCTTATGCATTTCGTTTTCTTCTCATTTAATACTAAATTATTTACAGTAAACCAATTATGGACCTTTAGCATAGCGTTATTTACGTCGTCAAGTTCCTTTGCATGTCTGTTCACCTTAAAAATCAGTGATGTGTCATCAGCAAATAACACCATTTGTGGTCGGTTTTTCAACAAATGAGGTAAATCATTTATATATACTAAAAAGAGGAATGGACCCAATATCGAGCCCTGTGGTACACCCATTTTGACTTTTAAACCCAATGAATTAACACCGTTTATTTGAACTTGCTGCTGTCTATCATTCAAATATGATTTTACTAAGCTAAGCGCAAGTTTACCCAGTCCGTAATGCTCAAGTTTCAACAGCAGTGTTTCGTGATTAACGCAATCAAATTCTTTGGATAGGTCACAAAAGATACCTATTGCATCCTGTGCCTCTTCCCATGCGTTAAAGATATGCTTCAATAAAGTGACACCGGCGTCGGTTGTGCAACGTCCCTTGGTAAAACCATACTGTTGATCGTGTAGGATGTTATTACGATTAAAATGATTGAGCATTTGATTTAACATTACTTTTTCAAACACCTTGCTGAAAACCGGCAAAACCGACACGGGTCTATAATTATTAGTGTCCTTGCTGTCCCCGGACTTGAAAAGTGGAATAACTTTACTGTGCTTCATTAAATCCGGGAATACCCCTTGATCTACACACAAATTAAACATTAAAGCTAAATAGGGTGCAATTGTCTCAATAATTGATTGACAAACTTTAGTAGACATGCCCCACAGATCTTCGGTGATTTTGATCTTAAGTTGCTTAATAGCCTTTACAACGTCCACAGGGTTTATATGTTTAAATTTAAATTCCACAGGACAGGATGAAACATTCGCTCTTAATAAATCAATAGCCAGTAAGGGGGAGGAATTTAAAGATTCTGTAGTTTTAATTGGAATATTAGTAAAGAAAGTTGCAAATTCCTGAGCAACATCGATATTATCGCTAATGAGACCGCGGGAAGTGTCTAGTGTGTAATCAGTGTTATGTCTTTTGTTCTTGTTCGTTTCATTGTTAATAATTTTCCAAACTGTCTTTATTTTATTTTCCGCTGATTTAACCTTGTTGCTAATGAAAGACGCTTTAGCTGCTTTGCAGATAATTTTAAAAGTTTTAGAATAAGTAGCAACAAACTTATTAAAAGTTTCCGTGTTAATATACGGCTTAAGGCCATACAGTTCAAATAATCTTTCCCTACTTTTCCTGATGCCTTTAGTTGCCCAGTCACTGAATAAAAACTTATGGGAAATAGTTTTAGTTTTTTTCTTGAAAGAGTTATTGAACTCTGTTTGCACTAATGAAAAGAATTGTTCATACAAAACATTTACATTGGACATATTTAGGCCCAGACCGCTTAACTTGCTAATTAAGAAGCTATTAAACTTATTTAAATTACCCGATGTTATTGGTCTAATTTGAATCTGCACTTTTTGCATTGGTGTGTTGGACTCAAAAATAACGGTTTGACCGCTGTGATCAGAAGGGAGATAATTTACAATGGCTTTATCTAAATAGTCGCAGCAACAAAATACATTATCAATACATGTAGCAGTAGTCGAAGTTATTCGCGTTGGTTCTAAAAACACATTTGACAGATTAAATGATTTGAAGAGGCTTAATAATCTACTGCTATTTGAATTATTTTCTAAAATATTAATATTAAAGTCACCACAAATAATTACTGATTTATTACCAGTTGCAAGTTTTGCCAAAACATCTTCCATTACTGACTCAAATATAGAGTAGTTTTGATAATTTGGAGGTCTGTAAACGCACACTATAAAATGCTTATCTAGCTCAACACAGGACAGTTCAATGCTATGTTCCACCGATAGTTCAACTATGTCATTACGAGTCTTAGATTTTATACAATTTTTAATTAAGATTAGTGAACCTCCACGTAGCATGGATTTTCGGTTAAAACAACTGCCCACACTAGGTAGTACAGGCAGTAAATAAGCACCTAGGTGTCATCCAACTCATTCATATGGTTTTCATATTATTCATCTACACTGTTGCCTTCAGTTGCCTTTGAAGACTAGTACTTTTAAGATGCTTTCATCTCGGATCAAATGAAAGCTAATGCAACATAAAACTGAAAGCAATTAAAAACGAAACAAATTAATATAGTAATCTAAAAACAACAATTATAATGCTAGCGTTAATCGCGCGCTTCCAGCGGCGCCTGCTTACCGCTGATCAACGAGCGGCGCCACCTGCGCCCGTGTGTGCACCGCTTTGTGCAGATTACCCGTAATCTTTACTTATTGAACGACTTTTTGTTTTTGCACTGACGGATGGAAGTGTTGGGGGTAAATTGAGTCTGAAAGTAGCACATACGACGTTGTGTGCACCAGGGATCAAGAATGGCTAAACAAAAACTGTTTAAAACTTAGGCCCGCTTATACCACAAATCACTAAATGCACTAAACTATAATATAATATTTAAAACATCATTCAGATCAAATCAAATCAAAAATATTTATTTGCCGGAATATGGTACAATAGATATTACAGTAATTTTGGTTCTATCTCTTTCATCGTCAAACGATTGACAGAAACAACGATTTTTAAATACGTTTAACGCTAAATGGCTGCACCATAAATCACTGGTGCAAGCGGGCCGAAGATTACTTATTACATAAGATTATTCCTATTTCGTAACATGGTTAAAAGTAAATATCTGCCCACAAAATTAGCAAAGAAGAAGCAAATTACACAAAATTAAAACACGAAGCCACACTCAAAACGCCCTTCTTCCTAAACAAATCCTTTCCAAGTTCCATTCCGACTCTGGAATATTCGGGAACGTTTCAGAACACTCCAGAAGTCAGTGTTCCATTAGAACCTGACGCGTGTTCGTAATAACGGTAATGTGAGGCACATTATACCTCACAGGCACCTCCAAACTTGAGCTCGGGAACTACGTTAGTACATCCTGTAAGTCCAGTTATAATAACATCATGTTTTGTAATTTTGAAAGGTTTTGGTGGGAATATACGATGGTAGACAAATTTATAAATTATCATAAAAATATAAATTGTAAGTGTAAATTACGTGTTAGTAATTTTAGCTTTATGAATAATTGGTAGACGAAAATCGTTTGCAGGCTACTACGAAAATGCTACGCGCGTGCTACGAAATAGCTACGAAAGTGCTACGCCGCTACGCAAAATCAGTAATGCGAATAAAGTTGTGACAGAAACCAATACGGGGTCATTTTTTTTTTTAATGATGACATATTTGTGTAATAGGTTGGCAACAGTAGGTTTTTCAAGCAGGTAGGTTTAGCGGCAGACATATTACATAATTTTATAAAATTAAACTTAATGTTGAACTTTTTATACGTAGCTTGACTGCAGCAATCTACTTTCTCTTTGGTAAAAAAACAAATCATTTTGGCCAAACCTCACCGAAATCCCTAAAAACCAAACATGGAACTCAAAATAGCATGTAGTAAATCAATAAACAGACAGTTGGAGCATCGAGACACGTATATGTATCTGAATGGCGGGTAGTTGTAAAAATGCGCGCATTAACATGTAAAGTGTGCGTTAGCTCCTTTGTGCGCGAGCAGCCGAGCGGCCGCGTGTTCAGCAAATTGCTCGTGACTGTACTGGCACAGAACAACTAAATAAGGGCAGATATGACAGAGTGCTCCAAGGATCGTTTGGCGCCTGAATGACATTGACAGGGCGTTGTTGGAAATTGAATTGACAAAACAAAATGACGGCGTTAGTCCTGTTTTTGGACACGCGCCAAAAGTAGCTTGTATTGTTATACATGGTTATTATTATAAAACTTTCTGGGCAAAAAATCTAAAAGAAACAACGTGTTCAATTTTCAAAAAATAGAGCCTAATAATGAAAAGACATAGGTACAACATACATAAACTTACATATAGAGAAATCTCAATATTTTATAAAGTCGTAAAAACCGTGGGAAGCAGGGGCGGGCCGCTAGTTGTCAATAAGTGTTATAATAAAAATAAAAATTAACCATTTATCCACTATGGTCAAATTGGCTAACACATATGTTTGATACTTAATTACTCCATTTTGTTTCCTTCCTTTTTCTATCAAATTCTTTATTCCATGGCACTGCACAAAGATGCATCACAAACACACCGAGCACAGTGAACGTGTTTGTTCGCGAGTGCACATAAACATACTAAGTTAAGTAACTGTTTCAATCTGTGCGCCGGTTTAAAAATGTAGCTTGACATGGTGTCCTCTGTGACCTGGTGGCGCTTGTGATGGTGACATAAAACTTTGTGTATCTATAAAACAAATCAAATATCCCGACAGAGCACGCGAGGCTGTCGACATGTCAGACTCGGCTGTCATTGTGCCGATTGCGATAACGACCAGTGGCCTGATAGGCCGAAAGGCTCGACCAACATCTCTCTAGGCTGTCTTTAGTCGGTTGGATCAAAGGCCTAATTCAGAAGACAGTATATATATGTGTTAAAAAGAATAAAATATAATAGTTATTAGTTTAGTTATTTCTAAATTTATGTATGTAATTTTTATGATGTACAATAAGGAGTATTCTATCTATGTACGAGAGTATCTAATTTTTCCCTCCGTCACAACCGAGCAAATTTCGCTCAAAATTGTGTTAATTGATCCAAGCTTTCTCTGAATCTCCGATGTAGAGACGACTTCAGTCGGTAATTCAGACTCCGTGGCTACTGGCGGCGCAGGTTCTCTTATCTGGTTTTGATCGGCAGGCGATGGCGTCGGTTGGGGACTTCGTTGTACCAACTGGCTGCGGCCGAAGGGGCTGTCTCCTGGATTAGACATACTGCTAACACCGAAAACGCTGATTCTCTATAAAACTATTTAGTTCATCTTTCACAACGAAAAAAGTTGTTAGTCACACTCGTCACTTACGCAATAAACTGACTCCGCAAATCATTGCAATAACATTATTCGTAATTACGTAAATCAATATCGTTATAATCAATACAAAAAATCACGTCCGCTTAGTCTCGCGTCTCAAATCGATTCTGTAAGTAGTATTATTGTATGTACAATGCAGGTATTTAGGTAGGCTTTACTTAACTTACGTAATTTCAAAACATGGCTTAAACACTCAACTCACTCTTTTGGGTGAGTGTTCTTTGATTAGTAAATATCTCTGGGTAGTTGTTTGTGGAATCAAACCACATTAATATGAAACGCTGTAATTAATATAAGGCACTTTATTTACACAAACGTATTTACATGATTTAAAAACAAACTTAAAATAATAATAATATGTACAAGTATATAGAAAGGAGGGGGGGGGATTATTATAGGGCATCAAAAAATTCGTCCGCATCGCTGTCAACAGGAGAAGTGCCCAAAAGGCTGGCAGCATTGCCACGTTGAATGGCAATGCTGATTCTTTGGCCAAAGAATAGGCCAGCCCTCTGGTCACGTGAAGAGTCGACCAGCCGCTTGGCGATGTCTTGAAAAACTAAGTGGGCACTCGGACCCCATGGCCCTAGTGTTTCAACCCCAAACGGCTCAAACATATAAGTCCCAATTAGATTGGAGTATTTGCGCCGTTTGAGGTTTTCCTCACCTGCAGACGCAGCCCCAGCACAGCCCGCCGTGCTAGGAAGATGAAATTAATTAATTAGATGTTTCATATTTACGGGTTTTATTTTTAATGTGAATATTATCGGTGCGTTCTTATTTTGCATATAAGAGAGAACACAACATAGCTCGAGGTTATAACGTTCGTAACATTTATATTCTATTCAGAAAAGAGTTTCAGAACTACTTTGTGACAAAGAACGTACTTACCTACGAATTGTTTTGTACAACATACCTTTGATATTCCGACTCAGAGAATCCAAAAGTAATTTGAAATACCATGTAGGTACCTTTACGTGTATATCCCCTAGTACTAAAGTATACATAATGTGGAGTTTTTGGACATGTAAAACTCAATTACATTTGGTTTGTCGGACATAAGATTAAAACTCGTGAATTCAAAAGGATTAACAGTTGTGCACGTTTTTTAACGAGAAGAATAATATTATTAAAAACAAAAGCCACAGTTATGTTTTAAAATTGCACGAATGATATATTTATTTTGATTAACAACTAAATAATAATAGTGATAAGTTTTAACGAAAACAAAATAATTACATGACATGTTATATTGACTTACCCTGTAGTGAATACCTAATATAAAAATAATTGATCACTCTAATAAAAGTATGTATATCACGGCTTTCTCAAAGTACCAAGACATTTAACACTGTTAAAAGTCATGAAAATTTGTTTAATAAATTAAAATAACAGCAAGAATATCTAAAAGGGAGCAGCCAAACTGATAGACAGACTCTCATCTGAAATTGAAAAGGATTTTCAAATATGAAAATTTTGAAACAATAAAGTTAGAATAGAAAACATACGCCAATGTCATTCCCAAACGAAAACAAAAATATGACCCAGTTCATACCATTCAAACGCAACACAGTTTTTAATAACTTGAAAGCTGAGCTCAGCGGTGACAGTGCCATCAGTGTGGTCCGGGATAAATTGAATGATTGCGCGTTTCTTTGATGAGCAGTGTTTGTGCAGAGTATAAAGCTTTGCGCACAGTGATCTGATGTCAGCGTTGATAGACTCGGCGCATACAAAGCGACGGGAAATTGTTACATTGTATGAACTAATTGTTGTGAAAGGATCTCGGTGATATAATTATTTGTAGGTGCAGCAACAGGTTTGATGTGAGGTTCCTAGCTATAGACTGCATTTAATATTTGTGACTCAAAACGGAGTGATTGGGGTCAAGAAATAAAAAAATACGTTTGAAACAGCTGCAAGAAATATTTGGTGGAATTGAAAAAGCTGATTATAAAGTTTGAAATTACATAAAGACTGGCAGTTCTGGCATGTTAACTCTAAAACACTGTTCAACAACCCTCTCGTGTTTACCTATGGCAAGAAAAACATGAACCAGCCTTATCCATAACACGCTATAGAACCTTTTTTTTTCACGAACCATTTCTCTACAGAAACTATAAAAAAATCAATAATTTTCTAACCCTTCTGTTAATTGTTCACATGCAGCAATTCCAGCGACTAGTAACATCGCTGCACCATTTCGTTCGGGGAATGGAGCCGCTTTACGCAGAGCTTAGACAGAGTATTACCCAATTGCAGTTTCCAAACACGGCGTCCCTGAACGCGGACGACTGATATTAATCAGGGGAACGATAGATGGTACTGCGGCCTTCTGATTAACGTACCCCATCAAGTTATAAGCGGTTACGTTTTTCACAGTCAGACATGGATATAACATCATGCCAGTATTCCCCGAAGGGTTGGGCAGAGGTGTTTATTATATTACACCCACATTTTTACATTTTATGACACATTGTAACATGAATGACACATGAAGTACTTCAAAATAATATATAAATTTTTCATTGTTTAATCTTTAGTGTCATTCTTGATCTGCTAATGCTAAGTGTGGGGTACATAGTTGTGGGCCTACGATGACTATTTATCATTAAATGAATAATAAAAAAAATACTTCAACTAATTTACACATTCGCATCACACATTCAAAAGCAGAATTAACTAACAATAGCCTCATTGCCGCAACGAGACTTACTAGCTCGTTATTAACTAGTGTGATGGGTTGCGTTGTGTACTGCTTTTGAAATACTAGTGCTGTGACATTCTGGCTACTCATTGGTGATTTGAGTTTTTAACACATTGCTTTTAAGTAGCTTTGTGGACGATGGGCCTTAATGATTTTGCATTTTCTACTTATATTGAGATGTTACTAAGTCATTCATACATTTACCGGCAAAATAGTATCCATTCATCGAAAACATTCAACCGCTCTCCGCTAATGACTTGTAACACATCAATTTTCCTTACCATGTAGCGATGTTCGCGTGAACGCAGTGTGACGCGCGCAGTACGTAGCCGGCTCCAACCGCATCACTGCGGTCCAGCCCCTCTAAATTGATTATAAAATTCCTCTTACGTCGTGGACGATAACAGTGAATAGAGGCTTGATAGCCATTCTGCGTGCCAGTAGTAGATATATCTGAAGATTTCATCAAAATGTGGCCCGAGATAATTGTTCTGTTGCTGCACACAGTTTTTTTTTTACATTACAATTTATGATGACCACGACCACGCACGCGTTAAAGGTTTTTTAACACTCAGGTTTCCTCAAATATATTTGACACGTTACTGGATAGGTTTGAAAAGTCAAAAATAGCCTACTGCGAAGCGTGGCAGGTTTCGGTTAGCTTATCATATAAAACTTTTACGTGGAAAACTACATAACTGATACTAAATATTATAGAAAAGTCACACTTCATAAATACGTTTTTGGTTCGTTTATTTTAGGTCAACACGGTTTTCTTTTTAAACAAAAAAAATAAATATATTTTTAGATAAAAAGTCCACTGAAAGCCGTAGCGATACCCTAGTCGATACACAGCCCGCAGGCACTCCGAAAAAAATCAGGCGTTAGCTTTTTACACTCTTAATAAATATATGTATTGTATATGCAAAATTTTACCCGCATTCATATTTAACAAGCAAAAAAATGCATGTGAAATAGCAAAATCATTATATTAATATACTTTATAGAATTCGTATTTAACCTGTTACCTTTGAGCACGCAAAAAATGTCCAATTTGTTATTTCATATTACAATATTTATTGCGATATTTGTATAAAAGTTGAAAAATAGCGTATTACGTTGATTAATCTAAACTAATATTATTCAATTGAATTAAATTCAAAATATTTTATTTCACATAAACCTACATGAGCACTTATGAAACGTCAGAAGCTAGGTGCACGGTTCCAATTGGTTGTTTCCTATGGAGAAGAGCCGGCAAGGAACTCCACGGATACTCTTTTAAAAATAATGGGCTTTTACAATATTTTCAAATAACAGTGTTATTAGGTATGGGAGGACAGTGTAGGTCTTTCAACAAGTACCATTATAGAGAGAAGATTAGAATGTTTGTATGTTTGTTTGTTTGTAATGGATAAACTCAAAAACTACTTAACATATTTAAAAAAAAAAAAACATCTATCGAAAGCTACAATCATCTATCAGCGAGTATCACGGGCGTCTTTTTTTTTAATAGTAGGGATCGCTGCGAAAATTGGTAGCCAAGATCAAAAATTTACCTATAAAAGCCATTATTTGGCGTGCGCTGCGAAAACCATACATAAAATAATGTACTTATAAATTTATAGTATATATGTCTAACTATTACCTATTATAAGTCACAATAACCGTTTTGTGTTCAAATTAGTCAATCAAAACACGGGTAGAATCGGAAAATTATGATATTCGTATCATTATATTAATCCTTATCCAACTAAATATGTAGTTTCATAATCAAGGTTGATTATCATCACGCTATGACCCTTAGGAGCCGAGCAAAAGTAAAAACTTTAGAAAAAACGCTAATAGAAAACGAAGTAACAGCGCCGGCGGACGATGCGAAGGAACAAGACATTTCACGCACACAAAGTCGCGGGCAGAAGCTAGTTGAACATAAAACCCAATAAAACGGTAGGTATTTTAATAATGCCTGACGTAACACTGACACTATTTCTTACGCCAATCACAAATTCATACTTACTCAAATAATAATGCAATATTTAACGTTACTATATTGCTTATTGGTAATGTTCTTCGGAAAGGTTAGGTGCGTAGTACTGCGTGTATGTCCAGACGTATGACCGTAAACGAATCAAAAGGAGTATGAAATAATCGTTCTGTACTTTCTGCCTTCCTCTCTTCCTTATGGGAAAAATGCGTAAGTTTATGTGTGCATCTAATGTTGTGTGTTGGTCATGTTAAAATACTTAGCAGAAAAAAGTCAGGGAAACAAGCCATTTTGAAATCTTCACAGTATCGTATACCACAACTTCGCAGTTCCATCAATCGCGGCGTCCAGTGTCATTACGTCCGCCCCGGTTGGGAATCAAAGCGGTGACTGCTAAACTCAAAACATCTCTCCATTGCAAGCACTTAAATAATTTACTTTGTGGCCACTAAATGGCTCGCTTTAACAGTATTTACGAGATTGCACAAAACTCACACAGATAAATATGTATCTGTTTCTTTATCTAATCGTTGTGAAATGTTCGAGATTCTTTTGATGCTGTTTTGTATTAGAGTTCGTAAAATTGTATATTATTTTGTCGGTAAATGGCTACTTGCTAGAGTGTGGACTGCAGCAGGAAACATTGTGTGGTCAACAAGATACTTCCATGTTTAGCTTACAATTATTAATACCCTTATATTATAATTTATTTAGTCGTGGGGCTTTAGATATTTCAGCTCGTCTCTAAGGTAAACAACGTTTAAACAATCTTCTTGGTATTGTAACCTCGCCGTCTAAATCAATCTAGGTACAGAGTAAGCGCATCACGTCTTTGAAAACATTTAAATTTTATCGCGTACAGGTGACTCACCTTTGTTCCTTACATACTACCCACGTATTGACAATCTATTCGCAATATCGCTGTATTTTCCAGTGTCAATGCTCTAGCCAATCAGAGCTTATCTGCCAATAATTTAATCCAAGTAGATAAGAGGTATAGCTATAAATAATTTACTTCAGCTCTAATCAGAGCTGAAGTAAATTATTTAAGAATAAATGTATGTAAGATTTGTTGCTAATTTCCATCAAGAGACATTCTGCGTCTATCGAGTTGGAATGAGGTAAATGAGACATTGAAATTCGATGGTGACCATAATTGATTTAGAGATAGGAGGGACGGAATTTCAATTGAAATTACTGACGTTTACGGAGCTATGTTTCGAGCTGGCGATGTATCAATAAATAATTCTAAAGAGTCTTCCAAAGGAAGTCCATGAAATTAAAACAGGATATATTTTATTACAGTGATTACAAGACACACATTTTTAGGACCAAGATCTTAAATTCAGACGTTTAAAAGTCTAAATCAGCTACCTAAGGCCATGATAGCAATCATGATCATAAACGCTTGCTTTCCAGTACCTAAGCGTGATGATCAATACGTTCCTGTGAGGCGAGGCCCTTGCCATGAAATTAAGCCTACCCCCAGCAGCTAGGGCAGCCTGCCCTATTTACACGGTGCGATTTATTTACCTGTGTCATACCATAAGTTGAAGCAACTGTACACGACGCACCGCTGCCACGCCGCAGCCGCGCCGGCGGCGCCGCGTAGATCTGAGATATTATGTTTTTTTTCATCTTGCGGTCCGGCGCCGCATGGTGGTTCCGCGTCCATACAAACGCGGTCGAAATTATATTATGAGATAGTTTAAGGGCCTCCCACAGCTTGTCTCACTTTAAACAATCGAAGGCTTTGGTGTAATTAATGAAACACAACAACACAGGGCTATTAATTTCCCAGAGGGTCATGGCCACCCGGCTGGTCCGGGGATACCGCACGGTCTCCGTTGAGGCGGCGAGCCTCCTTGCCGGATTACCGCCATGGGATCTGGAGGCAAAAGTCCTCGCGCACATCTGGGAGTGGCGCGAGGAGTCGAAACGCCGGGGCGTAACTCTGTTCCCGCGAGAAATCGCGGCACAGCGGACAGAGCTCCGGCGGGATCTCATGGCGTCATGGAGAGTGCGATTGTCGCAACCCAGTGCTGGGCACGCCACTATTGCGGCGATAAGTCCCCTCTTTGAGGAGTAGCTAGAGAGGCGCCACGGCGTCCTCACCTTCCGCCTAACGCAGGTCCTCACCGGACACGGTTGTTTCGGGAGGTTCCTGTTCCGTATCAGGCGGGAGGAAACGCCCGGGTGTCATCACTGCGTGGATCGCCCGGAGGACACGGTTGAGCATACGGTGGAGGACTGTCCGGCTTGGGCAGAGCATCGCCGTGTCCTCGTGGAGGCGATCGGCGGCGGGGATCTCTCGCGTCCGGCCCTAGTCCAGGCCATGGTACGGAGCGAGAGGGCATGGGAGGCCGTCACCTCCTTCTGCGAAGCAGTAATGCTCGCGAAGGAGGACGCAGAACGCGTGAGGGAGAGGCAAATTTCGCGCCCTCACGCTCCTAGCCGCCGCAGGAGACGCCCTGGGCGTCGGGAATCGCAGGCCGATTCCCGGCCACCGTAGGCGCGGGCTTGCGGACGATAAGGACCAGGCCCGGGTCGACGGCGCGTTGTGTTCCACGCGCGCCTCAAAGAGATGTCAGCACAACGGAAGGGGTCCGATAGGACCGATGCCTGCCGGGGTTGCGGGAAAGTCCGAAAGGGATACCGTGGCCCCTGGCAACGTAAAGGCAACGGAAGGAACACGGGTGGGTTTTAGTCAGTAAGAGTCTGACACGCCCTCCCGCTCCACCCAGAGCGGGAGAAGTTATTTGATAATTTCCCACCCAAAAAAAAAAAAAAAAAAGGGCTATTAATTTCTCGACTCTTTTCAATGATTTGGCAACGTTCAGGATTTGTTCCCGCGTGCCTTTGCCGTTAACAAAACCTGCTTGTTCTTCTGAAATTAAATGAAATGAAATTGTTTATTCTGTAAATAGGATATTAGAATCACTTTTACATGTCATCTTAAAAAAATAATTAAAAATTAATTAGATGAGTTCGGCGTGTCCTGACTACTCTGAGAACAAAAGGCCGAAACAAACTCAGAGGTCACAGTCTCTTTTAAAGTCCAGACATAATCTTGGTCAGGCCATATGAGGACCATGTAGATTAGTGTCTGAAATGGTCTTTTGAGAAAAGAACCACACAGATTTGAGTGGACCTGTCCTGTCAGTGCAAGCATTTGTCAGTAATCGTGGAGCTCAACTCGACGAACAATACAAAAGAAAAGACATTTGGGTCTGAAAACTGCCAGACCATCATTAAAACTAAATAAGAAAGAGAAAAAAAAAATATATATATAATAACAAAATCCACATTTTTATTATTTTTTTTGGTTTGGAAATTATCAAATAACAAATACCATGGCCTGGACTAGGGCCGGACGCGAGAGATCCCCGCCGCCGATCGCCTCCGCGAGGACACGGCGATGCTCTGCCCAAGCCGGACAGACATCCACTGTATGCTCAACCGTGTCCTCCGGGCGATCCACGCAGTGATGGCACCCGGGCGTTTCCTCCCGCCTGATACGAAACAGGAACCTCCCGAAACAACCATGTCCGGTGAGGACCTGCGTCAGGCGGCACTGTGGTCCCTAGACGGTCAATATTAAAAAATATTGAAGTAGGTAGATCCAAAATTTTAAGTCAGATAATCATTAGACATAGATAATCAATCATACTATCTATCCCACGTCTCAAAAGTATAAAAAGTTTCGATAAAATTAAATATTATCATATAGGTACATTTTTAAATTAAATATTTTTACCATTACAAAATTATTACATTCAAGACCAAGGTATGTACTTTCCTATACTATTAAATGAGCAAAATTTGTATATCTATCTATATATATGTCAAGAGAGAGATTCTTTATTGACTATATCTCCGAAAGTATTAATTAATGCTTATAATTTTGTAATAGACAGTCAAGACCAAGGACTGTACTAGGTTTACAAAAAACAAGAAAATATGGGTCTGCTGAATCGCTGAATTCAGGGTTTTGTTGAGTTTTAACAATGTGGGGAATATTGTTAAAACTCAACAAAACCCTGCACGCCTGCCCCCACTTGATTCTTTTTTTTATAATCTTAGGTAATAGGTAATACGGGCTGGTTTCCGCAACTCCACGTCAAAGCGCGTATTTTGCGTACGGGTGGGAAAAATCTGTTATTCGATCCACCCCAGCTCCTCAAAGAAGGCCAGCAACGCCTTGGTGTTACAGGCAATCTCGCGTAGGGTACCTGGGTTACCGAAGTACTTTGCCCTGTAAGTGGCGACCACCGGGCAGGTTAACAGCACGTGAGCTGCTGTCTCGTCGTCCTCCACGCAGGCTCTGCAGAGCGGACTGTCTGTGACTCCTATGACAAAGAGGTGTTTATTAAATGACCCATGGCCAGTTATAGCTGCTGTAACCGTGCGCAGCTGCTGTGGGTTCCCTCTATCTGGCAGAATTTTGATGCTCCGAAATTTATTTGGCATAACACACTTGGCATAATCTTCTTTAAACGAATATATTTATATATATTCGTTTAAAGAAGATTATGCCAAGTAGTAAAAATAAGCATAAAAATCATTTAATATAATTATTGTTTGGCCGAATGTTTATATGTCCGAATTTACAAAGGCATACTTTTAAGATGGCAGAATTTTATTTGGCATAATTACTTTTGGCAAAGCTTAATTTCGCATAATTTCGTTTCACATAACGTTTATTTAGAGCGACGATTATTTGGAATAATTTCACTTGGCATATTAAGAAGATGGCAGAATTTCATTTGGAATAATTTTATTAGGCATAATTATTGCCATTTCTATAAAATGTAATCATATTCTTAACCTTAAATTAAAATTAAAATATTGTCTTAAAAAGTCAATATGTTGTACTACAAAAGTTAGTGAAGTGACAGAACCGAATCGCTGCAAAACCGACTGCACGTAGTCTTGTCTGCCCTACCCCTAGAGTGTAATTTAAGCCCGCGTAGGCGCGGAGGGGCGAGGCGGCCTGCGAGCTGAGGAGCAGGTGGTTTTAACGCTCGCCGCCGCGGCTGAGGCTGGCCGGCAGAGCCGGCCAGCAAGTCAAAGCTGCTGTGGTGAGCGTTACAACCATCTGCGACGAGAAGCTTGCGTGGGACCGCCGGAGCCCCGCAGCGCCGGAGCCGTGACAGAAACCATGCCTGCTGCATGTTGCATGCTTGCTTGCATGCTGCATGTTTGCTTGCATGCTGCATGCTTGCTTGCATGCTGCATGCATGGTGTGTGCTTTTTTGCATGTTTGCATTCTACATGCTTGATGCATACATGCATGGTGTGTGCTTTTTTGCATATTTGCATGCTACATGCTTGATGCATGCATGGTGTAAGCTTGTTTGCATGTTTGCATGCTATGCCAAAAGATGATTCTAACTGTAAACTTTCTGAGATATGATAGTTCTACCTTTTAGTACTTTTTAATTATTATGGATATGAAATTTATGCCAAAAGACGATTCTGACAGTGAACTTTCTGCAATATGATGGTTCTACTTTTTAATTATTATGGATATGAAATTTATGCCTAAAGATGATTCTGACTTACAAAATTATGCGTTTTTAATGTATTATAAATGAGTGTATGCCAAACGATTTTCTGCGAAATGAAGTTTATGCTATGCGCTGTTATGCAAAATAATATTATGACATAAAAAGTTCTGCTATAAAGGGTAGACCCAGCTGCTGTTTAGTTAATCGGAGAACCTGTTTCGTGAGGCGGCCATCGATAGAAGGCAGTGCTTCCTTAGCCTGCCTGCATTCACCTTGGTCCGACCATAGTTTGTGATGCTGATCCCTAGTTCGTTTCCTTACCAGAGTGCGCAGGTAACCGAAGGGGAGTGGTACAATGGGTTCGGGCCCCACTGGTGCCATGTTCGACCCCCTTCTAGCAAGTTCGTCGGCTGCATCGTTCCCCAGCGAACCGCTGTGTCCTTTGATCCATTGAATGGTTATATTATTGAGGTCACCCACCTGGTTAAGGTTCTGGTGGCACTCGTATATTAGCCCAGAGTCCACAGTGTGACTGTTCAGCGTTGCAGAACAGCCATGCTGTCTGAGAGTATACGTATCGAGTGGTCCTTAACTTCCCTAGCCAGAATTGCTTTTATAATCTTATATTAGTGTTCTTAAAGACCTTAAAGGATTTTGCTGCTGAGCTTTGTCCGTCTTAACTGTATAAGCCACGTATAATTGTATGTATCATTAAGATCTCGTAGGCCGACGTAGCTTTTGGCTTCGTCGACTAAAGTATCTGGCTGCTTAAATGTTTTTTCTTTTCGTTATGAAAAATGTCACGTCAAGTCAAATAAAAGTCAAATAATTTATTTCAATTAGGCACAAAAAAGGCACTTTTGAACGTCAAAATTTAAATAATAATTGATTCTAGTTGCCCCTTCCAAAAGGTAGTTTTCGTATGGAGAAGAATGGGCATGAAACTCCACGTTACTCTTTTAAAATGTTTTAACAATATCTTGTATACATCAATTATATAATTATATGTGAAGACGATGCACCTAGAATAAGATTACTATCACGTTAGGTAAAAATAATGAAAAATAAGGAATGACAGATAAATTAATCATGTGATAGATGCATGGTGCTCACATATTTACAAACATTGTAAAATTATACGATATTTCTAGCATTTTTACAAGTAATATAACTCAGTGTGGGAGTTCGAGTAATCACAGAATGTAAAACCAATATAAAAAATAAAATAAAATATATATATATATTATACAATTAAATTAGCAACCAGTTAGATTTTGTCTAGATTCTAAATTGTCCTATGGAGCAGGACCAGCATGTTTCCAAGCATTTTTGCACGTGCAACACAGATTTGATAATTGTAGTCGGATCCATTTGTTCCAAGTTTAAATGTATTTCTTTTCTTTTGAAAATGTCACGTGTATTAAAAAAACTCAGATTTGATGACCAAGTTATTATTGAACTCGGATGCATTTGTTACAAGCCTAAGAAACTGACCACGTAAATAGAAATCGGTTTTATTAAAAGGTGTTCTTATTTTATTAGTATTAAGTCCAAGTGTATACTTATATGTATATATTTATGTTTTATGTTAAACTCAGTATATGTTTATTTATTTCCCATTTACAACCTTATTTTCTCAAAACTATAAAAATAATTAGTCATAGAAAATGTTTTATTTCAATGATGTATATGAACGTTATTATTAGGTCCAGTCACTTCTGTCTTCCGTGGACCCAGTACAGTAAAGAGTAAACGAGATATTAATATTTTCTCTATCTGCTTTGGTATGATTTTTTCGGTAAACTGATTTTGTGGTGCGTATTTCATAATTCTGTGAATGTTATTTATAGGGTACAAAGTAATACATATACAATATTAAAAATGATATTATGGCGCGTTGCTGTGTATTACAATGTATGAATGAAGAAAAGAAATGTATGAAAGATGAAAATGAAGACATTTCATGTTCATGACATTTTAATGTTCATAAAATCAAATCCAAACTTATTTCAATTTTGCACTAGGGCCAGACAGAAAGACAAGCTGCGCACCGTAGCCAGTAAAACAAAGCTGTTGCACCAAAGCATCTTCTGTATGGGTCCACGTATCTTTAATAATCTTCCACCTTTTTTCAGAACTATGTGCGATATAAATACCTTTAAAAAAAATCTACACGAATTATTGATAAGTAAATGTTATTACTCTATAAGAGAATTTCTAAATGACAATACATTGAATCAGCCGGTTTATTACAACAAACCAGTGGGTACACAATCATAAATTTTAAAACTAGATAGGTAATCATAAACTATGAAGAAAGCACTGTTCAATTGTTTTGTAAACTATTTTGTAACATGACTAGTTTGTAATTTGACATAAATATTAAAAACCAATTTAATCTTAATGTATTGCATGACAATTTGACGTATTGTATTTTAATTTATGTTCCTGAACTGCTAATATGGATTTTGTATGCCTCAATGGCGGGACATAGCAGACCTACATGTATGTAACTAACACAACATCTTATATACCTATGATCCACAATAAATGATTTGAATTTGAATTTGAATTTGAATTTCCTTTCATCGGTAAGTGAGCTTGTTTTTTTTTTTTGTAATGTTGTCCACTTATCATAGAAATAGTTCATTAAACCTAAAAATCGTTAGTTCTACCTGTTATTATCTGACCCGGACCAAATTCGAAGCGTTTTTTTGTTACTTGTTTTCTCGTATTACCCGACATGTAGTTGGCAATAGGGACCGCCATATTTAAATGCATCTTCTTAAATTACTTAGGTTACCACCGATTAAGGGGTACCGGTGCCCGGCAAAATTACCCATAAATAAATATTTCTCACTCCTATTACCTACTATTAATATTACTCAAACATACTTTTAAGCAGCCGACAACCTCTTAGGTTGAGATAAGTAATAATTAATAAGTAATAATATTTTTTTTTATGAGGGGTATCTCCCCTCATAAATAAAATGGTTTTTCGCAGAGTAGTCGGATTGGAAATACAAACTAGATCCAGAGTTTTTCAGGATTTACAAAAATAAATCAATATCATTTATTTATCAATAATTCATTGATAAATATTGAAGGGCCAACTGTTATTTTTCTTTAACATTTGATATGAATTAAACTCAAACTCAAACTCAACTCAAACTCAAAGCATTTATTTCAAATAAACCAATTACAGGCACTTTTGAATAGTCAAGGGGTCGGTCAGTCAGAAATATGAAGCTAGTCGCCCATTCCAAAGCGTAGTAGGTACCTATGGAGAAGAACGGGCAAGAAACTCCACGGACACTCTTTTAAATAAAATAAGATGGTTACATAATATTGGTTACATCATTCAAGTTGAAGTTATACATGTGAGAACGATGCAAAACATTAAAAGCGTCCGTTAGAAATAAAAATATAAATTAAATTAAAATCGCCGTGGCAGCTAAGAGATGACCAGTCCCTACTGACGGCGCCCGTTCACGAACATGACGCATGGATTAGCACCATTCAGCTCAACCATTTTGAAGGGAGCTAAATGATCCAACACACACGCCACCGCCAGCGAGACATTAGAGTGAGCATGACATACTCTCAGCCGCCAGGGCACATTCAAGTCAATGAAAGACATACTCAGTACCTAAATGGTAGCTTTATAGTCGGTACAATGGTGCCCACACGTGTGCCATGCAATTATACAATGCTAAGATAAAACTAAGATTTTCAACCTTATTTGTGTTTTTACTCAACAAAACGTTACCTTCCATTTCGGCCCATGCCGGCTGTACCTACCGAACTGGAGAGTAAGGTTTGTACATTCACGGTCAAATTTGAATGACAAAAAACCATTAGTAGGTTATTGCAAGGTAACTCTTACCTCATTGAAACAAAGTTTAAATTAGAATTATTGTCGTGAGTTGGATAAAAGACTGCAATTTTTCTAATTTATACCATACCTTACGGAGATAAGAGTGACTTTGCAATGACATGCTAATGGTGTAACGTCGATTGCGAATGTCCTACTTAAGAGCTCAGGCCGATATTCCCGTTGCCGTGCCGCTACCAAAACACCGTCAGTATTTAGATATTTTGATTTTTTGTACTATTATATGGCAAAATCAAACGAAGACGCGACAGCGCATCATAGTCTACATGTAAACGCGATGCGGTGTCGGCACGGATGCGGCGGCGTCTACACGAGCCCTAACATTTTCTCCTTCATAGTAGGTATTGTAAAAAAAGTATTATTGCCTTTAGGACATTTTTTTATATAGTATATATTTATTTGCAAAATTACTTTCTAACAAAAATAAACAATTTATTTAAACACTTTTCATGAAGTATGTTTTTACTGCTTTTTGACCCATCAATATGGGAAAAATTTCTCACCTCGTACCCTCGTACAATCTTTACGTAATGTCAAAGACTATTTAATTAGGTATTTACTTTGTCGGTTGCTAGGCAACGGAAGAGGGTCGAAGTTGGAAATATACCTACATATATATAGATATTATATTAGTTAGTTTTTTATTAATTATAATTAAACTACTTTGAATAAAAGAGCCATTTTTGAAACGAATCTATAAAAAAAAAATGACTTAATTCATTGATTTTCTCGCAAGCTACAATGTTTTCAGGTTTCATACTTGATTGACGGGAAAAAAAATAAAACAATGTTTATGTTTTTTTCGTTTTTGCTGCATTAAATACATTTTTCAAAAGTACAGAATTAATCTCCATTCAAATATCTATACATTGGTATGTAAATTAAGTAGGTTCTGTGTACTAGCAGGGGTGTAACAATAAAAACAGTTGCAGAAAGAAGGCAAAACAAATTATTCGATCGCAGAGCACTCTCTAGTGCTTCGTATTATGAGTCGTGCTATAATTAGTACTTACCTGGGCGACCGAGCTCTGCTCTGGCAAAATAGTGAATGCTCATTTAATTGTATGGAAAAGTTTTTTTTTTCAAACATTGCCCCAGCCTATGAATTTTTCCTGTATCGTGGGTGCGTTTACAAACATTTAAAACTCACATACACAAACAACCAGACCCGGAACCACCACTTATAGGTCTTATAAATATTTGTTCCGTGCGGGAATCGAACCCGCGACACGCAGTGCAGCAGTCAATCGCTTAACCATTGCGCCAACCGTCATAATTAATTCCATGTATAATACATTTAGCATGCTGCAGTAGGTACTTACTAATTCCATACTGCGACCGAGGTCTGGTCGGGTGAAATTGTGCAAAAAAACGATTTTTCCCAGATATGAGACCTAGCTAGATAGATTTTTCACCCCTTTAAACCCCTATATTGCAACTTTCATCGAAATCGTTAGAGCCGTTTTCGAGAACGTGCCTAAAAATATATGTATATATAAATATACAAATCTTACTCATTTAATAGTGTAGTAAATACCTTGGTCTTGAAAATTATTAAATTTTGGGGATATAGTCAATAAAGAATCTCTCTTTTTTTATTTTTTCGTCTAGTGCTTCTCGCAGTTGACCTCAGAAGAGGGTCGTAGCTGCTTAACAGGACTTCCCTGTGGCTGCCTTAAGCTTCTACACTCAAAGCCTCCAGCCAGGGGTAAAAACTGTTCTAATTATAAACTAGGCGAGCGCTCGCTAAGGGCACCCCCTGTGGGGTACGAACCTCGACTTAGGGCATCGCTGGGGGGAGGATAGCAAGATGGGACAGGCTGGATCAAAGATATATCATTATTATTAGTCGGGGGGATAACATTGAATTGTATCGAAACTATTTATACTTTTAAGACGTTAGATAGATAGTAAATGATTATGTGACTTAAAATAATATTGACCATTGTTCCATATTGAGGGAACCATTGTGCGTCGGTGTGGCTCCGGCGCGACTCTGGCGTCATGTACATGAAGCCTAAAAGTTGATTCAAGTACAGTCAACTTGAGTCAACTGTTTCTGATCACTGTTTAGACGATGCGTGTACCTAATTTGTTCTTCAATTTTATTGTATGCCACAGGTAAGAAACTTGCATCATGCAAAAGGGGATTAGATTGGTTTTATGGTCGATATTTTTAAATTCACTTAATTTTCTTTTGTTTCTGAAATCTTTTCAATTCCGCCACACACGACTAAAGACTCTTCTAAAAGCGAAAGTACCTACATGTTTATCCTGAAGTGTTTGCTCGGAATAGATTCGCTTTACATTCTTAATCAAATTAATAGCAGTATGTTTGCCAACTGCTGGCGGTGGAATCGTTAATGTGCGGTACTCGCAGTTCTCTTTGTAATTCAAGTGCTTCTAATCTCACTTGTTTGTTGTGCGAGCTTTAAGAATTGTGTTTGTTTTGTTAGTTAGAATGCGGCGTATGAGGTATGTGGTTGTAGATAAATATATAAATTGTCTATCAGTTTAGTGTCTAGACAAATTATTTTGATACAATGTGCTGAATTCACCCTTTAATTTAAAAAAATATACATTTATGATAGATAAATGACAAGAAGATAAAGTTAATGTTAAGGTATGAGCGTACCTACACATTTTGGTCCTGTTTTCTAAATTAAATATTATTAGTCAATCACCAAAATACAAAACGCTTAATACATTTGTGGCGGCATCAACATTGCCACATGCAAACTACGCATCAAAAAGACCTGACGCCACACAACATCTTGACTTCACACAAATCCTGTATCGTGCAATTAAAGTAACCGCGCGATCGACATATATACAAGGTCCCGACTTCAGCCATCGGGCAGTTACCCGCCAGACACGTCACTTTTGAACTTTACAGCCTGTTCCTCGTGCCTCTAAACGTTAAATGAGTGTATGTTACGTTACCTTTTTAAAACCTAAAATTATTATTATTATTTATTTATTTATTCAGACAAAGTCCATTACTGTTAGTTACAAAAAACACCAACAAAACAACAACAAAATAATTTAAAATGTCAATCAATCAATGTTAAAACATGTTCATTGTTCTGCAACCTCACATCACGTAACATACAATTTTGCAATATGTCAGAAATAAACAATATTTTGCTTCCAACAAATAATAATTCAACTAAACAATTCGCCCACAAATATGTTTGATGAAAATAATAAGTTGGGCCTAGGGGTCAGTTCAACTTGTTTTGCTAATCAAAAAGCTGTCCAAGTTGTCAGAACAACCTTCATAAGTGTGTAGTGAGATCTACCCATGTAAGTTTCTACATACCTACTAAAGTTTTGTTGTTATTAGCTTGGGTTTTACGATTACGTTAGGTATTTTGGTACATTTTCTTGGTTGACAATAGTGTAATGAGATTTTCACATTTTAGTATATTCGACCTCGTAATTGTTTTATCACTTTGTACAACAATTCCCAGTAAATTAAAACTTAATTAAAGTTGATGTTACTAACTGTCACAAAAGATATACCTTATCCTTTTACGACAAAGAAGTGACATTAAACCTTCGATTTTGTTCGTTATTTACGGGAATTCTCAAATGTGTTTCTAACGTTTGTCTTGTACACAGTTACAACTCGGCCCCCTATTGTAAGGGATCTTTTACCGGCGAACTTTAAAAGAGACCCTTTTGTTTTTCTTTCGGGTATTAACTCGAAAGGTAAGAAAGGTAGCACTCTTATTTTTATTCTATCCATAGCTCTGAGAAGGTAAATGGGCTTTTTGAAATCAATAAATGAATATCGTTTTTAGTTATTATGTAATATAATAATTTAGTATTTAGTATCGATTCTGAAGAATAGATATAATGGACTTCTAGTAGTTTGTATACTATTTAATAACAATAAAATATAACAAGGCAAATGTTTTATTAAAGCTACGAGTACTATGAAAGATACATGACACATCATTTATGTCAAACGGCTATCAATCAATCAATTAATATTCTTTATTTGTAAACATAGGCTACAACAGTGTGCAAGATGTTGCATTTGTTGCTATTGACGCCTGCAATATGTAACAAGCAAACACTTGCTATGAAGATTCCACTAGGCGATTGCGTTCTTACTATTTTTTAACGGAAGTGTATAGAGTGCCGCTAGCGGCACTTTATTGCGGCACTTATTTGCGGAATAATAGTGGCACTGCTTCGGCCCGGCTAAAGTGCCGTAAGCATTGCATTGTCACTGTCACTTGTTATTTTGTTTGCTTGTTGAGGTTAGGTCGCCGCCCTTTCTATTTATTGATCGTATTTGTTTTAGATAATTATATCAAAAGTCACTACAATGACTGAATTTAACTTACGTTAGAACTGTGACCACACAACGCACGAACCGAGCGAGCGGAGCGAGCGGTGCCGCCCGCGAGTTCCAGGGTCCATTTATTTATTTATTAAAACTTTATGCACAAGTAAAAAAAATACTGTACAAATGCGGACTTAATGCCTGAGGCATTTTCTACCAGTCAACCTTAGGGTGGAGCAGAGACAAAACATGGCAGGTGCAACATAAGTAATAGATAACTTTAAAATGAATACTTACTAATACATAGATACATACATATAAACCGAATAAACTTTGTCAGGAGAAATAACGATAGGTAGAGGAGAAAACAAATCCAGCAAATCAGCACTGCAAAGATTCTGCCAACTTTTCACGAAATGTTCACGTGCCTTCAGTTTGAAAGATAACGGACTGGTTGCCATCCTGATGTTCAGAGGAAGCGCATTCCAAAGAAATACCGCCTGGACAAAGAAAGAAGAGTGAATAAAACCAGAGCGGTGAGAAGGACATCGTAGAAGACGATTGTTGGTAGAACGAAGATTTTTACTATGAGCAGAGCATAGGTATTGAACATGGGAAGTCAGGTAAGAAGGAGTACTGGGTTTGTCGAGTATAGAATACAACATAGACAGAGCCCTCAACTCTCTACGCTGACGTATGGGTAACCATTTTAAAAGCAATCGATGCGCAGATACATGATCATACTTTCGAAGATTGAATACGAATCGAATGCAGTTATTTAGAAGGCGGTCAAGTTTATTGAGGAGATCTGCATTCAGGTCATAGTAACACACATCACCATAGTCGATTATGGGAAAGATTAGGGACTGTACAAGCATTGCCTTTATGTGTGATGTGAGAAGGTTTTTCAACCGATAGAGCGACCGCAGCGTTCGTTTAGGCACAAGAGAATGTAATATTTTGGGAATGTGGTGTTTTATAGCGAACTAACCTCAACAATCAAACAAAATAATAAGTGACAGTGACTCAGTGACAGTGACAATGACAATGCAATGCTTACGGACTTTAGCCGGGCCGAGGCAGCGCGACTATTATGCCGCTAGTACTCTATACACTCCCTTTTTTAACAGGTTCTTTAGATCGCAATAGAAAACGGGTATTGTCTACCAATCGTATTACGGGTATTTTCGTGTAAAATACCTAACTGGTCCTTAAAAAGGTATTAGGTAATGTAAGATGTTAAAGCTCCTAAAAAATACGAAGTTTTAAAATTGCGCTTCAATATTGGCAAGAAACGATTTTTATTACTTAGACTGGTCTTAAATCAAGACAGATTTGGCGTAAATTGTAATGATAATATTTTATCAAAAAGTAATCAGGCATATTGGCAAGATTTTACTGTATCAGTGACTCGCTATCAAATAATGCATTTTCGTGATCTTACCCAGAGGAACAAAGTCAATACCAGCTGACCAGCCCACATTTCTGTAACCTTCCAAAATAAACACAGAATCACAAACGAAACTTCCTAAGCAGCCTAACATTCCTTACGTCACAACTCACACTGTAGCCTCCCTACTTATCCTGCACATTCGTATGAAGGCACCGTGTCAGTTATTACGAAGGGAACATGTTCAATTTGAGTGCGCATGTCGCTTGCCTGTCACGTCCGCTGCCTATTATTTTTGTAGGAAAACAAACCCAATTTTCCTGAGAACAAATAAGTGTAGGATGTTGTATGTTTGAAGTTCAGACTTTGATTAAAGTTTGGGTCTTATTAATTATGGTTATATTAAAATTGTAGGAGGTGGATATTGGGTAGCTTTAGTAACTGTCCCTAATATTTTCTTATGAACCAACAAAGTGGTAGAGAAAGAGAGCATTAAGGTACATGTGTGAGTACTATGTACCTACTTTAAAGCTACCATTTAGGTACTGGGTACGTCTTTCATTGACTTGAATGTGCCCTGACGGCTGAGATTATGTCATGCTCACTCTAATGTCTCGCTGACGGTGGCGCGTGTGTTGGATCATTTAGCTCCCTTCAAAATGGTTGGGCTGAATGGTGCTAATCCATGCGTCATGTTCGTGAACGGGCGCCGTCAGTAGGGACTGGTCAATTCTTAGCTGCCACGGCGATTTTAATTTAATTTAATGCTTGAATTCGTTTTTATTATCATTTCTAACGGACGCTTTTAATGTTTTGCATCATTCTCACATGTAAAACTTCAACATGAATGATGTAACCAATATTTTGTAACCATATTTTGATCTAAAAGAGTGTCCGTGGAGTTTCTTGCCCGTTCTTCTCCATAGGTACGTACTACGCTTTGGAATGGGCGACTAGCTTCATATTTCTGACTGACCGACCCCTTGACAATTCAAAAGTGCCTGTAATTGGTTTATTTGAAATAAATGCTTTGAGTTTGAGTATGAGTTTGACCTACCTAGCTACTAATTATAGTAGGTACCTATGCACTCTTTCTCTTTCATGGTATTTTCGATAAAGATTGCTAATTCATAAGATGTTTTTAACAGATCGTTTATAATTAACGTTGACAGGAGGTCCCCTGCAACATAAAGAAATAATACAAATTTTCCCAATAATAAAAAATTAAAACGAAGTGTTATCGCTTCACAGTTATCAGGATTAAAAGTATTGTTCAGTATAACATTCTCTTCGGTTTATGAGCCAAGCTCCAGTATCTCAAGAGGAGACACAAACCTACTAGCACCGTTTTAATTGGGATTTTTATATGAATTAGATACGGTTTTTTATGCTAATGATAGAAATAAAATATTCTTACTAATTTCCATATTTTTCTGAGAGTCTCAGCAGCGTAGGTATTTAATTGCATAAAAGAATATTGTTTCGTAAAGGCGTTTCAACTGATTTATTATTGCTAACCTGTACTGTTCCGATATTTGGCAAGGTCCCAATGAACCGACAACACATTATTTAATACGTGACTATCCAATAAACCTATAAAATGATTAACTCAACTACAACTACATAATCCTTTATTCGTATTTTGTAACCTACGCTAAACTCATTGTACGCGAATAATGTTAATACCGCGTCAGCGAGCAACGCCGCGGGACGTAAGTTGCGTTTCAAAAGATAAAAATAATAACACTGGAAGCAGTTGGCGAGCGACTTTTTGTAAAGTTGTCCAAGGTATGGGTTTATCGTTTTTTTTTTGTTCAGCCTAAAGTAGGCTTAGTCAATGTCAGTATTTTGTGTGATTGAATACTGTCACTCTCCTAAATTCAAGCGTCATAAAAAAAACGTTTAGAATCACTTGACTGTTACGACCAATCTGAGCGTCCAATCTCAACGTTGGCGACCCAATCTGAGTTGAAATGAGATGACAGCCAGTTGACCTACTTATGACCTGTGGTTGTGACCTACGAAAATAATTCGTGGGTAGGTGTCACCTTAACGTCGCGTATAACTTGCAACACACCACCGCCCATAGCCAGCAGAATGAACGAGCACCTCATACAATATTATAACATGTAAAAAAAACGACACACACACATAATTGTTATGGGGTGTGGCTGTGTGTCGTTTTTTTGCGAAGTTCAACTGCTATTGAGGAAGAAAAGTATTGAGTAGTTCTAAACGCGTACTAATCTGAAAGACAACCTTACGGCGACCTAGCCCCTTTTTACTAAGATATCACACTAAATGCGAATTACACCAATGAAATTGAACGCGTTCAGCATATCCATAACAATTTTGACACTGACAGCTCTTGAACGCGTTTTAGAAATGCTGATCGCGTTCAGTTTCGTTGGTGACATTAGCCCTAAGAAATCAAATAGACCTTAATATTTCTGTGAATGAAAGACCATAGATCTAAGAATCACGTAAAATACCTTCAAAATACACCCCAAGAGAGCTGAGCAGATATTCCTACATTAGGTAACATGATTCATAGCTCAGCAATATATCACCCTTCGTGAATATATGAGGTGTCGTTTAGCTCACCACTGTTCGAGGAACGAGGGCTTTATTTTTATTATGCGTAGATTTTTTGAGGTGGCGATTTCGGGGTGATTTGGGTTTGAATTTGAGCTGGCTTTTGATACCTGCTCAATTTTATTATCATTAAAATACGCTCTCAGACGGTGGTCAATTATAATAAAAAAATATAAAATGTTACAAAATGTCACGCCTTCGTATGCATTGTAGGATTTGGCTATGATTGTGCGTCAAGCTAATAAAATCTAGATTTTTATTTAAAAGTGCTACGAAACTAAGCCTAGAATAAAATGTGGTAATATTAACTATTATTTAATAAGTAGGTACTTTATTCAGCGAATTTCAAGATTCCATGCAATTATTTAGTTGTTCTTTTTGCTTCCCATTTGTGTCCACGTTTACATAACACAACCATTAATTAAAGGGTGCTAATTAAGGCAGATTCTTTAAAATGTCATTCTCGTCTTCAAATATATTTAGGTGTCTAATGAATTAATAGGTCAGCGACGAACTTTTAGCGTCTAATAAATGCTTTTCATTCGACCATAAAACAAGCTACTGTTAATATGACGCAGCATGGTGATAATTCTTAACCAAATAAATTTGTGATATATCTACGCATTGCCAGCTTCTAATAAATGTATCAACTGCATCTATATAATAATTTCAAGGTACTCTAATTTCATATAGTCACCTATATTTTTATATGTTAGTACAAGTACTTGATGAGTGAATCTACTATAATTGAACATAAAATTACCTTATTATTGTCATCAAATAATGGTAAATGAAAGCTCTAATTTCATGTAGTCACCTATCTATTTATAATATTGCCATGAGTAATTGATGACTTGACTGTTATACCTACCCAATTTAACATACACAATACACACAAATTATATACAAGACTGTAAGTGATGGTGTTTGGAAACAGAGGGGAATGATAATAACTGTCGGAGTGCCCTAATTTTGTAACTGCTAGCAATTACGACGTAGCGCTCGCCGGCCGCTGCCACGGCACTACTCGCTTCTCTCGCTCGGCTCGCGCGTAGTTGGTCACAGTTCTAACCTAACCTAACCTATTAGGTCGGAGTGCGCTAATAGTTATATTACAAAGCCGTGCTCGTATCATAGTTGTATTCCTAGTTAGATGGACCGCTTTCATATAACTATATTACGGTATATAGCTATATCCCTAGGGATATAACTATCAGGGATGTTATGGAAGTCGTTTTACGCAACCGGAATCGGAGGTTTTAAAATTGATTGATCGGAATCGGAACCGGTACCAGAACCGGAATAGAGCTCGCTCATTGGCGCAAATGGCCGGTCGAGCCCCTCATTCCCAGCGAGCGCTAGGTACACTCCCGCGCTTGTTGCTAATAATTTTCATGAAAAAAGAATATGATTTGTTAATTTAGTTGTTGAATAAAAAAGTGTGATGGGTAATTTTGAGGCTGGAATTTGATTTTATTAGCAGACAGATGTTGAATCTCTAAAATATATAAAGTAGCCCACTTACAACATTAGTCGCTGAGTTATCAATTCAGAAGTAAATATATTTATCGGTAGCTCTGAGTCATATTAATTTACGTTTGTAAATTGACGCTGGTTTTTTATATTCTGTTGGAATAGTAAAGATGATGAATTAATATAATAGAAGCTGTTCTATTAACTCGTTGCCTACATACAAAAAAAAAACGTTAGTTTGCAGGTGCTAAAGAAAACTTTTGTTGCTGCACTCATAATTTCCCTTAATTAAATAGCCATTCCATTGGGTTGGGAATAAATATTTAGTGTCAGGCTGCATCAGTGCAGGCTGGCGATAATCCGATTTTAATCAGCAGCGACTATCAATAATGAGCCTCAATAATGGATTCGTGTGTACCGTGTGTGTGGAATAATACCATGAATTAATGAAAATTAAGAAGTTCCATTTCAAACAAGGCGCGAAAACGCCAACTGGAATGAAATTTATGATGTCTTGAAATGACGGTAAAAGGGAAACAACTTTCAGATACTCGATACTTTAACAGAGATTTAAAGAGTGTGCTCTTTGCTGGCGATAAGTCGACTGATGAATACCAGGATTGCCAGCCAAATTTATTTGATTGCCGAATTTTCTAATTCGCCGTTACAGCGTAAACTACTCGTATTAAACTGGATTTTTTTAAATTGGCTGTCAAATTATCTTTAGTTTTGTCTCTATTTATCTTCTGTTCTCGAATCCTATCTTTAGCAGTCTGCATAATTATGTGCGCTAAGTAATGTGCGTGAACTTGTGACCACGCATAGCATAGACTTTCTGCATCTACGTCTTTGACACTATTCATTCTCTACTGCTCGCGATCCATTATAATAGCAGTAATTATTAACAGATAGCTACTTATTTAATTGTTATACACTCTGATTCAATTAACCAGTTGGTTAGCCCGATTTGTTTGTAATTACTTTTTATTATTGTATTGTGCTTGAGGCAGCTAATTACTATATCCAGGAATGCAAATGGAACCTAAAGTGTTCACTGCAATATGCTACGGTGGCGTCGGGGTTACTACACCGGTAATTCAAAGCTGCGAGTCTACGCGCCATCGACCAGTGCTACGCTAGCAGCCATTTTGTACTTGTTACCAGGCCGCGAAACGACGCTCATGCAAGGATTAGTTGCTACTGCACCTTTTATATTACTAATAACTTCACAGAAAGACTCAGTATTACAATAATTATTTCAATATGTCGCTGCATCGTACGCCCCCATCAGCACAAAATAATACTCTGAGCCATACTCAATCTGAATCAGTTCAAGTAAGTGATATTTCCTATGTAAACATAAAACGTAACAACAAACGTAACTTTCTCGCCCCGACGACCGCCGCTCACCTGGCGATGAGACTTTTAACCATAAAATAGTGGCCTTATTAAATGACTGGAAAGCAGAATTTTTATTAAAAATTAAACGGAATGTTCATAAAACAAAATGACCTAATTATCCAAGTTTCGGAAGAAACAGGTACAGGTATGAAATTTATCAATAAGCAGTACGTGGACATAAAGTCGGGGGTCGAAAGCCTGCAAAACGAACGGTGAGTTCAGCGTAAATGTATAGAAACCATGGAAAGGAAACTACACGACTTCCATTTAAAATCCAGGTCTTCCAGCATAGAAATAAGGAACGTCGCACTGCTCGAAAACGAGACAAGTACTGACCTTACAAATGTTGTCTGCAAGATTGGCCAGGCTATTGGATTAGTGACGTCTGCTTTGGATCTCCGTGATATAATTATACCGTATCCCGGTAAGCCCGACTCAATTCGTCCGGTTGTTGCTGAGTTCCATATAGTGCAGATGAAACAAAATAGTCTTGCTGCCGTGCGAGCTTTCATTATCAACAAAAAGTCTTTCGAAGATAAGCTTAACACTGAAATTATTGGCATTCCTGGTAAACGGCAAGCGGTTTATGTTAGCGATCACTAACTTGCCAGCAACTTACGGTTTTAAATTTTGCTCGTCATCTAATGGCAACATATTTTTTCGCAAAGTTCAAGGAGAAAATCAACTTCTGATCTCATTAGAACAATCCTGTTAGATCTGCGCAGAAGTATGTGATTATTATTATCCTACCTTTCGTCTCATATTATATGGATAGTTTCTACACTTGATCATTTATGTTATGTGTAATGTCTTAATCGATACAGCTCCAATCAAACTCTGTAAGTAATAATTTTCTACTAGATTATAATTAAGTTTTTTTTTTTTTTCATTATATTTTGTTGAAAGAGCATTCATTGCTAAAGTTTATGAGCACTTTGAGCATATTGAAGCACCAAGGCATGCTCTCACGGAACTGTCTCTATCCTTGTTCTGAGATCCCATCGTTCTGTTTTCATTTGTTTAATTGCCCGCCTTTTTCTGTGGGTCGGTGACGTCATTATGTTTAATTTTATTCATTGCCACCTGTGTAATGTAGGCCTTAGGGATTTCGTGTGGGCTATTGGCAGATTGTGACCCTTTATTCTGGTGTGAATTGTGTTATATTACCCACATTCATAGGGTTCCGTACCTCAAAGGGAAAAAACGGAACCCTTATAGGATCACTCGTGTGTCTGTCTGTCTATCTGTCTTTCTGTCTGTCCTTCTGGCACAGGCAATTTGCTCCGAACCTAATGGATCGATTAAGTTGAAAAGTACATATATGTATTTCTGTGACCCAAACACGGACGTGTAACGTAAATAAACGAATTTTGAATATAGGTGTCACTTTTGGGGGCAAATAAGATCTCCGAAAACACTAAGCCTATTTTTTTTTATATACTGAAATTGGTTCTTTACTCATAGATGAAAGTAAAACCCATAAGAAGTCTATGGTCTTAAAATAACACAGTAAATCTTACATTTGTAGTTGGAGAACATGTTTTTCAACTGTTAAGTTTTTTTCTTGGGATACATTCATCCCAACTACGGAAACCTTCATTGTGCGTGGTCCGACACGCACTTGGCAGGTTTTTGTCAATTCCCCCTCAGAGTAATCTCGTCTATTAAATGTAATGTTCCCATAAAGATCTTTTACCCCGATTTGGGGGAAAAGACAAACAGAATAATAAAATATTAGCTGCAATATGAGCCGTTTCGCTCATAAAACGGAGTGATATTATGAATACCTACCTATGTGAACTGAGTGTTATTTAGACCTTTCGTTTTAGTAACAAATTGCTCTTTCATGAATATATACAGCTATGATCAGTAACTACATACACTTACAAATATTGTAGGTTCCTGTAATTTTCTTTGATCGAATTAGTCAATAACGACACGTCAACTCAATAATTACATAATATTCTAGAAACATCAAGATAAATTCCGTTACGTTACTTCTAAATAAATAAAAGTGTAGCTAGTAAATAGATACAGTAAAACGTGTTGGAAGGTATCGGCCAGCAATATATCTCTATTTAGCGCAAACTGTTGAGATATAGTGGCGTGTTTAACGAAAGAACATTTTCTTTTCAGTTTTTAGTTCGGGCCGAGGCTTTGAGTTTATTTTCCTGTAAAATACGTAAATAGCACTTGAAAAGGATTTAATTTCGAATCGATTTGTAAGCGATGTTAAGATTCACAATAATGCACGCTTGCCTAGAAGTACCCTATTCACTAACGTAAATAGGTAGATACTCAATTAGTGAGGCAGTGCACTTTTGGTATTATGCCATTTTAATAACTTTCGATTTTAGTAGTTCTGTGATAAATCAGGCATATGCCTGACTAACATGTGTGGCCGCCCTACATGAAATCATGAGTAGCGAATTACAGTCTAAGTTCCAAACTAGCCTATTTTTACATTTAACCTAGTTATATCAAAAGTAGGTATACCTACATACATAATTAACACCAAGGTATGCTAATATTCTTTAAACAAATGAAGCTCGCAAAATCTCTACCAGAAAAAGTCTGCACTTCCTGACTTCGAAATTGACCCCAGAGTTTCTGATTGCACAACCTAACTGGCTCGATATTCGCGATAGGAGAGGTATCTTTGTACTTCTCATTACCACTCAACGTAGGATTAGATTAAGATAGCTTGTTACGTCCAAGGAGATCCGATATCCGAGCATTATTAATTCATCGCTTAACTCGGATTGCAACGATCGGTGACGGAACCCTATACCCTCTATAACGACCAACCTAACCAAAATATTTGCATTTGATTGGCTTAGTGCTTATTTGTAAAATTATTATGATTTTTACTTTCGTAAATGGAGATGCAAGAAAAACATTTATCTGTCTTTATTCGAAGTCAGCATGAAGTTAGTGAAATTAAAGTAAACGGAAAAAAAGCTGTTGTGTTAAAACAACAACTTCTTGATTCTCACCCCTTGGCGAGGAACTTTGAAAGCTCTTGGAGAGCGCGTGGAACACAACGCGCCGTCGACCCGGGCCTGGTCCTTATCGGACGGCGAGCTACCCATTGCTCACCGTCCGCAAGCCCGCGCCTACGGTGGCCGGGAATCGGCCTGCGATTCCCGACGCCCGGGGCGTCTCCTGCGGCGGCTAGGGGCGTGAGGGCGCAAAATTTGCCTCTCCCTCACGCGTTCTGCCTCCTCCTTCGCGAGAATTACTGCTTCGCAGAAGGAGGTGACGGCCTCCCATGCCCTCTCGCTCCGTACCATGGCCTGGACTAGGGCCGGACGCGAGAGAAGATTGACCCACCTCTAGGTGTAATGATCTAAGTGTACGTTTCACTGCCCTTGACGTGTCTTCCGTCATCAAAAACATGTCCAGGGGTAAGTCGCCTGGTCGCGTCCGTCATGTCGTCACGTCGTCACGTTCATCTCCCAAGGATTCTTGCCTTAATGATCAACCTATGTGTCAGTCATTCTTATCTGCTGGCTGATCTAGTGAAAACAGTTGTGGTGCCCCTTCTTAAGAATAAGACAGGTGATATGTCGGATATAAGCAACTACAGACCGATTTCCTTAGCAACAGTTACAGCTAAAATCTTGTATAGTTTACTCGACCGTTATCTCGGTAAACAATTAAACATTAATGACAGACAGTTCGGTTTTAGGAATAAGTTATCAACCGAGATTGCGGTTATGACTCTAAAGAGTACAGTGCAATATTACACTGAGAGGAGGACACCTGCGTATAAATGCTTCTTGGATCTATCCAGGGCTTTTGACCTTGTCTTATATGACATCCTATGGGATTTTTTTTCCAATGAAGCTAACCTGCCGCTAGAAATAATTAATATGTTTAAGTTCTGGTACGATAACCAATATAACACTATAAGGTGGGCAGGCGCATATTCAGATGTGCACAGGTTAGAGTGCGGGGGTCTGACCTCGCTCAAGTTATTTAATATCTAACTAAGCAGCACTGGCATCGGATGCTCAATAAATGGTGTGTGTTTTAACAAGATCAGTTATGCGTACGATATAGTGCTGTTAAGTCCGTCGATCAGTGCCCTCAGGAAGCTATTGAATATATGTGAATGCTATGCTGGAGCTCATGGACTAAGGTAGAATGCCAATAAAAGCGAGCTGTAAGTATTTATGGCGCAAAACAAGACCTATGAGGTGGTACCACCAGTCTCGCTTTGTGGTGCAACTCTAAACAGAGTAATACAGTTTAAATATCTTGGGCACTGGGTTACAGAGGATGGCACTGATAACTGTGATATAGAGAGAGAGCGCAGGGCATTGGCCGTACAATGCAATATGCTGGCCTGCATATTTGCAAATTGGGATAATATTAAGATAACACTGTTTAGGGCATATTGCCAGGCTTTTTATACCTGCAGTCTGTGAACCAGATACACGCAAAAAACGTTTAATGCCCTGCGTGTGCAATACAACATTTTTTTTTAGGATACTGCTGTCGTTTTACTTTACTGTAGCGCGTCAGGGATGTTCGCAGCAGCGCCTACAGATGACTTCTTTGCGATCATGCGTAAAAGAACCGCGTCACTATTGCGTCGGATGCGAGACAGCGATAACAGTCTCCAGAGCATTATTGCTAGGAAGACTGAGGGCCAGCTGATGGGGCACTTATACGCAGCGCACGTATTGAAATGAAATGAAATTGTTTATTCTGTAAATAGGATATTGGAATCACTTTTACACGTCATCTTAAAAAAATAATTAAAAATTAGCTAGATGAGTTCGGCGTTTCCTATCTGACTACTCTGAGAAGAAAGGCCGAAACAAACTCAGAGGTCACAGTCTCTTTTAAAGTCCAGACATAATCTTGGTCAGGCCATATGAGGACCATGTAGATTAGTGTCTGAAATGGTCTTTTGAGAAATGAACCACACAGATTTGAGTGGACCTGTCCTGTCAGTGCAAGCATTTGTCAGTAACCGTGGAGCTCAACTCAGAACTTAAGGAGCTCAACTCAACGAACAATACCAAAGAAAGGACATTTGGGTAGGTCTCATAAACTACTCAAACTGCCAGACCATCATTAAAACTAAATAAGAAAGAAAAAATAATAATAATTAAAAAATCCACATAGTCCTTTTTTTTTTTTTTTAGTCGGATGGGAAATTATCAAATAACTTCTCCCGCTCTGGGTGGAGCAGGAGGGCGTGTCAGACTCTTACTGACTAAAACCCACCCGTGTTCCTTCCGTTGGCTTTACGTTGCCACATAGTCCTCACATTCACAAAAAATTAAAAATAAATAAAAAAAATACTTTACAAAGTAATAATGTCATTTTGAATATAATGTTTATATAATACTGGTATTGATTTTATGATTTTAGCACAAGGCTTAGCAGAGCGAGCAGCTCAATCCCAAGATTTTTATCATCTAAATAATCTAAAATTTTATAGTACCCTTTTTTACAAAGTTTGGCCTTGTTGATTGTTGCCAGGTGTCCCCAGAAGATGGCTTAATAGATATACTTAGTGTTCTTTAAGTTATGTTTTATTATTTTTTCTTATTATTTATGTTTGTTTAAATTAATTATACTAACATTATGTAGTTTAAGTAATACTAACAAATTATGGGTAATGTAGCTGAACTAAAGATGAATAAATTAAATAAATAAATAAAACCGTTTGAAAAATCGTGGGTAGTCAAATTATACCTTCTCATACAAGAATAGCTCAGCCGTTTGAACCGTCAGTCACTCAACGGGGTTGTTAGAGGTTGTACGGTCACAGGATACTGATGTATTCAGATCAATATTTATTCACCTATGTAAACCGCATCGATACCCTTCCCTGCCTTACACGTAATACTCAACAGTACCCGTGAGTAGGTACGTTACAGTACATTGAAATTATTAATGAATTCTCCTTTGATATTCGATATCACACGTGACATGGAGCAAGATCTCGAGTTAGGACCAATACTTAGAATTGAGACACAGTGCATGAAATGAACACTAGAACAACTACAAACAAAAACTCAAATGATGCACTCACACAGATACGTCCCATCGACCTCTTAGCAAGTTTTGTAACACACGTCACATTTTTGAAGTGCTTACCGCCGCATGCGGTTCTTTTTATAAGAAACTAGCTGCGCCCTTCGGTTTCACCCGCATAAGTCTCGATCCCGTGGGAATATTGGGATAAAAAGTATTTTACGTCCTACTCCAGGTCATGGTCTACCCATGTGACAAATTTCATCTAAATCTGTTCTGCTGTTTTAGAGTAAAAGCGTAACAAACAAACTCACTTTCGCATTTATAATATTATATATATAACGGAGGAGGGTATGTATCTCTTTCGTTATTATCGGTCATATTTTAATTACTGCGGGCGTACTATGGGTAGTTTTGGTTATTGCGTAATGTGAAAAACCGTTTGCAGTTCAGATCTAATTATAATTTACGATCACAGTAATCACACTAGCAATTCACATACTGTAGGTACAAGATACAACTATTCGGAACGCGCGACAGTTTCTTAACGTCTTCACTGCTTGACTGCAGAAGAACCAGCGCACCGCATGAAGACTGCTTAGCTTGGGCCGGTCCGAGCGTTACTTGTTGATTACGTCAAGCGCCGCTAGGCGGCGCTGGCGTCCCGATTAGTCAAATCAGTAATGTATTTCCGACATATGAAATGAAATGAAATGAAATGAAATTGTTTATTCTGTAAATAGGATATTGGAATCACTTTTACACGTCATCTTAAAAAAATAAGTAAGCTAGATGAGTTCGGCGTTTCCTATCTGACTACTCTGAGAAGAAAGGCCGAAACAAACTCAGAGGTCATAGTCTCTTTTAAAGTCCAGACATAATCTTGGTCAGGCCATATGAGGACCATGTAGATTAGTGTCTGAAATGGTCTTTTGAGAAAAGAACCACACAGATTTGAGTGGACCTGTCCTGTCAGTGCAAGCATTTGTCAGTAATCGTGGAGCTCAACCCAGAACTTAAGGAGCTCAACTCGACGAACAATACCAAAGAAAAGACATTTGGGTAGGCCTCATAAACTACTCAAACTGCTGATGATATATCGACATATAATATATGCGTAACTGATAAATGACTGAGCAGGAAGCGCGCATTAAGATGGCGACTAATAATAAATGTCTATCGAAAAAAAAGTCTTACTGCGCCGACTCTACATAAAAAGGGTGGTCAGGAAGATAATGATGGTTGTCAACCCTTACTTTCCAACGAATCATAGATTCGTAGGTAATAATCACAATAAAAAAGATCGGTGTCTTTGGTTCTGTATTTTCGTTGTAAGCCACCGACTTCCGAAATAAAAGTTGTTTTTCACTTTTTAGTTATAGCCTAGTACCTACCCAAACCGATTCGTATACTTACTACGTAAACAACAGTGACAGCGAAGTTTTTTAACATCATCAATATACACAAACTACTAAATACCACTGCGCGAGCTTCTACCAAAACTCTTCTACGAACATGTCGATGAACATACTTATAAACAATACATACATACGAACATAAAACGTCCTCCTTTTTCTAAGTCAGTTAAAACCAGCATACTTGTCAGCCTAATTTACCTAACATCTGTCTATATAACCTATGCCCACGATAAAAAGATTTGATGTGATTTGATTTTACTGTTTTACAGATCGAATGGATCTAGAGCTATAGTGTAAATAGTCAGTTTGATACTCTTGTTTCAACTTTGCTTCTTTTCAACATTATCTCACTAGCTTAACCTACCGCCTCGGAATCACCCTATGGCTTACCTACCTAATAATTATTCCTCAGGATGCTATCGAACCCTACCCGGAGACACGGGACTTGGACACCAGACCACAATCCTTGTGGGCGCTACAAGGATTCTACAAGTTGAAACAAAAGTATCAAACTGACTATTAACACTGTAGCTCTAGATTGTAATCCATTCGATCCCATGAAATTATAAAACTTCGAAGCTTGTCTACATGATCTCTGCAATCCAATATGCAGTTTATAGTACTTCTTGTATGGAAGAGCCACACACTATTGCAAGATTATAAATACCGGCTTAAAAAAAAGTGACATCCAAAACGATCAAACAAAACACATTCACTTAAACATCCGCCTGCAATCGTTGAAATTTAACGCGTCTGGCGAAGTGGAAAGCTAAAAAACGCACCAGAGCTAGCTTAGGGAAGTAATCCAGTCTGTATTTCGCCACTCTGAGCTGAGTGCGGAACGTTTTCCCGCCAAGTCACGCTCGGTAAAGTTCCTCGCAAAGGAAATTGTTTTACGTGTAACATTAGAACGATTAAGTTGGAATCTTTGTCGAGTATCGAATATAATTCGAAACTGCGGAAACACTGTGGGAAAAAATACTTAGATGGTCAAAAGCAATTTACTTAGTGGTTACTTGGTTGAAAAACTACGTCAAGTCTTCTCGTCGCCTATCCCTCAATGTCTTCCGCCAGTGCGTCCCGCCGGTATGACATACGGTGCCGAAACTTGGACACTGAGAGTCGGGCTGGTCCACAAATTCAAGGTCGCTCGGCGTGTATAGAGCGGGCTATGCTCGGAGTTTCTTTGAAGGAAAAAAACAGAAATGAAGTTATCCGGGAAAGAACCGGAGTTACCGGCGCATAGCTCTCTGAGTTAGCAAACTGAAGTGGCAGTGGGCTGTCCATGTTTGTCGAAGGACCGATGGCTGGTGTGGTGGAACAGACCGAGTCCTGGAGTGGAGACCGCGTATCGGCAAGCGTAGTGTAGTGTGGGACGCCCCCCAGCTACATGGACCGACGACCTTAAAAAGGTGGCTGGGACAGACTGGATGCAGAAGGAGGCGGAGGACAGGGTGCTGCGCAGTCTGGGAGAGGCCTATGTCCAGCAGCGGACTGTGATAGGCTGAGTTGTCTTAGTTGGTACTTAGGTAATTTAAAAGGAGATTTATTTTCTCATGACTTTGAAATACTGCGTTAAACAACTTCAACCCTTACAAAATACTCTCGGTACAATTTTCTCGCTCAGTGCGTTAACGCACTGATAGCATCGCAATACCTCTTTGCACGTGTTTTCTTTCTGGCGACCGTAAGCTGGCGTAATGTTTCTAAATAAGAAAACAGTAGAATAATAACGCTTAACTTTGGATCTCGTTCGACGCCGCGAGCGCAAAAAGCACTTCCAGAAGGAATTTTGTTTGCGATCTTATTTTTTCTTGAATAAAATTGCAATTTAACGCGAAATAAAACGATGTACAATCGTTTTTAATGTAGGCTACTGTTGGCACTTCAATTTTGACTTGGAATTATTTAGTATTGCTTGTTGTGTTACGTAAAAGTTTGTGCGTGTGGGTCGATGTAACTGAATATTAGTAAGTAAAATAGTAATCTTTTTTCATGTTACGTAACATAACATCACGCCTGGATACCCTGAAGGGTTAGGCAAAAATGTACTAATAGTTGGTACAACCACATTTTACCTGATCGAGGAGGCGAGCCTATTACCATCAACCGGACACAAATCCAGAGAAATTCCCGATTGAAAAACCTAATAACTTCCCGACCTGGGAGTCGGACCTAGAACCTCATGCTCAGCAGCAGTGCTTGCAACCACTAGACCAACCAGGCATTCATATTATTTTGTAGTTGAAAAAGGGGTTTGAAATTATATCTAAAACTTTATTTATTATTTGACTTCAATTGTCAAAGACAGAACAATTAATTAAGTGGAAGAATGATCTCTTTGTGGCTTTACGGCTTTTATGGAAACAATAGACTTTATTGTAAAATAGATTATAAATTAAACCAAAATCCTAATTTGATATAATTATAGCGATGCCCCAAGTCCTGTTACCCACTTCTAAGTTAAAATCCCTCAGTAGGATTATTAAATTTTAAATAATAATGTGATATTCCTTCATTTCTAACCATTTCCCTTTGTTCATTCCTGGTAGGTACAATTCCCAAACAATACGTATATTATAATATCGTGTAAGCCTAGGATATATCGGGTATCCTACTGATGCAGGTTCTGCAATGCATAGCTTCAGAATTAAGCTGCATTAATAACGGGTGAAGAGTGCGGCAATAATATGCATAATCAGCCTAATGTTCCCATGTTGGGATACAGGCCTCTCTGTGAGAGGGAGTGGGCCGTAATCCACCACGCGGAACTAGTGGTTGGTAGATGTCACATATCTTCGAATGTTTTGTTCTAGTACATGCTGGTTTCCTCACGATATTTTCCTTCTCCGTTTTGAGAGCAGTGGTGATGAAATAATTTACACAAAGTAAATCGCATGACTGGTTTCGAACCTAAAGCCTACAACTGGTAAGTCGTGGCCATTACCACTGGGTCACCACTGCACTATCTTCAATAATATGGGATTTATATTAATATATCTGTTTATGTTGTTGTCTAATTGATATCGGTAATTTGTATTAATTGGTTACTAAGTTAGTTGAGACATCAAAGGATTGACTGTGTTGCTATATTTAGGTGTAATTACGAATACAATACGTACGGTTGTATTAAAAAAAAAAAAAAAAAAAATAAATAAAAAGTATATTCAGGTAAAAAGGTAAAACACTAAATACAAATTTGCTTAAATCTACGAAAAATTCAATTATGTTATGTGCCTGAACTAGGTCATCCTGTGTTTCAGGCGAGGCAAGGTATAATATTTGTAAATAATCACATTAATAAAAAACAAGTCATCTAATAGGTATGTAAAAAGTACAATAAATAGTGTAAATAGTACAATAAATCTAAAACTACTTGCTAAAATCTTAGTACCTATCCTAACTTAGCTAAACTTAATTAGTACAAATACAACTTTTATTTAAGTACAACTAATAATTTCTCTGTATCTTCATAGGACATACTTTGAAGAGCTTCCTTGACGGTTCTTTTGCAATAATTATAATTTAGAGAATAAATTTTGGCTTTCGCATTTAGTCTGTTATAAAGTAATGGTCCTAGGAAGATAAAAAATTTGGCTGCGAAAGCATGTTTTGTACTTTTTGTAGGGCAAACTATGTCTTTCCGTCTCTTTTTAGTAGTTTCAGTGCTATAGAGAAGGGCTGCGTGTTGTTTTAAAACGATGCTCATTATGAATAGCTGTCGAGCTGTTAGTACTTCACAGGATTTATAGAGTAGGTTAGTGGGAAAAAGGAAAGGGCGGCAAGTAGACACCTTGAGAATCGCTCTTTGAGCTCTTTCTATAGGTAATAGCAAACTTTTACCCACTCCACCCCAAGAGGTAATGCAGTAAGTCAAAATTGACTGACAGAGAGCAAGGTAAACTCGCCTAATTAATTTTGCGTCTGCAATGTAACGTAATTTTTTGAAAACGAATATTAGCTTACGCATTCTATTATTTAAAGCTTCTATGTGTGGTTTAAAAGATAGGGTTTCATCTATTATAATTCCCAGATATTTTATTTGATTAGCTATATTAATATTAGGACACGTAAGAAGGCAATCTGCAGGGACCATACAACAATGAGCAAACATCGTTGAGGGCAAAACAGATCTTTGTTTGCGCATTGAAAACTTAATATAATTTGTCTTAGCCGCATTTAATGTTAGTGAGTTATATTGAAGCCACTTATTTACAATATTAAAACCGTGTTGCGCAAACTTGTAGACTTCATGTTCCGATTCAGCAGAAAAAAGGAGGGCAGTGTCGTCAGCGTAAGATATTATAGTACCGCGCTCAAGGTTTAGATTACAAAGGTCATTTATGTATATCAAAAACAGAGTGGGTCCTAAAATACTTCCTTGGGGCACCCCAAAGGACGTGTTTTTTTCGTCTGCGCTGAGAACATTGCCTATTTTAACGCACTGTGTTCGGTCTTCTAAGTAACTTTTGAAAAGTTTCAGTTGAATGCCTCTTATGCCCACTGTCTCAAGCTTGCGCAACAGAATAGGAATGGAGACTGTGTCAAAAGCCTTGGCGAGGTCCAGGAAAACTCCTACTGTGTGGTTACCCTTGTCAAGTTCTTGGGCTAGATAGTCAGTCAGATGATGTACGGCATCGGCAGTTGAAACTTTAGGTCTAAATCCATATTGACGTTCCGACAAAATTGATTTATCCTCCAAGTATTTAAACAATCTTTTATTTATGATTTTTTCCAAAATTTTTGACATAGAAGGCAGTAAAGAAATTGGTCTATAATTTGTTACTTGCTGTTTACTGCCTGTTTTGTATACAGGGACAATAACTGCTTTTTTGAGGCACTCGGGAAAAATACCCAAAGACAGGCACATTCGGAAAATATAAGTCAGTGGTGGCACTAAAATATTCTTGAATTGTTTGATGATTCTATTTGATATATTATCCCAACCAACTGCACAGTCGTCTTTCAAAGTCATGATTATTCTTTCTACCTCAGTTTCGTCAGTATCTAACAGGGCGAAGGATGTTAAGGTGGGGTTACATGCAAAAGGCGTGCTGGTTAGATAGTGTGATTGAACCCGATTTCTTTCAGCCAGATTCTTTCCGACGTTAACAAAGAAATTATTTGCTAAGTTAGCAGATGTCAGCGGTGTCGAGTGCGCTTTTAATAAACCTGAAGATGACTCATTGTTTTTCACGGTATATGTTACATTTTTAACATATTTCCAAATCTGTTTACTATTTGTTCCAGCCTTTTCCAGTGCAGTTTTATCGTAGTTGCTTTTAACCTTTCTGAGGAGATCATTACAGAAATTACGATATCTTTTGTACGACAGTTGCAGTATTTCATTATTTGGATGAGATTTAGCCTTCATGTGCAGTTTATCTCTATGTTTCATGCAACGAATAAGACCGGTCGTGATCCAGGGTTTTATGTTACATTTTTTACGGGTCAATATTGATATGTCTGTATTTTTCTGAATTGCATGTCGTATATTTTCTATTACATACAACATACAAAACTGCGGATCAGCAGAATTGTAGACTGGATCAAAGTTGATGACGCGTAAATCTTCTTCTTTTTTGTATTATTAGTTGGATGTATGCGGATCGCTGAGAATCGAGTTCTGTGGGACAACTGAAGTTTTTTTCCATGGAAGCACTGGCGGAAAGAGCGCTACAATAACTAAATGATCGTATTGAAAATTTTTGTTATTCAGTTTTTATAATAAGATATTAAACTGTCCATTCAAAAAAAAAATAGTCAAATAGAAAATATTCATATTCAAACGTATCTATTACATAACAGCCAACACGATTCTGCATAGAATAAAACGTTCAATGAATTGTATTTAACAGTGGCGTGCTGCTCGATGTGTGGCGATACGCGGCCTACTGCCAATAAAGCAGAGGCTTCATTAAACGCTAAGTACGCGTCTCGTAGATGTCGCGGTTTAAATATTAAAACCAGCCAGTTTTAAGACATCTTTGTGTTTATACTGTCTGTATAAACAGTCGTTTTTAATTAAATACTACGTGGGTAATGAGACAAATAAAAATATCGTTTTACCAATGTATCCAATACTTCCTAACTTTAATTTCGATATAAACTCCATGTTGACCAGAATCCAACCCACCTTCCTATTACCATAGACTCAAAAATACATAGTCTTCCCAAAATCTAAAAACCAAAACAGCATTTGCCGTGACAAACTGGGCACAAACCATCGACAAAGCGGGTCCACTTTGCTCCGAGTAATTTACGTAAGCGGGCCCATGTCGCAGCAGAGTGGACAAGTGAGCAGTAATGCACTTTTGCGGAGAGAAGTATGCGGCGTACTATTAGTTTTTTACCTCTGATGTGGTTTGCTCTTTACCGTCCCATTATTTTCATGCCATAGACGCAATTTGGGTCAGATTTTCGCTCATAGAACGAATTACTTACTGACTTCTGTAAATCGCTGATTACAAAACTGTTTATAAACGTTTTCCCTATGTAAATGAAAACAATGTTGGTTTTAAGCATTTAATTTTAGCTTTATAACGTTCAAAAGTCGATCTTATTTCTAAGTCTACCCTTCTAGCGTAATCGCTAGAATGGCGTGTCGAAGTGTGGCGTTAAATCTAAGCGGTTACCAACAGCACCGTCGGGCCAGAGGTAAAGTTACTGGAACTTTTCCAATATCCAGTGTTAGGCTGCGTTTCTACCAGATACGAGCTAAGATGCGTAGCGAGGGATATGTATGAAACTAACCAATAACAACGCTAGCTTAGCTCAAACTATGACAGTGAAGCGATGTTATTGGTTAGTTTCACAGCATCCTCGCTCATCTCTGGTGGAAACGCAGCCTTATTGCGTCGTCCCATGCCCGTCCTGCGCCTGTCCCGCCGAGATGAGGTGGACTTTCACATCTTCACACTTCCCCGCCTGTTAACTGGCCGTTTTGTGTTGGGATATAAGATCGGTAAACATGGCGTTTACTAATAGACGATAGTCTTTGTTAAATAACTGTTGAGAGAGAGATAATGGCTGCGGTAACAGTTAAGAAATAGTTATTTATGCAACTGTTGTATAATAAGGAGTATTAAAACACGAATGTGGGTTTATAGTATCACATGCTTGGTTTAATACCTAATTATGTACAGTTGCATACAAGACTTTATCTATACCCCTGATATGAATCCTCTATAAAAAGTTCTAAAACCATAGGGTGTTGTAACAGTGTTGTAAGAACTCTACGTAAATTCATGGAAAGTTTAATTGCTGACTATCTAATACAAACAATGTTTAATGTTTATGTAATAATAGAATTATGAATTGTATTTTTTTTTTTTACTGCTCTGTGGTAGTGAAACGCGCGTGCATGACAATGTTTTTTTTTTATTCATAAATATACCATTAATGGAAGGGATCTAAAAAGCAAAGGAGTTGCATAATGAACTTTAGTACAACATTATAACACTCGTTTGTATGATATTATGGTTACTATGACATTGGTTGTTTTAATGTTGGCAATAAGCTGTTTTAGAAACTTTTATAGATAGCATGGGTGTAGATAAAACTATTTTTGAATTATCTGACTACTGCCCATCGGATCTGGGAGACACTTGAGCGAAAAGACATTTCCGCACATGGACTTTTGCGCGAATAGACTTATCTTCTTCTTCTTTTCGTGTGGTTAGTGACTAATCTGGTGTCAGAGTTTTAAAGCTGCCCATGGGTCTCTGACTTGGCTTCACATGCCGTACAGAAATATCTCTCAGGTATGCCGGTTTCCACACGATAGACATCTTTCAGATGATAGGGTTATAGCACTTGCGCGAAGGACACTTGCACGAATCCACTTGTCCGACAAAATTGCGGTAATGAGATTTCTTCGTAACGCCTGTCAATCTCAAGACTCAGACTCAAAGCATTTATCTTAAAAAGATTCTTAGAGATTTTATTCAGGAAGGTTTATGCGCATATAATATATAATAAAGAAATCTCGATGTTTTGTTAAGTTGTAAAAACTGTGCGGCTCGCTAGTACAAAATAAAGCACCCACTCAACATCCCTTTAGTTGAACACCACGAATTCTCGTAAATATAGCATGGAGTACATAAGTCAGATCCGATCGCGCACGGCTGCGGCAAACGGCTCGTTCACGAGCCGTCGCCGCCGCGCCGCACCGCATCGCGCCACCGCCCGCCGCGCGATTATGTAAATACACCTACGAACGCTTTTATTTTTACACTTCATGGAAAATTGGGAAAAGTGATTTTGTTTTAAAGAATCTAGATTTGATTTGTAACTTCACGAATACAGCCTAAAATACGAGTACGTTAGGTTAGAGTTTACTGCATTACAGCGCTTGGATTTTGTTGTTTTACATAGGCTTATAAATTGAGTCATTAGGGCTTTAGCTAGTTGGTTTCTGAATCAAATCCTATCCTAAGATTGCACCACTTGATCACTGAAATATTTAAAGTTAGAAGTGGAACATGTAGGTAAACGGTGATCTCAATTAGTAAAAACAAGATATCAATAAAATTTCAAGAAAAAGTTAGATTTTTCAAAGGGAGCGTGCGGAACATTGTAGTGCGACTCTGACCATCAGTGGACAGTGTTTGAGAGAATATGAATTGCCGTTTTTATAGTTTCCTAGATATTTATTTGATCTTGTTCTGAATAATATGCATAATATGGAATCTATGAGCAAGCTACCGATAAATAAATAAACATAGATGCTAATTCCATCAATGCTCATCACAGTACCTCAACCAAACGACCATTCTCAATAGCATTACTTCCACCAAGTTGCCACCTATTTCCAATCTCACCGGTTCTATCGAGCTAAGCACTGCGCAACCGGCTGACGTTGCATTCTTGTTACCTCACCGGAGGAGCCGTGTTCTGCGGCCAGGAGCCGGTGTTCGCTCGAGCTTGCAGTTCGCTCAGACTATTACGACGAACTTTTAGCATTGCGGTTTTCTTCTTTAAATGCAATTATTTTTTTAGGATCTAGGTGGAATAAAGAAAGTGGACGTATTAGAAAAAAGTGTGTTTGAAAAACAATATTTCAAAGAATAAACTTCATCTTTTCGTGTCAAAAATACACATAAACTTATTGAGTAACTATCGGTAACTTCAATTTCGAAAGGCGGCTCGTTTTAATCGACTGCCCAAAAAGGAGGAGGCTATCATTTCGGATGTGTTTTTGTATGCTTGTTACCTCAGAACTTCGTCGTATAAATTATGTTTAAAAAAAAAAAAACATTAACGTAAATAAACTAAACGGTACTCTGGATGTAAACCGTGTTCTCATTTCACGTGAAACTACTTTGTTTCCGTAGAGCTTTTGCAAAGTGCTGCATACGTTTACTTTTACTCCGCTACTTGTTTCGGCAAAGCTCCGAACTAAGCATTCGTACATAGTTCGCATCAAATGTGAATACTCGGTTTATTTTGCAAGCATCGGATAGAGGATTTATGATTTACACCCATTTAAATGTGGCAACACGCATAAATTGGTGAAATGATGCATATTTGGATATATGTATAGAGTTGGCCACTCGCATAAATTGCATGTAACTTTTTTTGGCTACCATTTTCATTTGGCTTCATATTTTACGGTTCTTTGATTTCCACTATTTGCTTAAAATATGGCAAATTTGTTATGCACCATTTATAAACCATGACTACCGCATTAATTTCAGCAATTTTATCCTAAACCTAAACGAATTGAAAAACGGCCCAAGTTTTTTCAACCGATTGAATAAAATTGGGTCATTTTTTTAATCCGCTAACCCCAGTTTGATCACAGAAGATTTGTAAATAAACAACATTTACCTATAGTGGAAAAAAGCAACCTTTTTTGACCCAGAGTCCCAGACAGAACCTATAAATTATTTTTGTCTGACTGGTTACGTGAAGTAATTCAACATTCTTCCTTGAGGATGCTACAGGACAGGTGCTACTGCTACAGCGTAAAAAAATATCTTAATTTAAAGTTGTAAGTATAATAATTATGGCGTAGGATGATTTGATCATTCGAATTTTCGCGAAAACCCTAGTGATATTGCGAAAACATGGATAATTAGACAATGGTGAAAACATTTCTGCGAGCAACTTGGAAGTAGTCAAAAATAATCATTATAGTTATACATTTCGATCTTAAAAACTCAACCTTAGCATGTTCCCTAACAGATAAAAATAGAGCTCCAGATCTAAAGCCCGGCCTGAAACAGCTCGCATCGTCGCTGAATCAGAAGTCCGCGTGACACGTAAACCCTCTCCAAGCAGACACTAATGCACCGCTAACGGCACGACTGTGTGAGGAAAGCGTTTGTGGAGTTTGCGATAAGGAACGTATTTGATGCGGTTTTGAAAGTTGATGTTAGATTACAATTTTAATGTTTTTATAACTTTTATTCTTACTAATAATGATTGCCATCCACTTATTATAATGATCGCCTGGAAGTCGACTTTATAAAAAAATACATATTTTGTTTCAAAACTGAAGCTTAATAATCTTAAGACTAAATAATAGGCAAGCATTCTTCCTTTCATAAAATAAAAACGTTAATGTTGGTATAAAAAAGAGTGAGAGTGCTGATTTTTATAGAAGCTTTAACATAATGTATAAACATAGTAAATAGCTATTCTAGATAAAAAAAATAAAAAACATATTCTTCAAATATTCAGTTGAAAGATTATCCTCCTGAATGCTAATTATGGCCTCCCAGTCGACAGTATAGTCAATATCTCGGTAGCGGTGCAAGCTAGCCGGGCGCGGGATCATCCTCCCACGCTTTGTATGGTGACCTTGAGTTGGCACGAACTTACAACCCGATGCGTCCCCACAATTTAAAATTAACCAACAAAACCGACTGCAGGCGGCCTCTCAGGCGAAGGGTTACTCTAGGGTTATGCTCTTTTCACACATAGGTACAGTCGTCCTCACGTCAGTGGTAACAAAACCAGTATAATCTGGTTCGTATTGTATTCTCTCTATAAGACTCCGTATTACTCTAGGCCAGTTCAAGGTCAGTGTTACCACAGTTTGCGGTTGACAGTACATCCCTCAATTATTTTTTGGATGGATTTACAATGTTTTGTTTTTCATCATTTTGGACAATTCGTAAGCATTAACCACACGAAAAATGTCCAACAAAAGTTATGGATCGGAAAGATGACGTTTCTTCCATGTGTGTGTGTGTGTTTCTAACATATTTTATTTCTTCACAAAAATAATATTATTACTTGTTTATTAATAAAAAGCAACAAATGTAGAAAGGAACATCACGCTTGGCAAACTTAACGAGCTCATAAAAGATATTATGGGATTCATCCCAAAGTAGGATCAAACAAAACTATGTTAAAAGGTATCTGTGAAGATCAATAAACATACAAGGCCTTGTAAAATCGTATTGGAATGGTCAGTTTCCTACAACATACACAATACATGTGGAGAACAAAAGTAATATCTGATTGCTGAGGCTTTATATTTTCTGTGTTGTGTATCCAAACATGAGTGAGTATGGTCTGTTCCACAAGTAAACAAGTGGAGCAGAAAACGTACTATGGATGCCAATTTGTAGTGCCATTTACAAATTGAGTGCTTTGATTTGATTTCTTCTTCTTCATCGTTCCCTCAATGCTGAGGATCGGACCACTATGATCACTTCAATACTTAAACCCAAAATTCTAATTTGAAATCACCATAAAGAGGTTTTTCATTTGACAATTGAGGTTAATTTTATAATCTCTATAATAACTAGTTTCAGTTGTGAATACTGATTTTTGTATGCCCTACCATCCCATGTACATAACTATCTACGGGAAGGGGAAAGGAATTAGGTACTTTAATACTACTTACAAATATAAATGTATCTAATACACACTAGTTTTTACGAGCGTGAAGCACATATTATAAGCACACAATCTGTTCGTAACTTGTTATTAAAATAGCCGTAGTGACTTCTAAGTGTTTAATGAAATCTTAACACAATGAGCGCTGTTATCATTAACAGTTAGTGGAAATTGGCTTGGTGGCGCAGATGAACTTAACTATCAACAATTGTCATTCGAGTAACTATAGATACAATAGGTATAATATAGTAATGAGTTAACGCCATAGATTGACTACATAATTATAGAACAATTAAATATAGTTCTTCAATTCAAAAAATTCAGTAGCTGCCTGAATCCCTGAGTTCGGAATTGTTAGTTTTCTCGTGTCTTTTAGACCAGCTTCTCTTATGTGCTTATACTTATTACATAAAAGTAGGTTCCTACCAAAAGGCACGTACTGTATATACTAGGTTAGGTATGTACCTACGTGATAATATCGTGATTACCTTCGCAACGTTTCATACCTGCCATGCAAAAAGTCACGAAGTAGGCTCCTTAAACACAATTTCAACAGAATGACAGAGACCCACTTGTTTGCAGCCTTAGAACAAAAACTGTACAAAGTGCTTCACACAAGGTATAGACCGAATTTAAGTGAGTTACGAATTTTCCGCCACCCACAACTTAAGTCCACAGAGTATGAAATTAATGGAATACTAATAAAGATGCCATTTTTCAAATACAAACACTGTTTTTTTTTTTGCTACGTCGTAGCGCATTGCTACGCTTACGATGCCATTGTAGCAGATAATATTGTGTGCGGCGGAGAGATAACAGAATTAGGTTAGTTTGATACAAAAGACACAAAACTTACCAAAATGTTACTACACTTATCCATGACATTTTGTGCCCGGTGTACGAGTGACTTAAGCAACTACATAACATGACTTTAACACCTTAAGTTTCTGATGATCAGTAGTTACAACGTTGTGGATAGCTCTAATCAAGATCACTTATACTGATGAGAACTACATTGGCGATTTAATGAGTACTCCATTTGTTAATTATTCTGATATAAGCCAGTAATTAGGTAGGCACTGTGGGTGAATCGAGGCGTCTCAACTGAAATTGATGTTCGCACTCATTACTCAAAGTCACCACAATAGAGTAATGTTATTATCTAAGTTTTTACGACGCTTGTTAACGATAAATGTAACCTATTTAGGTATGTGTTCATAGATTAAGAATATTACGTATAATTGTAATTAGCGTAACGACGGACTATTATTTCCTAATTAAACTGCTACACAGTAAAACAATTTTACGTCGTGTCAGAAAAAAACAAATAACTATATAAATATAAATAACATATGAAACGGCCCGCTAACATTGGCCATATCGTTTAAACGTCAACGTTAAATGATATGTCAGTTGACGTATAATATACGGCCATACCATTAATGTAGTGTATCCATGGTGTAAGGTGTAAAAATAGCCAAGTGAAGCTCGCGCGCGGTTGGTCACCATTCTAACCCAAACTAACCCATTTGGTCGGGGTACAGTCACGAGCTTTAATTTGGGACCCACCTAAGGTCGTGTAGCAAACTTTCGCCATTTAGAGCTATTATGTTAACGCTGTCACTGCACAAACAATAAACGTCATAATGTTTACCATCGACAACTTTACGTTTCTAGGGGCTAACGTCAACTGGAGCGAGGGCAAACGATCATTACCGATTTCCGAGTATTAATTACTTTTTGGTCCTGTGGTCCTATAAGAAAAAAGAAACAAATAAAAAAGAACAAAATTATATTGTCAATATATGATAGCTAGTCAACTAACCCGCTTATTCTTCAAACCTATATTAGTTAAAAAGTTTTGTCTCTTTCTCAAACATAAATATCAAAGTGACGGACCAAAACAACATATTTAAAATAAAATAGGTTTAAAGGCCGTTTATGATTATGGGGGCTTAGAAGATTTCAGCTAAAATATTGATTAATAAAATCTTTAGAAAAACAAAGTTTTTTATTCTTTATATTTATTAAGACATTTATGACACAAACCTCAATCTTAACACAATTATATAGAAAGCATGGTTAGCGGTGCACAAAATAAACACTTATCACCGAAGGCTACGACTAAATTAATTTAAATCTCTCCAGTATTTTTTTTATCATAAATATTCAAAACCGCGTATATCCACCTTCATTGTCAATCACAGCCTGGAGCCGGTTACGCATGGATCCAATCAATTTGTCACATATGTCAGTACCCCTTAAACTTTCCCAGACTGTGAGGCAGTGATCCATAAGTGCTTCTCTAGTTCTTTCGTTTCTATTTGACCATTTTTGAACCATTAAGCCCCATAAATTTTCTATAGGATTTAAATCGGCACACTTTGCAGGCCACGGAATACGATTTAAATTTGCTCTATTATTGCCGAACCAAGTTCTAACGATTCTTGCCGTATGAATTGTTGCGTTATCTTGAACAAAGTTTATTGGAGCAACATCTTCTTGTGGATAATATAGTTGCAATGTTGGAAGGACACTCGTCTAATAAATCGACATAATCTTGAGCAGTGGCCCTGGGTGGTAAATTTATTAGTTCTCCAATGCCGGCTGAACTAATCCAGCCAGACATGTTAACTGTAATGCGACCAGACGCGTTGTTAGCTATGACGTGGTCTTCCGTGTATCGCGTCCTGTCAATTCGCCACAAATGTAGTCTGCCCGTTTGGGAAGATTGAAAAGTCTTTTCATCGATGAAAGCCGTCGTCGTCCAATCAAAATTTAGATACTGACGTGCGAAAATAAGTCGAGCAGCTTTATGGGCATCCGTCAACGCAATTTTTTTTGCAGGCCGCCTGTGATGCAGTCCCATAGCTTTAAGATGCCTTCTAACTGTTGAAGGGTGGACTTCAAACGCTTCCGCAAAATGCCTCGTTGGCGTAAATCCATTCATCAGGTATTGCCTTTGCATCAAGCGGCTCTGCTCTTGTGTTATAACTTGCGGGTGATGGTTGTTTCGTCGTAAGTCAATAATATTTTCCTCGTTCCCGTGGCGTCGAACCCAGCGGCGAACTGTGTTTCTTGTCACATTTATTCGTCGCGATATCTCGTGAATGCCTACTCCTTGTTCGTGCAAATCAATAATTTGGAGCCTTATTTGGTCACGATTAGCCGCAAGCATTTTATTAATTGGTAAATTATATTTTGTGAAAATATCACATTAAACTATTTTCTTAAATGACACTGACACGACACATGTTCGTAATTAGAAAATCGTAATGATAGCTTTTTGCAACGAGGTTATCATAGGTCGATTAGATAAGACATTTTATGTCTTAACTTGACATTCAACATTTCAACCTTAAAGCAAAGTTTCAAAGTTTCGACCTTATTGCATTATGATTGTTCTAACAACATTTAACGGAAATGGGTCCCAAATTAAAGCTCGTGACTGTACCACATAAGCGGCGTTTTTTTTTAATTTTTAAAAACTTATCTTATGGGCTATGTTGCATTTCACGCCTCGGAAGCGACCGGCGAGTGCTACTTCCAAGTGGATCGCTTTCCATAATATCATATTTGGAAACCCAATAAAAGTTCATAGACTTTTTTTGCGTGGTCACCCTAGTTTGTTTGATTTGTTGTATGCCGCCGCCATGATGCATAACAAAAACAAAGCGACATCAACGGCTCTACCGGTGGATGATCTAAATATTTTACGATATGATCACTAATGTTTGGCTACATCATGAAGTAGTCGTGCGTTTAACTGTGCATATCGTTAAACGTTGAGTATTCAATGATCTGGCCAGGCCACATCATGATGTGACCAGTGGTCGATGTTCATTTCATGAAATGATCAATTTTAAGATCTGGCTACGACAAGTATACTCATGGCGGCTACTTTAATTAATGCTATTATAAGGATACTATGCTACTGGATATTTACAAACTTGACTATCTAAACGGAGCATTTCTAAGTCCCCTAATTAATAACAAATCATTGATAAAGCAATTAAAGCTATCAGCTTCACAACCATTTCTTGGAAAAGCAAAGCGAACGTTGTCGCTACCTCATTGAACCGATTTCATAATAACAATCATATTGGCTTTCAATAACTCTCTGAGCTCATCAAGCTCCTAGATCACTGGTATGGCCACCAAATGAACCAGGTCAGATGGTCGGGTGCTCTGTCGGGGGCGTATGTTACTTTTTGGTACTATTCTCACAAAGAAACCAGACTATTTATACAAGAAGCTGTCTTGGTCGCGCGATGTTAACAAGATTAAAACTAGAGCATCTTCGTACCTCTTGTTGGCCTCATCGCACAGAACTGCTGCTTTCCGTGGTAGTTTCAAATTCGCTGTCTCCCGTTGTTGGAACGACCTGCCACCTCCTTTTCGTGCTATAAAGACAGTTGGTACTTTTAAAATCAAATTTAAACAGTACTTATTACAGCTTCAAAAGGATACCACACATTAAACTTACCCTTGATCTGCACGTGTCTAGCAATGGTGACGAGCGTTTGGCAGTGATTATTCACAGAGACACAGTAGTTGTTTTGCATTTTGTCCTAGTTTTTCCATTTTCATTGGTGTAATTTGAAATTCATAAACCACTCATAATATTAGTTTATCTGTACTTCTCCATATGCCGTTAACTGACTACCAAAAACTCTTTAATATTCACTTTTATGATGTAGGAATAAACAGCCGTAATGTTAACAAATTTAAAAAAACAATTTTTGGCCGGTGTCGGCGTCTACGTCTCTCTACTTGTCACAACAATGCCACAGACAGTAAAAGCATAGAAAAGTAACTGATGTTACGTCGGGTGCTGACACGTGGACAACATTATGTTTTATTTTTTAATGTATTTAATACATCTATTTAATTACTTTTATTTTGTAAATATTTATGTGTATGAATCTTTCTGTCCGTGACATCACTGCAGGCCCTATCAGAATACCAGCGCTGCGACATTTATTATTAAATGTTTTCTATTTTCTATTTCATTTATATTTTTCTTTTAATGGAACTCTTACTAACGTAGTTCATAAGTTTTACTAACAAGAATATGAATCATTTGTATTTGATATAAATAAATAATAAATAACATTGCAATGTCTTGTGACGCGGCTAACACACTCGAGTACACTCGACTACACTCGAGTGGCAAGCAACTTTATACGCTTGAATACTAATGGTCCGAGAGGCGCATTATGGGTAATTTTACAAACACAATAAACTGGTGTGGTTTTGATGTGGAAGAAATGAAAGAACAAGTGCGTGATTTGATAAATGTATAAAAAATACGTCCGCAAACTTGAAAAAAAAACTGTGTCTATCAAAACAGTTTGGAAAGTTATAAATAATGAAACCAGTAGGAAAAAAACACGAAACACTGAGTACACATTGGATACTTCACGTGGTGCAATAAGCTCTAACTTAGAAGTAGCTCAAGAATTTGTTCATTTCTTTACTATTATGCGGCTTCCAAAGTGTGGAATAACCTGCCACCACCTATTAGATCGATTAACACGATCGATACATTTAGAAGATGCCTCCGGCAGTACCTCATGGATGCGCGACGGAAGCTAGACATGATTAATATGAATGTTTCATTGATATGAATCCATGATTTAGTTATCTATTATTTATTGACGATTGTCCATTGTTTCTTGTACAACCATACCATTTTATTTCTTTCCTATCACACAGCACTTTATAATTATCTATAATTCTTTTTAAACAAATATCTAATTGAGTTTAATATTATTTGCTACACATCTATCTATTTTTATTTAAATATAAAACACTTACACACTATAAAACTGATTTACATTCGTAAGACGTCCTCATAACATAAGGTCCAGTTGAAAACCAGCGTCAGACACTAGTTGTCTGGCATTAATGCTGAGCTGGGCCTATTTGGCACAGCCGTGAGGCACACGGTGCTATTCTAAGTTATTTTTATTATTTTGTTTTTGTGTAAATATTGTGTGCCTTGACCTGAGTGAAATAAATTTATTTTCTTTCTTTCTTTCTTAATATACCATCTAAAACGACGGAAGCTTTAAATTATTCACCTGATGTATCAATCGATTTATTAAGAGCGAACGTTCTAGGCTGTCCTGTTGAATTTCAATTTAAACATATAAGCCCTATGATAGTTATTAAAGTTTGTACATCCATAGTGGAGGCTATTGCACCATACTTAGCTTTAATATTTAATTTGTGTGTGGATCAAGGAGTCTTCCCGGATTTAATGAAATACAGTAAGATTATACCACTTTTTAAATCTGGAGACAGTAAAGACACCAACAATTATAGACCAGTATCCGTGCTGCCGGTATTCAGCAAAGTGTTCGAAAAGGTAATGCTCAATCAAATGCTTAATCATTTTAACACCAACCAAATCTTACACGATCAGCAATATAGTTTCACCAAAGGACGTTGTACGACTGACGCCGGTGTCACCCTATTAAAACACATATTTACAGCGTGGGAGGAGGCCCAAGACGCCATAGGAATCTTTTGTGACCTCTCTAAGGCTGCTCTCCGACTGCGTAAATCATGAAACATTACTCTTGAAACTTGAGCATTACGGACTAGGTAAACTTGCGCTCAGTTTAGTAAAATCTTGTTCAAATGATAGACAACAGCACGTTCAAATTAATGGTGACAATGCACTCGATCTAAAAATAAAAATGGGTGTTCCACAAGGCTCGATATCGGGTCCTTTCTTCTTTTTAGTATATATTAATGATCTACCCCATTTATTAAAAAATCAACCACAAATGGTGTTATTTGCTGACGATACGATATCATGTACGTCAGGAAAAATCTTAGTCTTTTCAGTAAAAGAGGTGAAAGGCACAATTATAGTACTAGAAATAGGGACCAATTATTTCAACCGGTTTTCAGACTGGCTAAAGTAGACTCATCCTTCATGGGGTACTGTTTAAAATTTTACAATAAAATACCTCCCCACATAATACAACTAAATGAAACGAAATTTTAATGTTGTATAAAACGCACACTATGCTGACAAGCATATTATAAGCTGGGGGTTTATATCGCTGACAAAAATGCTTGGCTTAACGCTGGTCTAGCTCCACTAGGGCGCATAAGTTAGTTGATTAGCATTCGAAAATATTGTTGGAGCTGCTGAAGATTGCAAAAACTATCTTTAATTTGTATAAATTCAATCTCTTAGTATTATATAATTGCATAGTACATGTGTGAGCACTGTCACCATGTAGCTTCTACCATTTACTGGGTACGTCTTTCATTGACTTGAATGTGCCCTGGTGGCTGAGAGTATGTCATGTTCACTCAAATGTCTCGCTGATGGGTGGCGTGTGTGTTGGATCGTTAAGTTCCCTTTAAAATGGTTGAGCTAAACGGTGCTGATCCATGCGTCATATTCGTGAACGGGCGCCGTCAGTAGGGATTGGTCATCTCTTAGCTGCCATGGCTTATTTTAATTTTTAAATTGTTTTTGTCTTCTTATTACGGACGCTTTTTATATGCACGTCTTTCTATATTGTTCTCACATGTATAATTTCAACGTGAATGATGTAACCAATATTTTGTAACAATATTATGATTTAAAAGAGTGTCCATGGAGTTTCTTGTCCATTATTCTCCATAGGAACCTACGCTTTGGAATGGGCAGCTAGCTTCATATTTCTGACTGACTGACCCCTTGACAATTCAAAAGTGCCTGTAAATAGTTTAATTGAAATAAATGCATTGAGTTTGAGTTTGCTGTGAGCCGATTCATCAGTTCCTGCAGAAGACGCAATGTTTAGTTATTTGGAAGCTCGAACAAGAACATGTTTATCCCCATATTTGATAAATTCAAACTATAGGTCTATTGTAAAATCTTTAGCTAACTACATAATTATATTTTGTCCAATTAGTCCGACGACATGTCATAGCTTTCAATCCAGAATAGGACTTCCGTTTTTTGGTGTTGGACATACAAATATTCTTAGCACCTCAAGCGACAATTATTAACAGAAACCAGTCAATCTCAAACTAGATACCACCAAAACAAACGTCCACGGGTTCACAATAAACATTGTAAAAGCAAAATATCTGCGACTAAGTTCTTTACTATTGCTCGTAAGTCGCACTGACGTGTCGCGTGTAGGACCTTCCCATGGGTTTAGGAGCTTACTGCATTTGTTTATTGAAAATTTCTTTGGAAATTGTTTCGAGTTTTATAAGGTTCATAAGGTTTACGCATTAGAATAGTTTATATCTATAAGGGACGTTTGAGAGACTATTTGAAAATATACAGTCATTATTTTGTGTTTTTGTTCTCCCACTACTAACTACTGGGTCTGATTCCCAGTTCAGGCAAAATGTTATTTGGTTTTTTCATCAAGAATTTCTCAGTCTGAATTTGCCCGGAATCTGGATTTGTGCCCGGTTGATGGAAATAGGCTCGCCTAACTGGCGAAATGTGGGTGTACTATATATAGGTAGATACATCTCTGCATTACCCTTCGGGAAAAAACAGGCGTGATGTTATGTTATGATGTTTTGTTCTACTTCATAAGCCAATAAAACACTGTCATGCATTCACACTATTTAAATATTTATTTGCCAAACACGGCTATTAATTATTTTTATTCTTTTATTTTTGTTGTAAGGCAAAACAAACAGTAGTATATTAAAAATAAACAGATTTTACTTAATGATAAACTTAACAAATATACTACCCACTAAATTTTCCACAGATTACAATTTAGATTTTTACAAACTAACGGCAAACGTAGGTAACTGTAGTCAGAGCAAAACTAATCAAATGAACAAAAGAAACTAAAAATAATAATAATTTGCTTAAGCATACGGAATCTACTGCTGATCCTTCAGAATTTTAGCTATATTACTTAAGTATTTCGATTAAGAAATATTATGTCGATATCAGTAAACCGCTTATTGTATGTGTCGACTAAGCGGTGTAGCGGTGATCGCACACCAGCATTGGATTTACAGAAGCTGGTAGCGAACAGTCTCCTGGTTCTAAAACTAGGAAACACAAACTAATCACCGAGTCAGGGCAATGAAACTTGTTTCGGCATACATTGAATAGAGTCATTGTCTCAAGCAGCATACGTCTTGACTGTAAAGTAAGTAAGTCATATTTTTAAGGAGCGACTGGTAAGATACTTTTGTTCTAAAACATCTATACTGCATAGCACGAAGGTACTTCCGTTGAATTAGTTCTATAATTTCATTATATTTAGCAAAATAGAGATTCTAAATTGGTACTGCGTATTCTAATTGAGGTCTAACTATAGCCTTATACAAGTGGAAGAAAGTGGAGGGACGATGGAATTCTCTAGATGCTCGCATCACAAAATCAAACATCTGACATGCCTTATTAGTAATATTTTCAATGTGGATATCCAGATGAAGTTTTAATTCCAGCTGCATACCAAGGTCACGAAGACAAGTAACTTTGTTAACAATGCTATTAGCAAGTCGGAAATTGAAATTAATAATACGTTTCTTTTTGGTAAATGTGATACTATGACACTTAGGCAGACTAAGGTATAGTTTATTAGAAGACCAATAGTAAGAAAAGCGATCAAGGTCTTGCTGGAAGTCAATACAGTCTTGTTCATTAGAAATTATCTTGAAAACTTTTAAGTAAAATTAATTTAATTAAGTGAACTTTTACTGATATATAAGAGAAATTTAAAATTTCGGAAACAATGTTTTATATCATTTATAAACAGAATAAATAGTAGAAGACCAAAAATTTAACCTTGTGTGAGTTGAATGTAGCTAGACTCGAAGCCATAAAAAAAATTACTGTCATAGCCAAAATATATTTTTGAAAGTAGCCTAAAACACGGAGTGCCAATTAATTTATGAATAGAAATGTTTGTGCATTTGACTCTAATAACAAAATTCAATTTTGAAATTCAATGTAAGCCGATTCGAACATATTATTGTTCTCAACAAGCTCACACTCAGCCGGAGTCACTCGCAGCAGATGATCAGTTAATGTTACAACAATTTCCGCTTCGTACACAAGATGCTATAATTTAATTAAAACTTCTCCTCACACAATAAATACCATTTGCTCTTCCAGCAATACGTGTCATAATCCTGTGTCGAAAACTACAGTTATATCGTAATAGGACTGCGGTCGCCGGCGAGGCAGTGTTAGTGAAATTTCATTACATTTCAGTAACCGGAACAGGAACACTAGACAATTCCGTCACGGTCTAATAGTCGTGTTTATTAGGAATGTTACATTAAACATCAATAAAGTTTTATTGGAAATATTACGGAACTACGTAATAATTGGCGGAAGGTTGATCACTGATATTGGTGGAAAAAGGGTCGATTTTTAACTTGTTATGTTACACGAAGATTACACGTCAATTGATTCGTGAAATCAATGTAATGTTTTTTTGTTTTGTTTTTTTTTTTTTTTTTTTTTAAAAAAAACGTTGCCCCACACTAGGAATTTCTCCTGTGTCGTGGGTGCGTTTACAAACATTTAATCTCACATACACAAACAGCCAGACCCGGAACAACTAATTGTAGGTCATACAAATATTTGTTCCGTGCGGGAATCGAACCCGCGACACGCAGCGCAGCAGTCAATCGCTTAACCACTGCGCCAACCGTGTCGTCATATGTGTATTGTATTTACAGCAGCTGTAGACTAAAGGTAGATAACAAAGGTTTTTCTAAAAGCGTTATTACACTTAGTAGATTTTACAGGGTGTAGTAATTATGAAGAACTACTAAGCCTTATTATTATTATAAAACAATGATTTAACTACATTGTCATACTTTTTAATGACTAGAGAATTCACAGATTTGATCAACTTTGAAATACGATTGTACATAACACAGCAATCACAACAAACTGTAAACAGATAGTCAAGCTCATAAAGTAATAACCTACTCACAAAACCGCACTATCACTACGTACCACTAAATACTGGCACTGAAACAATTTTCTGAAGCGAAACAACTTCGTTCTACAACACCCTTGACTTGATTAAGTACCCGTCACGCGAAATAAGGGTAACTACGTATATTTACCCTTATTTACCCTTCAGTGAGATGAATTATGCCATGAGTACCCGTTACACTAAAGACGTAGCTCAGAAGATGCATCACGGAAACTTATAATGGAAGGGATTGAGCAGCTTCCTCCTGTGTTACTAATATTTATTTTAAGCGCACTAATTATCCATTACTTCCAATTAAAATATCAAAGACAAAGTGAAATTGAAGGGAATTCTGAATCTATCGCTTATGTTTGAAAAATTTGTCTGCTCGACAACGTAAACAATCGATATTAACGTACGTAACGCAATGAATATTAAATAATAAAAAAATGTTTATTGACATAAAACAAGATGTACAACTAATGATAGTATTCTCTGACTCCTGCGCAAGTTACATATAACTGTGTCGCATTATTAAAATGTATTGCCATTGTAAGTGAGTCACGCAAGTGCCCCGCAGATTATATCTGAGCGCTGAAAACGATGATAGTTACACGTTACAAGCATTAGCTTTTTCATGTGCCCTGTATAAAAGTCTTCGTCTTGTCTGCCCCGTTGGTCTCGTGGTCGCAAGCGCGACTGCTGAGCGTGGGGTCCTGGGTTCGATTCTCGGGTCGGGCAAAGTGTTATTGGGTTTGGAACAGCCCGGAGTTTGGAAGTTGGCGGTGTGATACCCCCGTGCCTCGGAAAGCACGTTGGTCCTGCACCTGATCTCTCTTCGGTCGTGTTGGATTGCCGTCCCATTGGACTATGAGAGTGAGGGAAGAGAGAGTGCACCTGTGTCTGCGCACACATTTGTGCACTATAATATCTCCCGCGTGGGAGGCTAGTCTCCTTTGAGATTGGCGGCCGTGGCCGAAATACGGTCTGGAGGACTATATAAAAGTCTACCTGCTGAGTCTACCTGCTGAGTCTACCTGCCTCATTCAGTCCCGAAATGGGTAGGTCATATTTATGACCCGGTAAAAGAAATAATATACGTGTTGTGATTTCGCGAATACTAATGAAAGAAGAGAAAATAATGACTGAGGAAAAGGTAATAAAAGGTGTGAAATTCATGTTCCATAAATGATTTGGGGGTAAATGGGAATCTGATTTGATCTGTATTATCTCGTACGTGTGCAACAGACACGTGTTTGGGTCAATATCAACAAAATGCTTTTTTTTTTTTTTTGACGGAATTTTTTCTTAATTTTTCGTGAAAAATAAGGACCTGGTGTAAGAATAAAAAGTCCAAGCTAGAAGGATCTTCAAGACATCTGAGAATATCTCGATAACTTTTAAAGATTTTTTAGTCCGAAGTCTAGTGTGGCCACCAAAATTGAAAATCGCCCACCATAATCGAAAGTGCCGTAGTGGGCGAATAGAATCATTTCAATTTTTTTGTCAAAGTCAAAGTCAAAGTCAAATCATTTATTTCAAGTAGGCCCGTATAAGGCACTTTTGAACGTCAAAATTTTACAAAAAAAATTAATTGATTCTAGTTGCCCCTTCCAAAAGGTAGTTTTCGTATGGAGAAGAATGGGCAAGAAACTCCACCGTTACTCTTTTAAAATGTTTTACAATATTTTGTATAAGTACATTAGTTATATAATTATAATTATGTGAGGACCATGCACCTAGAATAAAATTATTATACCACAATAGGTAAAAAGAATTAAGAATTAAAAATGAAGCAATAACAGATAAACTAATTATGTGATAGATACATGGTGCTCACATATTTACAAACATTGTAAAAGTAGACGATCCTCCTAAGATTCCACAATTAATAAGTCAGTGTGCGAGGAATTGGTTTTGTAAATTTTTGACGTTCAAAAGTACCAATAAATGATTTGACTTTGACTTTGCCCACTAAAATTGAAAATCAGTGGCACCAAAATTTGATTTCACTGTCACAAACCTCAATCTCACTAATTAATAAAGCTCAATGAAACTAATCTTACAAATTCTCGGGAATTATCAATAACTTTCATCCGTAAACAAAACTCTCTATTGTTAAAGAATATTTATTATTATTTATGTTATAAACTCATTAATCTTTTTATTGTAAACAAAATGACTTGCCAACAATTACCTACAAAAGAATCCCAAACAAAACTAAGAAATAAAACATAATAAACCCTAAAATAAAACATGATTGAAAAAAAAAAAACAATATCTAATCTGGGAGAGATTAGATATTGAATTTTTTTTGTTCTCTTTTTCGTAGTATTTCAGCCTGTTCAGGATTGCTCTTTATTCTTGCTTTTCTTCTTCTTTCTGCCAATCTCTTTTCAAGCAGCCTCTCTTCGCTGGTCTGTTTTGGCATTATAGAAAAATGAATAAATTAATTAACTAACACAAGTTCTTAAGATCTATGGGTTTCACTATATTCGGCATTTCAGCCGTGCTAATATTAGGTCTTTACCTATGAAATTGCCGTTCTGCAGTACTGGCCATTTCAAATCAAAATAATTTTTGTTTGGCTAAGAATTCTAATTTCAAATTAATTTTATTTTAAAAACATGTTTTTTTTTCCAAAAGTAGTCATTTGTTTATTGATTAGTGTTACATTTTCATCGCATTTCAATCTTTTTCGTCATCATGGATACGTTAAAAATTCGAGTAATTATGGAATATGAGTACCGTCGTGGCAGCAACGCGGCACAAGCGGCACCCAACATCAACGACGTTTACGGAGCTAACACTACAAACCAACGCACTAAACTACTCAAAACAACAGAGATAGAACTGGCAAATTTAGCACTTACGCTGGATGGCACTGACCCTTCTCTGGCACACTCCTTCTTTATGACTCCAACTGACGAAGCGGAAGTTGTATCTATCATAGGCAACCTTAAAAACGATTCCGCTCCTGGCTGGGATGGTATTCCGAATCGTGTTTTTAAACTGGCTCAACATTTTCTAGCCATTCCCATCTCACACATATGCAATTTGAGCATGTCGACAGGAGTAGTTCCAGTCCAGTTGAAAACAGCGAATATCTGCCCGATCTACAAAGCTGGAGACGCATCAGTTCCATCCAATTACAGGCCTATATCCCTTCTTACGTCTCTGTCCAAAATTCTGGAGAAGCTGGTGAACAGGAGACTATTAGCGTACTTAGAAAAGGAGCAACTTCTATCAGCCAACCAGTACGGTTTTCGAAATGGCAGATCAACGGAGGACGCAGTCTCGAAGTTGGTGGATCATATCATTGATAACCTTGACAAAGGCAAAAAGTGTGCCGGCGTCTTCCTTGATCTTGCCAAGGCCTTTGATACCGTATCAAGGCCCATTCTGATCAAGAAGATGGAGCGCTTAGGTATCAGGGGAATTGCATTGGAATGGTTTACCTCCTATCTTTCCGAACGTGAACAGAAGGTTTGCTTGGGTGATTTTCAAAGTACCTATGCGAGAGTGGAATATGGAGTGCCCCAGGGTAGTGTCCTTGGTCCCACCTTGTTCCTCCTGTACGTTAATGGTCTCTGCTCACTCAATTTGGACAACGCGCAAATATCTGCATACGCTGATGATACAGCTATTGTTTTCCACGGCGACTCTTGGAAGGAAACCTACAATGCCGCAGAGGCTGGAATGCAGAAGGTTACCAGTTGGCTGCAACACAATCTGCTTACCATTAATGTCCAAAAAACAAAGGTAGTCAACTTTTCTGTAAGCATAAAAACGGCTGCCCCTAAACAATTTACACTCAAATCCCACCAATGCAATTATAGTCTAGGGGGCAGCTGCAGCTGCCCTGTTTTTGAAAATGTTGATAATATCAAGTATCTTGGTATTTCAATAGACCAACACCTGACATGGGGCAATCAAATCCAATCGGTTACTTCGCGCGTACGGAAACTTTTGTACATTTTTAAAAGACTTCGATCTATAGCTGACAAAGATACTCTCAAGATGACTTACCTGGCTTTATGTCAGTCTGTGCTTGGTTACTGCATAATATCTTGGGGTTTCGCTGGTAAATGTTATCTAATTACTGCTGAGCGTGCACAAAGGGCTATACTTAAGGTCTCTCATAGATTAGGAATCCGATACCCCACTGATATGTTATATCGAGAAACGAGAGTGCTTACGGTGCGCCAACTGTACATTTTATCAGTGCTACTTAAGTTTCATAAAACAGCAGCTGCCACAGAGGTAACGGACCAGCGCACACGTAGAAAACCTAAGTGGAACAGAGCTTTCTGCAAGCTTAAATTTGGCAATAAGGCTTTCTCTCGTATTGGACCATACCTGTATGAGAAAATTAACAAAAAGCTTGATATCTACCCCTTGACAAAGTTTGGATGCAAAAAACAGGTTCAGGATTGGCTGCTTGGGTTTAATTATGCTGAAACGGAAAATCTTTTATCATTCAACTAATAAAGTATTCATCATCATATACACGCTAACACTCAACACTGCATACTTACACTCATCACGTTCACACTCACACTCATCACAAACATACACTCATCACACACACATACATTTGGTTACCTTTTAGTTCTAAGTTTATATTAATTAATTAATTATATCTAAGTACCTACTGAAACCGTTGCATTTGTTAAAATATTTTAAATAATTCATTATGTGTCGAAAGAGACTGGATCCTGCGACACAGGGTATCCTAGTGCGGGATCCAGTGTCACACCTAAATATTGTAACACTTGTTTATGAATCAATAAACTTATTATTTATTTACCTGTTATAGGTTTGCTCGCTTCCGGTCTGGAAATTTCGACCTGAAAAATGAACCTCGCGGTCGTCCGAAGACTTTGGTCGACAATGACGAATTAAAGGTGATTGTGGAAGCTGATGATACAAAATCTACGGCTGAATTAGCAGCAGCTTTCGACGTCAGCGTCAAAACACTACTTTTTCCAGAATTTGGATAACTTCTTGGCGGGAAAAAAAATCAATACCCGAGAGGCAGTACAAAATGCCTTTGAAGAATTTGTTTCCTCCCGTACAGCTGATTTCTTTAAGAAGGGCATCAATAAACTGCCACTGCGTTGGCAAAGATGCATTGATTGCATGGGTGATTACTTCGATTAATACAAATAAAAAATACATGAAAAAAATTCGTTTAAATTTTTCCATACAAAACGGCAATTTCATAGGTAAAGACCTATTATTCAGATTTTAGATTTTGGTTATACATATAGCATGCAGTGCACATTTAGTAGTGAGCAATAATATAAAAAAGAATAATAATAAATTGAATAATTTAAATTTAGGTTACAATGCAATTAATAAAATTCAAATTAAATAAATTCAAATTCAAATACAGGTGTTAATATTAATAACATGAACGCTATGTCTTGCCGTCAACGGCGCACAAATATTCTAATTATTATTTCAAATTAATTAATAATAAATGCAACAAAAACATCAATTTAATAAATAAAACTAAATTATAATAATTAAAAATAAATACTTATCTAAAAAAGTTTCGTTATTTGATTCAATTATTATAATATGTATATTAAACAACACAAAAAACATTAAAATTTTATTTAATTTAATAAAGCATTTCAATTATTAACAAACTAAAATATTTCTAATAAAAAAAAAAATATATAAAAAAAAACCAAATCAATAAATTATAATTTGTCGTCTAAATACTCATTGATTGTGTAATATGCTTTTACGAGTATATTTAATAAATTAAGAACAGCCTTTTTAAAATGGTGTATGTTAAGATCTTTTATTGTATTGGGTAGCTTGTTATATTTTGGGTGCCATTCCTAAAAAACTTTTAGAATATAGCACAGTTTTGTGTGGAATAGCACATATCTCAAGTAGTAAGATTCTAAAGTAAGATTTTATATTTCTTAAAAAACGGACTACAGTTATCAGTTTTTTTTAGCTTAAACACAGCATGTACACACATCTTTTGAGCTTTGAAAGAAATTTCTTTGTCACTGGAATTTCCCCAATACATAATTCCAAAACGTAACGTTGAAGAGACATAAGCTTTGTATGCTGTCAAAACTACGGACTCGTTTGCTATTTTTGCAAGATTATAAAGCGCATAAGAATACTGATTTAGTTTTATGCAGACAGTTTCTAAATGACATTTCCAGTTTAAAACACTTTAAAATCAACAGCAAATCAATCCACCCAAAATTTAACAATTCTTGTCCCCCGTGCCATCCAAGATGATACTTACGTTTTTGGCGGGAATCACAGCCCTAATTACACACCTGTTTCACGCAAGTCTGAGAGATGCGAAATAATAAAACGCGATTGCATTCGATTGCGATGCACACGCACGAAACTTCATGTTATAGTAAGTTGAACAAGAGCCACCAAAATTTTGATTTTTACTTGGACAAACTTTGATCGAGTATCCTGTGCTATTAAATTAGATTTTCTTATAAGTACGGTATAATTGTTTTTAGATAATGTGTCATATATACTAATGAAATTGCTTTTTAATTATATAAAAAATGGGGTGAACGCAATTATATAAAAAATGGAGTTGGGACAAGCCACACACTTATAAAAAAAAGTGGCCCTAATTGGACCAAGTTACGTAGTTCACTATAAAATAAAATAAGAAACATCTTATCATTTAACACCTTTTTTTTATGGGTTATTATCAAATAAATTCTCCCGCTCTGGAGCGGGAGGGCGTGTCAGACTCTTACTGACTAAAACCCACCCGTGCTCTTTCCGTTGCCTGTACGTTGCCAGGGGCCACGGTATCCCTTTCGGACTTTCCCGCAACCCCGGCAATCATTTTACACCTCGATTCTCAACGTGGACACGTAACATTTGCCGCGGGGATATTCACCCATTTGATTGCGAAATAGGGGTTCCCTCTATCTGGTAGAATCTTCATGCTCTGAAATTTACTTGGCATAAAAAATATTTAATATTGTTTAGCCGAATGTTTATATGTCCGAATTTACAATGGCATACTTTTAAGATGCCAGAATTTTATTTGGAATATGTTTTAGGCATATTGCCATTTCTATAAAATTGCGTTTATAATCTTAAATTAAATTAGAATATTGTCTTAAAATATGTTGTGCTACAAAAGTTAGTGACAGAAACGAATCGCTGCAAAACCGACTCCACGTAATCTTGTCTGCCCCAGCCCTAGAGTGTAATTTAAGCCCGCGTGTGCTCGGAGAGGCGAAGCAGCCCGCGAGCTGAGGAGCAGGTGGAGCGCAGCTTCGGCCATCGGCGACGATAAACTCGCGCGCCGGAGCCGTGACAGAAACCATGCCTGCTACATGTTGCATGCTTGTTTATGTGAACTTTCTGCAATATAATGGTTCTGCTTTTTAATTATTATGAATTTGAAATTTATGCCTAAGTCAAAGTCAAACCATTTATTTCAAATAGGCCATTATAAGGCACTTTTGAACGTCAAAAATTTACAAAAAAATTGAATTGATTCTAGTCGCCCCTTCCAAAAGGTAGTTTTCGCATGGAGAAGAATGGCAAATGGCAAGGGCAAGAACTCCACCGTTACTCTTTTAAAATGTTTTACAATATTTTGTATAAGTACATTAGTTATATACTTTTATGTGAGGACGATGCACCTAGAATAAAATTATTATACCACGATAGGTAAAAAGAATTAAGAATTAAAAATGAAGCAATAACAGATAAACTAATTATGTGATAGATACATGGTGCTCACATATTTACAAACATTGTAAAAGTAGAGGATTTGCCTAAAATTTTACAATTAATAAGTCAGTGTGCGAGGAATTGATCACAGAATGTAAAATCAATGTCATATAATAAAAAATAATAATAAAATATACAATTAAATTTGCAACCAGTTTGATTTTGTCTAGATTTTAAATTATCCTATGGAGCAGGACCAGCATGTTTCCAAGCATTCTTATCTTGGATATAATCCTCTAATTTGTAATATGCTTGTTTACAAAGTGTACTTTTAATATGAGTATTAAATTTTCTTTCATTTAATTGCAATATATCACATGGTATTTTGTTGTAACATTTAACACAGTACCCCATAAAAGATGTATGTACTTAAGATGATTCTGACTTACAAAATTATGAGTTTTGAATGTATGATAAATGAGTGTATGCCAAACGATTTTCTGCGAAATGAAGTTTATTCTATCCGCTGCTATGCAAAATAATATTATAACATAAAAAGTTCTGCTACAAAGGTCGCACGAAAGTTCTTTCGTGTGACAGAAACGTTTTGCTGTGGAGTTAGTTGCATCGCTTCTTGTCAACAGCTTTAATACTAGAAAGTGAGGAATGGGTAATTTTACGGTAATTTTAATGTTTTGTAGCCTTTAGAAATAAGGCTAACCGGTCAATCCCTCTCCTACCTTTGCGTTAATAGGTGACCCTAAAGTAGATGGAGTAACAATAAACTTCGATCGCCACTTTTCCCATTCAATACTTCGGTATCAATCAAAAGATTCTTATTAACGGGGTGGAAAAAACATCGTTCGTTCGCATTTGAATGGTTTTAACTTCCGAGAATATCTGGTGAAACGATCTACCGACCGACACAAATACAATGTACAGAATATCCGTGCAATGTGACGTGGGCACTGTTCGAAATATCTGAACAAAGTGACGGACTTCGCGTAAATTAAGCTCCAGGTAAAAAAATGATAACGTTTGGTTGCGGGCAATAATTTGGGAGATTTTTTATACATTTTCGAGAGCACTGACAATTGTGACAGTTTGGGATATTTTCTATAACAGGCCATCATTTAAACATGATTTTAGTAGCTAATAAATAGAAACGTTTGATGAGCAAGATTGAACAGTATTAAAGATATCTTTATTTTTCGTCTAGCACCAGATAAGATCTATCGCTATCTAAATTATTTCGTCTGAAAAATTAACTAAATAGAATTGTTTAAATCGTTTAATCGTTAAGTTTGTTTATAATTATAGCACAGCATACAAACGCACGATTAAATAATTACTAAATAATTACATGAAATACTCGCATGGGGTCACCGCATTTTCAAGTGACGAAAAAAAGTACTTTCATTGGTTGAAACGTCCTGGTGCTCTCAGTACCTTCACAATACGCCTCAAAGATTACACTACGAGTATAGCACCAATTAGGCTGCTGTAGCTGCAGGATGCTTCGCTGCTCTCTTGAGCTGTGACCCCATGCGAATAATTACGTAACTTTTCGAGCAAGGTACGTTGCTCACATTTTGATTTTTTCAACGAATTTGACTATCAATTTAAAGTATTTTTTATATTATTTTGTAAATAAATTATTTTATTTACTTTTATAAATCTTAGAAGGCATTTATACAAAGTCACGGAGGATTTTGTTCATGCCTCAGTTGTATATGAGACTGAAGTGTAGTGAAATGGTTTTTGGAAGTTTTTGTTGACGAAGTTTGAAAAGGAGAAGGGAAAACAAGGAGTCATTCTATTAGTCAGTTCATTCTATTTATTAAAGAAATAAAGATGACAAATAGATAGGTACTGAATAAAGTAACGGACTTGGTTTTACATTAGATGTCATATCTTGCGGTAGAAGAACTGCGTTGCAAGACTTGCATTTTATTACATGTTATGTTTTTGATGGGATTAATACAGCCGCGACGTACGTAGCGCAGTTCCACTTTTGCTTGTTTTTAACAATTTAAACATATTTATTTACTTAGACAATATAATATATAACGGCCAGATCTTAAAATTGATCATTTCATGAAATGAACGTCGTCCACTGGTCACATCATGATGTGGCCTGGCGAGATCATTGCATACTCACAGTTTAATGATATAAACAGTTAAACGCACGACTACTTCATGATGTGGCCAAACATTAGTAATCATATCGTAAAATTGTTAGATTATCCACCGGTAGAGGCGTTGATGTCGCTTTGTTTTTGTTGTGCATCATGGCGGCCCCATACAACAAATCAAACAAAGTAGTATTCATGAAATGATCAATTCTAAGATCTGGCCACGACATATACATATTTGTAATGGGCTTGCCAAGACCTTTCTTCTGATATCAAAAATGTCATGATTATAATACATAGTAGTAGTAAGTAAAATATTAAATTTAGGAAGAATTTATATAGTCTATGTAACCCGGACCACTATTACGACTCTATTGATACCTCATTGATCAAAATCGGTTCTGTAGCTTAGGCGCTACGGAGGAACAAACGTACCTAAATACAAACATACTATACATACATAGACTGCTAAAATCATAACCCTTCGTTTTGGCTTTTCCGTAGTTGGGTAAAAGAAGAAAGTATAGAGTATAAGTTTCTGCCAAGCTTATATGGTGTCATAATTGTTCGAGAAAGAATGACCGAAAAGTATGGACAAAAAGCAGTAAATGCATAGTTTTTTATGTACAAATTTAAGAGAAAAAAAACTCCAAAAAACAAAACTACATACACAACTTACATAGAAAAAAGTGGACTTATGTCATTAACCAGAGTGAAAACAAAGGAATACCTTAGTATGAAATGCACGCCAAAGACCACGTGACCGCGTTTCCAAACTACGACTAAATAACCTTAGAACTTTTTATTTTAGTACATTTGAGAAATTCACAACAGGCCCTTTCACACTTTGTGTACCACGTTTCAACTTATCGGTCCAGTAGATTCAGAGCAAATTGGCTGTGACAGACGGACAGACAGACAGAAACACAAGGGATCCTATACGGTTACGTTTTTTCATTCGGATGTACGGAACCCGAAAAAGAAAAAAATATGCTATTGCTTACAAAGCATACAAAGTGTGGTGTGCATCTTAAGCTTGCACCAATTGGGAGTCCGGCTCAGCATGTGCCAGGCCAATATAACTGAGGTTGATATTTGAGTCGGGCAGACATAATAATTACTTTCCATTTACGAGTAAAGGAAACAAAATCCTAATGTGATCAATTTTATTTCTGGAAAACTCTAAAGGACTTCTTTACTCAAACTCTAGCACCTACAAGCGTCTTTGGTAAGTAAACAAGCGCCATGTTTCGCTCCTCGGATGTATTTCGCTCACAAATTCCTCGCTAAGCTACAAGTCGCTGCAAGTAGTTAACACTTAAGCCTCTTTTGTGAACTTTAGCCCTTTAGTAACACGCGTTACACTTACTGCGATGTGTTGCAAATATAGTACTTAGAAACTGTTATGTGATACAATGTTATGGAAGATCCATATTTATTGTATCTAGAAAATATTATAAATATGAAAGTTAGTCTTCCGAGTTCGGAAATGCGTCGATAATCTTGGTGGTGAAAACTACGAAATAAATATAACAGACCTTAATTTCATCAGACGGGTCACTAACCTGTTTGCCAAACTAAAACATAAAAGTGATAAACTGTGGTTACTTGGTGCAGTAGTTAACTAAATGACATTTTAATGGTCCGATGAACAAAAATTAATTGCTATCAAGAGCCGAGCTTAGAATTTGACAAATGAGTTGTTAATTTTGATCATTGAGTGGTTTCCAGTGAATAGTAGCGGTGTTTATGATGGGAAGCGAAAATAAATTACTTGTCATATTTTGAATTAACCGAGGCGTAAATGAGCGAGGATGGCATAAGCGCCATTCTCGTCCACACTCGTGACTTTGTCGTTGACACCCGTGACAGTCGTGACACTGTCCTTGACACTGGTGACACTCGCGACAGTCGTGACACTGTTCATGACAGTCGTGTCACTGTCCATGACACTCATGACACTATCGTTGACAGTAGTATACTGTCCGTGACAGTCGTGGCCCCGTCGTAGGCACTCATAAAAATCGCGTCGACACTCGTAAAAATCCTGGAACATCATAAAAGTTAATTTGCAGTATTATAGATTACTTTTTGTTGTGCACATATAAAATGTTGGAGTGTATGTTTATAACTTTAGTGCAACACTAGCTCATTGCGAGACATGTGGCGTGAACTAGAAACATTGCATTTAATTCACGCGTGATCATGTCCATAGCGCAATGCATTCATAGCTATAATAATTGTAACTAAGTACATGTTATTAGTATTATGTAATACTACCGCAGTTTATTTATCAATATTTGCCACCACTGCTTCGAATAAAAACAAGCTATACCCAGCTACTAAAATTCAAGTGTGAAAAGCTTTTTTTGTCATCACTGCACCTTGACTTGTCGGCGGTTCAAAACCTGTTGTAAATACACGCAAAGGTCTATTTTTACAAATTAAAATTTTCTTTTTTACAATTTTGATTCAACGCACGTTTCCTGATTTCCATTTACCAACCACACCTAAAGACACATCCATTCTATTAGTCCCATAAAACCTGGCGCTTGGGTATTTGGGAATATATTCAGCTTTCTACCTCCGTTCTAGATCCGATAACTTTGGTTCCAAGCCCGGCGGGATTAATCGTTCACCGGCTATACGTGGTGTGAGGATAAACCGGTTAGGGTAAATGTAAACCGGTTGCTTGTCGAGCCGTCGACGTTCAAGACAAACACAGAGGTTAATTACTGCGGGCCGTGTTGTGCCGACAACATCCAGGTAGACGAGCTGTTAGATGCGCTGCATTAGTGCGACTAATCGTTTTTCTATAGTCCATTCACATCAGTCAACATCTGAGGATCCGTGAAGGGGCGAGACACGTGTCTTGTATAGGATTGCGTTGCATGTAGCATTAATAACCGAATCTTTTGCATAGGTAGGTATGCTTACTATTGCGCACGGGAGGGTGGTGCTACATTTTCCTTCCATCAGCCTGGATCTATTTATTTCGGAATTAAAACATTTTTCATGCCTTTTTCTTGTGGGGATAGGCGGAAACTACAGAACTCCACGTGCCACTAACTATACTAGATCATAGTTTTTTTTTTTTTTTTTTTATTTTATAAAATAATAGTATAATAAGATAATTTTTGGTCAAATGTACACCTTCTACTAACCCACTACAAAAACTCATGTAATTTCCCAAAGGATTGGAAAATAAATTCGAATGGAGTCAGCAAAGTTACGTCCGCGAGAGCATTTTCATTGTTAATCCAATAAAATGTTTTATTGGAATAATGAAACTGCTGTATTTACATACCTACTAGTGTTGGTGCATTAATGTCTTATGGGTTCCTGGGTGTCAGTCTGGGTATCTTATTTCAAATATTGCATTTGGCTTAAAATAAAATGGTATGTTAATAGACGACTGTCTTGCACGACGACGAACGACGACTGAATAACCGACGCTGACGATGGACTTTCATCTTCTTTTTTGGTTCGCACTCATCGTTCGTTCATTAATCTAACGGCCTTGCATTATTATGGAAACGCAAAAATGTTAAGCATCTTTTAGTATCCTACCATAAAAAAGTCGATATTTTTTATCAAACTTCAGTTTAGACCAGACGGCGCCACTCACATTAGACGCTTGAATAATTATCTACTAGTCACTGTTACTATCCTTCAAATAAAATACGCCCTTCCAACCAGACTCGCTTTGACAAAAACAAATGGTTCCTGTTAATGAGACATGTGGGTAGTAATAAGTGTGACGTCCTACTGTTTTAGGTTCGATTTCCAATTCAAATAGGAAAAAATATAAGAGAAAATATCATTAGCACTATAATAGTATGCGTATAAAATTAAATGTTAGCAATAGATGCGGTGCTAATGGTAGCAATCAAAAATGTTTAGACATAACTGTCGTACGCTTGCAGCCGGCCTTAGCGTGGAACTTCTTAAGTAGGCGAGGCTATAGAAAATTACTTAAATACTGAACGAAAGAACGGTAATTAAGTACTACTCAATCGCTATGCTCATTTAAGACTATTTGTTCTATTCTGTAATCAGAAATGTATGAACTTAACTTTAGGAAAGTTTGTTTTAAACTGACACTCGATTTCAGAAAGCCATTCAAAAATTAAGACACAACTGTTATATAATAATAATGATTCAAATCATTAATTCAAACAGTCAATCAAATAGTTTGACGTGCGCCTTCATCATCGATTCAGTTAAATAGGCTTTTAGAAACATTGATTATGAGAAAACGCATAACATAACATCACGCCTTGTTTCCCCGAAGGGTTGGACAGAGAATAGAACATTCTTAGAGAAGCCCAAACCCTTACACAAAGTGTGCGGGCAATATTGTCCCCGCTTCTAGCTCACACGGGCTGATGTCAGCAACTTCACGTCAAAGCGTGTATATTGCGTGCTCACGCCTCGATTTATATTGTCAGCGTAAGGCAATCACGCCGTACTCAAACTGATACAAACTTTATTCTGTCTCAATTCAAGTTAGTCGTTGTTAAATAGTGGATTACCCTCCTTCCTACATGTGTAGCGTATACAACGAGCTAATCGTCCAGCTTAATTGATTCACGAGCTGCGAACAGTCTGGGAACACATTAATGTACTTTTAAGGGTCTACAGTTTTAATATTGTTGTATCGTTTGATCTTTACTGTTGGAAGAAATTGCCCCATGCAATTAGGCTGATAATTATTATTTTAAAGAACCTTTAGACTGAATTACAATTGTTATTGTTTTGGTATTCAATAAAAAGTTTAGATCAAAGTTATGGGCTTGATTGGGTTACCCATACACGTGCAATAGATTCTAGCAGGTCCACATGTTGAATGTCACGATATCAAACATCTAGATGACATAGGCTTCCTTATAATGAAACATTTTATAATTACGTTACCGTGAGTTATTCTAAGTGCCAATTCAAGATGAAGGTAGTGGCGTATCATTGTCATCCTCATCATAATAATAATTACGTGGTTGTACCTACTATTACTTTGTTATCAAAATAAGATGTTAACAAACACTTAATTTTCATATGTTGTATAATAGAATAGCTGTCACCATAATTGATAGATGGCGGATTGGTTATTGCAGGATTCCGTTAAAACTACGAAAGAGGCTCATTAATCTTTAAAAATATTGTTTACATATCCTTATTAGATGAGTCTCAGAATTCCCAAACGATACTTTATTCTAAGCAGTTCTTAAGTCTTTCTGACTTTACAACACACTGGAAATGATCATTGCATTTTAGTGGAAATATGTTTATTTCCTGCATGCCAAACTCTTTTGTTCCCTGTACATGTATCTGCACAGAAGCGCTCAGCGCTTCCAGCAATTTGCCACAACTCCGTGTAATGGCGCGGCAGACCGCTCACGACCGCAACTTGCATCACACACAACATTTTATGCCCACTTTTGTGCACGTCTGTTCCGGAGCGTAGAGGTTGTAAATGTCTCCAAGTGTACATGATTGGATGAATTAAAGTTATTTGCTTATTTCAAACGTACGACTATTAAGTAAACTGACTGCCTCGGTGGACTAGTGGTCGGAAGTGCGATGTGGGAAGTGTGAAGTGACAATGACAATGCAATGCTTACGGCACATTATCCGGGCCGAGACAACGCCACTATTATACCGCAAATAGCGGCACTTTATGCGATAGGGATACACTTCCATAAAAATATCCAAAAAAACTAACTCGTATAATTTTTGTTCGAATTTTAGCAATACGATAAACTGGCCAAGGTCACGCGCATGATGCGTGTGTGTTGCCATCTCTTACAAAAGCGATGGAAATATCAAATTCAAATTCGTTTATTGTTTGTTACATGTAGAAAAAGACCTTATAGTAATTATAATAGTAGCACTGTAACATACCTATACAGTGTACAATATTCTATTTATTAGGTGTATATATTTTTGCTTCGTGTAGTGCGGCGCGATACGACAGTGTGTGAAGTGCAAAACTGCGACCTCTGTGGTGTGTGTACCGTGTTGTTTACACATACAGGTAAACCGTACCACTTGACGCGTGCCAATGCAGTTTGTACGTTTACTGTACTACCATGGCAGCATGGAATTAGTATGAACTTTCCTATACTATTAAATGAGCATTCTCTATTTTCACTCGAGCAGAGCTCGGTCGCCCAGGTACTTCTACTTCTAAACGGCGATCTCTAAACTCCAGCCGCGCACTCAGATAAATATAAAGCTGCTAGACTCGTAATTCTACATTTTATACTTACTGCAGTCTGTTATTCTAAACATCGAATATATAATATAAAAAAATCCTACATAATGCGCGAGTTGATCGCACGTTAGCAATTCATGGGCGCCCGCTTCGCTATACATCGCCTGCCGCTCGTAAACACGTTTTATTGAGTTGTGTAGTGAGCGAGCGATGAATATTAAAGTAGAGAGAACGAACGATGCATATTCAATTTTAATATGCCGCTATGCTAGTGAGATATTGTATAGTTATATTATTATTTGGTTGCTATTAATTATGAAGGGATTAGGAATATACAATGTAACGGTTTTATCAACCAGTTACTTTCTATTTCAAACTCCAATCACTTTAAAGGAGTATTTTATATTTTTTTATTATTTGTGTCCATTGATATATTTTTAGTTTATCAATGTTTGTATTAAATCATGTAACGTGCAGTCGAGATGGCATTTTTATCAATCTGACCATGCGTAATGATTAAACTCAATTTTATTTTATTTTTATATATATCATTATAGTAAAGATATAAAATGGCTGCCGCCAGCAGCTCGCGTGATATCTTTATAAATTATAGCGTATGTTGCTCAGTGGTAATATTCTACTGGTAAATTATTTTTTTAAATCGATCCCGATGTTATTGAGTTTCTTCATTACAAACAAAAATACGGACATACAAAAATACAAATCCATTCTTTTTATAATATTACTAGCTTCTGCCCGCGACTTCGTCCGCGTGATATGTCTTGTTCCTCCGCCTCGCCCGCCGCCCGCCGGCGCTGTTACTTCGTTTTCTCTTAGCATTCTTTCTAACTTTTGTATGTTACTTAAAATAGTGTACCCACTACATTATTTTATTCTTTCTTTAGGTGAAATATTTTTTTTATCGGTTAACGTTTTTTTTTTAAATTTATGCATTACAAAAAAATAAACAAAAAAATATGCAAACATACAAAAAATAAAATCTTTTCTCTTTATAATATTAGTTTAGATTTAGATAGTTTAGATTAGATAAGTGTAGATTTATTCCTTGTAAATTATACCCAGGAAAACATCTTTTTACACTAGGTATGTAGAAATCAAAGAAGTCATAAAACGGAAAATTCCATGACGTGTTTTTTCATTTCAGAACTTACTGAGGAAAAATTGCACAGAATTTTTTATTGCACCATTGTTAAAATATTTTCGTAGAATTCACGAAGATATTATGTTTGTATAAATGTCTGTTTTGAATTTTTAACATAAAGGATTCAAAGACTCGTGGAATGTAAAGGAAGTGGTTTTATTTTGTAGATATTTTTTGCGAAGAAGCTGGTGGCAGTTTTGAGTTTAAATACGTTTAATTTCATTCAGACGTTATAACCTGTAGTATTCTGCGGATTTTAAACATGTAATATAACCTTGGTAATATAGTAAATAAATGCATCTCACAATATAGGATTACTCTAGAAATAAATGTATTCGAACTTGTCAGGTAAATAATTCGTGACAATTGTGTGGTACCTAATTGTACCTAATATTTTAAAGTATTAGTTTAAATAAAGTTCGTATATTCGTAGCAGGTGGCGTTCTGTAGTTTCTGCCTAGAGGGTCCATGGAAAAACGGCGTGTGATTATGACATCAGAAAACCTAAAAACAGTCATAATTATTGTTGTTAGGTTTTCTATCTTTTATTTAAAAAAAAAGTAAAGTAAAAAAAGTATTTGAAATTCAGCTAAAACGTCAGTTTTACTTACTTGTTAATTCACAAAAGAAGTCTCAATTTGTTGCACGATTCTCTTACGATATGATTTACAAATTGAGCAATTTCCTGATCCAAAATCGGGTAAATAAACATGGGTACATACATATAACCAATAAGTCAATAATTATGGAACTAATTTTAATGGCTATCTGACTATTTAATCGGAGGGTCACATTTGATATAAAATATACTTGGGGCGGCGAGGCGCGACGCGCGGGCCAATTATTGGCGATAATTACATGTTATGCTCCGTAGGGCCCGTCAATTGGTCCAGGAGACTTTGGCTCCATGTTTGAGTTATTTTTAAGATTATTCAATTACATTATGAAGTTAAGCGAAATTTTTCATTAAGATTATTATTTTCAGATGTGAGCCATAAAATATATACCTACCGAAACACAAAATTAAGTATATTTTCAATGAAAACAAATGTTTATTAAATACTTCGTAACTGAGCTGCTAAAAAAAACGGCCAAAGTGTCACCTAATTTATCTTCTTAGAAAAGTCGTTAAATCGACTGTGGAAGATGCGAGCCACGTACATCGTACATAGATGAGTCACTTTCTTAATTTATTGTGATCTCTTCGACTTATCTCAATTTGAAGCTACGAATGAACGTGATTTATTACTGAAAACAATGAATTTAAGTAGATAATTAAAGAGTTCAAAGGAATTGAAAATATTAGCTTTAAGTAATGAACACATTATTTAAAGCTCATATTAAAGGACGTCTAATGACGTCAACAATGTACTACTTGCATGCGAACCGGCTCCAGACACCGTTTGTAACTTTCGCTCGAATCACCATATTAACTAGTTGCGCCAGTTTTAACTATTGCAGCTATCATCGTTTAACATTGTTTGTATGTCTTTGGTTTTTGTTCCTAGTAAACGATTTATTAATTTAATAAATATATACCACTCGCTCGAGTCACCATGTGTAACACTCGCTCCACTTTGAGATTTGATTTATGATTAAACTTGTTGAAAACTTAATAAGACAATATGTATTTAAATTAAAGTCCACAAACGATCCACTCAATAATGAAAAATAATTTAAAATGCGTAATTTTAATTAGCAATCAATCGTGAATCAGTATTAAGTCAATTTTCAATAAAGCGAGGTTCGTCGATGATTGATCGAAACATGCAAGTTTGAAGGCTTCGCTCATGATGAATCTATTTAATCGATTCCGATATCCGTGGACGTAATGAAGCTCATAACTAAATAATTACTTTCCTGTTGATGTAGTAGGTAAGTTTAAGTGTTTCATTTCCCGCTTAAACCACTGAACCGATGGGACAGATGGATAGTCTGAGACATGGAAAAAAATCTTCATCCGGGATATTTGTATAAAAAATGATGAAAATCAAAATACATGCAGACGAAATCGCGGGCAACAGCCAGTTTTGTAATAATGCCAGGTAAAATACTTTACTGCACTAACAAGAGAAGGGTAGTTAAATCAAATCAAATCAAATAATTTATTTCTTTGCAAAGTCAAAGTCAAAGTCAAAGTCAAATCATTTATTTCAAGTAGGCCCGTATAAGGCACTTTTGAACGTCAAAAATTTACAAAAAAAAATTATTGATTCTAGTTGCCCCTTCCAAAAGGTAGTTTTCGTATGGAGAAGAATGGGCAAGAAACTCCACCGTTACTCTTTTAAAATGTTTTACAATATTTTGTATGAGTGCAAACATGGGTATAGTACACATAGGTGTTTTTATAATAAAGTTCTCCATCTTGTACCGTCACGTGGGCATGCAAAGGTTTACAATTCAAAATCTAAAATAAGCGGCAAATCATTGTAAATTACAAAAAAAAAAAAAAAAATAATGTCAGTGTGATCACAGTAATAAAAAATATAAAATAAAATAAGACTATTATAATGTCAAACGGAAACAAAAAGTAAGTGAACCACGATCATAATAATAATGTCAATCAGAGTAACAGCATTTATCAATCAGTTAGTGAATCATCATTAAGAAAATCGTCAATCGTGTAATAAGTGTTCATAATTAAAATTTCGTGTAGCGTCCTGTTAAAATTTAATGTAGTCATATTTTTTTATAATATTAGGTAATTTATTATAATATAAGAGTAGGTTAATACCAAAAAACTTTTTTGCATTAACGCCGTTTTATATTTTGCTTGACATAATTGATTGATCTATTGAGTCCGTATTAGATTTTTCCTGACCTCTGATAATTTTTTAAATAGTTAGATGATTCGTACTATAATGGCCGGCTTACTTCCAAGCTGTAACGAAATGCATTGTATTGCTTGGTCTCTACTACTTTTCTGTGCTTGACAGGTTTCACAATGAACTTATAGTTTTTTTAAGTCTCCGATCTGTTATAATAATATTACGTACTTAGGAATTTTAGATGCATTAAAGGAATCTGTTCGACTGACGGTACTAGCATCTATCCTACTCTCTGATTCGCTAATCTTATTACCACGATATGATCTATTCTCGTGTAGTCTGTGTTGAAGCGAGAGTAAGTAGAGTTCACATGACAAAGTAAAAATAGAGTGTAGAGAAAATAATATTCTTTCGTGAGTCGTTTTTTATGGACATCAATAACTCACGAACATTGTAAACCCGTCAGGTGGCTACTTAATTCCGTTAATCGGTGGTAATAAAATGTATATTTATCGGCTTATGGTTTCAGTTTTATTGCGTATGAACTGGTAGGGGATTCCATTAAACTGTGTCAAACCGAATTGAATTTTTTACTGTTACTTTCAATATTTTATTGCAGGTAGAAATTTTTACCTGTTCACTAAAATATAAAGTGTGTAAAGATCTTAACAATGTACATAAATTGTTTCAGGAAACAATGGTATTTCTACTCGGATGGTTATCAAAATACAATAGGCTAATTCTCATGAATAAAAATGTTCAAAATCTAGTCGCAATCAAATCTCAGCTACCATTTATTTCAAAACTGGTCAAAAATTTAGGTAAATTAGAGATTGATTGGTCAAATTGAGACTGAAATTAAAATGCAATCAGGAATTACCCTCCGATTGTTGATCCATGCTTTTTAAAATACCAATTATAATATAATTTAATTCTTAAAGATTATAATCTTTAAGAATTAAATTATATTATATTATAATATAATTATATTAAATTATATTATAATATAATTATATTAAATTATAATATAATATAATATTATAATATAATATAATATTATATAAATTATATAAATTATATTATAATAGGGAAATTTCATCTATGAACTTAAAATAATGAAAATCATTTTTTTTCCTACCCCGACATCATCTCTATCTTCCCCGACTGACACCTATTGGTCGTGCGAAATTCGTCTCACTTGATGCAGTCCGGTGGTGCATTACCGAGTACCTAGCGGATACCACTGAAGAACTTGTTTTGCTTCAACGGTCAAATTTATTACTAGAGACATGACAATGACACAACTACTTTATTACACAACTAGCTGCGCCCCGCGGTGTCACCCGCATAAGTATCCCGTGGGAATATCGGTATAAAAAGTATCCTATTTCCTAACCCAGTTCAAGTACAACTTGTTTCCATTTTTTAATTTTGTTTTCTTTTTTTTTGCGTCATGTTTACCGCAAATAAACGTATTTTCTTTCTTTCTTTTCTTTCTTTCTTTCTAAGTACCAAATCCGTTCAGCCGCTTTAGCGTGAAAGCGTAACAAACAAACAAACTCACTTTCGAATTTATAATATTAGTTAGGATAGTTAGGAGTTTCTTGTTGGCGCACAATTTTCTACATTTTTCTATTTTTTACTGGTTGTCACAGCGAACCGCTATTTATGTTTATTTACATCGAAATCTTGTCTGATCTAAGTGATGTACACGTGGTGTACTTAAGCTTGTTAATGTATTAGGATTTTTTAATCGATTTAGCATCAATTTCATGACCAGAAATATTTTGCATTCACACAAAACACACAATTAACAATATTGCGTTTTGACCACAAAACATTGTGTACTGTATAGGGAATAAACTAATAATTCCTTCTGGATATATTTTACGTGGATTAAAATCCAATTTGAATGTTTATAAACATTGGTTTCGATGGACGCTGTTTGCTTTAAATTATACTTGTGTTAGTATAAACAATGAAATGAAAAAAACACTAAAAGATTATACTGTAAGGAATCAAGTTTAGTTTTTTCGTCCCTATATATTTCGCTTGCTAATCTCCAAATAGTTTATATGCATTTTATTTCTACACGCAAAGGATGTAAAATCAATTTTACTCTCAATATTACAAAAAAACACATCTACGTTATAAAAAGTAAAACAGATCCGGTGTTAAGGAAAATGCGAGTCGATACATTTTTAAGAAACATGTAACTAAAGTAAATTTTCATTCGTTTATTTGGAGACTTAACAAAGCCCTTATAGTCCTGTTACTAGTATCTCAAACTGACGTTCTCCTTTTCAAGATTCCTGAACAGATACTCAGACAAATAGCCTCCTTTTCAACCTCCACCTAGATAGTCTAATTTTGTAATACACTCCGAAATTCTGTTAAAAAAGGATTTTATAATAAACCTGTGTGGTTTATTTTGTAGTTTGTAGGTCTAGTCTAGGTATTGTACCCGCTAGGCAAGCATGTAGGTCCATCTAAATAAACTAAAAGACATATATTAACAGACTTAAGTAGTCGATTCATGTTAGGCACTATAAAAGAATTGATATTGAATATTCTGCTTAAGGATTTGAAACATCGAAGTTGGATGATAATAAAATTTATCTATTTATCTTTATATTTATATATATGTTGTTACAGTAATTACGCAATATTATCTTTGTCTGTGGCCTTGACATCAACCGATGAATGAATCAATTTTATAAATAGCGTTTGTTTGTTGGCTGAATACGAGGCTTTTGGCTACTTTTGTATGTGTATTTTGTGTTTTTATTTTATTTAAATGTGCGTTTTGTTTGTGCAGAATAAACGTATTTTCTTTCTTTCTTTTTTTCTTTTTTATTCACACTCAATTAAGTGTTCATTACTACCAATCATACTTATAGCTAAATTCACTGTGACTAATTAATTTTCTTTTGTAACAATGAGCCGGGTTTCAACCGAGAATTTTTACGTATAAATCCCCTAAGATTCCTTACAAAGAGTTTCATTTGCATCCGCGTGTTTGCGAGGCCTCTAAATCAGCGGATCATCCTCGCAGTACATAATAAAGGTGCGATCCGATCTGTTTATTGAGGCTTAGTAAGGAATAGATCGTATTATTATTTATATAAGGAATGTATTAAAGTAGGTAATTAAACGTTTAGTTTTTGGCTTAGCGCAAATAGCGAAGTGAAGTGTGCATTAGTAGTTTATCAACCTACAATTATTTTGATCGAACTACATTTGGACTACTCTTTATAAGGCAAAACACACTAACCAATTGAGGCCACCGTCATTTTGTTTCTTCTTAGTTCGTTTCGGTACTCTACGGAACATGCTACGGCGTAGATCCATGCTACAATGGCGTAGTAGTCTCGTAGCACGTGTTTTAGGAACTTCCTGTATGAATATGTAAGTTGCCTCAAAGTTTGATGATGTTCTTGTACACCCACTCAACGTTCGTATTTCCGTACAATATTCCTTATGTCTTACTACATAACCTTAGTACTATCTCAGAAAACATCCCCACATCCCCGAAAAATACACCCCACTTTATTTACCCAACTTCCTCTATTTCCCCCAGTTCTCTTTCTCCCAATATTCTATAAATTAACCTAATCATCCACATGTATCGTCGCCGCTCACTTCATTGCCGTAAATTTCTCACTTCCAGATTTATTAAGGCAATTAAACTTGGTCCAAGTTGACAGTTTGTTCCTTTATTTCGGACACTTTAATGAGCGCCGCGAGACGTAGGGAATTACATTTTTACAACTCACTATACCAGAACACATATATTAAAAAATCCCAAATTCTAGGCTCTGCAATTAAAGAGCATTTATGGAATTTAAATTGGCTTTAATCCACCTTGGCACATCTTTTATAAATAAAGCTATCCGGTGAAAGATCCCGAATATCATTCTTGGTTTAATTGGTTTTTAGTAAAAAAAATGTTAATTTTGGAGTCAGTATGGAATGTTGTCAAGTCAGAATATCATACATCATACATAACAGAATATCAGCTATTTTATGTATTTACTAGTAAAGTAAGATCAACAAACACTACCTAACACATAGGTGTTTTATGTAATATCACAGTGACCAAACGTGGTAGATAACTACCACGTTTGTTCACTGTATATTGGCGGTGGAAAACTACGAAAGTTCATAATAGATTGAAAGAATTAGGTACATTGGTACGAGCTACATCTAGACGTTAGGTTTTGAACACCTAGTATTATCTTCAGGTACACATTCTGCCTACAACGAGGTAAATATTGTCTTCTATCGAATTATACAAGTTTCCATTACGATATAAAGCTATTTCATGCAGTCTAACATTATCGATACACGGAACATTGAATAAACCCTTTTTCCTATGCAAAGAGGAACTAACGTTTACATAACCCCCGGGACACTGCGGTCATTACTTTCCGCTTTGTTAAGCTAACAAAAAGTTTGACTTGTTCTGTTATGTGACGTCATCGGGTGGGTCAAGTGTTGTTTATAGATTGTAGATTGTGTTCTACATTTATTTTTAGCACGTTAACATGTAGACCACCTTGTTTTTTGTTTTGACTTTAACGAGAGGCAATGACCGAAAATTACAATACACCTCTTCTTTTCAAATAGATGACAATGGATGATGACTATGACACTTTTTCCGTTTGTTAATGAACACCTTTGACGATAAGTGTAAGTAAATAAAATAAAAGTTCTAGGTAGTTCACCCCACACAAAACAGGTACTTACTAGGATACTTCAAAATTGTAACAAAAATCGATACCGCTCAACTTCCTTCAGTAACATGTTTTCAAAACAAATCGTTTTTGAGCGTTTCTTCATGACTTATGTCAAATTCTCGGCAGCGGCGTCATTATAAACTTTCGATAGTCAACTATGGTATGAAAGATGTCTTAATTTTTCTAAAACTTCTCTTTTGAAGTTCGTAACATGAATTTTTAATGGCGCCCCCTTCTTCCTGTTTGATGTGATTTTTGGTCAAAAAGTTTTATGTATGAGATATAATAACCCTTTAATTTACATAGGTACCAATTTTACTTGCAAATTAAAAAGTTATTTTTTATGTTTGCCAGTCATTAAAAGATCCCCCTTTCCAGAGCCCTTCATTAATCAGTTTGTCTATCGAAGTTCTCGCTCACTGATTAAATACAATATCTCTCACTATTATAAATCTTTAGACGACGTATTCCTATCGTGCAGGTATGACGGTATTTCAAAATTCCAAAAAAAATAAGTTCGAAAAAGTTTATTTCCTGTCAACAATTCCCTATTTTCCAATGAAGATCACAATCAATCCTTTGCCACCAAAATCAACAAAAACTTTCACCTGCAAGTTCTTCCAGCGCTTGGGCTGAATATTTAACGCGAAGGCTTCGTCGATGACGCCGCTCCACAAACTTACGAATTATAAATGATCCGAAAACGAAAATACATTTTGATGCCACGGAATAAAAATAATTTTGATGTTTTAATACGTGCTTTTATGCCTACGTTTAATTTAAGAGAAAATTGCAAGGTCATGCATTTGAACCTGTTGCTATTGACAAAAATTGACAACGTTTCATTTTTTGGGATAAAAAGCTGTCTATGTCAATCTTCGGCTCATGAACTCTCGATGCAAATATCACGTTGATCGTCGCTGTTACTCGATGCTGCGCAAAGAAAGGACAAACAAACACAAAACATTTTCGATATAATATTATTATAATATCACTACATTTTGCTTAACTGCTGCAGGTGTTTGGGAGACTACCTGTAATGAACAACCGCATAATTATTTAACAGAATGAATTTAAAGCAATATTATTAATATAATATCTAAACAGTACAAAATATAATAATTACGTATTCAATATACCTCTCCTCATTTGCTCTCCCACGTTTGCTATGAAGTTCAAGAGCTTAAGTAAGCGTAGTTGTTATTAAAGAGTGGGTAGAAGCTCCCACGTGACGCCTCACGAGTAAGTTCAGTTAATCTGGAATTATTCAAAACGATAATAAGATCAGCTCGTAATTCACCCACTCTGCGGGGCCTTACGTGCAGGAAAGATAGAAAATGTATTGATAATCACTCTTGTTCACTGCATTTAGAGATACTTATTCAAAGGTTAAGTCTGTTACAGCACTATGAACAGCATTACTTTGCTCCCCATGTCAAAGGCCTAAATAAAAGAAAAACACTTACATTTTATTAATACATCACATTTTTATACACCGACCGACCCAATCCTTTCAATAATCTACCACGCAGGTTTAATGTTAGTTCTTAATGCGTTTTCTAACATGCTCTCCAAAGCTAAAGCAAATGCCGTCGTCGTTCTCGCACGTCTCCGTTTCAATCAGCGCGGTGCGGCAGCCATACATTACGAGCTGACATCCACCTCGCACTTTAACATACCCATCGCGGCGACAACACGACGTGGTTTATGACCGAGCCCCGTCCTCACCAGGTTACAGCGACTGTTTTGTTTATTGAAGCGGTTGTGTCGTCATTGCTCAATTTATAGTTGTGAATTGAAAAAAATACAATATTTGATGAAGATTTGTTATAAACACATCCACTTTCCTACTTTTAATCATTTTTATGAACGATCTACATACACAGTGTACCATTATAATTTGAATTGAGTAGACTTGATGAAAAAATGTAACTAAGCGATCAAATTGGTGGTAAAAAGTTGAGAGAGTATAATAAATGGACGTATTCTATTCAAAAATTGGTACTCAAATAAGCATATAGCTACTAGGTACAGGATCCAGTATGCACGAGGAGTATTCTTTATAGTTAGTAGTTTTATCGTCTATAAACTATTTTACGAGCTCGCGAGTGCTGCTCTGATGCTTATCAGGTAAATTGCTTCCTTGTGTCTGGGTGGCAAAGGTTTTATACTTTGATTTCTAAACTAAACTAAACATGATAAGGAAATAAAAGAAACTAGGTATAAAATAATCTTCTACTAAGTATAAAAAAACAATTACGTTTTATCGAAACTTTGAATCAAATTAAATACCTGACCTGATTTGTCAACGCACCATCAAATTGTTATTGCCTCTAAAACAGCTATAAATAAAGTCACTATCGCCACCCTGTTGATAAATCTACAAACAGTTACTTACAAACGAAACGAAGCGAACAGTTACTAATTCGTTTTATTTCCCTGATCATTAGCTACGGACATACATCACGTCCAAACCACTCACAAAATTTTACGAAAAATGGAAATAACTAAGAATAACCGCCATTTTTTTCGTTCCCCGAACAAATGATACGGGAAATAAAATGTATGAATCAATAAACACGGAATGCTTTTTGGATTCCGTATTCGCGTGTCGCCCTCTATGTGTTATATTTTAACGACATCTCTTCTTAACTCAAACTGTTATTTAAATATAATTTATGAAAACCATCCTTAATCGATCGAAGTCAAGTGCAGGCCCATTTGCAAGAAAAAAAATAAGACTTCAAAACATCACCCACAAACAGTTCAAATAAGTCACAGAAGCAAAAGAGCGACGTAACATAATGTTGGTTTAATATCAAAACGTCAACATCATATATGGATATACAAAAATCTGAATGCAAAGGAAGCCATAGTAAAAACGTTAACAAGAGTCGCGACCTCGTTTTGAATCCACGCCACATTTGTCAGGCGCGGCGAGGGAATTTTAAAACAAAGACAGAATGGAAGCAGGTCGGCAACTGGCTGTTCTACCTCACTAGTAGGCTCGCCAACTTCTATATGATTAATGGGAAATGAGTGGAGTAAATATTATGTGAACAAGAAGCTTCTGTCAAGTGGGAGTTGTGTACTGCGCTGTGCAGTTTATTTTTGATGCATGTTTTTATTGGGTAATTTGTGGTGGATGTTAAGCGTTGCCATAATGAACTACCTACATATTAACTTGCACGTTCTGGTAATACTGGTGTACTATTCTTGTATTACAATGGTTGTTTCATTTTTTAGCCTGGACACAAGACTTTCTGAATATTACAAAAGGAGCTCGTGTCCAATGATATAGTTGAGAATTACACCGCTACACGAACCCATTTCATTTGATTAGCATTAAAACCAATAGTGCTCTCCCTCATATGAAACATTCAAGAAAATTTTCCGCTCGCCTAACTTGTACGACTTGAGCCGGGAAAGGCAATTTTATCCTACTTTTTACCAAAATCAATATGTAAAATATGAGACATTTACATGCTTTAGCACTATGCCGCTCTGCCCTGAATTCTTGGATACTCTGATCTAAATATTTTAAAGGTGATAGCAGACAAGCCTGATTCCCCATTCCTGGAGCACTGGACCTGTATGCACAGCTGCAGGTCTGGTGCTGCGGGAAGCGGAATGAATTATAAGTACCGGTTTTAAATTAGTTTTATTTTATTTTGTTTTAATTAAATGTCATTTTTTTATTTTTTTTTATTTGATTAAATTTTTTATTGTATTTAGTTTAATTAAATTTCGATATTTTCTATTTCATTTGTATTCTAATTACTAACGTAGTTCATAAGTTTTACTAACAACAATATGAATCATTTGTATTTGATATAAATAATAATAATAATAAAATAATAATCGCAAGCCGTTTCCGACGCCCAGGCTCGAGAAAAACGCTCGTATGAGTATACAGTGTGGTGATTAGATTATCACATTAATTAAAACCACGTATTCTAACAATACGCAATACTAAAAACAATGAATAACAATTAACATTCTAGCCGTGGGACTTAACTTAATTTGTGATTATTTGGTAACAATACAATAAAGTTTGTGTTGAATTGTTGATACCATCGCTCCGCGCGTGTCTAGTGCCTCATTATCATTTTTTTATTTCGTGCCAATTTTGACGCTATGTATTTTGTTTAAAATATTCATTTCATTTTCATTCATTTGTTACCTGCGATGAAAAATGGATTCTGTTTGATAACCGCAAGCGCTCAGCAAGTTGGTTGGATCCTGGTTCAGCACCTAAACAATGCCCTAAACGAAAACTTACCCCTAGAAAAGTGATGGTCACTGTTTGGTGGTCTAGCGCCGGTGTGATTCATCACAGCTTCTTACCAAACGGGGTGAGCATTGCTGCAGATGTGTACTGTGAAGAACTGAACACAATGATGGAGAAGGTGGCACATCTCCAACCAGCATTGGTTAATCGCTCGTCTCCGCTGCTCCTGCACGACAACGCGCGACCTCATACTGCACAGCAGACAGTCTCCAAGTTGCAAGAACTGGGGTTGGAAGCTCTCCGTCATCCGCCCTACTCACCAGCCCTTGCGCCTACAGACTACTACTTTTTCCAGAATTTGGATAACTTCTTGGCGGGAAAAAAATTCAATACCCGAGAGGCAGTACAAAATGCCTTTGAAGAATTTGTTGCCTCCCGTCCAGCTGATTTCTTTAAGAAGGGCATCAATAAACTGCCAACGCAGTGGCAGTTTATTGATAACCAAAATTTATGTTCCCATAATCATGTGCACTCCCAATCCCATAACCCCGGCCATTCCCACTAACCTTTTTCCATTCTTTTTCCAAGAAAACTACCGTAAAAGCGGCGCTACAGAAGTACAGACTACGATAGATATAATCATTTGTTTTCTGCATACTTTGCCGTAAGCTGTAGTTTCTCTCAACGATAAACTTCGGTCGGTATACCGAGATCCTTTTTACTCTGTGACAGTTTGGGAGCATACATCCCTTTGGAAACATGTTTATTTGATAAATGACTCGTAGGCCGGGGGCTGAGCGGACAGTGACATGCGTGAAACTAGGCACTGTTTTTAGAAGGACCACGAATAAATTGGCTTATGAATGTTGTAGCGAAGTTTTATTCAATGAGCTTGTACGGTATAGCTGGGTCTGATGGGATTCTTGTCTTGTCAAAGTTTATTTGGGAAAAGTTACCTTACATTGTATTTGTATTAATATCTGTTTGTTATGCTTTGCTTCTCAAACCGAACGAAGAAGTATGTTGAATCAACTTTGCTTCTTCAGCAATGACAGCTAAAATAAATAATAATGCCTCCCTGAATCCTCATTCCTTAAATATTTAACGCACCTGGACTTATCTTAATCTTTTCCTCTTAAGTACATTAGCCATGCAAATCTATCCGACAAGGCCTCCAAAAAGTTGCACAGTTTATTCTACAGTGTTTCCAACAAACAAAACGTCCCAAGTTAATTGGTACGCGTTGGCTGGGTAGGCGCCCCGACCAACTTCATGCTACCTGCCGCCACAGTGTTGTCAGCATTAATTCTAATTACGCACACCGTGCCATCCACTTCTAGCCTTGAGGAATAACTCCCGGGAAGTATGTAACTATAGAACTACATTAAATCTATTGGTAACTGTGGCCAGTAGGAGTGCGGTTGTGTCACGTTGATGAATTCATAAAATTCACTTCGATGATTTAGGGACAGAGTTCGTTCTGGGTGTCTTCTTTTTTATTTATGTCGGTAGTAAGTTTAAGGTGTAATAATATACCTACAATTAACGTACATCAGCTAAAATAAGCTAGATAAGTTTTATTAATGGGACGAATTTTAGACAGAAAACTTGTTTCAGGAAATAATACTTCGGTGAGAGTGACCCAAACATTTTTAGTTACGTGCTTTGAAATCTCGGATTTAAGAATGAAATTAAGTATCCTTCGTTTAAAAATAACTTACATACTAGTAGATTAATTAAGTAATTATTATTAAATTAAAACCTACGTAATCCTTAAGAGGCTCAATATAACATGCTGTCGATGCTGGGTATTTGGCTTAGAACATCATCGACACACACACATCAACAAAAGTATGCGATCAGTTTGAAAAATTTCAATATTTTTTGTTTCGGTAGACTATATTATAATTTCTTCTTCTTTTTAGATTATTTACTTAAAAATATAGAATAAGCATATAAAAAAAAAAAAAAAATATAATAAAAAGAAAGTCAATCCAAGCTTACGCTCATTTAGAAATCTGACATAGTGTAATTTTAACGGATTTATAATATTTTTTCGAGGAAAGTTGTTATTGATAAAATGCCAAGAGGATTATCAGAAGTTTTAGGAGCAAGGAATGTAACTTTGAGGGAAGAAGGATATTCCGAGAGAGAAATAGCACGCAGAGTTGCTGTATCCCAATCCTGTGTCATGGCTACATTGCAGAGGTACCACGGCATGGATAATTTAGCTGACCGACCCCGCAGTGGTCACTCCACTATTCTGACTGCTGCTCAGAAGCGACTGAGATTGCTGGCAGCCCGTGACCCAATAATCAACGCCACTACAATAAAAGCAGAAGTGCGGGCCGCCTCTGAACTTGAAGTTAGCACTCACACCATTCGGAATTGCTTACACCAAGCTGGACGAGCACGGAGGTCTTGGCGAGCACCTCTGAATTCACGGCAACGTCAGTGACGGAGATTGCAGCGGGCTAGGCTTCGGCAAAATGAAGAAGATGAGGAGGAAAACATTTGTCGCTTCCTTGACGAATCGCGAATCAGTACTCATCCAGATAACCGACGTATCCGTGTCTGGAGAAGACTTGGAGATTCTGAAAGGCAAAATACTGCCACTGGAACCGTTCAGCAAGACAGGAAATCAGTGTCCTTCTGGGGTGGAATTATGATTGTAGCTGGAACGCCTTTAATCCCGTATCGAGGCCCCATGATGGCAGATTGATACAAAACAGTCGCTATTGATGGAATTGTCAGACCATTCCGAGTAAACCATAGGCTCCAATTCGTACTGGACGATGATAATGCGCCCGCACATCGAGCTCAACGAGTCAATGCTGCTCTCCGAGAATAAGACAGTACAAGGTTAGAATGGCCTGCCGGCTCGCCTGACTTAAATCCAATAGAGCACGCGTAGGATGCTCTTAAGCGAGTTGTTTGGGACCGGTAGCCACCTCGAAAGACAGTGCCAGAGATCACGGAAGGCGCTATTCAAGAATGGGACAGATTACCGCAAGAAATGCTGGATAACTTGATCCTCAGCATGCCCAGTATCTCGGCAGTGTGCGAGCCAGGGGAGGAGTTATATTGTATTAAATAAAAACCATGTGTTAATAAATTGTGGTATACATAAGTTTGGTTAAACGATCTTTTTATTTCCATCAAATTTCTGTTACATTAGAATTGAATTACTCAATTTTTTATATAAAAAATAAAAAAAAGTTTTATTTTTTTATTTCAAACATTGTATTTCTATTTAAAAAAAGATATTACGTAAACACTTTTTCTTGATAAAGTTTAATTTTAAAAATATATCAGCTTTTGCTAGTGATCACAAACTTTTTTTGATGTGTGTAATTTAGTAATCTGCATTGAACGGAGTTTATACAATAAATCCTATATCACGACATGTTATCATTACCTCTATGCGTGGTAGCAGCACCGTAGTACCGCACCGAAGTAGTTGTAGGGCGTCTCGCTTCACAACTTACATAGCTGACGTGAGGTATTAGCCGCAACTTTTATTAATTATTGTTGTCGCCGTCTATAACACTTCGCTATTGTGTCCATTGTTCTCTGTAATAACTTCGCGAAGGGTGGGCGGATAAATGAGCCCTCCATCCTGCGCTTTAACTCTATGCTCGTGTTTTTCGTCTTTTATAACGCAAACAATTGAATAAAATTGAAATAAAAGTTTAGTTATTTTATTTTATTTATTTAACCATTTATGTACACACATATATAAACATAATTAAATGAAATGTTTAATGAGTATCGAACTACTGATATTGGCAATTTTATGTTCAAGCCCTCTTTATAATGGGGTTGGTAGAGTTTGCTTAAAACCTGGCTAAAATCTTTTAATTAACCAATCATATTCAGCTAGGTATAATATAATATATTTTATGGCCTCCTCAGTTATTTTAGCTAACTTGATGGATCAATTACCAATATAAACCTCGTCTAATAGAAACTGGTAGACAGAAAGGTACGTCTGGAAAGCTATCGAATTATTTGCTAAGTAACTATTAGGAGTGGCTACAACTATCGGATTGTTCGTTAGCTTTGCGCTAAGTTGCGCAAACTTAAGCGTGACTGTGACGCTGTGTCAGCATTTGCCTAGACAGGTTTAGAACTCGATTTGCCAAGCTTAGAGGAACAGAAAATGTTCAAAAATTCAACAAAATAAAACACTAGAAGGATGTCCAAGAGCATGGTTTTTGTAAAATGGGCATGCATTTATTATTTCCATATATTAAACTTCTTCTTTCTTAACACACGGAACTATACAAGAAAACTCATGGAAACTAATCAGTACCTACTTATAAGTGGCGGGGCTTCCTGCTGAGAACCACCGCTCGTTGAGGGTATTTTAACGATAACTAACTGTAGTCTATTCAAGTATCTGATGAAAGTGTAAACAAATGGATCAGAAAACGTACCTGAGGATGCCAATTTGTAGAATCACTTAAAAATTAATCGCTCTGATTTGATTATTTGAATTCGTGAAATTCTTATTTTAAATCACTAAAGATATTTTTTATTTGAAATGAGATTAATTTTATAGCCTCAATTTTCGTCGATGAATTTTCAATTATAATTTAATAAAGTTATTCAGACAATAATTGTTGGAAAAAGTGGTGAGATATACATCTGAAACTTTCTAAATACAGGAAATGTGGATTTTTATAATGTGGAATTATAATGTGGAATTACTTGGTTAGTGATTGCGTAAGAATTTAACCTGAAGAGGATATATTATGTTTACACTTGCATCAAATACTTTTGGAACAGCCTATATCTACCAACTTTTGGTGCACGTTGGAAAGTCAGCCAGCCTTGCTACCGCTGTTATTTTTTATTTTTCCGAAGATAAAATTATATAGAAGATATAATTATTTACAGTTCCTCTTGATATGGCTTGGTCTTAACAGTGAGCCTTCTGAACCCGTGTTGTTACTACAACCGTCTAGAATTCTAAATGCTCAAGTGACAGGTCGCTTCTAGACGCGATCATTTCAAAAGGAAGGTTGACTTAATTATACAATATATGTAATTGAGAAAAGGTCGTTGTTGAATGACTACCTCGGAGATCTAGCTACTGGCTGGGTTGGGTTGAATTAAGATGGGCAAAAATGTAAGATTGTGGATTATACTTTGATATAGATATCTGGGGGCACGGTAGTGCCCCCGCCAAGACGAGCCAAGCGAAGCGCAAGGCAAGCACAACCTACCGGTGGGATCGTCTTGGCGGTGTCTCTAGACATCGCCAATGCCTTCAATACCCTGGCCTGGAGTTGCATCAGGGAGGCACTCCGGTATCACCAGATGCCAACCTACCTCTGTCGTGTGGTCGAGACCTATTTGGCGGACAGGGCCGTTATCTACCCCGGTCACCAGGGAGAATGGAACCGGCGAGAGATGTCGTGCGGTGTCCCACAGGGATCGGTCCTGGGGTCGCATCTGTGAGACATCGGGATACGACTGGGCGCTGCTCCCTTGCGGCGTTAGCGTCGTTTGTTATGCTGACGAAACGTTGGTTCTGGCGCAGGAGAGGTCGCACCAGGTGGTGGCCGAGGAGCATACGGTGGAGGTCTGCTCGGCTTGGGCAGAGCATTAGCCGCAGGAGACGCCCTGGGCGATTCCCGCCCACCGTAGGCGCAGGCTTGTGGACAATGGGAGCAATGGGTAGCTCGCCGTCCGATAAGGACCAGGCCCGAGTTGCCGGCGCGTTGTGTTCCACGCGCGCCTCAAAGAGATATCAGCACGACTGACGGGGTCCGATAGGACCGATGCCTGCCGGAGTCGCGGGAAAGTCCGAAAGGGATACCGTGGCCCCTGGCAGCGTACAGGCAACTGAAGGAACACGGGTGGGTTTTAGTCAGTAAGAGGCTGACACGCCCTCCCGCTCCGCCTAGAGCGAGAGAAGTTATTTGATAATTTCACACACAAAAAAAACTTGATTTTTGGACCCTCATAACTTGGGTTTGGATTATAATAGATAAATAAATTTCTTGGGATATGATGTTAATAGTAGACTTATTAAACATATAAAGTTTCAATTGCATAGCTCTTAATAATAATAATAATTGTTTTTGTTTGTTTTTATAAAAATATTTAAAAATGTATGTATGTGTGTGTGTATGTGTGTGTGTATTTATACATATTGAATAAAGATAATAATAATAAATAAAAAAAAATAAAAAAACTTTTTGGTAAATAAACTTTTATTTATTATTATTATTATTTATTTATACTTTAGATTTTATTGATATCTAAAAAATCCCAATTTCGTCACTGACTCACTCACTCAGTGATGATCATTAAATTCTTAGGGTACTTCCTGAAGTCCTAGAAAGCTGAAAATTTAGTATGTAAGCTAATATTAGTACATAAATAATAAAAAAATGTAAAACTTTGAACTTTTACCCCCTAACCCCTTAAACTAGGGGATGGAATTTTGTATGAGACTTCCGCAAATTTTGATGCAAGAGCTCTGATGATTAATATAGGAGTCTCTATATCAATTTGCAGAACTTCCATCCATATAAGTTAAAGGGTAGGGCCCTTTAACTTATATGGATGGAAGTTTTGTATTTCCTATACAAACTTAATTGCATGCTAGAGATACCAGCAACAACCAAGCCAAGCCAAGAAACCGGCACCTCTGATGTGCAAGAAATACACCCCAAAAAAAGAAATAAAAAATAAGCAAAATGAAGAAATATTGTCATCTTAAGCAATTTACAAAAAGAAGTGAAATCTCACCAAAAAAAATTTCATGTAAAATGTAGCCAAGACGAGACCATATGGCTCGCACTGTCAAAAAGTTATCAGATCGCATGCAGAGCCAAGCTTCTAACTCTACACGCCCTAGCTCTATAAACCTTTACTTCACAAACTCTACACATTAGTCAAAATATGTGGCTTGGCCGTTTCGCTACCATCACATGGGCGTAAGGGGAAAAATTAATTCACTGTTCATTACTTTTCTGTCATACAATATTGTCGATTATTCATTCATTTAGTTAATTATTTCTCATGTAGAGCCAAGCTTGTAAATCGACGGCGATCGGGCCGGAAACGACAAGCCACATATTTTGACTAATGTGTAGAGTTTGTGAAGTTAAGGCTTCTTCAGCAAGCAGTACCCATTGTGTAACACACTTTCTATCACAATCCGCTTCTTTGATTGCTTCATGTTTGAAATATTCGTCTGCTCGACAGCGTAAATATCGCAATAAATATTGTTGAATTGCCGAAATGAATGACATTGCGATTGGTTTGTTACGCAATTATCTCGCTATTACTCGCCTAAAATGGAATAGCAGCGACACAATCTTTCCTAGATATACTTAAGAAAAAGACAAACTTCTAACAAAATTCTCAATAAAGACAAAACCAGTCGATCAATGGTAACTAGTAACTAGTGTGGTACCCTACCTAATGTAGAACATTCCCATAGGCTATTCCCGTATGTGAATAAAAACCGCGGGCCAATTGTTTGCATAATGGAATGTTCCGTAGTACTCAACAAATCATTTTCCGTCGGAGCCTAGTGTTGGAACGTGCGGCTTTATTTTATGTTGCTCTTTTGTTTTTATAAGACTAAATTGATCGTTTGTTAGTACTGGAACAATGTTGTTGTTTGTAGGCTGGATGTAAATAAGTGAGGATGTGACGTGTTAAAATATTATTTCATTATGGTGTCTGTTCAACCGTGAACAGGCACTACTAGCTCAACATCACAGCGTCAGCATTAAGATCGAAATAGATTCGGTCCACGCGCCGGCAACACCGGCGCACCGTCAGCGCCAAGAAGTGACCTAGTGAGATCTTCGCTTCATCGGCTCAATACACACACAACACACATGTAAATACCTATCATTGTGTATTGATCACAAATGTAGTATATAATAAGGTTAACTATTATAATAAATTAGTCATCAAGCTGGAGTCGACTTTGATTCATCAACCGTTACTCCTCTCACTGTGGCCAAGACACCTTTCGCCATCATCGATCCTATGAGTCTGTGGGATCGGCAGTGAGAAAACCATTTCCTGTGTACATTGCACGACGTACACAAACCCCTATTCCTACCCAACTTCCGTCTGTTACCGTAGGTCTCCTTGTAACAGACTTCCCGCACGTGTAAAACCATTCGTAATCAACGTGACATACGTTTGGTGAGGTTTGTATGTTAGGTTAGGGCGTTAGGGTGACTAGGGTGCTGAGGAATAATTATAGGGCTAGGTTCATAGTCGGTAGGGTCTTGGGTATCGCATAGGTACCAGGCTCAATTGATTTAGACGTAGCCATACTGTACGCATTTGGAGAACGGCCGTACTAAGCTGTGAGTCCCGGTGCGTACATTTTGGTCCTTCGAGCTATTATTAGGGAAACCAGGGTAATTTGTTTAATCGGTACTTAAACATTGTAACATTAATTAAATAATAACTAAAAAACGTTCTTCTTTTCGTCTTACGCGAATACTGATTAACTGACGTGTAGACGTACTTCAAACTAGCGTACCTACTCAAAAAGCGCTTGTTTGTTGTATGTAAAGGGACTAACGTACTTACACGTCATTTGTACGATAGCGGATCGGAAGTCGGAACCAACAAGCGGGGTTACCAATATTTTGAGAAGTCGGACTTATCGTATCAAAGGGCAATTAGGTAACGTTCAAAACCAATAGGACTAGTAGTAGGGACAGTAAAGAAAAATGGACATACAAGAAGTAAACGAAATTATAAGAAGCCAAGAAGCAGATTACAATGAACTAAGACAAATATTCACCAACATCAAGAAAGACTCAGCCTCAATAAAATATATCACGGATAGGAGAACTCGACTCACAGAAATATTTACTAGAACGGTCAAAAACCATTCAAGACTCAAAGATCAAGATGTATTGTGTGACCACAAGTACATCACTACCAACTACTTTAGTTCTATCAATACACAGTATACGCAGGCTATTGAGTACCTGTTGATGTGTGAGAAAAGACTACAAGTATTAAACCAACTATATGAGCCAGAAGATATAGAACCCGAACAGGAAGAAAGCAGGAGCTCACCCAAACTATTTATTCAACTATTTCGCATTAATCAGATGCAGAAAAAGTTACAGTCGGCAACTAAATCGATAACTGAAGAGAAAGCAAGTTGGTATTTAGAATCTTTATTGACTACTTTACAAAAACAGTGGCAAGAAATAGAAGAAACACACGTACACATTCTAATGGAAGATAGTACGTTGGAACACAGCTACTTTCAAGAAAATATGTTTGAAAAAACACAAACGGAATTCGATCTTGTGATGGAAAAATTATTCGCAACAATAGGTCAAAAATCGACACACAACAACCATAAAACCTCGGTTAAGTTACCACAAATAATAATTCCAACATTTAGTGGAAGTTATGAGTCATGGAATTCCTTTTATTATTATAAATTCTTTATTCAAGTAACAAGGACTCAATGTGTTAGTAAACTTAAGAACTATGTTAGTTAATTTTACTTTTATTTACATTTATTTCATCCCATGGGAGATGGCACTGCAGTGATTGATGTACATGCAATCGAGCCTGCTAGCGATCATTTTCAGGATATTGTTGGAGCTGGCCCGTACCCTGCGCACCAGGGATGCACACCTCATTCGTATCATTGCGTAAAAGCAATTTATACGTGCGTCCGCGAACATTCCCGATGCGCTACAGAAACGGGGCAGCCCCATCAATACCCTGAAAGCGTTGTTGTATTGGACACGAAGGGCGTTGTACGACCGTTGGGTATATCTAGTCCACAGGCTGCACGTGTAAAACGTTGTGCAATAAGCTCTAAATAGAGTATGTTTGACTTTAAATGAGCAGCGTGCAAACCTGCGAGCCAGCATGTTCGCCCGTACCGACAACGCCCTCCGCTCCCGCTCAATATCGAGTCCGTCATTGAGGTCCGGGGTCAATATATGACCAAGATATTGAAACTTAAATACTCTTTTTAGTGGAGTCCCATTGAGTAATACAGGTGGTACATAACCCAGACTAACCCCAGCCTCAAAGACCATGATCTCCGATTTATTGGAGTTATACATCAAACCATGTGTTTTAGCATACTCCTCACATTTGGCGACCAACTTTCTGAGACCACAGATTGACGCGCTCAGCAGCACCATATCGTCTGCATAGCTAATATTATTTACACATATACCATCTATATAGCAACCTTCTCTGGTGCTGCTGAGCTCACCAATTAGGTCGTTCACATACCAGTTGAAAAGTGTGGGTGAGCTCAACCCTCCCTGCCTCACCCCGCATTCCAACCTGTATGGCTCGGAAAAAGTTCCAGTCCATCGTACATTATTGATCTGGTTGCCATACCAATATTTAAAGATGTTTATAAGCTCCGTTGGCAACTTATCCTTCTCCATCTTTTTCCACAGTACGTCATAAGCAACCAGATCAAAAGCCTTAGATAAGTCAAGGAAGCTAGCATAAATCGGCGTCCCTCGCTGCGTATAGTATCTGACAGTATGCTTAAGACACAACACTGCACTTTCCGTTGATAAACCACGTCGAAACCCGAACTGGTTGTCATGAATATTTACAGTTTTATTTAGTTGTGTATTAAGCATACTGTCAAACACTTTTGATATTACAGTAGCTAGTGAGATGGGCCTATAGTTGCTGCGATCCGCGAGGTCACCAGTCTTATTTTTTACAATGGGCACTACTACTGTTCGCATCATCTCACTAGGCAAGCAACTATGGCTCATACAAAAGCTATAAAGCATTGTCAGAACTCTAGCCAAGTGTGGACCGGCATAACGCAGATGCTCGATACTGAGCCCGTCATGGCCAGGGGATTTACCTCTAGACATAAATTGTATAGTCTGAGTAATCTCCTTTGATTTAAATTTTATCCCTATCTCCGATCCAGACTCAGTACTAAGCACCGTACGTGAAGGACCCAGAGGAGACTTTACAATAAAGTGCTGCCTGAAAAGGTTAGCAATCTCTCTAGGCTCACTTACTCCGTCGACGCTCACAGGAATTCCTGATCTATTTTGCAACTTATTGGTATGCTTCCAAAAACCACGAAAATCATTTCTAGAGTGATGCGAGGCTAGTATGTCCATTTTTATTTGGTCTTCATGGTCTTGACACCACTTTAAACGTGCCTTAAAAACTTTTCTAGCCTCAGACATCTCATTATAAACCAGCCCAGAAACTGGTTTTCCATACCACACCCATAGCTTAAATTTATGCTTAGCCTCCCTGTGTGCGTCGGCCACATGAGTGTTCCAGCCTGTCACCACCCTTTCCAAGCGCCCCCTGCTGCTTCCTTGACCAACCACGGCCGCCTCACTTAAAGCATGTGCGATGTCTGAATAGAGTTTATCAATAACTATTTTATGCTCGCTATTATTGCACATCATATCACAACATTTGCTAAGGTCGTGTGGAAAGTCGATTAGTCTCAATCTTTTATGACATTCCTTTTGATACAAATTAATTTGATCCTGACTTCTCTCCCCCCACACAACCATACTATTTGACCGTGAATTAATGACGTTCTTTGGTACAATTGCACTTAATTTGCATTCTATAACCAATGGAAAATGATCAGACCATAGCACATCATACAACACATCCACTTTTCCAATTGAACTTTCAGCTGCTTCCGTTACTAAACAGTGATCGAGCCACCGTTTTGACCCATGCGCTTCACTTAGAAAAGTATATGTGTCGGACTGTACGCCTAACATTTTAGTATCGATACATGTCCATTTTTGCTCACTACAAAACTCGGAAAGTTCATCAAAGAATTGTTCCGACGGATGCGCATTGAAATCCCCCAACACGTATACGCAATCTATGTTATAGTTATCTATAATAGCACTCACCGAGCTCAGTGTGTCCGTAAAATCCGTCAAATTCACAACAGTGTCCGTGGGCATGTAAACACTAAACACTAACATGGATTTATCTTGTATTACTATTTTTACCGCACAAACACGAGAATTACCGCACTGCACAATGGTCACGTCACGAAACAGATGACGTCTCCATAGAAGGGCAACCCCGCCGTGTGGCCTGCCCCGCAGTATACCTGCGGAGGTGTCCACTGCAGACACTCCCGTGCAGCTGAACTCACCACTTATTGTATTAAGGAATGAGATGTCTTCCGGCAGCAACCAAGTTTCTTGTAATGCAATGATATCCGATTTTTTACATAATTCACGTATACTGTGTACAGAGCGCTTGACATTTTTACAATTAAAACTTACGAACTTATAAGTATCATCACCCATTACAAACAATTGTTAATGCCGAGATCTGCTTCTTTTGACGTACTATTACGTTTTATTTTATAATTAACAAAACGTCGAAATATGACACCCTGTGGCCACAACTCGTTATCTAAATACATATGTATGTTACTTTGCGACACAAAGAACTTATATGCATTGTGTTCACATTGCCGTTTAATGTTTATTTTTTCGAGGTCAACATTTTCTCCAGTTTTCTTATGAATATAATTTGTTATATCTGATTCTGAAGCATCCCTATGTACGTTTGTTATAAACATGGGTATTTTTCTGTCGGCCGCTTTAAATTTCTCCTCATAATCAACTATACCACAACCTAGGTTTCCCTTAAATCTATCTCTAGGATTTCGTATCTTTCTTTGCACCAATGTAAAACCGTCGTTTGTTATTCTCGACGCAATATTAGCATAAGATTGACTCTGTACAAGTATCGCATTATCAGTCAGCTGATCGCCTGGCCCGCTCGTAGCGCCAGCGCGAGCGCCTGCACCGTTCGTAACTGGTGGGGGCAATGACGCATGGTCCCCGCCTCCTAAAATTGTTACGCGCTCCGTTCTCGCTTCGTCACCTCGATCGGCCGTTAGCGATTCTATTTTGTTACTACCCTCTTGCGCTTTTTTGTTAGCTTTAAGATGACCTCGACTTTTTTCTTCTGAAGATAATCCTTTCTCCTCTGAATGTAATCCTTCCTCAGAGTTATATTTACCTAGCTGACCAGTAAGGTTAATATAGTTATCCAAATAAGCACTTCTCCTTGAGTTGGCATTTGTGGCCGTGTGGTGTGGCGGTGACGAATTATGATTTATTCTTGAAAATAATACACGAAGATAAATCGTTAAGTGGCACGGAAAAAATGCAGTATTTAAAAACGAATGTGCGAGGTGACGCCGCTAAGCTGATCAAGCATTTACCAGTTTGTGACGCTAATTATACAACTGCGTGGAATCTGTTAACAAGACGGTACAAAAATGAAAGAATAATCATTACTAAGCATATTGATAATATTCTGAGTATGTCGACAATAAAGAAAAGTAATGCCTCGAACTTAAGAAATCTCCATGATACATTCAACGAGAACCTAGAAGCACTAAAAAGTCAAAATATCAACATTTCGACTTGGGACCCTATTCTGACAAGAATACTAAGTAGAATATGGGACTCGGAAACTGATGAAAAATACGAACAGCAATTAAAAGAGCCTAATAAATTGCAAGAATTTTCGGCAATGATGCAATTTTTTGAAAAAAGGTTTAAGTGTCTGGAAACTTCGAGCTCGTTGAGGGAAGAATCTTCTATTCATAGATTGCGCCATGAGTCATCAAATGTAACAACCAAACAAGTGGACAAACGAGTATGCTGGTTTTGCCAAAATCACGATCACGGCATTTACCAATGTGCTAGTTTTAAAACGCTATCGGTGCAAGATCGAAATAAGATCGTACACGAAAAACAAATGTGCAAAAATTGTTTGACTCATGAAACGTCGATAAAATGTCACAGCAATAAAAGTTGTGGATTTTGTGGGAAAAGGGGTCACCATTCATATTTACACCACCACAACAATAATATTACTATCAAACACGCAACAAGTGAGTCAAAAAAGGATTACTTGTCAACCCCGTCTACAAGTAAATCCATGACAAAAACTATATCTAACATGTCTACTATTAACAAAACGAATATACAAAAAACTACACTACTAGCGACGGCCTTAATAAAAATTCACTCGTCAGATGGAACATCGCATTTACTAAGGGTTTTGTGTGATCAAGGTTCAGAGGCATCATTCTGCACAGAAGAGGTTGCCCAAATATTGGCATACCCACGGATTAAGATACACACCGAAGTGATCGGGATTGCGGACGAAAAACCGAAAACATCGAAAAACTCTATAAATGTCATGTTACAGCCAAGATTTCCGAGTGAATATAGGCTACCAGTCACACTTATAATACTACCAAAACTAACTGGCAGTTTACCAGAGAAAAATATACTAGAACTAAAAGCAGATTGTTTACAAAACAAACTATTTGCCGATCCAACGTACAACAAAAGAGGACCAATAGATATAATATTGGGGGCTCAAGAATATAGTAACTTACTTCTAAATGGGTTACACAAGGTGCAAGACGGAATAATCGCACAAAATACAGAGTTTGGGTGGATTTTATCCGGGATTTGCGGCACTACTACTAATACTAATACAGTGGTGAGTATGATGACACGAACCACAGAAATTCAACAACTGAACAAGTTTTGGGAATTAGAAGAAATTCCTGAAGAATACCAATTATCAAACGAGGATCAGGCTTGTGAAAACTATTACCAAAAAACTACAATAAGAAATCCAGATGGAACTTATACAGTGAAACTCCCATTCAAGAACCACAACGTAGATTACGGGAATTCGCGCAAAAAAGCTATTGCAAGACTTTTACAATTAGAACGAAAGTTCGACAAAAATGAAAACTTACGAAATAGATACCAAGAGTTCCTCAATGAGTACTTAGAAATGGGCCATATGAGGAAAGTTACTAGTACTGACTTTTACCAAGGTAAATACTATATACCACATCAACCAGTAATCAGAGAAGAATCACTAACTACTAAGCTACGCGTAGTATTTGATGCGTCGAGCAAGTCAAGTACTAACATAAGTCTAAACGGAAATATGTTTACGGGACCAAGACTACAGCAAGATTTAGCAGTTATACTGCTACGTTGGCGAAAACACAGAATAGCATTTATGGCGGACATCGAAAAAATGTACCGATACATAAACATCAACGAACAAGACTTTACATACCAACGAATAGTATGGAGGAAGTCACCGAAACATAGTATCGACGAATACGAATTAACTACTGTGACGTATGGAACTGCAGCTGCCCCATACTTAGCGATTAAGACGCTGCAACAACTCGCTATTGATGAGAAAGTGAACTACCCAATAGCCAGCCAAAGAACTCTCCAGGACTTCTACGTGGACGATATTTTGTCAGGAGATACTAATGTTGAGTCGGCAAAAATGTTACAAGAAAACTTAATAAATATGCTACGAAAAGGCGGATTTAAGTTACGGAAATGGTCGTCGAATAGTACTGAATTATTAGCCAATATACCAAGTGAAAGCAAAGACGACCAAGTGACGAAAATACCGCTAGATGAAACTAGAAAATCCTTGGGGGTATTATGGTCATCATTAGAGGATAATTTATGTTTTCAGATTACTATTAAGCAAAATGACAAACCAACTAAACGATTTATTTTATCGGAAATCGCTAAGATATTTGATCCTCTGGGATGGTTAGCACCTGTTGTCATAATTATGAAGCTCATGATTCAGGAACTTTGGACAAATGGCACAGAGTGGGATCAGCCCGTAGAAGAAACGATTAAAACAAGATGGATTGAACTACAAAACCAACTAAAAACAATTGAGAAGATCTCCGTCCCAAGATGGTGTCATTTTTCAGACAATTCGAGAGTAGAGCTGCATGGGTTCAGTGATGCTTCTGAAAAAGCCTACGGTGCAGTGATATACTGTCGCATACAAAATAATAATATATTTAACGTAACCCTTTTACAAGCTAAATCAAAGGTAGCGCCAAAAAAGCATAAAACTACATTACCAAAATTGGAGTTATGTGCTGCAGTATTATTGACCCAACTGATGGAGAAAGTTATTATTGGAATGGAAATGCAAATAGCAAGTATTTATTGTTGGACTGACTCAATGATAACTCTCGGTTGGATCAAAGGTGAAGCTGAGCGATGGAAGACGTTCGTAGCTAATAGGGTATCCGAAATACAAAAAACATTACCAGAAGCGAAATGGAATTATGTAAATACATTACAAAATCCAGCTGACCTAATGACAAGAGGTATTGCGCCAAATAAATTACAAAACTTATCTCTGTGGTGGAGTGGCCCAGAGTGGTTAAAAAGTGACGACGTTCCTAGGACAAAAACTATACCAGAGATATGTGAGGAGATTAAACGATGTTATCATATAACTATAATACCGAAGAACGAAATCTTGATAAGGTTTTCAAGCTTCCAAAGGATGATACGAGTGATATCATATTGCTACAGATTTGTAAATAAACAAGAACACAAAAACCATTAAGTAGTATAGAAATCAATTTAACAACTAAGAAAGTTCTCTTCTTAGTTCAACAAGAAGTATTTTCTGAGGAGTACAAAACCATTAAAGCCGGACAATCATTGAAGAAAGGCAACAGATTATCATGCCTTGATCCATTTATTGATAATGAGGGCTTACTGCGAGTAGGAGGAAGACTTCAAAACTCCAGTCTACCATATGATCAGAAACACCCAATTCTGTTATCACATGACCATCATGTAACATTAATTATAGTTCGTGATGCACATTTGACCACATTACATGGAGGTAATAATTTGACCTTAGCATATATACGACAGAAATATTGGATACTAGGAGGAAAGAGAACAGTGAAAAGTAGCATTAGAAAATGTGTAAAGTGTACTAGATACAGATCGTCCACCGCCTCACAAAAAATGGGCTCATTACCAAAACCAAGAGTAACGGAATCGTACCCATTTAGCCACACAGGCGTGGATTATGCTGCAATATCAGTGAGAACAATGAAAGGGAGGGGTCATAAATCTTACAAAGGCTACATTGCTATATTTGTTTGCCTATCCACGAAAGCATTACATTTGGAACTGGTAGGCGACTTATCAACAGAAACGTTCATAGCAGCACTACGAAGGTTTATGGCACGCAGAGGTCCAGTATCACACATGTACAGTGACAACGCGACGAATTTCGTTGGCACTGCCAATTATTTGTATAAAGAAATGTTAGACATAACCCAGTCTGACGACTTTCAAAACACAATGACCAAGATTGGAACACAATGGCACTTTATTCCGCCGTCATCTCCCCACTTCGGAGGGATTTGGGAAGCAGGAGTAAAATCGATGAAATACCATTTACGTAGAGTGATAGGGGAGCTGACACTCACTTATGAAGAAATGAGCACATTTTTACAACAAACTGAAGCATATTTAAACTCAAGACCTTTTTTTTTTTTTTTTTTCTCCCGCTCTGGGTGGAGCGGGAGGGCGTGTCAAGTCACGACCTTTATGTGCACTAAGTGAAGACATAAACGACAATATCGTGTTAACACCTAGTCAATTCTTAATAGGAAGAGAAGCTGTAGGGGTACCAGACCCGCTATCAGAAACTAATACAGATCACATAAACAGATGGAAACAGATACAAAAGATGAAAAAAGATTTCTGGAAAAGCTGGACTAGAGAGTACTTACACCAACTACAACAACGGTACAAATGGAAAACTAATCAAGGAAACTTGTCAGTTGGAACTCTAGTAATAATAAAAGATGAAAAAGTTTCACCCAGCAAGTGGCCACTTGCAAAAATAAAGGAGATACATACGGGTAACGACGATTTAACCCGAGTAGTAACACTTCAAAAATCGTCAGGAACAACTCAAAAACGGTCAATCCAAACATTAATACCATTGCCAATCAAAACAAACATGAGTAGTAGTAGTAGTAGTAATGAACCTGTGCATGCAACACAAACAAATACCGCAAAAATCCTAAGAAACAACAAAAATAATCAAACCAAACGATGTAATAAAATATCCAAAAGATTCACATTGCTTGTCATTATTTTACAAATATTGGATTCAGCAAAATCTAATACAACAACATACTCTATAAAAACGGTACCACCAGGATTTTATGTTGAACAAATAGGAACAGCAAGCGTTGACAGAGGAGTATTTAGGATAGAAATAAATTATGAAAAACAACACCTAGAGCAAGAGTTTGTCCAAATAAAAACAGTGACGTCACAATTTAGTCAACTATGTACAAATGCAAAGAAAATAACCGATTCCGCATTTTGTAAACAATTACACCACCATTTGTTAGAAGAAGAAGCAAAATTTGAGCGGACTAAAGAATACTTGACAGAAGTTAACCAAACTAGGAAGAAAAGGGGCATATTGGGACAGTTATTAACATCTATTTTCGGAGTGAATGATGAGGCATACCAAGATATAGACGCACTAAATTTAAACCAGAAAAAATTGATTGAAGCTGCCAACCATCAAACCAAATTTATGATATCAACAATCTCACAAGTCAACAAAACTGAAGAAAGAATACAACAGAAACTTACAGGATTTCAAACTAAACTAAACCAAGTTATAGGAAATGAAATGAAATGAAATGAAATGAAATGAAATGAAATGAAATGAAATGAAATGAAATTGTTTATTCTGTAAATAGGATATTGCAATCACTTTTACACGTCATATTAAAAAAAGAAGAAAATTCTAGATGAGTTCGGCGTTTCCTATCTGACTACTCTGAGAAGAAAGACCGAAACAAACTCAGAGGTCACAGTCTCTTTTAAAGTCCAGACATAATCTTGGTCAGGCCATATGAGGACCATGTAGATTAGTGTCTGAAATGGTCTTTTGAGGAAAGAACCACACAGATTTGAGTGGACCTGTCCAGTCAGTGCAAGCATTTGTCAGTAATCGTAGAGCTCAACTCAGAACTTAAGGAGCTCAACTCGACGAACAATACCAAAGAAAGGACATTTGGGTAGGTCGCATAAAGTACTCAAACTGCCAGACCATCATTTAAACTAACTGAGAAAGAAAAAATTAAAGAAAGAGGAAAAACAATAAAAATAAAATATCCACATAGTCCTCACATTCACAATAATTAAACCAATATAATACTTTACAAAGTAATCATGTTATTTTCTATATAATTTTCAACAATGTCAATATGTATATAAAAACTGGTAATTTTAATGATTTACATAATAATTAAAATGTCAAATTTTGTGGTTTTATCACAAAGCTTAGCAGAGCGAGCAGCTCAATCCCACGCTTTTTTATCTTCTAAATAATCTGAGATTTTATAGTACCCTTTTTTACAAAGTTTGGTTTTAATACAGCTTTTAAATCGTTTAATGGGTAAGTTTCGAATATCAATGGGAAGTTTGTTGTAAAAGCGTATACATTGACCCATGAACGAGTTGCCTACTCTGTGGAGACGTGTGCGATGTACAGCAAGGTTGTGTTTATTCCTGGTATTTAAACTATGAATATCGGTCATTTTCTTAAAATTTGATATATTTTTGTGTACATGTAATAGGTTTTCAAAAATATATTGTGAGGTATATAGGTTACATGGAAAGTAATAGCTATTGGTACAGTACAGTCGACCACAACAGTGTCAACATACGTATCATGCAGACTTACCAATTAGCATACAATTACATGAAAGAAATCATGGATCATTATAACGGATTGTTAGAAATATACTTAGCCAAAGCAACAGTATATAGTGTATTAACACCAAAGAACGTCAGTGATCTGATATCATCAGCAAACAAAAAATTACCCTCTAATTTAAGAATCGTTCAACAACAGCTACTGGACACCAAGATATCTGAAAACAATACTTATATAAAAGTATACTCCTATTTCCCAATACAAGAGATAACGAAATATACGTTAATGTATATTACACCAGTCCCAAAGATAAGCTTAGATAAATCTGCCCAAAGCCTAGAAGTACATAAGTCTTACATAGGATTAGATTACAACAACGAACTATATTTTGACTTGAACTATGACGAGTTCAAACGTTGTTTAGAACGAACCAACCATTTTATTTGCTTTCCCGGGGCCGTGAAGAACATGCAATTAACTGAAAATTGCATTGTAAATCAACTGTTTAAAAACCAGACACATACGAAATGTCCAACCACAACATATTATCTATCCAATAAAATAATATGGAAACAGCTTCACATGCAAAACACTTGGTTATTCATTGTAAGAGATCAGGTTACGGCATCAATACTATGTGATGGACAAAGAGAAGAAGTTGAGCTTAAAAATGTTGGCGTAATACGAATTGCAGATAATTGCATCATTAAAACAACTAATAACATATTAACTGCCAAAAGAATTGTTTCAGTACCGATTATAACATCATACTCAAAACAAATAGACTTTCCCATTAACACGCACATAGTAACTAAATCTATGTTTAAAATTAGCAAAGAAGAAGTCGTAGATCACTCAAAAGAGATTTTTCAGCACTTAATTAATAAAGAAAAAGTTTTACAGTTCGAATTAGATAATACTGTTTGGACTCAAATTAGTACTCACACCTACATAACAACCACAATATCATGTGTAATCATGTTTTTACTATTTTTGTTTTTAGTTTGCTACGGAAACACAATACTGAGATGGATTAGAGGCACAGTGCAGCACAAGACCAGAAGATCAAGCACCGAGACAGCTAAACCACCAGAAACAGAACCAAACTCACACAATATATCTACCCAACAACCAACGGGCCAACCAGTCACAGTCACAAAGAAACCTATCTACAGTTTACCACATCAACACGAAACTATTGAGTTATACCAACTAGAGTCCAGGTCCTGAGAGGCGCCAGAATGTTCAACCGTGAACTAGCTCAACATCACAGCGTCAGCATTAAGATCGACATAGATTCGGTCCATGCGCCGGCAACACCGGCGCACCGTCAGCGCCAAGAAATGACCTAGTGAGATCTTCGCTTCATCGGCTCAATACACACACAACACACATGTAAATACCTATCATTGTGTATTGATCACAAATGTAGTATATAATAAGGTTAACTATTATAATAAATTAGTCATCAAGCTGGAGTCGACTTTGATTCATCAACCGTTACTCCTCTCACTGTGGCCAAGACACCTTTCGCCATCATCGATCCTATGAGTCTGTGGGATCGGCAGTGAGAAAACCATTTCCTGTGTACATTGCACGACGTACACAAACCCCTATTCCTACCCAACTTCCGTCTGTTACCGTAGGTCTCCTTGTAACAGACTTCCCGCACGTGTAAAACCATTCGTAATCAACGTGACATACGTTTGGTGAGGTTTGTATGTTAGGTTAGGGCGTTAGGGTGACTAGGGTGCTGAGGAATAATTATAGGGCTAGGTTCATAGTCGGTAGGGTCTTGGGTATCGCATAGGTACCAGGCTCAATTGATTTAGACGTAGCCATACTGTACGCATTTGGAGAACGGCCGTAATAAGCTGTGAGTCCCGGTGCGTACAGTGTCCATACATAATTAAATGGAATAAATACTTACCTCGTGCTTCTTTATGAATAAATATTGTTTATTAATTGCTACATATTTATTTACATGGCCCCCTCAGGAATCAATGCGACTTTTTACTTTCCACCCCTAGTCAGCTACGGGTGGAAAGACACTATCTAGTCAATTGCCGCTTATTCATAATCGTAACTTATAATTTTTGCCAAACAAAATATTCGTACCGTAAAAACATTGATTTGTATAGTAAAATTCCCCACAATTCTTTTTCAAAAGCGTAGCTGTATGCGTCATACATGCGTCGTACATCTGCATGTGGTCCCGCCCGGCGCGCAGCGCTTCGCCAGAGTTCACAAATTGTGTTGAGATTTGTTCGCAGCGGTTGATTTGCTTGTTTATACAATAAACATGCTTTTATGTGCACTTTTCAGCGAGATTACGAGTTCTGATAGTTTGCGTGTTTTAACTTTTAGTGGTTGGTTGCTGGAGATTGTGTTTAATAGACGGTAGGATGGTTTTACGATTTAGTGTGGTACCATATCTTGGATGCGCACGTTTTGATGATTCTCCTGTTTACTACTCACATTGCACTCTCGCTTTATGTATTTGATTCGCTTTGTTCCTCAGTTTTTTCAAACAATGATACTTGCCTAACTTAGGAATGGCAAGAAAATGGATTAATGTCCGATTTATCGGTGACTGACAAAATCATCTAATCAGTGTGAAAAGAACGTCTCCAAATATTGCTGTAACGCCCATTATATGGTTTTAGAACCCAATGGCTTGGCACGCGACGATGGGAAGAGGCCAGTCGGAATTATCATAATACCTTGGAAGTTGGGTAGGCCTTTGGTGTGGGGTGCAACCTGTGTGGACACCCTTGCGCCATCCCATCTTTCTAGCACCTAGCTCGTGCCTGGGCGGCTGCTGCAGGTCCAGGAAAGCTCAAACGGCGAAAATATAGCAACCTTACTGGTAGCTATATTTTTGAGCCGTTTGGTGTTGAAACAGCTGTAGGAAAGGTTGAAACACTATAGGTCCGAGTGCTCACCGAGTATTTTGAGACATTGCTGGTCGACTCTGCACGTGACTCCAGGGTTGGCCTATTCTTAGGCCAAAGAATCAACATTGCCATCCAACGTGGCAACGCTGCCACCTTTTGGGCACTTTTCCCGCTGACAGCGATGCGGACGAATTTTTGATGCCCAATGAGCTCCTCCATTTTTTTTATTTTTCCTTTCCGTACTTGTACATAAGAATATATGTAATAGTTAGTTGTATACACAAACACACGTTTAGATAGTATTAGATTGTATATTGTATATAAGATTTATTTGGATAAGTAGTTTAGAAGTTATGAGGGAACAGACCCCCAGAACACATACTGGTCAAAATCATAACCCCCCTTTTTGCTTCGCCGTAGACGGGTAAAACAGGTTGAAACTTCCGTAAACTAATAATTACTATAACTCAGAAAACATTCTTACCAACAACTTCCAAAAATAAATAACTTCTTGACGAACTCGAAACGGGATTATCGTTAAATACTTAAGGAAACAATTTCGTCGGCTGCAGCCGATTGATCCCGAGTCTGACCCGACTAATCCCGAAGTACGCTCGAACTCTTCGGTTTGGCAGCCCATCGCTGTGAACTTAGCTATTATGAGAGGTGAAACGTTCAGAATTAGTTACATTAATCGGTTTCATACAGTTCCGTACATTTTTTTCAGCGTTTATTAATTAAAGTCACTCTGGGCAGTTGTTGGAAATGAAATGAAATGAAATGAAATGAAATGAAATGAAATTGTTTATTCTGTAAATAGGATATTGCAATCACTTTTACACGTCATATTAAAAAAAAATAAGAAGAAAATGCTAGATGAGTTCGGCGTTTCCTATCTGACTACTCTGAGAAGAAAGACCGAAACAAACTCAGAGGTCACAGTCTCTTTTAAAGTCCAGACATAATCTTGGTCAGGCCATATGAGGACCATGTAGATTAGTGTCTGAAATGGTCTTTTGAGGAAAGAACCACACAGATTTGAGTGGACCTGTCCAGTCAGTGCAAGCATTTGTCAGTAATCGTAGAGCTCAACTCAGAACTTAAGGAGCTCAACTCGACGAACAATACCAAAGAAAGGACATTTGGGTAGGTCGCATAAAGTACTCAAACTGCCAGACCATCATTTAAACTAACTGAGAAAGAAAAAATTAAAGAAAGGAAAAACAATAAAAATAAAATATCCACATAGTCCTCACATTCACAATAATTAAAACAATATAATACTTTACAAAGTAATCATGTTATTTTGTATATAAATTTCAACAATGTCAATATGTATATAAAAAACTGGTATTTTTAATGATTTACATAATAATTAAAATGTCAAATTTTATAGTTTTATCACAAAGCTTAGCAGAGCGAGCAGCTCAATCCCACGCTTTTTTATCTTCTAAATAATCTGAAATTTTATAGTACTCTTTTTTACAAAGTTTGGTTTTAATACAGCTTTTAAATCGTTTAATGGGTAAGTTTCGAATATCAATGGGAAGTTTGTTGTAAAAGCGTATACATTGACCCATGAACGAGTTGCCTACTCTGTGGAGACGTGTGCGATGTACAGCAAGGTTGTGTTTATTCCTGGTATTTAAACTATGAATATCGGTCATTTTCTTAAAATTTGATATATTTTTGTGTACATGTAATAGGTTTTCAAAAATATATTGTGAGGCTACAGTCAGGATGTTTATTTCTCTGAATTTTTTTCGAAGGGAATCCCTTGGACCTAGGTTGTAAATGGCTCGAACAGCCCTTTTCTGTAGAACAAAGATAGTATGAATGTCCGCACAGGTTCCCCAGAGAAGAATCCCATAAGACATAAGACTATGAAAATAACTAAAATAAACAATTCTGGCTGTATCTACGTCAGTTATCTGTCTAATTTTTTTAACAGCATAAGCGGCCGAACTAAGCCTTCCTGACAATTTTTCTATGTGTGGGCCCCATTGTAATTTACCGTCAATAGTTATTCCAAGAAAAACTGTTGACTCTACAGGGTCCAACTCTATTCCATTAACTTGAACATTAGTAGTTAGCTGCCTGACATTTGGCGTTGAAAATCTAAGGAGTTTAGTTTTTTTTTCGTTCAGAAGAAGATTATTTACATTAAACCAATGCACAACTTTAGAGAGTGCATCGTTAACTTGTTCATAGTTGACTAACTGTCGTTTGATTTTAAAAATGAGGGAAGTGTCATCTGCGAATAAGACGATCTTGTGATTATCCCTTATGTGGTAAGGTAAGTCATTTATATAAATTAGAAATAAGAAAGGACCTAGAATTGAACCCTGCGGAACGCCCATAGTGACCGCAGATCCTGCAGATCTCTTGCCATTAATATCGACCCTCTGAATTCTGTTGTTCAGATAAGAAGTCAGAAGGTCAAGAGCCTTGTCCCTCATACCATAGTGGTACAGTTTCCTGATGAGTGTGTCATGATGTACGCAATCGAAGGCCTTGGACAAGTCGCAGAAAATGCCAAAAGCATCTTGCGACTCCTCCCAGGCCTCGAATATGCTCTTCAGTAATTCCACGCCCGCGTCTGTAGTTGAACGACCCTTTGTGAAACCAAACTGTTTCAGATGAAGTAAATTATGTGCATTGAAATGTCCTAACATTTGTTTTAAAATTATTTTTTCAAAAATCAATGCTCAATGATGGTAAAATTGAAATAGGCCGAAAATTTGTGGGATCAGTTGTGCTGCCAGATTTGAACAGTGGAATCACTTTGCTAAGTTTCATCAGATCAGGAAAAACACCAGATGCAACACAAGAGTTAAAAACGATTGCTAAAAAGGGTGAAATAACATCAATTATTGAAGACAAGGTATGTACTGATAATCCCCAAAGGTCAGCAGTTTTCTTTACATCAAGATTTCTAAAAGATTCTATAATGTCTTTAGCAGTAATAATTGTGAATTCAAAAAGTTTGTCACATTCTGGTACACATTCTTTAAGTATTGAGTAAGCAGAAGTGGAGGATGACGATGACAGAGTTTTGGTTGTTAAAATGGGAATATTAGTGAAAAATTTTTCAAACTCAGTGGCCACCTCCACGTCTGCCTTAATATCTACATCATTGATTTTTAGATGGAAGTCACGATTCTGTACTGTCGTTCTTCCCGTTTCTGAATTAATAATATTCCAAGTTGTTTTAATTTTATTTCCAGAAGATTTTATTTTATTTTTAATGTGTATGGCTTTTGCTGAGGAACAGGCTCTTTTAAAAGTTTTTGAATATTTCTTAACAAATTCTTTAAAAGTTTCATCATGGTTATATGATTTTTCATGATACAATTCAAATAACCTCTGCCTACTTTTTAAATACCTGGTGTTGCCCAATCACTTAATATAATGCGGTCACTAACAGGCAATGTTTTTGAGGTGAAAACCTTCCTAAACTCACAATTGATGAGTTTAAATAGTGAAGCATAAGCTTGATCCGGGTCATCATGATAAGGCAAACCCGGTAGCTTTTCCATTAAATTATTTTTAAATTGTCCTAAGCGACTTTTATTTACAGGAACAAAACTCACTAGTTTTCTTTGAGCTCTGACTGTTTTCTGAGGGAAAGTGACTAACTGGCCACAGTGATCAGAGTCCAGCTCATTTATAATTAAATGGCTAGAACGTCTTAAGTTTGTAAAAATATTGTCAATACAGGTAGCACTAGTGGCAGTTATTCTAGTCGGCTCAAAGAAAGTATTGTACAAATTATACGACTTTAATAAAGTTATAAATTTATTTACTACAGCAGATTTATCCAGTATATTAATATTGAAATCTCCACAGACTACAACTGTTTTATTATTGTTACAAGTCTTTAACAATACTTCTTCCATATATTTCTCAAAAATATCATATGAAGCACATGGGGGCCTGTACACGCTCATTACAATGAACTGCTCAAGCTCAATGCAAGCTATTTCAATAACTCGCTCAACAGAGAGGCTCACAATATCCTTACGTTCTTTAAATTTCATATTGTTACGAACAATTATTAAAGAGCCACCACGTATCATATTAACTCTGCTGAATGAGCTGGCAACCTGGTGGTTGTTAAAGCTGAACATGAACTGGTGGGCTTTTAGCCAATGTTCAGTTACACATAGGATATCAATATAACTACAGTTCATGAACAGCTCCAATTCTAATTCCTTACCTATCACACCCTGTATATTTTGATGAACAATTTTAAGAGTATTATTATTACATTTATTTAGATTACTACTATTTGACGGGTGAGATATTAAAGAAGATTTTTTTTTTACATTTTGATGATTTAAACCAGTATTTAATTTTTTTGCATTTATTAAGCAAGAGGTTTCCTCTATTGTCCTAATTTCTAATTTAAATGATAATTCATGTCATTCGTTGTTGCCAAATTATTGGCAGAATTATTTAAAATGTCATTGCATTGCTCAAAAGAAGCAAGTTGTTTAGCCAAATTTTTGGCTGAAATAGAAAAAAAATATGATAACGACACAGCTATCTGTCTTTTACAATAGTCAGAAAGATAGTACATAACAATATTATATCTATCTCTTGTCAATTTTAAATTATTACCAACATAATTGTTAGTAGGTAGTATTGGAAGGATGTCATTACAGGTATACGTTAGTAACTTGTACTGTATTTTATGTCATAACTTTATGTTGCGAATGTTTGTGAAGCTGAATTTATTATTTTCTTTAATTGCGTGATTTATAAACTGCACCGTCTAGTGATATTATTTATCTGGTTATTTTTTAATTTAACGTATGCTTTGTATTTCAAAATGCAATAATTTTAAATAAAAGCATTTATTATTTTTATACGAGTATGAACTTATTCAGCACATTGGCATACCTGCGTATTCTTTCGTTTTGCTGTGTAATATAATGCATGCGGGTTTATTTCTACTACTTTCATTTACTTTGCCCGCAGCATTCAGGTACATGTTTACATAATTATACCGTACGGAACACAGTAGCTATCGTAACTATTACCGGAAAATCAGTCTCAAGTACTAAATGCCAACAAACAACATACACACTTTTGGAACTGAAACCAAGAACTAACAAAGATTATTCACACTTTTCTTAAAGTTTCCTTTGCGTTCACACCGATACATAGTTATTATCTTAAGTTTACGGGATATTTTTTTGTGCTTGATAATCTTTATGTAGCAGACAGCAAAGGGATTGGAAATAGTTTGCGTTGTACAAGAGTTCCTTGCCCAATGGGACATCCCATCGTATACTCGGCTTCTTACCTAGAAATATCGCACAAGTGTTCCTTGCCCGATGGAACATCCCAAAATTATTTTGTTACATAATTCGTTGCGTATGTAGAAGAACAACGCGGTCATACAACCAGACGTGTCTAGCTCTGTGACCACGTTGTACTTCTAAAGTCGCTTTTCGTGAAAACTGATTTCAATTTATAATATGATGTAGATAGATTTAAATTAAGTTACAGCAATAGGTTATGTTATTATTATCATGATATTCTTTGTTCATTTATTCCTATGAAGAAAACAGTTGTAATTTTTAACTAAAACAGTACCTAACTAGACCTTTTGTATAACTGCATGACATTATTCTAAGTCGCAGTGATTTTCAGACGAGTTCAATAACATACCAACTACGCAAAAGAAAAAACCGTCCTTTCATCACATTATACGGTATAAAAATAAAGACCTTCAGCTATGAAAATAGCGCTCAACCTTCAACATAGTTCGTACATCCCGTTTCCCCGAACTTATTAAACATGGTGGCAATTTACAAAAATACCCGTCACCAACAAAGAGTTTGTTATGGGAAACAGAAGAGGCGACACACTGTGCGATACACATCTATTGCGTCGACCTTGACTCGGACCGGGACCACTGTGCACCGTCATGTCGCTGGAACTCACCTTGTCTTACTATATACATATATATTGTACGGTGAAACCATACACTACCGACGACTAAGCATTTTTACATAACTTTATTAATGAATATCAATTGAGCAATTAGTACTCGATTAGCACACTTAGCACGATTAGCACGATTAGCGCTTGATCATCGCGTGTGCTCCCTCGCTCCTTTATATTATAGCCTTTGGTCCGTTAAATACAGTTATTTTTACCTTACAACGCAGCAGTATCATTGACTATCTTCCAACCTTCTACATATTATATAATATATATATTAAATAATATAATAATAATATAATATAATATATTTATATAAGTAGTAATGATTTTACAAAAAACGTACACGTACGTGTATGTAGGATCAGGAGTGCCGAGAGGTATATCGTCAGGGTTTGGAGTTCCCATTTTATCGGGATAAACAAGTCTGTATAAAGAATCACAAGACTTCTATTTCAGTAGGAGTCGAATCCGAAGATCGACTCACTAGCATAGCGAGTGCACGCTCTTTTATAAGACGATGCCCCCACTTTGAAATCCCTCCACGACAACTCTGTCCGATGGCGCACGGAAGTACGTCACGTGTTTACTTGATACAAAACACTAAAATGTACCAAATCTAATAAGACTTACATTATAAAGTAATAAAATAATACAAGAATAATTGTCGTAAATAAACAATGGTGAATTCACAAAGTAAATTCTTATAAAATTAAAGTGACATGTCAACAATTGTTTTGAACAAAACTATCTGGTACAATTATCGAAATAAGTTGCCAAAAATCAATTAGTACGTATACCGAGTACTTATTAAATTATGTTCTGATTTATTAGAGAATAATTGATAGTAAAAATCACAATTAATAACAAGTAAAAGAAATCATAAAAAACTCTGTTGACTACCCACAATTGTAATTGACAACCAACTCCGACATATATATTATATAGGTGTGTACGGATTTTTTTGTAAATCAGTCAATCAGTTTTAGAAAAAAAAAAAAAAAAATAATTTCGTTAGATATTCCCTATAAGACGAACGCTGTAGAACCTCTAATGAATGCTGGTTAACCTGTTATTGGCAATTGTACAAGTCCGAGTGAACGCGCCTAAATGTTGTAGATTATTTCACCCCTCGACACCGAGGCTATTGTTACCAATAGCAGTTATCCGAAGCTATTGTTACCAATAGCAGTTATCCGAAGCTATTGTTACCAATAGCAGTTATCCGAGGCTATTGTTACCAATAGCAGTTATCCGAGGCTATTGTTACCAATAGCAGTTATCCGAGGATATTGTTACCAATAGCAGTTATCCGAGGATATTGTTACCAATAGCAGTTATCCGAGGATATTGTTACCAATAGCAGTTATCCGAGGATATTGTTAGAAATCGCCTAGACGCGCCAAAAAACAAAAAACAAGGGGGACACTACCTTTTCTCGAAGCGTTTCATCGTATATTTTAAAACTCTCATAGCTTCGGCCTTCTCAAGATAATATATAGTAAGAATACTTATAAAACACACTTAATTTCATTTGTCTGGATTCTATACTTTGGATTTTATTAATACCTAAAATACTGACATTGATTTCGTCACTGATTCACTCGCTCACTTATCAAAACCTCATCCTCAAACCTCATCAACACAAAGCCACTTCCAGAAGCTACAAAGCTGTTTGGTATGTAGGCTAGGATTTGCACACAAACAACAACAAAAAATAGAAATGTGTAACTTAAATATTGACATGACAAATGGGAGAAACGGTTTTTAACTTTGTTGTCAATTCGAAAATAGTCTTACTGTACCGAAAGATTCACTAAAAAGCCTAAACCTAAAGATTCACACTAATGCGCTATTTACCTTATTTTACTGTTGGCCAATTTCTCGCTACTGTTAAGTAATCTTAAGTCACTCAAATTTGTCAGTCTATGAATAAGTTACAAAGTTATATAATTTTAATACCCAATAAATTCGTGAGTCGTATCAATTTAGAACAAGTATTGTAAGAGATAGAACTCAATAGTTGAACAGAAGTTTATCTCATCTGCATGAGTTGTGTTTATTCATATTACTAACTTGAACACAAATAAGTACGTCTACGTCTTGTCTGTAGACTATCAATACCGAACCCTATCGTAACAATAAGTGTAGACTTCATAGCTAAGTACTCAAAACCGTTTCATTATTGAATGAACTTTATCTATACGTTATATTATTATTTACAAGTAAAATTGACTATTTTGCAAAGAAACGCTTTATTTACTATGTAGTTGTAATGTTATGATCCGTTTATCGAATTCTGTAGAGTTATCATAATCACTATCTTAAGCTGACAGCCTTTATAGCTATCCCAGTCAATACGTACATTTTATCCGTTGGGTGCAAGAAGTACAGGGTCGGTCGCTGTGGCGTGTGCGGCGACCGACGCTCGGGAGAGACATGTATATAGCAGTGGACGTCTTATGACTGAAATAATGTCGATGATACGTCATGTTTTATTGTCCATGGTTCCACCGATTAAATTAAAAACAAAAAGTATAACGCTAACTATGCTTGAAAAACTCTCTGGTAATCTAAGTTAGTGGTTATGTCTTAACAGAGCCTGTTTATATATGACAAAAGCAGAAATTGAGAAGGCGGTTTGACTTGTGGCAATAACCTCAATATCCAAACACTAATCTAATTCCCTTCTTCTAACCATCACAAGTCAACACTCTCGTCTCACGAATACCTATATCTTGAGGAATCGACTGGCAGTAAGTAGTATAGCGCGCGTTTGAAAGGTGTCGCCGTTGTACCGACGCGGCGACGGTGCAGGGCTCACACGTGACCGTTTAGTTGGCTCACGTGACCCGCTTACCAGGCAGGGAATGGGGGTCACAGTGGTGCGAAGATAAGTGGGTTAAGTAGGAACGAAATTGGACAAAGATCTGTAAGTCAATGTGGTTGTTGACCTTCGTTTTTTATGAGGAGTGAAATTTATACAAGCGTTAACTTTGTGTATTCGTAAGCTAGCTGTGCCCCGCAGTTTCACACGCATAAGTCTCAAGATCCCGTGGGAATATCGGGATATAAAGTATCCTTTGTCCTAATCCAGGTCATGGTCTGTTTAGCCGTTTTAGCGTCAAAGCGTAACAAACAAACAAACAACCTAACAAAACAATTTGGCATTTATAATATTAATTAGGATTCATAAATAACACGGATTAAAATTTTGAATTATATTACATATTTCACACTTCGATCTAGATATTTCGGCCGTGCGATACACGATTACTTGCACTTTAGTGCATCCAATTAAATCGCAGACACATCTAAATCGCATCTAAAAAATAAAGCGCAGTGCTAATATTAGGTATTGTATGTAGAATGTATTCTATTTATTAATCTTAGCCAACCCATCACTACGCTCATGGGCCTATTTCAGTGGTCAGCGATTGCAGCTCCAAGATGTTTTACGAAGGTAGGTATTTGTGGGGCGAAGATTCAGTCAACAGATGCAACAAGGGGGGTGAATGTCGCATGTTGTATTTCACAAGCGTTTGAATATTCCCTTATTTTTGCTTCTTCGGCGGATTTTAGTACAGTGGCAACAGGGCGTGAAATATAAGAAGGAGCGTCAACTAAACTCAACTCAAAGCATTTATTTCAAATAAGCCAAATACAGGCACTATTGAATTGTCAAGGGATCGGTCAGTCAGAAAGATGAAGCTAGTTGCCCATTCCAAAGCGGAGTAGGTACCTATGGAGAAGAACGGGCAAGAAACTCCACGGACACTTTTTTAAATCAAAATATGGTTACAAAATATTGGTTACATCATTCATGTTGAAGTTATACATGTGAGAACAATGTAGAAAGACGTGCACGTAAAAAACGTCCGTAATAAAAAGATAAAAACAATTCAAAAATTAAAACAAGCCGTGGCAGATAAGAGATGACCAGTCCCTACTGACGGCGCCCGTTCACGAACATGACGCATGGATCAGCACCGTTTAGCTCAACCATTTTGAAGGAAACTTAACGATCCAACACACATGCTACCACCAGCGAGACATTTGAGTGAGCATGACATAATGGCCTGTGGTGTTCTGCCGCGCAGAACCACATCATTTAGTCTTTCTATATGTTATTACAAACCATCTTTTGATCTATTTACCTATTGAAATTCAATGTCACTCATGTAACTTTCTTTTTGTATATTATTTAACGTTACACCTCTGAAAAGCATACTTGATTGTTTTAGCACCCAATACCTATTTTATACCATTAACTTTCCTTTTTGTAAAAAATCTTAGAATATTTTATATGATCTGTCTAATTTATTCTCCTAAGCCATAGACATAACGCACCATGGAAAAGTATACTTTATCTTCTTCTAGAACTTCTTTTTTACTATTATTTTTATTGTGACCTACGTTCAAATCCTCCACGGAGCTAAACGTAACGTTACAGGCCACGCGCCAAAATAACCTTGTAGCGTTGTATACGTTATTCTGTGTATTCATGAGAATGGAACAGGTTACCAACAACCGTCTGTTCATCTCTTGCGCACTAACCTGTTGCCTTACTGTTTACAGCTGCGCTGTGGCTCTCAGAGCGCTCACAAACTGTAAGCATTACTCACTTAGGCTTATTTGCTGATGGTGTTTTGTACATTTATTGCCAAGATGAGGATACCATTTGAATTATGTGAACGTGTCTGACGAATGGATAATTAATTAGACGAGAGAACGATTGTGTGCTAAAGATGTTAATGAAGGAATAATTCCTTTTCTTAGAAGGAAACTTACTTCTGCAAGCTATTAGCGGCGAGTGTATTGTAAGATATCCGGTAAATGCAAAACTGGAAGTGCATAGTTGTAACATAGATGTATCTACACCCTGAATACTGATAAAACCTGTTTTGAACGTTCAAATTATTTTTTGTCAGAACGGTAGTTATGAAAATATTAAGTGAATTACAAGTTTCATTACCTAATCCAAAATTACTATAACACAAGCGATTATGTAATTTTTCAAATGAAAACAACTGTTATTTCTAAATAATAAAGCGAAGCCTGCACCTAATTACGTTATTCGGTATGGCTATTTTTATCAAAAGCGACTTTGAGGTTTTCAAAATGAAACCTATTTTTTTGCTTATTTTGCTCCATTTTTAATACCATTCGATAGCGCGCACAACACTTCTATGTCCAAACTCCCAAAAAATATATGATTTGAATCCTAACAAAGCGTAGGTAGCTGTGAAACTACTTCGGTTGGCCACACATGATACCGATCCTATTCACTTATTTTCTCCTCAGTCTGACGTTTTTTATTCGGTTACTATTATGTCTCCAAATCAACACATAGCAGAATTTACTCACAGACCAAAATATTTCAAGAATATATAAATAACTTTATCAGACTTATTTGGTGGTTTGGTAAGATAGGTTTCATTGAAACAATAAATAATTTTCCTCTTAAACGCGGAACTGAAATTACATTTCTCAAAGATCTTCGCATCAAACGCATTAAGCATCTGAAATAAGTGATTTAGTTCGCAACGAGTCGCACGTCAACTAATAACGTGTGTCCAATCATGGCGGATATCCGTCCGGCATCGCGCGATACGCGACTGTCGGACGTGATCGCATATCGCGTGATCGTGATCCGTATGTTTTCCTGGGGATTACGCTCGACTCAAAGCTGCAATGGGGTCCGCATTTAACATCTCTTGCAGGACGGCTAAGTTCAGCAGCATATGCTGTAAGAAAAATCCGTCAATTTACTGATATAGATACCGCAAGGCTAGTCTATTTCAGTTACTTTCATAGTATCATGTCTTACGGTATTTTACTATGAGGACGGGCTGCAGATATCGACTCTATTTTTATTCTGCAGAAAAGAGCCATTAGAGCAATATATTGCCTCGGCAGGCACGATTCTCTAAGGGAACTGTTTAAAAACATTAACATCATGACGGTACCTTGTCAATACAATTATATATGAAAACATCATGTACGCCAGGAAAAATCTTAATATTTTCAGTAAAAGAGGTGAAAGACACAATTATAGTACTAGAAATAGGGATCAATTAGTTCAACCGGGTTTCAGACTGGCGAAAGTAGACTCATCTTTCATGGGGTACTGTTTAAAATGTTACAATAAAATACCTCCCCACATACTACAACTAAATGAAACTAAATTTAAATCTTGTATAAAACGCACACTATGCTGCCAAGCATATTATAAGCTGGGGGATTATATCGGTGACAAAAATGCTTGGCTCAACGCTGGTCCAGCTCCACAAGGGCGCATAATCTAATTTAATTTTAGCATTCGAAAATATTGTCGGAGCTGCTGAAGATTGCATAAATTATCTTTGAATTGTATAACTTCAATCTCGTAGTATTGTACATAGCACATGTGTGAGCACTGTGACCATATACCTTCTATGAAGCTACCATTTACTGAGTACGTCTTTCATTGACTTGAATGTGCCCTGGTGGCTGAGAGTATGTCATGCTCACTCAAATGTCTTGCTGGTGGTGCCGTGTGTGTTGGATCGTTAAGTTCCCTTCAAAATCGTTGAGCTAAACGGTGCTGATCCATGCGTCATGTTCGTGAACGGGCGCCGTCAGTAGGGACTGGTCATCTCTTATCTGCCACGGCTTATTTTAATTTTTGAATTGTTTTATCTTTTTATAACGGACGCTTTTTACGTGCACGTCTTTCTACATTGGTCTCACATGTATAATTTCAACATGAATGATGTAACCAATATTTTGTAACAACATTATGATTTAAAAGAGTGTCCGTGGAGTTTCTTGCCCGTTCTTCTCCATAGGAACCTACGCTTTGGAATGGGCAACTAGCTTCATATTTCTGACTGACTGACCCCTTGACAATTCAAAAGTGCCTGTAAATGGTTTAATTGAAATAAATGCTTTGAGTTTGAGTTTGAGTTTTATGTCGCCACTACATAAATGTGTGCAGGAGAGCAAACAAACGGTACACAAGTGAAGCAAAACACATATACCTCGGGCAGACGTACTACTAACAAAAAACTTCAATATGATAAAGTTCATGTAATTAATATTTTTTAGAGTTCATTAAAATCAAAATATGTATAACATATCTATTCATCTATCACCATTTATTTATACATATTAAAATGAGAACTTCAACATTCACTTTCGCTAAAGAAATTAGTCCTCGGAAGGTTGAACGTTGCAAAATAATAAACCCCTATATCTTATTTCCATGACGAAGAGCCTCGTCAATTACCTATTTCATTATGGTAGTGAAATTCTTACCGACCGATTTCAAGTAAGTTGGTAGGTCCTTCGCTCTAAAGGTATTTTTATTGCGGTCAAAGTCCATGACTGTCATGTGTGAATGTATTTTCTGTCATCTATATTGTGACACGATATGATACACCGTTGTTGTGTCCATCGTTTATAAAGTAGCCGCGCGTGTCAACCGCGCGTCTTAGTAGACGACCGCTGTGGCGTCTTAAATTCCGCTCTGCTGAAACCTTTCGTTGGAAATTCCATTCAAGTAAAAGTAAAGAGAGTAGAGTATTGATATTATTTATTATTAAGTTATTCGCCTATTCGCCTCAAACCAGAAAGTATTTTGTTACTTACATCTGGTTACGTTGGGCACGAATTTTAGACGTTCTAATCTCTTTCATAATAAGTTTAAACGGTAAACCACCACCTAATAACTCTGTGTAAGTAACACCTGAGGATATCGTCAAAACAGATTCAGGGATTTTTCGGAAAAAGACAGCAGCGTCCCCTTTTCTGTTATTTGTTCAGTCAGAGTAGATCAGTTGTTGTTTGGTAGACAGCTAGTTTGATTATTACCAACGTTCCCGTGACTACATATTCATCAAACGAAGTAAATAGTTTTTTGGGTTGAGTACAGCATTAGATTTTCGTTGCATGTACTTTGTTTCTAGACTGTGAACAAATAAATGGTCAACAAATACCTAAGTAATAAACTAACCTAGTCAAACAATGAGCAATAAACCTAATTGCTATCACTATTCAGACGCACTTCACTTGCTAAGCTGAGTACATCACTGAGCTAAGTAAGCGGGTATGTTACCCAGGGCTTATTGATTAATTAACACCCATTAAGTACTGACTGATTGCTTTACATCATCTATGGTACTATTAATGATTCGCCTTAATTGATTACTGGACGAATATTAATGGAAGTTTGTATTACCTACGCAAAGACTTAATATTTGTTTGGAATTAAGTTATAGGGCGTTACGTTAAATAATACTGAAAATTATGAACGTAGTTTGAATATGGCACATTGAAAGTATTTATTAAGTGACGATACATGAACGAAATAATTCCTATATCTAGAATACTATGTAGACTAATAGTATCAATAAAATAACTTTTTACAAATTCAACATTTTGGGACACAACATTTTGCGAATTCAACATTTTGCGAATTCAACATTTTGCGAATTCAACATTTTGCAAATTCAACATTGTAGTCCAGAAGGGTCTGAACATGATATCCGGATCAATCTTGGGTGTGAAAAGAGAGTAATCGAGAGCTTAGATGCAATTTCAGAGAGACCCATGACGGAAACTTGACTGAGTCTAACGAATGATCAATATTTAACCTGAACCAAACGGAACTCCTGTTTATATATCACCCTAAAGACATAGAGAAGAATAATTAAAGACACTCCAATTTCGAGATTTTTATGTAAAACCCTTGAATACGAATTACTTACATCTTTTATCATACATTCCATTTTTAGGCGTAATACTAGTAAATTGAATTTCAACTAATGAAGCAGTGACCACATTTAGTGTTAATCACACAGAACAACTAATTATCCATCTGCAAAAAACTTGAAACTTCGAATATATTTTTCCCTAGATTCATTTCAGCGCGACTTGTTCGGAAACTTCTCCCGATTGAGGTAGCCTAAAGGACTTCAGGCATCAATGCGCGCCCTTTAATGGCGACTGCCTCGATTAGATTATCCGAACATCGCTGTTACGGTGTGCAAACACTTTTGTATTTACTTTTTTACTTATAAGGGAAAAATTGTTATGAAAATTCACAGCTTTTCTGGATTTGCAAAGAATTGTACCTACTTATTACATATTTTTCATGACTACTTGACGCAACTGCTATTTATTCTTCTTGAGGGATAGTAATTATTTTTATTGAAAACAAAGCTTAGTAACTACATACCATAGAAACCCCACAACTAAGATTAAGCTTTTAAAACATTCGCAGCATTATGCTGAGCGATGGCCGTTTTGCGTGGATGTGACGCATATTTTCCCCCAATTTGTTAATCTCGTGTTTTTTTCTTTGTGTCATATTTACCGCAAATAAACGTATTTTCTTTCTTTTCTTTCAAAACGAGTGAATTCAACTTCAATATTGCAATGGGTGGATTTAAATTCACGCTATCTTGCTCTACAGATGATTTCCTCTGCAGAAAATGCCAATCCATCAAAAACGTCGTTCACTTACAGGTCCTCACATTTTAAATATTAATTCACAATCAAGTTCAGCAAGCAGTAGTTAATGTTAGCTGTCTAGACGTTTAATTACATTTAGGGTTCCCTTCAGACCTGGGATGGTACTAATTATATTGTTGAGTTTTTAAAATAATTGTTACCTAATTATAATATATCTGTAAAAAAAAAATGTACGTACTACGTAATGTACGTTATTTGGAATAAGTCATGTATAGACGTCAAAATGACTGCTTTGTTGATCTAGTGGTCGCAAGCGCGAATGCTTTGCAGGGCCCTTGGTTCAATCAAGCCCATGTTTTTTCCAAGTTTTTATTTTTTTCATCAAGAATAGGTCCTCAGTAGCAACCCGGAGTCTGGGCTTGTCCTGTTGATGGTACAAGCTCGCCCCCTATTACATAAGACTCTGCCTACCCCTATACAGTAGGTATACAGGCATGATGTTATGTCATTGTGTATGTTAAGTTAATCGTCAAAAATTGTATTCATGTACCAATTAAATTAACCTCTACACCGCACTTGTCTCTGCAAATCTCACTTAACAAAGTTCTCCCAAATGATTTAGCAGAACTCCTTTAAACTCAATTTATCGTGTAATTGAATTATATGCTACTACTCTCAGATTCACGTCAAGAGTAATTTTCTTTTAATATAGTATTAGCTCCAGTATTATTGTATTCATATATTCATGAGAAGTTTCTCTCAGGGAGTCGGGTATGAAGCTTGAAATAGAAAGGATACTATTAAGTGTAGGTGTCTGCTCGCTATCAAGACCTGATAAAGTTGAGGGTTTTGGTAAGCCATTGCACATTTGGGTTACTTTTCGTGAATTTTTTAAGACCCAGAGGGCCTAGACAAAGTGACATTCTATCAGTGAAAACTATTAAGAATAAGTCAAAAATGTCAAAAAAAGGTTATGTCAATTCTGTCAAAAACCGTCGTAGAAATATTCTCAATTCTCAATTCTTTATTGCGTACCATAATGTATACAGTTGGTAGGGAAACAGTTACATAAGTCTCAATTATGAACCCTGTCGGGCACAGCATAGATCAAAAGTAGGAGAGAGGAGGAAGAACGCTGGGTGTTATTATAGGTAGGAAGTCAAATAACCAGTATATAGGTACTTGTATTTAGTAACATTGTTAAAAAAAGAAACCATTTTCTTTTAAATTAATTAATTAATTATTCTTTCATTTATTTATTATGTGATTTAATTATTATAATTCCTAGGTAGTTTTATTTTTATATTATTATTTTTATTATGTGTTTTAATTATTTTTATGGCTAAGTTTTTTATTTATTGCATATTTATAATTTATCATTTAAGTATTCGCCTATACTATAGTACGAGTTTGTTTTCTAGGAAGATTTTCAATTTATTAATAAATAGGTATATTATATTTCTCTAAATTCTTAATACATGCAGGTAACTTATTATAAATTTTTACGGACATGACAAAGGTACTATCGGAGTTCATTTTTAATCGTGACGTTGGCAGGTTTAATCTATTTTTGTGTCTTAAAATAATTTTTGTTTGTATGTCCTCTCTTTTTGTAAAGAAATCTGGGTACTTACGCACGAACTTACAAACTTCAAATATATAGAGACATGGTAGGGATAAAATCTTTAGTTCCTGAAAGTGGGGTTTACAGCTGTCGGTGGCTTCAATATTTACTAAAATCCTAATTAGTTTTTTCTGCAGGGTAAATAGCGTGGGCGCGTCAGTACTATTTCCCCATAAGATAACACCATATTTGAGCCATGCGTAGGCGTATGCGTAGTACATTACAAGTGCAGTTTTAAGGTCCGTGGTTTTTTTGATCTCGCGGAGGGCGTATGAAAATTTTGATATTTTTGCTCTTACTTTCTGAATGTGAGACTTCCAATTTATATATTTATCAATGTCTAAGCCCAGTAGGGTGAATTTGTCAACTACTTCTAATTTATTATTTTTAAAGCTTAAATTTATAGGTATTTATTGGGATTTTTTGGCGAGGGTGGAATGGAATTATTTTAGTTTTATTAAAATTTATTTCTAGGTTGTGTTCAGTCATCCAATTCATTGTAGAGTCTAATATGGAGATTAATTTATCATTTACATTGGTGCTATTTTCGCATGAGGTAAGGATAGATATGTCATCCGCAAACAGGACACATTGTTCAGTTATATTATTTGGAAGGTCATTAATATAAACTATAAATAGGAAACACCCAATTAAGCTTCCTTGCGGGATTGGGGCGGTGATTTTTTTGCTGTTGGATCTGATTAATTCTATTTCATTTGTGCTGTTGTTGCAATGTTCGATTTCGACTAATTGCTTCCTATTTTCCAAATAAGATACAAACCAGTCATAACATTTGCCGCGGAGTCCTTTGAAAGCAATAATAATTGCTGCTTGTCTAGGCAATCAGATCCAAACTAAAAAAGTCATTGGTATTACATTACTATAGTATCAAAAAGTAATTGGTTGTTGTGGCCGACAAAATCATTGCAATTTACACTTTACAATAAAAAGGATTGGCATCGCATGGTTAAGAAGATTCCTTACATAGGAAAACTTATGGTTACTTAGGTTTGTTATGTTAGACTTGTTCGAGTCGGCACATTTGATTCGGAAGTATTTATTGACCAACAGAGCGGATCCGAAGCAATTATATACGATCAATATCGGCGGCCGGCTGTGCCGATGAATACTGAACCGAACAAGTGTGAAGCACGGCATTTTTGTCCCCCGACATTCTCTGGTTTAATAAAGAGCTGCATTATTCAATGATTGCGTTACAAATTCTTGTGGAGTCGCAATCAGACATGCAGATCTTAACAACTGTTCGGTTGGTACGCGACTGTCATAAGTATTGAGGAGTAATGATATCAACGAGAAGTTCATTCGTTTACTTTTACAGGTATTTCAGGGTAATGCTATTATGTCCCTGTTGGGTTTTGCAGTTACAATCAAGACTCATAGCTAAAAGAACCGTAAAGGTTGAAAGTTGCCAATATTGTCCTAAAGTCCTTCTCAGGTCACAGGTCATTTGTGTGACCCCGGGTGTGACGTCACATATTTTGCAATTTTAAATTAAATCACATAATAATACCTATCGATAGAGTTGGTAATATTTTAAAGGTTTTCGATAGAGTTGCAGTTTACAGTTTGAATACCTTAGATTATACATTTATTACGAAGCCTATGTCTCGTGCCCCCCTGTCGCGCTTTGTTGACCCCCTCACAGAGCCCGCTTGTTCACAAAACAACAGAAAATATTGTACGTAATACAATGTTGCCAACACTCCAACTTTATTTTACTGGCGAACTTACATCTTGGCTACTTTTCTTTTGTGTAGTGCAACGACACTATTACAAGACATCCCTCGCCCCTTTTACATCCTTCAAAATGTAACGATGAAGAAGAAACATGTTTTACGAGTAGAGGTCTCAATAAAGTGGTGCTATGACTATTATTTGAATGACACAATGTAGGTTGGTGTTTGCGTAGTGTAACTTTTCTTAATAACTCCACATTATAGTAGGTACTTACAAAGAAAACTGTACAAGTTAGGAGTAAATTAATGAAAATATTAATAGCCGGAACCGTAGAGAAACATTATTAATAATGATTCAAAATGTTATATTTATTCACTTTGATGCTTAAGTTAGATTCGGTATTTAAAGAAAATGGAAAGATTAAACACAGTTTTTCAAGGGTTTCAAATTATAATTATTTTTGACGGCACGGTTGGCGCAGTGGTTAAGCGATTGAATGCTGCGCTGCGTGTCGCGGGTTCGATTCCCGCACGTGTTATATGTTTCAATTTTTAGCACTATGTTTTTGTTTACCCACATTAATTATTTAAGTAAAATTGAATTTGCTTGATTCCGGAAGTTGTTTCGGTTGTGATTCAAATCATAAAATTATTGTTAAAACTACTTTTACACCATTTAATTATTATGATATTTATAATTATAGTTTTTGATACAGTTATATCGCTTTAGTTAAGTAAATTAAGTAAAGAATGGATCGGATGATCAATTTTGAACACGTGTTCTTTGTACCGACGGCTCGATGACGCCACTTGTTTGTCACTGAGTATAAAAGCTAGAGCCCAACCGCTTGGGGGGCATTCTTTGTCGAGCCTTCGGACCGAGCAGATCACCGGTTAAGTATATTCTTTCCTGTTTCTTATTGTTGTATATGTATGACTATAAATATAATATTGCTATGTTGTATTTCTCCTAAAATATGTGTGAAATAATTGAATAATGGTATCAGTTATACTTCTGATATCGTTATATATGTGTTAATTAAATTGTACTGGTTTATTTAAAGTTAATACTGGCCATTAATTAATAATTTGTCTAAAATAAATATTTGCCATTATTTAATCCTTATTTTTTTATTTAAAATGGTTTATTTAAAATACTTTCCATTTATTAATCTTTATAAATCATAAGAAAATACTTGTCATAAATGAATCTTAATTATACTTTGATACATCTTTATTATACTGAAATGGTATATTTAAAAATAAATACTTGTCATAAATTGCTTGAATATTATTTTCTTAGTATTAACCGTCCTATTCCTAACAAATGGTATATTTAAAAATAAATACTTGTCATAAATTGCTTGAATATTATTTTCTTAGTATTAACCTGCCTTATTTCTAACATCAGAAGTGGGATAACGAATTCTAACGTAGTATTAATAACGGTATATTTTCAGGTACCTATATAATATGGATCAAACAATCCTCGAAGGGTTACTTACCGCCATCCGGGATGCCCTTTCCAGCAACAAACGACAGGATGACGTGGCACTGCCAACGTTCGATCCATCCACCAGTGACAACGGCGCAGCCGTATGGTGTGACAACGTTGAGAAGCTTGGAGAAGAGTTTGGATGGAGCGGTATAGCTAAAGTCGCAAAGGCAGGTAAGGCCCTTAAGGGCTCTGCTTTAACTTGGTACGAGACATGGGAACCCCAAGAAGGACGTACTTGGGAGAACTTCCGGAATGAAATAATTTAATTATACCCAGAAAAAAGAACCTCTCGGAAAAATTATATAAAGCCGTTACATAATCATCAGATTCAGCGGATTCCTATTGCGAGTACGCCAGGGAAAAAAATCCGATTGTTAAAAAATACTAAAATAGTTTTTTTCTGAAGCTCAACTTATTGAATTAGTTTGTGGAGGAATTAGAGAAGTAAATGTTAGAATGGCGTCATTTAATAGTGGCCTCACAACTACCTCGGAACTAATAGCACTGTTTTCTGCCTACGTTAAGACCCCCACTGTTATCATAAATCGAGCCGCGATTTCTTATAAGCCTCTATCGGTAAATCTGACATCACATGATCCTCGCTCTTGGTTAGAAATTTCGCAACAAAATGATCCAATAACTTTATCATTAATTGAGAGGTTAGAGTCCGGAGATTTAGACGAAAATCAATATACCATGATAAATAACTTATTACATTACAAAATTAGCCCAGATACCCGACCCAAATTATATGTCCCTAAGAATAACAGACTCGATTTTCTAAGACTATATCATGATGAAAACTGCCATGTAGGTTTCTATAAGACTATAGAAAAAATACGGGAGAATTATTGGTTTCCTTTAATGGCCGCTTTGGTAAAAAAAAAAAAAAAAAATACTTATACCACTGCCAAATAATGTGTCAGATTGGCCGAACGAATTATGTAATGTACAGCTATCCTTAAATACTACAATTCAGAAGTCAACAGGGTTCTCTCCTCTTCGTTTATTAGTAGGTAAAAACTCCAACATTCCATATGTACAGGCGCGACTTAATGAAGTTCTTGGGGAGGATGCTACCATTGGTCAAAATTTTGATTTACAAGCAGACCGTGAACTTGCCTTAGATCGCTTAAGATAAATCGCTCAAAAATTTAAAGAACGTTTTGATGCCGTACGACGTAACAAAAAAACTTACCATGTAGGTGACACTGTATACGTCTATCAAGACCATCGGCGTCATGATAAACTTAGACCGAAATTCAGAGGGCCATACGAAATAGTAGAAGTTTTAGATAACGACCGTTATAACTTGCGAGGCTTAGGGCAAAGAAACGTAGTAATATCTAAGGATAAATTACGGTACTGGCCAGGAGAATGGGTCGATGAGGACGCTACTACTAATGATGCTATTTAAAGTAGACATTCTATTGTAATATATCTATTTTCTTTAGTTATTAAGACTGATTAAAGTTTAATGGATGATATTGTTACAACTGTGGCTGTGCCTGTGGTTCTACCAGTAGCTGTGCCATTGATCATATGACTGTGCCTGTGAACCTATGGCTGTGCTTTTCGTCCTATAGCTGTGCTTTTGGTTCTGTGGTTGTGCCTATGATCTTGGGGCTGTGCGTTTGGTTTCACCTATGGCTGTGCCTGTGTTTATAGTTACCTGTCTTCACATGTATTAAAAACAATTATATTGTAAAGTGCGTAGTGCTAAACATATTGATAAACATATAACACACGCAAGTAATATTTGTATGACCTACAATTAGTTGTTCCGGGTTTGGCTGTTTGTCATCATTGATCTTTAAAATAAACCGACGGTCACAAAATCTTGACGACGTGAATAGCTTTATTGTTCAGGTCCAAGATTGGCTTACGGTAAATAATTTGGTACTAAAAAAAATAAAAAAACAAATGCATTAGATTTAAATTACCAAATGTTAGAAGTAGCGAATGTGACATCATATTGAATGGAGAAAAACTGGAATTTATTAATCAAACAGTTTTCCTAGGAATCACGCTAGACGAGAAGTTACAATGGGGACCCCATATAACATCTCTCGCGGGGCGGCTAAGTTCAGCCGCTTATGCTGTTAGAAAGATAAGACAGTTAACAGATGTAGAAACCGCGCGTTTGATCTATTTTAGTTACTTCCACAGTATTATGTCGTATGGCATTTTACTGTGGGGTCGGGCTGCTGACATTGAATCCATCTTCATTTTGCAAAAGAGAGCTGTCAGAGCCATTTATAATCTACGTCGTCGCAAATCTCTCAGGGAACTATTTAGAAAATTTAAAACTCATATAAAAAATACACTTTGCAAACAAGCATATTACAAATTAGAGGATTATATCCAAGATAAAAATGCTTGGAAACATGCTGGTCCTGCTCCATAGGACTATTTAGAATCTAGACAAAATCTAACTGGTTGCTAATTTAATTGTTTAATATTTTTATTTTTTTTAAATATTGATTTTACGTTCTGTGATTACTTGAACTCACACACTGACTTATTAGTACCTATTACTTGTAAAAATGTTAGGAATATCGCATAATTTTGTAAATAGTTTGTAAATATGTGAGCACCTATGCATCTATCACATGATTAATTTATCTGTCATTCCTTAATATTTCATTATTTTTACCTAACGTGGTATAATAATCTTATTCTAGGTGCATCGTCTTCACATATAATTATATAATTGATGTATACAAGATATTGGGAAAACATTTAAAAAAAGTAACGGTGGAGTTTCTTGCCCATTCTTCTCCATACGAAAACTACCTTTTGGAAGGGGCGACTAGAATCAATTATTATTTTTCTGTAAATGTTGACGTTCAAAAGTGCCTTTTTTGTGCCTAATTGAAATAAATTATTTGACTTTGACTTTGTGTGTGTGAGTTTAAATGTTTGTAAAAGCACCCACAATACAGGAGAAATTCCTAGTGTGGGGCAACATTAAAAAAAAAAAAGAAAAATAAAATATACAAATAATAATATTCATGTGTATTCATGGATAGAGCATACAACCTCTATCTAAATAGAATGACTTGGCTATCGCACGCGGCAATAAAACCTACATACAACAAAATCGACTTTGAGCGCTTTATTTATGTTTGTGTATGCATAAATTTGGCTGACTGCGCTATATTCAATTAGGAGTACATATTTAAAATAGTAGATTATTCTTATAATAAATGATTATGTTGCCATGCGATGGTCAAGTCGTTATATTTATTAAAAAAATAACAATGTCTATATTGATACGGTTACTATAAAATGTTGTTAGTTAACTAATTAGGTAACAATTTATGACAAAGTTGTTGGATAGATGCTCCTAGAGATAAATAAGAAATTAAATTATTTGCAATAAGTTTTATTGCTTTTGTTTCGTTTTCATAAATAATGCACGTCGCACCAGCTGCGCACAGTGGGCACGGTGGGCACAGTGGACACGCCACCGGGATATTGCTTAAATCATTTGATAAATAAGACTTGTAATTAAATACGTAGCTACGTATTCTATGTTTACATTGTCTGCTATGCTTTGATTTTGATCCTAAAAATGGTAGGTATAAACTTATACTTATAGTCTGTTCCAAAAGTATAAAAAAACCCTGTGCAGGTTAAATTCTTACGCAATCGCTCAGTTATGGGATTTAGTAACACATTCATCTGAATTAAGAAGGTTTCAACTTTAAATCTCACCGCTATTTGTGAGAATTATTGTTTGGATAACATTATTAAATTGTAATTGAAAAATAATTGCAGAAAATTGTGTTTATATTAAATAACCTCAATTTATACAACAGAGAGAAAACAACAAACAAAGCACTCAGTTTGTAAGTAGCACTAAACATTTGTATCCACAGGTACGTTGTCTGATCCATTTCGATTACGATATACGATTTATCACTTTTGGAACAGCCCATATGTAATATCCACTTATAGCAGTCTCTATGTAAAGCTAAAGTTCCTTCTCATAGGTATTAAGCCGTATAATTGTAACCATAGTGAATTTCAATTCTCAATCACAATTCTTATTGCATTCCATAATGTTGGTAAAACCTAAAACAGTTGGTAGGCTTAAGAGGGAACAGGGCCTGCGATTTTCTATACAAATGTATTCCCCTTTTTTCTTCCTGAATAATGCTTCTAAAGCATTAATTTTTTTTTTATAATATCAAGGTCTGCTGTAGACGCGCCCCTGTTATTTCCTTTTTTTCAGCAACTTATTGGTAAAGAAAATATGACCCAATTACAGTAACTAAAAATTATAAAAACAAAAGAGACAATTATAAACCACATTTAAATATACAAAATAAAAATATGAAAACATAAAAAAAAAAACATGAAAAAATAAATAAAATAAAATAAGGTTAACAACACTGTCATAAATTCCTCTCACAGTACTTCTGACATACCAATAAAATCTTCGTCCATCCATCAAGCAAACAGGTCGCCTGTTGGGTTAGAATCCAAGAGATCATTAAGCGCGGCCAGAGTGCGAGGAGGAATTGAGCGAGGAATTGGCGACTTAGCACATGCAACAGTACGACATGGAGGCACGGCAAACAGCCTATGCCTTCTGCCTCGGCAGTAATTGTCAGGAGCGTCCATAGCGCCACGGAGCGTCTTACAGGCTATTGTGAGCTGATCTCGAACTCGCATAGCCTTTAGCGAGTTGTATCCGAGGCAACCCAGTAAGAATTTTGTCGGATAGAGGTAAGCATAGTAGCCGTGTTTCTGCTTATATAGGTACCTGAGGAACGCTTTTTGAACTTTTTCTAATAAAAGTGCGTAAGTCCTTTCATGTAGATTCCACACGCAAGAGCTAGTTTCCAGCTTGCTACGTACAAGCGCATTAAATATTATTATCAAGGCATGAGTGGTGCGAAAATCGCGGCAATTAAGCAGAACAAAATCTAACCTTTGGTAGGATTGTTTAGCTACCATGGCCATATGGTCGTGGGAGGTGAGCTTTCGGTCGAATGTGACTCCCAAAATGATAGGAACCTAGTACTTAAGCTTTAAACCCATAAAGCAATGCCCTCAGAACGCCATTCAAATCATAAACTGCAAGACTACCTTCTAATAAATTCTCTCGAAGTCTTCAGTTTCCACCCCTGGCGTCTTACCACCACCCTCCTGACGTTACTGGCACATTTATTAATTAAATATATAAAACGGACCGGTTGATGAACTCAGGGCAATCAGTGCATAACAGCCTTTTCCCAAGTTTCTCAATTCAAATTAAAATGTATTAATGCGAAGAGCCAAGTTTTAAGGCTCGTATAGACCAGCGCGACGCGACGGCGCGACGCGACGGCGCGACGCGACGGCGCGGCGCGACTCGAACAATACAATTTCTAAGAAAGCTTCACGGTATAACAATAACTGGTATCGAGTCGCGTTGTCGCGTCGCGTTAGTCTGCACAAAGCTTTATGTTGGCAACACGTGGGCTTAACGTTGTATACGTTTGTGAACGAAGAGTTAAAAATAACCGCTATACTTACCTACATGTATATTGACTCAGAACCTATATTTATTTTGGTACGTTTTTAGTCAAAAATAAACTGTATGTTTCAGTTTACTGAGTACTGAGAGACAAAAGAATGCATCTAAGTATACTATAGGTAGCCAACATTGTGTGTTGCATGCAATGCAACATTATGAAAGTTTATCTTAAAACTTTCGCGTGATATTGACCAATTAGAACTTTTCACTTACACGCTGAGTTTTGTAGCGAGTGGGCTAGTTTCTTCGTAACTGAAAAGAGCAACAGAGCAACATCATAAAGAAAAAAAAAGAACAATATCAGAATTTAAGCACATTATTACGAAAAATGTAAACGTGATACATTATAAGCAAAACTAATATCCTTTACTCCAGCCATTTGCCAGCTCATTTTGTATCAATCGTAATTCTATCGATTATTACAGAAACGCGTTCTTTCATACCGTTAATTACGACTGGTTAATATATTATGTTTATTGAAAGTCAGCGGCTGTAAAATGAATGAGTTCCGAGCGTGTGATTGTGAAGAGAGCGCTCGAACGTGAACCATGAGCATTCTCATGTGTTTGTTAATGAAATTATGTTTGGCGTTTATTGCAGTGCGGTTTTTGTATTTTAAACAGCCAGTACCATTACGTTTTCGTTTATATTTTATTCGGAAATAATGTAATTTATAAAAAATGCTAGTACCTAATCTGAGTTTGCAATTTAGTTGCCAAACATATAAACATTTAAATCAACTATATTTACACTTACATCAAGTTGATGTTTGTTTAAGTGGAAATAACATCAATTTGGTAACAAGGATTTAAATAGACCTTAGGTAGATCTTTATTCACAAGCCAGTAGACATCCCATCATCACCATCTAGTCCTCCTCAACCTATTCATAATTTTAAAATATTAGTATAGAAAACTCTCAAACTCAAAGCGTTTTCGAAATGTCAAGGAATCGAAATACGAAGCTACATTATGTAGTTGAACGGGACGACTCATAGTCAGCAGAACAGTTGAACGCCATGGACACTCTTTTAAATCAAAATATTGTACATTGTGCACCGTTCTTAAGAGGGAACAGGGCCTGCGAATCTCCATACAAATATATTCCCCTTTTTTCTTCCTGAACAATGCCTCTAGAGCATTAATTTTTTTTCCTAAAATCAAGGTCTGCTGTAGACACGTCCCTGTTATTTCTTTTTTTTTCAGCAACTTATTGGTAAAGAAAATATGACCCTCCAAAAATTACAAAAAATACCCCATTTTTACCGCCGTGATTAGAGGACTACCAGACAAATTCGAAAAGTTAAAAAAAAATTAAAAGTAAAAAAAAATAAAATGATAGGAACCTAGGTTCCTATCATTTAAAAAAAAAAGATCATTTTTTTTTTACATACTCTTTCTTAAAAAAGTTATGTAAAAAATCATTGAATCGGCTCTGTCTTCAAGGAGAAAAAAGGGAATACGAAACGTCGATCTCGTCAATTTCTTTTGTGATATAATCGGTCTGAGCTGCAGCTCTCCCTATCCCACTCTATGGAGGCAGGTTTGAGGTAAGACGACGGCAATAGTTTATTCAAATACTTATTTTTCAAATTCCTCGCAGCGCAGCCCCTGTTCCCTCTTAACAGGCCATCTAGTATGCGATTGCGTAACCTGTTACCATCATTTTAGAATATGATCATAGAACACTCACTCGTGAAACATAACAATTTGTCAACAATACAATGCTCTGAACTATAACAACTTCCACCTACCGAATTTCATAGTGTAAAATACTGCACCATATCCACAGGACGCGGTATAATTCAGCCCTGCTCGCGCCGCCCCGGTCGCGACGACCAATGCATTCCGTTCCGGCTTCATTCCGGACCGGACAGCTTTACGGGCTCACTCGTGCGAACACCTTTCAATATTTAATGTTATTCGAGTATTCATATCGGATTGCAATCCGACTTTATTGATTCGAGAATTGAATCTGTCTTGGTAACGTGATTCATGATGAGCTAAGCAAACTATATCTACTTTTTTAACGTCTTTAATTGCATGTCACTACTATTTACTGTTATAATGCAATTTTACATTTTCAAAGAGCCATTTCGAGTGGAAATTGAATTAGTTTTACTTATAGTACGGCGAAACTTTAAAACTTAAAAACGTAAAACAATAGTACTACCATAATACTAAAAAAATCCAAAATTACTAGTTTAAGACTACTTCATGTCTTTTAAAACTAGTATAGCTCTTGCGCTTACCTTATTTTCATCCAATTATTACATCATTCTGAACCCATCAACCATACTTCAAAATTTAACTTTAAACTGATTTAGGTAACGAGTTGTCTTCTGTAAAAACTGCCGCACCACTCACTGCTGCAGGGACACGGCTACAAGTCCCGCTGCGATGAGATTTCTAACTTTAATTCTAACACTTCCACAGTGTGGGGTACTGAAACAGGCTTATGACAAAGTGTGAAAAGGAGCGGGTTTAATTAAGCATGTTTATTTTACCAAAGACTAAGGCCATGTTGTTAAAATAATCTGGAGCGTTTTGCATAGTATTACATTATTGAGTTTTAGGAACGTCATATTAATTGAAATGGCATCACAGACGAAAGAGGGTTGGCAACCAACTACCTGTGACCATTACCTACCCAACATTTATGTAGGTTAATATTTTATGAAGAGTTGGTACGGTCAACGGCAAAAGTCGATCAACATTGCTACTTTTACATCATCTAAATTTACACAAAATTATTCGTTACATACACAGCATACGTAATTCCATATATAGCATTTTATATAAAAATAACTAAGAGTTGATATTATTTAAATTTTTCTTCTCCCTTGATTTAAGTTATTTTTTATCTTAATAATTAAGATTTAAAAAACTTAAGTATACTGTACTATGTAGTGCACCTAAGTAAAATACTTTACACCATTTTATGAAAATCTTAAGTCCCAGATACTGCCCGAATCATCAAAGTACATTACACGTTTCACCTCCCACAAGCCCTCACACCTAACGTATCTCGCGGGGTCCCGCGTCATCTAAGTTGTCGGACACAATCTAAGTTGAGGCGCTCCTAATTCCGGCACCTGCCGCATTGCGCTTGGCTCGAGCTCGTGATTAATGGCCAGCCATATGCAACGTGGTCGAGATTGATTCGTAATACAGCGCCGTTGTGTTGTAAGATTGCCTGATAGATTGGGTTAGTGTGTCGTGAGATTGACCTTGAGTTGTTAAAAAATTATATTGATTCATTAACCATTAGTCACTGACACATAACGCACAGCCTAAACCATTGGGTCTAGTCTAGAAGCACGAAATTTTGCGCAAGTGTTCCTCAGAAGGTGAAGGATTTTTTGAAAATTCCTCCCCTAAAGGGGTTAAATAGGGGATGAAGGTTTTTATGGAAGTTCGTAATTTGTGCCGGTGGGAACACCCATCGGGGACACGGCTTGTACTTAATAAGTTTCATACATTCCTGTAAAACTTACCGGAGAACAATATAATTCTACGAGTTACCAAGATGTAGCGATTGTCTACAAGTGACGGTGTAATGACTTTTCCCTAGGCCCAGAGCTGTCACAGGTAGTTGGTGTAAGTGAATTAACTGAAAACCAGGAAATATGTCATTGTATTGTAGCGGTTAGCACCGCTGGTTAGATAAATAGGTACTGAACTATTTTATAACTAATTGTAAACACTGCACAAGCACATTTCATAACCTATATTAGTTACATCATAATTTCTCGTTTGGTGTCTATGGTGAACGGAATGTGTATGTGACAGATTGGGATGTCAAACGAGAAATTATGATGTAACTAATATAGGTTGTGAAATGTGCTTGTGCAGTGTTTACAATTAGTTATAAAATAGTTCAGTACCTATTTATCTAACCAGCGGTGCTAACCGCTACAGTATTAATTAATTAATTAATTTAACAGTTTATGTATGCACATATAAACAGACAAGAAGAAAGGAACACAAAAACACGTACAAAGGTGATACATATTTCTAAAGAAATACAGCATACCTGCTATAGGAAAGTAGTTAAAGAGATGTAGACAACGTGTGTAAGAGAAGAAGAGAAAATAAAATACATAAAATAAAAACACTTAACTATTCACTCATAATATTCAACCAGAATAAATATCACTAGAATATATATACTTAATTATAATGTAGTATATAATAATAAACACAAAATATGCAACTATGACGAAGTGGAAAGATAGTGTTCTTTCACTCTTCTTTTAAAAACTGCAACAGTTTGGCAGACCCTAACGTCAGGCGGAAGTGAATTCCACAACCGAACCGCGTGCACATATGAACAATTTTTATTATTGGACCAAAGCTGGAAGGAAAAGAAAATGGCAAACAAAACATCTGCTTCTCCATAATACGTTAAAGTTGGCATAACTCGACAAAAGCAGGTTTTCAATCATTTCAATTAACTTGTACTCGTATAATAAAACATATCTACATATTTTTGATAATATTAAACTAGCTTGGATAACTGCCATACCATTCCATAAAATTGACCTGTGAAACCACACACAACAGCGCGAGCGTTACTATAGAATATTCGTCATAACACAACAAAATACCAAGTCTGAAATCATAAATGATTTCCCATTGAGTTTCGTTCATATTTCCGTGGCTCTTGTTCACTCGCTCACTCGTTCACTCGCTGAGTTAGCCCGGGCGTACACCACAAGTATGTGCGCTTTAAGCTCGTCTGTTATTATAAATACACGCTCGCTGCCCGGTGGAATGCGTCGATGAGTGTGCGCTCGATCTAAGTGTGTACCGTCAGCATTTTAGTGTTAATTTTGAGTTAGTATAGTAAACGAAAATATGAGTAACAGAGCTTGAAGCTCGCTCATATTTCGCCGCGGCTTGACTTCTTGTTAGGGCTCGTGTGAAGACGTAATTTTCCTGAAACAAAGAGATTTAAGATACCTACTACATATATCAGAAGGCTCTCAGAAGAAATGTCATACAAAAATTGTGATTCTATGTCTCAGTGAAGCCATCTAGCATAATATAATAAAGCCCTGTTACAATATAATTTGCTATCGTATCGTTGCGTCTAGTCGTACGTGCAAAATCCGGCGGGCGGCTGCGAAAACTAGCGCCACTCGTTATACCGCACCCTCCGTAATGTTAATGTATATAGTGACTATACAATTTCATTAAATTTTACTTACTTACTGAATGAAAACTGCTCCATAGTCTAGGAACTAAAATTGGAAATTAGCTTTTTAACTTATATAATGAAGTCATTACTGTTTATACTCGCAGTAATTAATGTTCACTGCTTTGATGCTTTTATAAATCTGACTTCAAGTTATTATATGTGTATTATTATTAGGCAGTCAAAGTTTTTGACTTTCAGATAATAGACGAGAAGTAAAGAATTACACTCAACTATCTACTTAATAAACTTTTATGTTTTACGTGTGTCACACTATTCATCAGGCACCTTTTAACGGTAAAATGATTAGCAAATCAAAACCTTCGTTTTTTTACAACACTTACAAGACGCGACGTGCCGCGCCGCGCTGCGACGCGCTCTTTTGAATATGAAACTCGCATACATAGCACACGGTAATTCACTTATAAATAAACCGGTGGCTGTAAAAACAGCATGACTGCATACATGATACTTCAGTTGACGGTAATTCGACGGTTCATCCTCACTACGTAACAATGGAAAAGTACGCTCATTGATGGCGTAGTATGAGGTGATGCAAATGTTGCGTTTAAGAGTTAAAGACACACGTTTAATCTAGCGAGGAAGCCCGGGCGTTCTTCATAATACTAACCAAAGGTTATTGGTATTCTTTCGGTCGCTAGTGTCTGACACGTGGCAACAAAATCGCGAGTGTCTGACGCTTAGTGGAATTGTCTGATACACGGCGCAAAATAGCCGTCTTGTGTATTATTGCAAGACAAGGACTATCTTCCCTCCTTCCACCAAGTAATGCCAATGACAATTGACCACGTTGTAAAGCTATTACACTATATCTAATATCATCGATGATAAAAAGTATAAAAACTAACTAAATTTTTAATAATCGCACTCGAATCATAAAGCCCGCAAAATTCTGTAGCTGCATTGTTGGCATCACACAATACACTATGTTTGTGTCGGCTTTGTCGTGTCTTCGCGAAACAACATATTATGTCAAACATGAAATAAAGGTCCGCTACAGTTCCAAGTTAGGGCGCGTGCGCACTGCCCGAGTGGCAGATGGTCCGACAATGTTAATTTTATATTGCACGGAGCTCGGAAAGTTTTTTAAATTAGTTTGCGCTGCTGCAGTTGAGTGCACTGTTTTTGAAACTTTTTTGATTATGTCTACTTTCTTTTGTTGTGGATTTGGGGTAAATGGACAACACATAATTTTTTGTATACATTTTGCTATTTTCCAACAAAGATATCGTAACAGATTTAATTTAGCTTTTGCATTATGTCTTTTTTGCTGGAACTACAAATACTGCGAAGTAAGATTATGTTTAATTTTCTCTGTGTATAGGTGTTCTGACAATTCCAAGTCACGTTACTGTTTTATCAAAAAATAATTTCAGTCCTTAAAAGATCAATATTTGACAAGGACAAATACAAGGACAAATACCTACAAGTTCATTCCAGGAGCAACAAAACCAATCTAGTAACTGGGGGCCTACTCCCTAAGCGAAGTCCGTAGTTACGTGCGCTTCGTACTCTCCGTCTCACTTATGGACATACCGTAAGGACTACGGATTTCGCTAAAGGAGTAGACCCCCTGAGCTCTAGCTCAGTGAGACTCTTAGGCTGCGAGGGTTATTGTGACTGGGCACGCCACTATTGCGGCGATAAGTCCCCTCTTTGACGAGTGGCTAGAGAGGCACCACGGCATCCTCACCTTCCACCTGACGCAGGTCCTCACCGGACATGGTTGTTTCGATAGGTTCCTGTTTCGAATCAGGCGAGAGGAAACGCCCGGGTGTCATCACTGCGTGGATCGCCCGGAGGACACGGTGGAGGTCTGCCCGGCTTGGGCAGAGCATCGCCGTGTCCTCGTGGAGGCGATCGGTGGCGGGGATCTCTCGCGTCCGGCCCTGGTCCAGGCCATGGTACGGAGCGAGAGGGCATGGTAGGCCGTCACCTCCTTCTGCGAAGCAATAATGCTCGCGAAGGAGGAGGCAAAACGCATGAGGGAGAGGCAAATTTCTTTCTCACGCCCCTAGCCACCGCAGGAGAATCGCAGGCTAATTCCAGGCCACCGTAGGCGCGAGCTTGTGGACGGTGAGCAATGGGTAGCTCGCCGTCCGATAAGAACCAGGCCCGGGTCGACGGCACGTTGTGTTCCACGCGATTTCCCATCCCAAAAAAAAGGGTAGTTGTGATTCTCATCAACATCAGGATATTGCGTTACGATCACAACTCATGTGCAAATCAGTCTGCACACTCCTTAACGTTAAAAGCGTGGAGTCGGACGTCGCAAGACGTTTTAGATCGCCGCGTTTTTGTCGCTTCCACCGCGTTACCTCCGCGTCATACTGTAGGTATGTGCCGGAACCTAACGGACGCCTCACTGCTTGCTGGGATTCACGGTACTCCTTTTGATTGTTGGGTTTATTGGTAGTTGTCAAAAGCCTTAAAACCAGTCTGAAGGTGTGACACACTCTTGATTAGATAAAAGCCATAGGATAACAATTTCCCACAGTGATTGGATTACGCAGGTTGTATCATAGTTGCTCCTTTAGATTTGATCTGAGTATCTGGATAAGACTGGGTGCTTACCTTAAATGACCAGCAAAAAATTTGTCAGTCATAAAAAAGATCTGACTTTATTCTCCATGATTAAAGAACTATTGTTTTTCGTACGAAAATTGTTGCATAACTATTACTATTATTATTTAATAACAGTAGGACTTTATGTTAAGCTTACGAAATGTTCATATTTACAATACCTGCGAGTAATATCCGATTATTGAACATAATACACAAAAAGTCATGGGGAAATGATTTGTTAGTAACAAAAAATTGTAATTTTGACATGGTTCTGTTATGATAATACTTAACTTGTCGTTTTATTGCCAAGGAAACATACGTTTCAATTTGATTTAATTACAGAATTTTGCCTCACAAAATAGAGATTTTCCTTCCTGAAATAGTAAATGTCTTAAAAAATAACTTTCGGATTATTTCAATAGCCTCATGCAGCTGTCGAGTCTGATGTTCAAACAATTTATACAATCTTTGTGTACGACATTTATGCAGCCTACTCTATTCCATGGAAAGGTTCGCAAGTAGGTGTACGATGATCGTGCAGTACACAAGATTGCCAAATCAAACAAAAAATATTGAAGTATAAAACAAGATTGAATTCCTAAACAACACTAGCTACGGCTACTCTGAAACGTGTTATCTTAGTAAAGGATCGGAAACTGCACAATATGTGTCGAAGAAAAACCACTTCCCGTGAAATTTTTTTAATTTGCCGAAGGCATGGATTACTGGAGCTCTCAACTTGTGCCGTCCGCGCCGCATAGAAAGAGTACAGCGTGATACGTGGGGAACCGGCGTATTGTGTCGATAGATAAGTCATACGTGGGTTCGGTATCTTGTTTAGATAAGTTTTAGCTAAAGAACTAGGCCTTATTTAGATCACAGTGCTGATTAGCGCGATTTATTTTCCTCAAATTAAAAATCCCTCTTGTATATCACTTTTTAATATCTCAAATACACAAACACTTAAAACCAAATTAGCTATCTGAAAGCCTTACAGGAATCATTAAGAAAATCAAGAGCTCTTGTTAGAAGGGGGGTTTATTAACATAGGAGTTAAGACCCGAAGTAGCGTTCATCAGACGTAGATTTAGTCCATTGTCTAATACATCCATTAGATAGCTTGCCTGTCCTAACTAGAATACCTTGTCACCTAAATAGACCAATTTTCCTACTAAGTGTTAGTCCACGTGTATTAATTGTCTAGATCTAGGCGAAGGACCAATAGACCTTGGAGTCGCGTCAAGGACAGTGGGGTGATCTGTCTTCCCTGGGTAACGCAAATATGTACTCTGTTTAGCTCAATGTACTCGTGTGAGCACAGGTTTGAAGTAAATAACAAGCGTCTTCGTTAACTCAAAACATGACTGTAAATAGAACTTATTTTACAGCATCTTAATTTTTTGCCAAGACGTAATTAAGACGTCCGGACTAAAGCTATCCCGGAATTATATGAATGTTCAGAAAACGAGTCACGTTATTATTAGGATATACGTCCTTGACTTACATTGTAGGTGTACAAGCGGGTTTGAAACTATTAAGATACAATGTCGTTTAATGAGAGAAGTTTTGTAAAGTTATTATTATGTGGGTTATATACTCGTTTTTTTATAATAAATTAGATGTGTTACATACAGCTGTAGTGACAATCATGTCATTTGGTCTTAATAGCTTTTTATTTTTATTATTTGATTTTGCTTTTATATAGATTATTTTCTTTTAGATTTTGTGAATGTGAGAACATTGTAGGCTTAACAGACTGTAGATCTGTCGACCATTTTCTATCTTGCTAAGTACCTGGTACTTGTTGATAGGCCTACACTGTCCTCTCATACCTATTAACTCTGTAATTTGAAAACATTGTAAATACCATTTACTTTTAAAAGAGTAACCATGGAGTTTCTTGCCGGCTCTTCTCCATAGGAAACGACCAATTGGAACCGTGCACCTAGCTTCTGACGTTTCGTAAGTGCCCTTGTAGGTTTATGTGAAATAAAATATTTTGAATTTGAATTTGAATTTGTAAAGATGAAGCTGTAGCTCGGTATCAAATCAAAATTAAACTGTATAAGTGTTAAATTAATGATAACTGTTAGTAATCTGTCATAAAATTGCAACTATGCTTGTAACACTTTTCAAACAACGGCACTTATTTTTTTTTTCTCCTCCTCCTCAACTCTCTAACAGCAGAAAAAAAAGAGTTTTAAATGTATATTTAAACTCAAACTCAAAGCATTTATTTCAATTAAACCATTTACAGGCACTTTTGAATTGTCTTACCCAGAACTCCACGGACACTCTTTTAAATCAAAAAATTGTTACAAAATATTGGTTACGTCATTCATTTTGAAATTATACATGTGAGAACAATCTAAAAAGACGTTGAAAGTGTCCGTAATAAAAAGATAAAAACAATATATTTTTCAACACATTTACTACGACATATTAGTAGATAGTAAGACAATATTGATGAAGTCAAACATTTTATGAGAGCTATATTACAAATACGAACTAACAGGAACAAACAGAATCGTAATTTCCTCATAAAACTCACATACGTCGTAAAACATTATCTTTCATATTTACCCTCAACGTATTCAATAATAACACAAATAGATTAGTCGCGTCTGTACTTACTTGAACGTTTTCTTCGAGCCAGCTACAGATCGAACATTATCCGTATTTTCTGTGAGTTCCGTAACTGTCATTGTGGACAAGGATAATGTGCAGAATTGGTATTATGTACGTGATTTATTTTGAACGGCAGTGTAAGAAAGACAGAAATATATATTTATTTGTCACAGAAACACGTGCATACAAAAAGATAATTAACTCGAGTAATACAGTAACAGAGAAATAAAACATAATAGAACTACATTATAATCACGAGCACAAAACAGAAATAGTTGGCAGCTGCTGGCACGTCATGACTGCGACAAGAAGGCTTCCACTCAGCACGCTGCTGTGCTATGGGGACCCACAGCACAGAGCTGATTTTCAATGGTCACCCGAAAAAGACGTACGGAAACCAAGTCAGGTTTAATTAATAGTACATAAATAGCTAACAAAAATATAAAAGGTCCTTATCATGGGCTGAACATTTAATTTACGGTTCTCCATTGTGTTCCCTAACTTTTTTATCCATAATCTAAAGTACCATAATTGTTTTTGTCCTAATCATCATTTGTCGGAATGATAACTGGCCGGAACTTAATGTCACATAATATAACATGCCATAAAATTGAAATCCCTAAATACAATACGCCCTAAATTTGTTTGTCATAAATATCAATAATACAAAGACTTAAAACCGTGTTAAAGTCCTAAATTATTTCATGTTTCATTTTTTGTTATTAAATATTATCTGATTTTGTATTACAATTGTTTATTATTTTACCAAATCCAACTGATACAATACATAAATAGTAAAGATGCAAAAGCAATATCGCTTTTGTCACGACTCCGGCGCTGCATGTATATTATATGTATGTCACTCAATAAAACAGTTGATTGTGAACATGTGGTTTTTATTTCCCTGTAAGAAGCATGCAAACAAGCATACACCATGTGTACCAAGCTGACGCTGGTACATTGGAGGGCAAGCTCAGTTTTCGATACGTATTTCAGTTGAATCTGGTTAACTGTGCTTGCTCGCGGGGAGACCGTTAGACCTTCCAAGCATAAAGTGCGTCACTCACCTGCTAGCCTCCTGTGGCTCTTCGAGGGAATCTTGTCCTGATGTGGCACGTGGCTGGCGTTGTACGACGACCGACCGCGGTACGATTATCCACTCACAAGTTGGTGCACCAAAGTCTGTACTGCACTATATGAGCCTTCAGGAATTACAATCAGTCCAGATAGAAGCCGTTTAGCGACGATTAACCCTCATCACAAGGATTTTAACCGGGAGCGCGCACTTAGGCTACTGCCATTGCTGCCATCTTGGATTCGTCTCCCGTCATTCGTTCGCAAGCACAGTGCGCGCATAGATAAAAATGTATGGTTACGGAACATTCCGCCCACCAAAATGCATAGTATTTTCACTACGTTGAAAGAGCGGAACCCGAGAACAACGGATAAAAACGAATGAAGAGCTGATGTGAACGATTTACATTAACACTAATTGAAGTTAACACTAACCTAAACTAAACTAGAATATAATGAATTGAAGTTACTGTAAACGGTATGTCTAGTCAGTCTGAGTTGGCAGAGGGCACAACTTCACAAGAGGTCTCGTAAGGAGTGATCCATTTGCCATACGTACGGTAGCCACACGTACCACGCCGTCAGGACCCGGATGTAATTCCGTGACCCGAGCAAGAGGCCAATGCAGCGGGATAGTGTTTTCGGTTTTGATGACCACGATTGAATCTACAGCTAACGGTTTGCAATGCTTAGTCCACTTTGCTCGCTGAGTCAACGATTGCAGATATTCGACTTTCCAGCGTTTCCAAAAGTCTTGTTGGAATCGCTGGATGAGTTGCCATCTTCCTAACCGAGTAAGATTAATGCCTGATAAATCCTCATCAGGGATTGAAGTAAGCGGCTCTAAAGTTAGGAAATGACCCGGAGTCAATACGTTTAAGTCATTGGGGTCTGAGCTCAGCGAATAAAGAGGGCGCGAATTCAGCATAGATTCGATATGTACAAACAAAGTTGTCATCTCTTCGAACGTCAATGTCTGATCACCAATAATACGATAAAGATGGGATTTAACTGCCTTAATTTGTATTTCCCAGACACCGCCAAAATGACTACTAGCCGGAGCATTGAATTTAAATGTTATGTTTTCGATATTAGATGCGTCCCTCATGTACTCATTTAGTTGGTTGCAAGCGCCTACAAAGTTGGTTCCACAATCTGAATGGATAACGCTTACACGACCCCGTCTGCCAACAAACCGGCGAAGCGCGGCTATGAAAGCGTCCGAAGTAAAAGAAAAGAAAGAAAGAAAGAAAATACGTTTATTTGCGGTAAACATGACGCAAAAAATAACACAAAATTACAAAATGGAAACAAGTTCAGGGAAAATATGCGTCACATTCACGCAAAACGGCCATCGCTCAGCATGATGCTGCGACCCTATGCAAGACAGAGCCCCAGCGCTGGTTTTCAGCGACAGCCGGCGTTGACGTTATGACGTGACCGGTGCAGCATTATCATGAAATACAATTAAGATATAAAAATAAAATAAATATACAATAATTAATTCTACATAAATAAAAAAAGTATAATATTTAAAAATGGCAATATTCCGTTAAGTCGGTAATCGACATACGTAGAATCAAGTCAATCGAAGTCAAGTCCGAAGCGACTTCCAAATGGACTGCTTTCGTTGTAAAGCACACAAACAAGCAAAGGTAAGCTTTACCTATTTTAGCTCCTCGATGTCGTCCTAACTTAATGCGAAAAGGTCCACCATAGTCAACACCGACAATTGAAAATGGCTTGGCTTGGTTGATGCGAGTCGCTGGTAGATCGCTCATAAATGGCTCAAGCGGTGTAGGGCGCGTACGGAAACATTGTAAGCACTTAGACAAACAATGACGGATTGCGCGTTTTGGTGATAATATCCAAAATTGCTGTGTCAAAAGATACTGCACTGTATTTATACCGGGATGACAGTTTTCACGATGAAGTGCTTCGATGATCATGAACGTTAGTTTAGAATCCTTAGGTAGCAGCGCAGGATGCTTATGCTCATATTCGAGCCCAGAACGAGATAGCCGACCGCCCACCCTAAGAATTCCCGATTTATCTAAGAAAGGGTTAAGTTTTTGCATAGGTTTTGAGTCCTTCAAACGAGTTATTTCCTCATCGAAATGCAATGATTGTACTCTGCGTACGAAAATCAATAAAGCGTTATGAAGCTCTGTTCGATTTAAATGATGTTCAGAACTTCGCGAAGATTTTTTACGAGCGCATTCTACGAAACGAAGGCAATACGCGAGTACTCGTTGTGCTTTACGAATTGATGAAAAACTTTCGAGTAAAGAATCAATGACGTTGGTGTCGTTATGAACAAACAGAGAAACCGCGCGCTCTTCAGATAATACATCAGCTTCGTTAACATTGTCACTGTTGTTTTGCCAAGTGTTAGATGGTTGAGCGAGCCAACAGGGCCCCGCCCACCATAACGAATTGTTGACCAACTCAGCAGGATAAAGACCTCGAGAGGCAATGTCAGCTGGATTATCCGAACTGGAAACATGGTTCCAGCGAGCTTCCGGAATAGTATCCTGGATATGACTCACTCGGTTGGCGACAAAAGTTTTCCAACGTGACGAGTAAGATCGAATCCACGATAATGCCACCATCGAATCTGACCACGCACAAGTGTCAGCTATGGGAAAAAATGATGAATAGCTTTCTCTGATGAACTTCAGAAGATCTGCCAGGAGGACTGCCGCGCACAATTCGAGACGAGGTAATGATATCCTTTTTACAGGTGCTACGCGAGATTTTGAAGACAGAAAGAAGACAGATACACTATCATCGACGCAAGTAACACGTAAGTAGATTACAGCTCCATAACCTGACTCGGAACTATCAGCAAAGCCATGGAGTTCACACGATTTCATATTTTTTACAGAAATGCATCGAGGGATCTCCAAGGACTCGATGACAGGTAGCTGCTCAGTATAACAACGCCATTGTTTGACGATTTCACACGGCGGAGAATCGTCCCAATTAATACCTAACATCCACAACTTCTGAACTAAGCACTTAGCTAAGAAGGTTATAGGAGTTAGGAAACCCAAGGGGTCATAAATACGTGCGAGTTCACTTAGAATCGTACGTTTTGTGCATTGGCGATCGATAGGTTTGACTTCAAACAAGAATTTGTCTCTCCTGGGACACCACTTCAGGCCCAAGATCTTCAGGGTGCTTGTCTTTTCAATGTCCATAGACACAAAGTCAGTGAGACAGTGTTCCGGAGGTATATCAGCAAGCACCTCTGGTTTATTGCTAGCCCACTTACGCAGCTCAAACTGACCTCTCTTTAAGAGTTGGATGACCTGAGTTTTGACTTGGATGGCGGTCTGAATATCAGAACTGCCAGTTGCGATATCGTCAACGAATGTATCAGAAGTCATCACTTCGCGAGCGAGAGGTAAGTCAGTTTCATCTTCTACAAGTTGTTTGAGAGTGCGGCAAGCAAGAAAAGGAGACGATGATACCCCATAAGTTATGGTATTTAATCGATACTCTTGAATCGGGTCCGTTGAATTGAATCGCCAGAAAATTCTTTGGAAATCAAGATCGTCAATTGACATATTAATATTTCTAAACATTTGGCGAATATCGGCTGTAAATACAACTAAATGTGTTCGGAACCGAAAAAGGATCTCGGCAATGTTAGCCTGCAGTTTAGGACCTACGAGTAAAACTTCATTTAACAACACACCACGAGCGTCTTTCGCAGAAGCGTCAAAGACAACTCTTAGCTTTGTCGTTGCGCTGTCAGGTCGCAAAATGCAGTGATGAGGTATGTAATAACAACCTTGGTTGATTTCCTTTGAAGGAACTAGACTCATATTATGAAATATATTGTAATATATGGTCAGCTAGCGACCTCGAAAATTGATCATACTAATCTTGTCTGAGCAACCGGCAGCAAGTGTGCGTTGTGTTGCGTAAAGTAAATTTTTACTATTGTATAGAATCATGTTCTTCTAACTATTCAGACAGCTGTGCTGCTGGGGAGTTTGTTGCGCCACTTCTTCTTCCCAGCTAAAGCACTAGGAAGTGGTGAAGGGTGGGCGTTTTTGGGGGACTGTCTTATGTAATTTTTGACGTTCGAAAAGTGCTGATTTTCAGCCTAGTTTGAATAAATGACTTTTGAATTTGAATTTGAATTCATGTGACCACTTTGTAAATAGTCAGACATGAAGTCGCAGTATTGTTCGCATAAAACCTCATTTGCCGCTAACTTGCGTTCTAATGATTTAAAACGACGTAAAGCAGATTCTCGCGATCCAGGAAAAGTTAGATTCTTGTCTTTATCTTTGAAAGGCAAGGTAACGGTATACCTCCCTGAAGTGTCGCGGGAATGTTCGGTAACGAATTTCTGTTCACAGAGTTCTTCGTCCGGTGTTAACTTTGAAGACTGAGGAATGTTGTCCATTTCCCAGAACTTCTTAACCTGCTCATTGAGAAGATTATCGTTTGAAACGAAGAACGACTTTGGCAGTGTTTGGTTATCCCTGCAACTGACGTTTCCTAGTAGGATCCAGCCGAACACAGTGTTGAGTGCAGATGGTTGCTGCAATCCTCCACTAACACTACCTGGCAACAGGAGTGAAGGGAAGACCTCAGCGCCGAGAAGGACATCGATTTGACCAGGTAAGTGACAATCAGGATCCGCTAGGTTAAGATTTCGAATATGATGCCACGCAGATTTGTTCAGCTTAACGACTGGCATATTGCCGCAGATCTTAGGTAATGTTAACGCTTCAATATTAAATAAATCGTTGTCGTGGACACCTACGCTTAAGCAGATTGTACCACTAGCGGATGTTGAAGCATGACTTAGGCCGTGAATCCTACGCGTTGACTGCGTTCGTTGGAGACCTAAACGCTCAGCAGCACGTTCAGTTATGAAGTGGGCCTGACTTCCGGAATCAATCAGCGCACGAAAAGTCTGATAACAACCCGATGAATCACGAATTTCGATATTAGCTGTGGACAGCAGAACCATGGAACGATCACCGATATTGGTAAGTACACTGACCCGCGAGGTAGTGGCCTTTTCGGTATTATCAGTTTTCGAAACATCTAGATCTTGATGTAGCAAGGTGTGATGTCGTTGACGACACACTTGACACGTAAACATTGATTTACAGTTTTTGAGGCCATGTGATGGCTTCAAACAGTTGAAGCACCAATGATTGGTCTTCACATAGTCAAGTCGTTCCTGAACAGATTTGTCAGTAAACGATTTGCACTGATTAATGGAATGGTCTTCCCCACAGAACGGACACTTGTACTTTCTAGGTTCAGTTGGTGGCACAAGAGCAGTTCGTGAAGGACGCGACGATGTTGACGACGATGGTGCAGTTGCGTTCGATGTGGTTAAATTCGATGATGAGGGCGCAACTACAAGAGGTTTGTCAACTACTGCATTCGATAGAAATGTCGAAGTATGTTTTTTTATTTACAACCGCGGCGTTAGAATTTCGTAAACCACTCGGCTTATGTGGTTTTTCGTAGGCACGGTTATCGCGACCACTTTCGGAGAAGTGTGTGTCGCGAACCGAAGCCTCGCATCTGGTGTACAGAAAATCATTGAGATCTTTGTACCTTGGAAACTCATGAGAAGCAGTAACTCGTTCAAAAGCACAACGCGATTTTGAATCCATTTTCGATAGTAAAAGGTAACAGATTACAAAATCCCACTGGTCCGACGGTAGCCCTTGCCGTTTGAGAATCGATAGATTTTCGTTGAAAGAATCAAGGACACGTCGTAAATCAATGGGTGAGTTGGCTTTCAGGTTAACGTTCAAAATCTCCTTCCAGCAAGTAAAGGCAAGTTCCCGCTTGTCTTTATACCGCGCAACCAATGCAGAGTATGCTTCGTGGTAGTATAAGCCCGTCACAGGAAAGGTTCGTATAAGTGCTAACGCATCACCAGTGATACTAGAGACGAGGTAGTGCATGCGCTCCGTATCCGAAAGTGAACCATTCTCGTGAATCAGCGAGGTGAAGATATCGAAGAATTCAGGCCACAACTTTATGTTACCACTGAATTGCGGTAAATTAATTTTAGGTAATTTTACTTTGAGTACACTCAACGACTCATTATGAGATTTATTTGGCTCATCGTTGTATTTGTTAGGCTCATCGACCTTCGTTAAGCGTCGGTGTATCGCTAAAATCTCATAATATCGTTCGTCGAAGTCGGATCTGATACTATCTTGTTCCACTTGTTGTTCATCTGTAAGTTCGCATATGGTAAGTATGTCATCATGGGCTTCTTCAAAGTTATTTACTATTTTAGTTAAGTCTGAGTAATGTGCCAAAAATTTACTTAAATCACATTCATTATTTTCCGCTAAACGAGCGACTTCAAGCGTCTTAGATAACCTATTGAACGATAAAGTACGTTTTCTACGCAATACCGGTAAGTCGCGTTCAGTTGTGTATTCGACTTCAACCGATTTACCTTTACTCAATCTGCGTAATGATTTTTTAGAATAATAAGGCATTTTGTTTATTAGTTAACCTCAATGACGTTAAAACAATCTATATTTAACAATAAGATTCTATAATGAACAAGTAATGGCACCGTTAAGTTCAACCAAATAACAATTAAAAGATGTAAACAACCGTTTCAAACTGAATAGAACGCCCAATCCGAACACCATACGTCAACTGTTCAATCGCAGTTCATTCATTCAATCACTACAACGCTAATCCAACAAATTAAAATATTGTCGTTGAATAGAGGGAAACTAAACGTTAAACAAAATTAAATTTGTCTATGGTTCAATTCAATTTCAAATCGTAGAACAAAGAACTACTCGAACTAATATGGCGGCGATGAAAAATACAAACTTCCAATCATTCAAATGGAAGGTAGGTCAAAATAACTAGGCGAACCAGAAACAAATGTTCAAAGTATGGTTAATTTTGGTTATTTACGTTTCGATTCGACGTTATATCAACTTGTATGACAATTGCGATAGAATATAACCACGAAATACGTGTAGCCACACGAGTTTATAGCAAATGAACAAGAATGCATCGGACGCACCAAGAATTTACCGATGATAAAATTTTGAAAAGATCGATGCACGTTTGAAAATACACTTTTTTGTTTTTTAACGATTAACGAAATAAACTAGTGTAATGTATAGCAATCAACCTAAAACGAATATGTATTGCCCAATAGTGGGAAATAGTTGGAAGTAAGTGGAGAAAAAAAAAAATGTTTTAATTTCTTTGTTCCTAATGTTGAAAATTACCTAAGATTTTACGAGAACTTTACTGTTAACGGGTAAACGAATGAACACTATCGAATTATATCCGTTAGTCCCTGGTTTCGGCACCAAAAAATGTACCAAGCCGACGCTGGTACATTGGAGGGTAAGCTCAGTTTTCGATACGTATTTCAGTTGAATCTGGTTAACTGTGCTTGCTCGCGGGGAGACCGTTAGACCTTCCAAGCATAAAGTGCGTCACTCACCTGCTAGCCTCCTGTGGCTCTTCGAGGGAATCTTGTCCTGATGTGGCACGTGGCTGGCGTTGTACGACGACCGACCGCGGTACGATTATCCACTCACAAGTTGGTGCACCAAAGTCTGTACTGCACTATATGAGCCTTCAGGAATTACAATCAGTCCAGATAGAAGCCGTTTAGCGACGATTAACCCTCATCACAAGGATTTTAACCGGGAGCGCGCACTTAGGCTACTGCCATTGCTGCCATCTTGGATTCGTCTCCCGTCATTCGTTCGCAAGCACAGTGCGCGCATAGATAAAAATGTATGGTTACGGAACACCATGCATGCAGCAAGCATGCAGTATGCAAGCCAGAATGCAGCATGCAAACAAGCATGCAGCATGCAAACGAGCAAGCAATATGTAGCATGCAAGTGAGCATGCATCATGCAGCAGGCATGGTTTCTGTCACGGCTCTGGCGCAGCGGGGCTCCAGCGGTCCCACGCGAGCTTATCGTCGCAGATGATTTAACGCTCACCGCCGCGGCCGAGGAAGGCCGCCGAGTACTCGACATTATGTTTTAGCAGTAAAGATAATTATGTAAAACAAAATTTCGAATTTTTGAACATTACGGTTACTGAAGTTTTTGAACATTATGGTGAGAAGCAAACTTGTTATGTATACTGATTTTCGGACAAACAATTTTAGGAGAAGAAAGGGTAATAGTACCTACCTTAATTTACAGTGTAAACTTAGTGAACCCTGTCCAAAAACGTTTGATGGACTCGAGACACCTAATATCTACCTGTTCGTTTCCTTCGTCTAAAGAAAGTTTTTTTTTTACTTGACTGTCAACCGTATGGTAGGTACTTGGTTGAGCCTTTTGACAGGTCTCTTGAAATTACTCTAAAGAAAATGAGTGAAATAGCGTTTATTTTTGCAGCCTAACAGGCTTTTCGGCTTGGATCCTATTATCTTGTTCAATAAGCACGCAATGAACATTGTACATAATTATTCCATGACATTATGCGTTGTGCGCAATCCCTAGCTAATGATTAGGATTGTCGCAACAGTGTTTCTAGCTAGAAAGCCTGTGCCGAACTGTCTCCATCTATTCGACAAGTCGTGAGCGCTAAGTACCTACTTATTGAAGAGAGGCAGGTAGCGCGGTGACGTCATTAGCGTTTTCTCTAATCTTGCCTGTTTGGCATGATTCCACTTGAAGATGTAAGTAATGATGACCTTTTATTTTTCCAAACATATTGGTGCGTCCAGCTACTGGTCACCGAAGCTTCGTTGATGAAGTATGCGATGCATAGCAATCATTAATAACCAAAATAAGGGTAGTTATGAAGATATAACGAAAACTTTTTTTGAATGATTTAGTTCAACACTGGATTACAAGTATGAAACTGTAATTCTTATAATATACGTTCAAACTTGTAGAGTGACATTGCAGACAGTGTCAGAAATTTTGCCCGTACCGAAGGGCCGCAAATTTTTGGTTTTTAGTAGCGTTTCCTTTGTGGTATCTATCGGTACGTACATTTGCTCGGTGCATTCATTAATTCCGCGTTATGAGAGTATTTCGGTATGTATTGCGGCTAGTAATGTCTTTAAGGTGCGACAAACGTAGGTTTGACTACCCTCGCATGTTCCGTACGAAAGTGACTGAAATATAAGCGAGAAGATTTTTTTGTTTTATGAGTTTTTTAGTCTCAAGTTTCAGAAAAAGTAAGCCAACTCAACGCATTATTTTCTTTTTAAAATGTTTTTTTTACATGGCTTAAAGCAGTAAAAAAGTACTACTATTTTAGATCACTAAACTATACAGCTTAAGTGACGTAGGTAAGAAACCGGGACTCGCCAATCGTGCAAGAGAGATTAAGGGCCTCTTTTTCACCACCCTCAAATAAAGCTTCGAGTAGGCTAATCACCAGTTAAAGTTCCCCATAACTTTCACGTACGAATTTCACGACGTTAGAGTAGCACTTCTCATAAGATTCATTGACTCATACCTTACTTGCAACATCGTCCGCCAATGAGCATACACCCAGTAATTTAAAAATAAATTAATAAAATGGACTTATTTGATTTAATTGGTTATAAATTATACGAATTACAACATTCTACGACCAATGTAACGAATGCCGTGGTTTCGTTAATTATTCGTGAACAAAGCACATCAGATTGTTTTTTTCTTTTTTTAACGTTAATAAAAAAGAAAAATACAATGCGATGCGCTTTGTTTGTTTTCTAGCACAGCTTGTATTTCTGTACAAGAGATATGTATGTAAATAGAAGTTTACGCTTATATATCTTTTTATAACTTTATCCATGATAATAAGTAGTAGTTATGAACAAAATTTAAAAATAAATAAATTAATGAATTTACTTCACACACGACAACATATTATTATGACAACTGTAATAACATTTGCTGTAATATTGAACGAATGTAACGCATCATTTGACACGTCATTTACTTAACCCGTAAGTTGTTACTCGAAGCTTTGTTTTTGCTTCTGAAATTGACAGAAGATACTCCTTACTTTTACGTGCCAATTAACGTTAATCGGAAAGTAACTAATCAACGATCTACTTGGAGATGGTGAACGAGGCCCTTAGGCGTTCAACAGAAGTTGTGTATCCACAAGTAGGCACAGCTATCGTATTGCATAATTACATGATTAGCCGTAGGTCCAAATTCACATACTCCTATATACCTAGTACCATGCGAATTTGGACATGATATATGTGAATTTCCACACATATTTTACGTTAATAGGTACACAGATATTTCAAGTTCTCTAAAGAATGTATTATAGGAACAACCCATTAGTGGGCGCCGGTTGCGTACAGCTTCAGACGCGAATAAAGCAAGGACTCGTAATGTCCATTCGTTTTACATTTTAAAGCGGTTAGAGGTAAAGGCGGTGCGGGCGTGGCTGCTAGACTAGCGATTTGGATGATTTATTACAAGTAGGTAATAATTATAACAACTGAGTGCCTTTTAATTACCACGATTACTTTGAGGTAGCCACTGGCTAATATCACAGTTGATCGCAATTATAAGCACTGCACAATAATACAATACTTAAAGAAGCTGACAATTTGACTTATTTATTCAACACGACGGCGACGCGCGACATCGTAGACCATTACCTATGTTAGTTTTTCATGGCGAAAAAACGATATACGGTCGTATTTCAGGCGTTTATTATCTTAACTTATACACAAAAGCATTGTTAAATGAAACTTGGCTCATATCAAAATAAATGATACAAATTCTATAGCAGAATATAAATGCTTTTCGCTTCGGGCACCATTCGGTTTGATTCGAATTCGTTCGGCTTGAGCACCTAATCCTTGTAGTATTGGTGGTACGTGGATCATAAACAGCGAAACTCCACGTCTTTGCTTTCGCACTTATAACTGTACTCAAACGATAAACTTAAAAGCTAATACTAGTAACGTAGCTAGTGATGTTATTCATTTTCGCATTCGGTGAGCGAAACTTGTGTAGTTTTCTATTTTTCTGTAATAATAATACCAGCCTTTCACTGTCTCACTGCAGGGCAAAGGCCTCTTCTCATACAGAGAATATCAATACTCGTGGTATTGATCACCACGCTTGCTTAAGATGGGTTGGCGTTTCAGACTTATATTAACTATAAATCCGGGTTTCCTCACGATGTTTGCCTTAGGCGATGTCAGAAATGTTCCAGATAAACTAAGAAAGTACATACATATTAATTATGAATTGAAAAACGTACATTCTTACTTGCTCGGATTTATATTTAATAGGTTTACATATTTATTTATACGCCTACTGCTGGTGATGGAGTAGTTCTTCTGTACGAGCGTAGTCTTGATCCTGTGTGTTGTGATGAAGTAAAGACTAAAGTACAAAGTTGGCTACTTTGTACTTTAGTCTTAACTTCATGGTGGTTTAGCCCAGCTAACTGAAAGGCTTTGCACATATTTTTTGTAAATTAGTGTACTTTGAACGTAAAACTGGCACCTAGCGAATGCAGTTTTGTGATGTACTGACGGACATAATTTGTTTGCTTTGCACTTAGTAGGATCTAAGAAGGATCTCGAAGGACAAAGAGATGTAAGCCCTCCCTATACCGGGATGCAGTAGGTGATAACAGACTGACAGAGTGCTAGATAAACCATTTTTAAAATGTTACGGTCTGCGCAGTGCCTCAGAGATTTAAAAATATAGATAAGTCTCCTGACTTTTGAAGCGATGTAATCTATTTGGTTATACCATTTCAGTCCGTCATTAATCACTACACCCAGGTACTTTGTGTGATCAACACGGGAAAGAGTCGCACACGAGCAAGAACTGAGATCAGAGCACGTATGTGCCGTGATTACAAATTCAGGTGGAGCTTTGTTTCTATAATTAACAATGAAGGGAATGAAGTTTGTTTTGGCCACGTTTAGGGTGAGTAGGTTAAGTATCAGCCAGTTCATAACAATTTTCAAGGCCTGCTCCGCAATATTCTTTACCTCGTTCCAAGTATTACCATAGACCACAATTGCGGTGTCATCAGCATAAGTAAAGATTTGTACTTTATGTAAAAGCAGCATAGGTTATTTATGTAGATTTGGAAAAGTGTAGGTCCAAGCACGCTGTCTTGCGGGACTCCCTACGTGATCGTTTCTTCGTCACTTAGGCATGAATTGATTTTAACAGCCAATTTTCTGTTTAGAAGGTAATCCTTGAAGAGTTCAAGATGTTTACCACGAATACCTATACACTCCAGTTTGTAGAGAAGGGTGGGAACAGAGACTGTGTCGAACACCTTTTTTAGATCTAGAAAAATACTGACGCATTTCTGCTGTTCGTCTAGTTTTTTTGATACAAACTGAGTTAGGTCGATAACTGCGTCTTCGGTAGAAATTCCTTTTTTGAATCCAAACTGGTTGGTGCTATAATTTTGAATATGTTAATTTACTAGTCTACCGTTAATTAATTTTTCCATAACTTTAGAGAGAGCCGAGAGTACTGATATGGGTCTATAATTGTTGACACAATCTCTGCCCCCATCCTTGTATATTGGGTGAATTAGGGCCCTCTTGAAATGTTCTGGGAATACTCATGTTGTAATAGAGATGTTAATTATGTGTCTTATTAGAGGGACTAGGGTGTTCCGGCAAACCTTCAGCAGGGTAGACGGTATTCCATCCCAGCCAGTTTCACTAACCTGCCTAAGGTTCATGATGGTGGACTCCACCTCTAATTTGTCCACTTCAAGGAATACAAAGGAGTTATTAGAGGTATTTTGCTTGATGGCCTGTTGCGAAGTTGCAGGAATTTTAGAGGCTAGCTCAGCTGCAATTGTGGCAAAGAAACGATATGTAGCGTTAATTGCCGCCTTTGGGTCCGATTTGGTATTCAGCAGTTCTGTAGGTGGTGCAGATTGCTTTTTTGTGTTTGTGATTTATTTTATTTTATTCCAAAGTACTTTGGGATTATGTTTTGCTTTATTTAGATCGTGTTTGTCATGTAATGTTTTTAGTTTCCGAAGAAGGAGATTGCAATAATTACGGTACCTTTTATACATAAGTGATTTGTAGGATTAGAATTTATCAGGTGATTTCCGTACTTTTTTGTGGAGTCTATCGCGGTGACGAATACATTTCAATAGACCGTTGGGTGATCCACGGTTTTAGGTTTCTGTTTATTTTGGGAATTTGGATTATTTTTTTGTGCACATTAATAATATTTTGTATTGTGCTTATTAGATCAATGCAGGCCACGCAGGTGACCCTAAGGTCATCTGTGCTTATGACTTGGGAAAAATCCTGGTGTTCTATCTGTTTTGACACTTGGGTAGTATATCATGGAAATTTTGTACGCCGGGACTGTTTGTTTTACCGGTTTTGTGTCATCAATTTCTACAAGTAGCGGTAGGTGGTCGGTGATGTGAGAATCTAAGATAAGTACAGTTGTGGTTTTATTAGTTTTTAAGATAACGTGATCAATACAGGAGTTTAATCTTGTTGGAAAAGAATGTGCAGGTAGGCCATAAGTAAAATGGCCATGAGTAGCGTTGAGGGTTAAATAGTTGGGTGAACGTTCATCTATATTGGAGGGTCTGATGTCTATATTGGCGTCACCAATAAGACATATATTTTTGTATTTGTTAAGGGAGGTAAATTCGTTGTCCAGACTATGTAGGAAGGGTTCAAACCCTTGCTTAGTATTGTATGAGGGAGATCGGTAGATGGCAATTATTGCGAATTCGTTATTTATTAGGTAGGTGAGACAATTGCCATTTATGAAATCAGGTTCATCAAATGTGTATTGTGTTTGATTTTTAATAATGACTACACCATCTTTCTGGTTTTTTGTTTGCTTTGTGTAGTGAAAATTATAGCTCGCCAATACGGGTAAGTCTGTGATTTTGCTCAGCCAACATTCACTTAGTATGAGCACATCGCAGTTAACTTTAATTATTAATAACAATGTTAATAATTCATCAAAATTCCTTTTTATGCTACGTATATTGATATGAAGAATAGTAGTAGATCCTTTGAAACCACTAAAATACTTACTACAGTCTTCCGGAATACATGAATGGGCCTTCGCGACATCAATTGCGACTAAGTCAGTGATAATGTTTTAATACAGTACTAAATAAAAATAAAATAAGCGCATACCTACGAACAGGTGAGCTTTTATAAGTTTAGGGTTAAATGCAATGATGTGTGTAAGTGTTATGTTGATGGTATGAATTTTTGTGTGTGTGGGTTGGAGATATGTTAGTGTGTGTCGTTCAGTATCGTAAGTGTGTATAAATTTCCATATTAAAATATTATATAAAAAGATATATCATGCAGTATAAGAGGAAAGCTGTGTAAGAGGGATGTTGCACATGCATATATGAATTGACAATAAAAGTTAACCAGTAATACCGATACAAGTGGTAGTCATTTGTGTCATTTAACATCTTTTATAAACATTATGGTATGCAAATAAATGAATATGAATACCCACGTAATTTTAGCGTGGGTCTGGCTCGCACTGTCTCGTGGACTGGCTCGTACTGTCTCGTGAACTGGTTTGCATATTTGTATTTGTGTATAATTCTTGCAAGTAACAGGCATGCAAGGCAGAAAAGCATGTAAGTGTACGTACAAATGTATCCACAGTTTAAGATTTACTTGCACATGTTAACTAGCATGTAAGCTACTTCTCCATTTTACAGGCATGTGTATTTTCGCCCTTATACCTAATGCAACCAATAGGCACATGTTATGGCTCTTATTATTTTATGACCTTAATGGCTAGTCAAAGAGCTAAACAAGGGTTTTTTTTATGATGTTGAATTATTACGAAGACGGTGATTAATTCGGTTGTTATTATTTATCTTTCTTACTACTTAATAGGATAAAAACCGGTCAAGTGCGAGTCGGACCAGAAGGGTTCTGTACCACCATATTTAGCAAATAAATGCAAGTACTAAACGAAGAATATTATTATTTTTCATCATAAATTTAAAAATCGCAAAGATAAATTTGTATTTCATAATGATACTATGAATTTCAAAGTTATTTTATGCAGTTGCAGAAAATCACCCATATTTAAATGAAATACTTTGTGTATCGAAGTTTTTAGTATTTGTTGGTTATATACAGTATATGGTACAAGATATACAGAAGTATATCAGATGGGACCCACATGGGACTTAAAACATAACTGGTGAAATGTGGGTGAAACTGGTGAACTGAGAGTATGTCATGCTCACTCAAATGTCTCGCTGGTGGTGGCGTGTGTGTTGGATCGTTAAGTTCCCTTCAAAATGGTTGAGCTAAACGGTGCTGATCCATGCGTCATGTTCGTGAACGGGCGCCGTCAGTAGGGACTGGTCAGCTCTTATCCACCACGGATTATTTTAATTTTTGAATTGTTTTTATATTTTTATTAAGGACGCTTTTTACGTGTACGTCTTTCTACATTGTTCTCACATGTTACATATCACAATATTTTGTAACAACATTATGATTTAAAAGAGTGTCCGTGGAGTTTCTTGCCCGTTCTTCTCCATAGGAACCTACGCTTTGGAATGGGCAACTAGCTTCATATTTCTGACTGACTGATCCCTTGACAATTCAAAAGTGCCTGTAAATGGTTTAATTGAAATAAATGCTTTGAGTTTGAGTTTGGTGTACTACAGGTACACCTCTGCCCAACCCTTCGGGGAACAAGGCGTGATGTTATGTTATGTTATGTGATATACAGAAGTTTAAAATTCCTAACTTGTTAAGTTATTGAGATAGAGCTCGTACAAAAATGGTCAAAAACTGACAACTTTTTATGGCCCCTATTTATTATTAAAAAAAATAATAATAATAACTTGTTCGGAACAAATATTTGTATGACCTACAAGTAGTTGTTCCGGCTGTTTGTGTTTGTGAGTTTAAATGTTTGTAAAACGCACCCACAATACAGGAGAAATTCCGAATGTGAAGCAAACAGTAAAAAAAAAATATATACTTTATTTATTTTTTATTATTTGTTGTTATAGCGGCAATAGAAAATCAAAATCAGTGAAATTTTCAACTGTCGACCTATTACAGTTCATGAGATATAGCTCGCTGACAGACAGACGGACGGCGGAGGCTTAGTAATAGGGCTTTTTTTGACACCCTTCGGTTACGGAACACAATAAAGTAAGAGCGTTCTGTTGTCTGAATAACAATAAACTGTGCCCAATAATATGTCTATAAAAGGATGATATTTTTGACCGCTAGGTAAAGGTTGAGTGATTGTTGAGGAGCAGCGATGATAATGATGTCCTGGTGTAGCAGAAGTTAGTTGAAGCTTGTAATAATACAAGCTTCAACTAACTTCTGCTACACCAATTATTTCTGGAACAATGTTCGTAAGATTTCAACGACATTTATAAGGGAGATTTAATAAGATTTGTGCATTACATCACATAATTTACAAAACCTTTACTCCCTTCGATGATAATTTGCAGTCAAACTTTAATTTCCTTTCCATTACCAGCTCACAGCTAACATTCTCCATCAAATTCGCACTAACTGGTAGATACATGTAGTTATATCACCCTCAACCCTCTGTTATCCCCGCTGACGTGATGACCTCAGGTGCGGCCGCATCCGACTGGAAGTGAACCTCTTCAAATGGAATACATACGACGATGCTCACCGAATGCCAAGCTAAGCATTGACCTTTGTTTTGATAACTGTTGCTCTGTTACTAGGATTAGAAACTATTGTTGGTACGGGACTGGCCACCAAGGGCTAATTAAATATTACTGACAATGCGATAATTTTGGCAAATAATGTACACTTTTTCACGACAACTTCAGCATTCAGGTCCATTCTATCGTCGTAAAGAACGCTTAGTTAAGCAGTAAAGAAATAGCTGATTTCGATCGCTTTTATTTATGCTGATACTGATGGAAAAACTAGAAAACTTAGAAACAGCAAAAGTATAAACACCTTGACTGCGACACTTTTTTCGAGAGGGTAGGCAGTAAAATTAAAATAAAACACCATAATGAGAGCAACAATCTTTTATCAAGATGTGATACACTCATCTAACGATTATTATAACTTTTTGATCATACTTACGTGTCCATTAATTATTTTACAAAACTCTCTGCCTACTGTAAATAATTTCAGACTTCGTAAATGACTTGGAGCACTAGCGACATCTATTAGCGGAACTCAACACAATATTTAAAGGTAGTATGTAGCTTGCCTAGAGACTGTTGGCAAATGAAATATAACCCTGTGCCCGTATCAAGTGTTCCCATTTGACGCAGTTACCAGAGGAGTTTCCATAGCTCACGGTAGATTGTGCTTTTCGCCGGTTGCCGACTCATGAAACATTTACTCATATTTCAGTCGCTAGATGGCCTCACATTATTTCAGAAGTCCCCTAGTCAAAACGTCTTTGGAAAACTCACCTTTTCATTTATAAAATTACGATGTTGTGGTACTTATGCTATAAACAACTTACCGTAGTATCGTACACAATTTTATGAAAATGGCGCTACTTATTTCATAAGATTTAAAACAACAGGATGTAATATTCTTGATATTTATTTTATTTATACGTAAATAAATTATTAGTTTCACTGATATAGTTAACTACATTTGTAAAGGTGGATAAAATTCGCTTATTAGGTACAAAACTGACGTTTAGCTCACAGGGCGACGACCGGAACTGTGAAGAAATACATAATGATCGAGAAAATACATGAGAGCAAAAACCATATTTCTTAAATTACTTTCAAATGAAATTTTTACACAGTAAAATATGATTTTCTGCATTTTATAGGCATATTCTAGTTTTACGGGACCAGTGCTTCCAGCTCGAAAGTCCCGAACCTTCTCTCGTTATTGCGAGCTTTTCTTTCAAGCTCGGGGCACTCGATTCGTAGAACTAAAGAAAGCCTTTAAAAAAATGTGGTATTAACGCTAGGTTTCTGGAACGAAAATTATTGACGCGTCAAATTAAACGCAAGTCAAATATGCGATTGGCTGTTGACAATCACAGCAGGTCACGCGCGCTTGATTATTTGTTAGCAAAATTTTGAGTCAATTTAAGTTCGAGGAACTGGACCAAAGTTTAGTCTGTGAAAAAAAGAAATCGGTGATGGGTTTTAAAATACATGTTATTTGATCCAATGGTAAAGCTTTGCAGTAACTATTCAGATATTACATAGATAATTATTTGCACTAACATCGATATAATATGAGTAATGTTAGAATCATAGGCAAACATTAGTCCACTCAAAATATTTTTAAGTAACAATCGATTATGCAGGTTTACAGGTTTTATTTTATTTATTTGATGTTGCTTTTATTATTTCCCAAGGTACAGCTACGTTTACCCAAGCTTCTAAACATACCCATAACAAACAAAAAAAATAGAAAAGATGATAAATAGAATTTGAATAAAGTGAATAGTAATGAGTATTGCAGTGTTACCATATCAAAAAGCTCCCGAGCTCTAACGTCCTATAATAATAAACTATTGATGAGATGGCAAGTTACAGTAAAACATCAACAGACTAAGCTACTGATATCGTTATGTTTATACAAACGTCTCGTACTAAGGCAGTGTAATATATAACAATCAACATTTATATATGACACACAGACAGACAAATGCACAATCAGACATGTCAATCTGGCTTTAGTTAATGTCAAACTCGATAAGATTTCAAATGGCACTCTTTTTTAGTATGTCTGTTTGTCTGTACCTCATAAACGCGAAGCCGTAGTGTAGGTACTCGCTAAAAGGCAACTTGTTTACAATATACACCGTGGGGGCGACACTGTCGCTCCGATGTTAATCTTAAATTATTGCAATAGACTGACGGTTGTTGACACGAGGAGAATATGATCTTTAAAAAGTTCTGGATCAATTAGTTAGGCTGTTAATGAGAGGTACGGATCCAATGTAAAATAGTGAAGAGTCAAAACTTGTAGGCTGATAATATAGATGCTGCTTATGGGCAATGTATGTCTAAGGCTCAAAGAGAGCATGAAACAGTGGACATTTTGAGTCTGAAGGTATAAATATAAATAACTTAAACAAGACAAAACCAGCACCTTCAAATACACAAGAGAGGCGTTAGGACAGTAAAAAAATCCGAAGTAAACACGAACTTTATGTATCTTTGTGCGCTTAGACATGATATAAATAGTATTTTGACCAGTGATGGAACCACCGTATCAACAACAGCAGACTTTATTGTAACACGTTACACAATCTAAATAACTAATTATTATAATGTGTGGTATCGTAAAATAAACCATGCGCACACAATCGCTGTTCATCTCATAAGACTAGACCATACCTACAAAACTTTCAGATAAAACAATTGAAGCGCAACCCATCTGAAACTCAACGACACCAACAGACTACGTTCTAGAAGCGTGCTGTTCTGAAAAAAGACATAATTGTTTTAAATACAACGCTACAAGGTTCTTTTGACGCGTGGTCAAAATCGGAACTAACGCCGCCATCTTGTTTTATCATTTTTGTAAAATCAATTTCTGTAAAAATTTCATAATTGTTTACCAAAAATGCCTCCCTGTGAATGTCATTCAGGCGCCAAAAGAACTTTCGACTGAAAACCAAGTAATGCCACATCTAAACAAACACAGATCTTGCTTACTTCAAAGTGACCATGAAGAGTTGTTGATTTCTCAAGTGAATTTTAAACAACATTGTTAAGATGCAAAGCTCGCTTGGGCTCGCTTGAGAAGCCCCGCTTTAAAAAAAAAAGAAACTTGGTTTAAAACCGCCTCGTGTAGTAAGTAGAATATCGATGTCGTTGCTAAACTCAAACCATGCGCATGCTCCTTCTCTATAACTATCGTATAAACTATGATTATGACACGAATCTTCTAATAATTACAATCCATATACACATTTTTATTTATACAAATATATTTTTTTACATTTGCGTACACACCCTAAGTATGATATTTATCACATTATTCTTACACAAGAGAACTTACCAACAGATACTAGACAACATACAATAATTTAATGACTCCTTAAACATGACTATTTTAGATATTCTTCTTTACTCAATGATATAGAAATCTTTATATTTTTGATTATTTATGTTTTATATAACAGTGAATAAGTATTTTTAATGTAAAGAGTATTGTAATGTTTTATTTAAGTGGGAAATTGTGATTTCGGTATTATATTTATGTTTCGTTTAACCATTTACTTTCCACATTTTTCATTATTTGCTGTTAACAATAGAACTTTTCTTTCTGTAAGTGATTTTTAACAATCAATCCAGCTTAAAACTTCAAACGCATAGTGACCACATGAATATTATGGCAAACCTAAAGCCAATTCTTTTAAAATAATTCCACAGTAACAATTAACTGCAGTCAAACGATAGAATTCTGGTAGAAATTAGACACAAGGCTCACAACAAACACGTCCCACCTTTTACTTATATATATATAATCTGCCAATCGACTTGACTCTTCTGAATCCACTTGCCTTCCTCAATAAAGTCAGTGAAACTTTGTTTCCAGTGAGAAAATAGAAGTGACATCGATAATGAAGGTTTACAGAATCACAGAACAGATCTATCAAAACAACAGTTAGCATAGTCTTGGTTAAAATGGTGTCCATATTTTGGGACATCTATTGAGATGTCCCTTGGGATCTGACACCTCGTCGTGACCAATACCGTAGCCTCGTGAGATAATAGTAATAATACCTCGAGACATAGATAATGACACGACCCCCGTATTCATAAAGCGTGTCTATCATTGCTTTGTACGGAGTAATGTTTGTTAAAATGTCAAAAACGTGGACACAGCTTAAAGAGTGGTGAATCAATCTGCTCTAAACATCAAGTTGCGCTAGAAAGTGGTGCTGATGCTGCGGATGGTTAGGGTTGTGGTGCGGCGTGTGCCTCTGGGCGTGGTTGTCGTGCGCGTGGTGCGGGTGCGTGTGCTGCGGGTGTGTGAGCGCGTCCAGGTCGGCGTGGTCGCGGCGCGCGGCGGGCGCGCGGCCGGCGCGCGCCAGGCGCAGCGGCACCGGCAGCAGCTCCGGCATCACGCTGTGGTGCGTCACTAGAGCACATAGGGAACTAAACTCCTTTGTGAAGCCCTAGAACGAGAAATGATATGCGTGGTTAGCCATAGGACATCGTGGATGGACTTCAAAATATGTCAAGATTTGCGAGCGGTATTTAGCTAAGCATGTAATATACGCAATGTATATTACATGTTGCATTTGATATAATAATAAAACATTTCTCTAAACCATACAATACTATAGAATATTTCTTTATTAGTGGTATGTTAAATATCGAAAGATAATATGGCTAGGAGGGGAGTGAATTCTGAGATGACCGCTACTTAACATATAGGATAGAGGATGATAATTAAGGTGCATTCCATGGTAGCTAGTTTCAGAAAATGATCGCAATATTATGGCTTTTGGAGAATCTGAAATGATAAGAAAACTATAATTGTAGCCTATGAGCAGCTTCGATTAGCTCACCTTAATCTTATACCCCTTGGGCGTGCGCAGTATGAGGTAGTGCGCGATGCCGGCGGGCGTGAAGTCGCGCGGCACGCGCACGGACAGCGCGAAGCATCCCGTCTGCGTCGTGCTGCCGCGGACTAGAAACGCGCCCACCGGCTGCGAGCTCAGAACTTCAAGTGCTATCTGTAATATGGATACGAAAGACATGGGTCAAAGGTATCTGAAGGAACATGGACACCAACATCACTAACTGGGAAGAAGGCGTTTGGAGAAGTTCGAATTTGGCCAATGATATTTATCAATCCTAAAGTTTTTAAACCTGACTTATGAAATCCTAGCTGGAAAAAAAAAGTATTTTGTTATTATGTGCTAAATCACTCTAGTCCGATAAATTGTTAATATTTCCTAATTATGTGGAAGAGGCCATGCTCCGCCATCCATACAATCCTGTAGAGCTCGTCTCCAGACTAAACACTCTCCTACCGCATACCGAATGAAATGAATTCCCTAATATGAAGAACTCCGATGCCTTATCCACTTAATATGGCAAAGAAAGGATTTAAAGAAATGTTAAATAAGCCTTACGAATGCGTAGTCAAAAATACATTGGAATTGGTTTTAGAAAGCTGCTGAAGATAATTGAGGGATGCAAAATATATTATTATATTAACTTCTGGGTAACCCTTACGTAAGCGTACCAAGTATTTTGTCAGTCGTTACTCACACGATACCTCACATCAGGAGCACTCACGCAAGCGGCTTTTCAGCGATACCTCGGGATCATGCTTTTTTGGAGATATATCTGTCTGAATATGAGTATAAGACATTGGACTGAATATGAGATTAATGTGGTCACTCAAACCCCCGGAAGTTCACTCTTTACAACAAGCATATCTGCAAGACATGTTCAAATCAGTCTGAGCGAATTGTTGGTCGGAGATAAAAAATAAAACATTCAAGAATTACTAGATAATAGAGTTGAGAATCAAAACTCAAGAATCATCATATGAGTTTTAGATAAACTCTTTTGAATGCTAGCTTGATTGCCTATTATTACTCGAAGGCAAAGAATATAAAATTCAAAAATTACTAGACAATAGAGTTGAGAATCAAAACTGAAGAATCATTAGTTAATAGAGTTGTGGATCTACTCTCTTGGAGGAATGCCCCAAAGAACCCACCCTTGACCAGTTCCTACTGTTTGAGCTGGGGAGAAGAAGTAGCCCAATATAATGAAAGACTCACCCAATCGTTCACCAACAGACACACACATCACATACTACGTTAAATACTAAATTCGTGTAATCTGAGCTTTAATCCACTTTAATAAATAATACTCGCTATCTTACGACAGCCCACAGGACATGGCCTCTTCTTATTTACCGTCTCCTAACTTAACTAGCCTAGAGTATCAAGTCCGTACCCTGGAGCGGTCCAAAAGCCTTAACTTAATTCATATAACCCTAAAAATCACGAAGCTCAGCCCAACCTGGGTTCTCAGACTTTTGCAGAATAGTTTTATGGCTTTTGATGATCCATCTCTCAATTTGTTTAAGGGTTCGGTAGTGGTATTGCCGGGGCCCCCATTTATGGTGGTCAGATGAGACACGAGTATTGTGAATTGGGATTAGAAATCGGATATTTTATTCTTTTCTTTAGAGCTACTAGTATTATGTACCTACTATAAAGCTACCTTTTACTGGGTAAGTCTTTCAGTAAGTCTGTCTTTCTTGACCTGAATGTGTCCTGGCGGCTGAGAAATTCAAAAAATTCAAAAGTCATTTATTCAAACTAGGCTGAGAATCAGCACTTTTCGAACGTCAAAATTACATAAGACAGTCCCCCAAAACGCCCACCCTTCACCACTTCCTAGTGCTTTAGCTGGGAAGAAGAAGTGGCGCAACAAACTCCCCAGCAGCACAGCTGTCTGTTCAGTAAAAAAGATTTATTACGAACGCTTTTATCGTGCACTTTCTACATTATTCTCACATGATTGTATAATTTCAACAAAAATATTTGAACAATATTTAAAGAGAAAAGAGTGTCTGTGGAGTTTCTTACCCGTTCTTTTCCATAGAAAACCTACTACGCTTTGGACCCACCTCTTGACAGTTAAAAACTATCTGTTAATGGCTTAATTGAAATAAATGCTTTGAGTTTCAGTTAGTATGAAAAAATGTTTTGAATACTGCTAATGTGACAATAAACATATCAACTTGTCTTTGTCCAACGGTACCAATCCGTAGAGGATTTATTTTATCTACGATCTATGTGCCAAACGATCGCAGATCGTTGATCTATTCCGGCTTCCTGGAATCACCACAACCTCTCACCAATAATTGTGAGGTGAGGATTTACTTTTCTCGGTATGCCGCATGGTATGCGGTATCATACCATGCGGCATACCGAGAGAAGTAAATCGATCGAAGTTGGAACCAGCGCGCCTGCCGCAGCTCGGGCTCGGCTCGCGAAACGTTGTTGCTGGCGCGACTGGAGGCTGCTTAATCACGGAAAGACATAGCAATGTTTGCCAACCCTCACCTCTCTAGGTATTCCGTGTTGGAACCAGGGCGCCTGGCGCAGCTCGGGCTCGGCGCGCGGCACGTTGTTGTTGGCGGGCACGCCGCCGCACGACGACGCGCCCGACGACGAGGACGTCGTGCGACTGCAGGCTGCTGATTCACTGGAAGGATATAGCCATGTATATGAGTTATATAAAGTAGTTATTCGAGTTGAACAGACAGTTATGTTTTCTTTTTGTTTCGTTATATAAAAAAAAACATAAAAAACACAAAAATCTATGAATATCCATTTCAATGGAAAAATAATTGATTGACTGTAGAAGAAACTACAGACACAGACAGTAAATTCCGGATATAAATTCATCGCAGAATTTGAAAAAAACGAAACAGAATTGCATTTTGCCTTATTGTAGAACAAAAAACTCCAAACTCTCGTAAAGCTTTTTTCAAATACGCGTTCACAATGTTCATTCAACAAAAGTTCCGACGGCATTTACTCTGTTCTCTAACCGTTAAAGTATAAAATAAAATATTGTTCGGAACCATTCACAAGAATAAAAAGTCGTGACCCAGTTTCCTTTAAACCGCTATATGGCGGTAATTTAATATAGAACTTTTTTCAAAGTAAGTAGAATGGACCCAGTTTCTCATCACGGAATATTTTAAATCTACGGAATAGATTTTTTAAAGCCTTTTGTGCAAATTCAAAGTTCTGGACTGAGGTGTCAATTATTGAGAATTATTTATGTTGCAGAAGTTTTGCAAAAAATTGTTTTATCGGTTAATTCGATTACCAAAAGTTAGGAAGAGGATTCTGAGGATTTAATTTTCAGATTGTTGAAATTAGAGCAACGTTTTTCTAAAAAGAGAAAACTTTTAGTAAACTGATTATTTACGTTTTTTATTAGTTTTTTTATACGTACCTAAAGTATGTACCATACATAGAGCCTTCATGACAATTATTTACAATTTGAACTGATCCAAATGTTTCGGTCGTATTTATAATTTTCTGCGATTCGTCAATGCTTGAATTAAAGTCATAAGTGTATAGGAGTCACTAGGAAAGGGCAGTGTGAATGGGCTGTAAAGCCTAGCCTATATTACAGCCACAATGGTCCGCAGCGCAACGTATTTCCATACAAAAAGTTTGGTGCGGCCCGCCTTTAGCTTGCGATGGTTCATACAAAATGTACTTAAGTGATGAAGGAAGATTTTAGCAATGCATTGCACGCGGTACGGCCCACCTCAATCTGCGCTAACCTTTACCTACACGGCTTTTGCCATTGCAGCACATTTTCGTGCGATGCTGCCCACTAGCATCATTTTTAGTCCATTTTCAGCAAGGGGTACCCAACCCACCTATTCTTCATATTGTTACATCTCCTGAAGTCTACGTCTAGATCTGAGTGTATGAGGTGCTCGGTCCGCCTGGGTGCGGCGGGCACGGCGGGGGGCTCGCGGTTGCTCTCCCGCGTGCGCGCTTCCGCCTCAGATGCCTCGTTGATGTAGCCCCCGTTCATGCACAAAGGCAGGTTTGTGGGGCTGGAAGAAGTGGACAAGTATGTGTTATGTACTGGCAAAATGAGAATGAACGATAGTACTTGGATAAAAAATGAAAACTGGAAAGTTGGCGAATAATAAAAAATACATTAAATAAAAGCAAAATATTTTTTTCCGCTTTACAATGTACCATGTTTTTGGAAAGCATGCAGATTGCAGCTGCAGTGTAACAATTTTGGCTACGTAATTAAGTTACGTAGGCTTTATTTAGCCTAATGACTAGTTGCATTTTGAACGTCAAAGTGATGTGCCATTCCCGTTTTGAGAGCGTTGGGAATATTGCAAGCAAAAGTTACTACTAACAAAAGCTGAGTACAGCCGTGCTGCAGATCGGCTGGTGTAATGTTCTTGACACTTACGTGGTGGGTGTATCTGCAACCAGCGGCGTGGAGTCATCGTCTGAGGGCTGCAACAGAGCCCCGCTAAGCCCCATCGCCAGCCTCTTCATGAGCGGCGGCCTCTCCCCCAGGCGGCGGTAGCAGTTGATCTCCGTCGGGGAGTTCGACTCCTCCGAACTGCTGGGGCTCGGCTCGTTCACTAGCTTTGATACGCCCATTATGTTGCATTTTGCTGGGGACCTGGAAAGTGATTGTATAATTCTGGTTTAGCTGGTAGGTATAAGAAAGTTTGCGGATTAGACCTTACGCTCAATATAATATCTTGTTCGGTCTTGTTAATCACATTAGGTAGCAAATAATGGGTGAAAATTATATCACACGATGCTGCTGGAAAGTTTTTAAAGAAACTAAAGACATTTAAAATTAATTTTGTGAGCCAGTTAAAACGATGAAGCGGGACAGAAAGGACATTTTATCTTCAATAATCAAGGAACCTTACTTGTAACTATAGATGTTGTTTTACAAATTGAAGCTACTTAACAGGAAGTTTTTACTGCGCGCTGCATACGGGTTCATACAATATTAAACGATATTGCACTGCATGAACGACGCAGTAACCCGTATTGCATAGAAAGCTACAAAATATGTTACTGCAATACCAATTTAGGTCATAATGTCGAATATTGCAGGTGCTCTGAATAGTTTGGGATTGAACCAGATATTTTACAAAGTGCAGAGCCAATTTTTTCAAATGCTGCTGCCGTCCACTACATAGATACTTTAAAACCGAATATAGAAAAACTAAGGATCTATAAAGAAAGATAAAGATGTCTAGAGAAACAAACTCTCCAAAAGCATTCAGTATTTCTCCATCTCATGGCAAGATATTCGCAAAGTAGCGTACATAATTGTAATTGATGTCTGAAAACACATAGCCTGGGGAGAGGAGAGAGGTAAAGACCACGACCTTGAGGTGCATACTTCGCGCAGTCATCACGCCGTCTACCGTAATTTTGACAAAAAATATCTCTGGCATAAATAAAGTATATTACGTGAAACGCTTCTGCTATTTTACTAAATAAACTTCAGTTACCTATCGCTACAGTAGTGGTGCGTGAGACCGGGCAGGGTGTCTGGTGCGCGCACGCCCATGCCGCAGTCGCTCCCGCTTAGCTCCTTGCTCTGAAACAACACGGAAACTTCATTACATGGCATATCTTTCTGCGGCGTGTGCAAGAGGATTAACGTTTAATTTGCGTATGGAGGACTGCCACGAATAGTAAAGTTGAGGAGGTGATATTTACTTTGATAACTATTGTTTACTTTATGAATTCTGTATTATGTTGAGCTTTTAAAAGTAATGGTGCTACTGATAATAACGCCTCTTTTTCACTGTTATAAGATTCAGTAACCGTTTTTATAATTGAAAAGTATTCAAAACTAAAAAAAAAAAAATATGACATGGAGCTTTATAGGTTTCAAATGCAGTCCTAAACCGGATTCACTGTTCGCCAAAATTACAGCTAGGTACGTCGATATTTTACAACATCAATTATTACCCAATATTTACTACGGAAAGCTGCCTTTATAAATAATAGTGGACCATTTAATATTGCCTATTTTAAATGGTCCGCTATGAGCACTGATACCAGGCAATACATTTCAAAGTGCTGACAGCCTCGAAAGGCCGTTCGATGAAGGACATTCACCGATAATAACTCAATACAATGGGTTTTCAATATTTCAACTTGATTACAGCTCGGTATAACCGCATTCCACGTTAAGAATGCAGTTAGATCACAAAAAGAAGTAAAGAAGGTCCACTTCAATACACTTCGACATGACGACCGTGAGAAATTGCTGAAAGTTTTGTTAGAGGGCGTGCCAAAGTAATTTCTTTATTATATTATGTTTAAAACTTTTGGGAAAGTGTGTTGTTGATTAGTACCATAAAGAGTGAAGACTATACCAAGATCAAATAACCGTTAACCATCAATATGGGCTTGCTGTAATTTTAATGGTGCTATGTCGATGTTTAACTAGAACTTGATGTGTGTGGTTTTCAGTTTTTGTAGTCACGTTTGAGTTACCAGTACGAGTAGTACGTACCTATTTTTCAGTTAAAGATGATATTATAATATTTGACAAATTCTTTAAACACACATCGTGTTCTTCCTTAATCACGTTTTATTGATGGTCCTTCGGTATCCTCTCGTCACGTAGTTATATCGCTACAATATAGCCGGTATCATATACCGCGACATTACGGCACGTTACCACGTATTACCGCACATTACCGGTCTTATTCATACCGCATCTGAATGGTAACGCGCAGTTAGCATTATTACAGATGCAGTAAATGCAGACGTGTAATTTATATGCCGTTAAGTGCAGCTATGTGTTAGAATTAACTAAACATTATCCTTTTATTAAAACTAAACTTATACTCTGAAAACTGAATCTTGAATTCTCCATTTTTCAGAACTATACGATATCGAATCGAATTGATTGCAAATTGTCATGGTCAAAATTCTCATCTATATCTAATCTATGCATATAACAAAATCGCGAAATCCAACTATAATTGAATATTTTTGAAAAAAAAGTAATTGCTACGAGGTCCGGGAACGATTCTAATGCCGAAAATATATTTTAAATGACTATCATGACGCTATCCTTTATGGAGCCAAGTAGTCAATCATGACATATACAGGGTGCAATGGCTATTTTAGTCAACTTTCAAAAAGGCAAATAGCTTAGCGACTGTTTTGCAAAACCAACTTCGATTCCCAAAAGTTGATATATTTTGTGCTTCTATTTTAGGGTTCCGTAGTCAACAAGGAACTCTTGTAATTCCGCCATGTCCGTCTGTCTGTCTGTCTGCGGTTTAACTCAGAGACTCTTAGTACTAGAAAGCTGTAATTTAGCATGGATATACTTAATCATGCCGACAGAGTAGTAAAATAAAATAGTAGTATGCAGGAAGTTTTATAAAAATGTGGCTGTTGTTTTAGTACACTGCACTGGTTGCAATCAATCAAAGCAATAAATATTTTGGTGTTAATTATTACCTACCAAATGTATATCATCCGTTAAAAGCTAAACAAACATCAGTAAAACGTGGTGAACCATTACTGTGTCATAGTCCTCCATTACCATTACACATTACCGGAAAATAAATAACTCTGAGCACCTTTCGAAGCTTTCATTAAATAACATTCCTTGATAACCAAAGACCTCATACCGTTACATTTGCGTCATAATTACTTGCCCACATAAATAAAAATTAAAACAATAGAGAGGCTTTTTAACGATGATTTACACTTATATAAACTATTTTAAAAGCTTGATTGGAGATTTATGCTCTTCTAACGTTCTATAGGCAAAACTTTTCTTTAATGACGATAATTTATGGTTTGAAGAAATACACAAGTGAAAAAGGTAAACGCAAGTCCAAAATATTGCTATGAAACTGTATATACTTACTGCCCTTGCCACGCGGATGGAACATAAAACTAGACTTTTTTTTTCATTTCAAAATTGTTATTAGGGGAGAATTTTGTTGACAATAATGCTTGTGCTCTCAAGGACAATGACATACAACTGGGGAAGAATTATAAGTATACTCAAATACTAATACCCTCCCAATATGTGAGGAATGTTAATAGCGGCGTGTTTGTTCGCGTGACGCCTCGCATCCTGCCGATGCCACAAATAAGCCATGTTGTGATTCCGATATCCGTCCCCCTTACTAATGTTCATGTGTAAACGTCAAACTGTTTTCGTTGAAGAAGGTATAAATTAAATTATGTTGATCGGTTTTTATTTGTTTGGTCGAATGAGAACGACTTCGTTAAAACAACGGTTTACACGAAAGTCTATAAATATGATTATGTCATGCTATAAATGGTCTATAAAAGTTTCTGAAACAGTTAGCTTATTGCCAACATTAAAACAACCAGTACCTATCATAGTAACCATAATGTCATCCAAACGAGTGTTATAATGTTGTACTAAATTTCATTATGCAACTCCTTTGCTTTTTCGATTCCTTCCTTACTCATCAAACAGCCACATTTTCACTACTCAATTTGTGGTATCTTTATGAATTTCAAAAAAGAACATTGTCATGCACGCGCGTTGTACTACCACAGCAACGTAATTTAAAAAATGAAAATAATTATTACTTCTATTATTACCTATACATAGTTTGTATGTATTAGACATTCGGCAATTAAACTTTCCATGAATTTAGATAGAGTTCTTACAACTGTACAACACCCTATGGTTTCAGAACCTTTTATAGAGGATTCATATCAGGGGTGTAGATAAAGTCTTGTGTGCAACTGTTCATAATTAGGTATTAAAACACTCCTGTGATAAACCCACATTCGTGTTTTAATACCCCTTATTATACAACAGTTGTATAAACAACTATTAGAATCACCACATGTTATAATAACTAACCAATGGTTAGGGTACGTCCACATCGGTGAGTACGTCAAGTACTGAATGTAAACAATTCAGTATTACTTAGGGAGAAGTTGTATTATAGACCTACAATATATTCTATATTTTTTATTAAATCAGATTTGTTACAGCTGTAGTGGCAACCATGTCATTTGGTTTAAATAGGTATTTATTTTTATTATTTTATTTATCTTTTATATAGATTGTTTTCTTTTAGATTTTGTGAAAGTGAGAACGTTGTAGGCTTAACAGACTGTAGTGTAGATCTGTCAATCATTTTCTACCTTGCTAAGTACCTCGTAAGTACTTGTTGGTAGACCTACACTGTCCTCTCATACCTATTAACACTATAATTTGAAAACATTGTAAAAACCATTTACTTTTAAAAGAGTAACCGTGAAGTTTCTTGCCGGCTCTTCTCCATAGATTAATTTAAATTATTAGTACACTAAATTAAATTAATCTTGTAAGCGTTTTGGATGTACATCTGTTAGCTTGTAAGATCAAATAAATAAATAAATAAATAAATAGGAAACGACCAATTGGAATCGTGCACCTAGCGTCTGACGTTTCATAAGTGCCCTTGTAGGTCTATGTGAAACAAAATATTTTGAATTTTGGAACCGTGTAACGGGCTCGGAAGTAAACGACAGCATTTTTTTTCATAATATTTAGTGGCAAATGTGAACCAACCCTTAAGTACCGCCATTGTGCTAGTAGAACAAAGCCGTTTAAATCACAATTAATTTAATAAGCCAGTCTGTAGTAGCTGGCTCAACAAGTCGACAATCATTGTAGAAAATGTACTTATGTACCTACCTATGTACAGTATGTGCTTCTATTGTGGTTCTGCAATTTCAGGTTTCCTTGAGTCTGAATGTTGAAATAGTTTCTAAAAATTGAGACGAGAATTATGCATTTTGTTGTGGTTCTATGCGACAGTTACACCATATACCTACTCATAATAAACCTATAAAAAAAACTAGGGATATCCTTATTTAAATTCTTGTTTAAATCCCAAGTGGGACATAATAGTGTAATTGGGGTTTTTATGGAGCTAAGTTGTAATTCAATGAAACCACTTGAGAGTCACAAAACACGGGAAGAGGACGCAAGTCTTTTAAGATTAATGGCAAAAAAGGAAATAGGTAATGAAGTGTAAGTAGAAGAATTTACTGTCACATTATATCTTTCAAAGTTCAATCTATATTCCATCTTATTGTAGCAGTGTCTACACTTTTCTCAATAGCAACTATTTAATGAATTTTCTAAAATGCACCTATAAATATAGACCGGCTGACCGGTCTCTAAAATCAATCTACAAAGTTATTACGTTTAGAGGAAACACATCTCGTAAAGGCTGTTTTATTTCGATATGTAGCGAATACGTTCCTAGTGACACAACTTTAACCACTAAACCAGTCCAACACAGGTCAGAGATCACACTGACCCAATTGAGACAACAAACAAAACAACCAGCACATTGGCGTCTAACAAAACGTCAGGTACTCGACCACCCAACAGAGCCGACCCGCGGGAACAACACAACACTTCACATTCACATGCGATCCTAGTGAAGTTACATACAGTATGTCTGTGTGCAGCAGCCACACAGATCTAGGTAAGGATGGTTTACGAACTCGATTAAATGTTTTTACTGAAATTGATTTAATCCCTAATTTGTAACTACGATAACTGTCTAGTGATACTAAAGACCCGTGTATCGAAGTGCTTTTCTCTCTTTTCGACCATAAAACATCTCAACGTCTTGAACAAACTCTTGAAATTTTGTTTCTATAAGAATACCAGCCCCTCAGCCGACTTTTATTATAAAAAGAAACAATATTCGTTCAAAAACTTTTGGAAATACAAAAAGAACAACATTTTCATCTTAGCATACAAATTTGAAATGCTAATCGTTTTTTTGGCGTGGAAGATGGAAGAAGGAAAATAAGAATTTTGTCATTGCAACTCCAAACAGAGAGCTTGTGGGTACTTTCCAATTAAGCCTGCTAGTAGACATAATTAGGCTACTACCATCCCAATTTAAAATAAATAAAAAAACCGGCCAAGTGCGTGTCGGACCACGCACTATCAAGGGTTCCGTAGTTGGGATGAATTTATCCCAAAAACATGTTATTCAAACTGCTCGCCGCTGCTGCTCAAACTTTTGTTATAAACTACTGCTGTGATTTTTTTCACAAATGCAAGTATAACCATTTAGCCGGCAAGGGGGGGGAGGGGAGAGACACGCGACTCTAGCAAAAATTAGCACTTTAAAGCTTAATATTTCGCATACGGATCACTGAATTGAAAAATGCTTTTCACACACCCACAAAATTTTTGAACGACCTTTCCAACGACACCCCGCACCATGGAATAAACGAGAAAAAAAACATCCCCACTTTACATGTAGGGGAGATACCCTTAAAATATTTTTCTTGGTTTTATTGTACCACTTTGTCAGCGTGATTAATATGTATACCCACCCACTACAGCTTTCTAGTACTAGCAGTCTCTGAGCTAAGCTGCGGACAGATAGACAGACGGACATGGCGAAATTATAAGGATTCCTTGTTGACTACGGAACCCTAAAAGGATAATTAATAAATAAATGATAATGCTGAACATATAAAAATCGAATCAACACCTGTTGGGCAGATCCTGTATTTATAAGAACGTTCGCATTCTAATCTCAGTCTCAATCTCTACCTTTTTGACTAGTTTTTGACATTGATTGTTGATGAGATGAGGTTGCGACTATATTTTAAACGTTTTTAATCACGGGAATTCGTATTCAGATTAATGAAGTGTAAAAACTTTCCCAATCACCGAAGTTTCCATCTGTTTGCTGCCCCAACACACGTTCATATAAAATATTCAGACGATACAGCCGAAGGTTTCCGCGTGCAGTTCCGTAAATGCTCACACGTAAAAGTTTAGTGGGAGATGTGCTGCACGTCGTGTGGACTCGGTTTATGGCGAATGAAATAGGAATGTAAAGGGAATTGGACGAGTCTAGAATGGCAATAAAGTAGGAAAGAAAGTGAATGAAAAAATTGTTAAGTGAGTGCAGCTTGGATTGGTTAAAACTTGTATTTCATTCCAGGCAGCCGAGGTATGCGTGAAATTAGTTCCGGAAAGCCTGAACCACGGTCTTAAAATGTTATCAGTAATAAAATAATGGATAATGCTAATCATTAATTGCCACAAAATTATGCTTATCGCTGGGGAGATGGGAAAAAAATAATAATTCAACTATGATGCAACCACCAATATAATATTCTCCACCAAATTAGAGCCCCTATAACACAGCAAAGTATAATTGCACCAAAGCCCTATTATTTACCGTAACAGCAATAAACCGAACGAATGATGATCACATTACACCACGATGAGCATGCATCGCCCATCGGCCCCTCCGACATCACTAATGTGTGGTGAAACCTCAATAATATTAGATCACCCTTTGTAATTTCATTACTTGTTTGTTGGGGAATATAAATTATTATTGCTCAACCAGCTGTTGAATGTTTTCGTTTCCAGTTGATCGAGGGAGAGCTAATATTTTGATCATTATTCGTGGTGGGATCATTAATCACCAAGTAGCCTGTCAACGGAAAAGATTTGAGTTTCGTAACGAATGTTTCCAAGGTAATTTTGAAACATTTATTAGCTAACAAAGAGCTTAAAATATATTTGAAACAAGAAAACTTTATACAATTTCTCAAGGCCAGATTTACTTTCGAACAAATTAAAGAGTTAAATCGTCAGTACTTTACCTTCATAAAACCCATTCAAGACCGTTTTATATGAATTTGAAGAAACTCCAGCTGGCAATAAGGTCTGTGATAGACGACGGTGGTTCGATCCGTGCAGTCACGCAACCATTGCGTATCCACAGACAATGACTTGTTATGATTTATCTACACCAAGCTTAAGGCATTGGAAGGTTGTTGCAATATTTTGATTTAAAAGAGTGTCGATGGAGTTTATTTCTCGTTCTTCTTCATAGGAACCTACTCCGCGTTGGAATAGACAAGCTTTATCTTCCAGACTGACTAACTCTTTGACAATTGAAAAGTGCTTGTTGCTAAGAATCTAGATTTATGCTATTATTATGTTCAGTATAATGTGCTGCCTGAAATTAATCACTCACCAGTCGCATTAGACTATCATTCAGATCTAGTACTGTCATGATTGCCGAGAAGAACATATTTTTGGTTTTACGGACACAACTTTTCTCATTGTTCGGATTGCTGATTTAATTAAAACCAGCAAATACTCTTAATTAAGTCGAAAGGGTTATAAACCAAAACCAGGCTTTAATGTGGACAAGCCTTAACAAGCTATTGCCGAGTTTTAGCATTTTTACGATCGACGCACAATTAACGACTGTTCGGGGCAATTATTTCTTTATCTTCATAATGCCTGTTCTTATCGTCCGTACGCGACCGAACTTATTTCATTTGCCCCAATATTTTCAGTGTTTTATTACTTGGTGATTAATTTCTAGATTTCACCTAACGTTGGCTTTTCATGCCACAAACGCTAGTTTTCAAACTATTTTAGTTTCCTGCATTAAATCATAAAGACGAAGAACATAATAGTTTTGGACCAAATGTGAATTATGCGACCCAGTTATCATACTGCTCTAGCTGGGAGGAACATTTTGAATTCAAATTTTACTCATATTTAATATTAAAGGTAATGTATTCCTACATTATTGCCAAAGTTGGATTAAGTTTGGATATTTTGGGACTGTATGAGGTCCATTTATAGCCGCAGGTGAACCTAGGGACAATTGAAATGATCTAACTATTTTCTTGACAAACTGCGTAGAAAAGACAAGCATAAAGTCCAATACCTGAACGTTTAATCAATTTTAGATGTTGTTAAATCTGATGCTTAACAAGCGACCGTTTGTTGTCACATTGAACAAATCATCTTGGTATCGCTATAAGAGAATGTTTCTTATTAAGTATTTAATTTAGATTTCGGTGAAAAGCGAAAAAGAAACCTTGATAAAAAGACAGAAATAACTGATGTTTAGTAAGTAGTCCCTTTAACCTACAGGTGACATCGCACATAATATCTTCGAATGAAGCGACTCATATAATAATGATCGAACTTCAATTCAGGAAGTTATTAAGTAGTCAAAAAGTTAAAATTAATCATCGAATGTCTTGATGAAACAAAAATATTCAATTGTCTTCGGCACAATATTTGTGTACCAAACATTTAATACAATTAGTAGTTCAGCTACAGATGTATATCTTGCTAGTATATTTATGACTCGCGTGAGAGTCCGCAGTTTTGTCCGCGGCCGCGATACGCCGACTATGTCTCGCCGAGTGTACGCGCACTACGCACAGTGTGCGCGGCATTTTTTTACTAATTATTGGACACAAACACGCCATTGTACGCTTTTATTAAATTAGAGCCGAGCCTTTTCTCTGAATGGGCGTTTTGTTAATGTTTAGCCTTTAAAACTGCGTATCTAAATTATTGTATGTTGGATAATGGAATGGGCAGCAAAGAGGTTGACAAATGAAAGCGGGCGTAATTTCACGGTTATTTACCCTTAAAAACAATAGCTTTAGGCCTCAATTTTACCTTTGGTTTTCGGAAGCTATGTTTTATTAGTACATAATAAAAGAAGCTACAAACAAATTCACTGACGAAACGGCAACTAAATTAATTTATCAACAGTTTTACATTAAAGATAATTCGTCTGTTTCAGCACCCGTTTCACCGAAGACAAGCAAATTAAATTAAAACGGTCACTTGACTAACCTGATTAAGGCGCTTCACTGGCATAATACCGATATTCCGAATTTCGAATAACAATTTTCAAAATATAATCAAAAGTTTCAATCACTAAATCTTTCGATTTCATAGAACCAAGTTGATTACACGCGCTTTCTAAAACAAAACCCCATAAACCTTATGTTTCATCGCCACCACTCCTGCGGGACCTTAGGCGGCCGTGTCCTATATGACTGTCGTCGCTACTCGCAAGGTTCGTGTATACATCGGTCGAGGCCACGTTTTCTATCAACGTGTAAACGGACGATGAATTCCATTTCACTAACATCCCACAGGGATGGTGACTCGCACATGTGAGATGCGGTGACAGTTACAGCGATCAAGATAGCTTGAAGATAGCGAGTTTGATTTAGAAGTTTATTTCTTCAATATTGTTGTACCTAATTTACCAGTCAAACAACAGCGCCTGTGATTTGTTTCGTGTTGCACGTTTAAGACCGCACTAAGTTTATAATTTTCTATCAATACGTCTATCATTGGGTTAATGATTTAAGAGCGTGTATTCTGAAAGTGGCCAACGTCGCAAATAGATGTCAAATATTTCGCTGTTTTGATTATTTTGGTAATATTACTGTATGGAAACATGAAATGTAGTTAACTAGCGAACTAGAATAATAATGTAAAATAAAAAATACTTATATATTTTAGTGTTAGGTTATATATTGTATTTAGGATTTGTCAATTAAAATATATGTACATTAAAATGATTAAGTAACCAAAAAAACAGTCATATTATAATTATTAATATTAAAAAAGAAATATTAATTTTTATTGCTCCCATGATAAGCTCCAAACTGACTTTAATAACAGGCTACCGGTGAGCTATAAAAGATAATCTAGTTTTATTGTTGATTCTCAAAAAAATTAGAGACTTCTGAATTCCACAGTATAATCATAAAACTCTACATCGCCTATAAATCAAATGCCAAAAAAGTAATAAAGACATGAACATACTTTATTAATTCCTTCACATAATGTAACATTATGAATTCTAAATAATTTACTATACACATGTCCGATTGAATAGCTTCATATTTCATGTAGAATGACTTAGTGGCGTGTAACACATCGGTTTGAGGCGTCACTCATTAATATTAACATAAGCTGATTGGGAAATCTATTGAGAAATGTATAAAGTACTCAGTAAACGTTGACCCTTCGAGGTGGAGCTTCTTACAAGAAGAATAACTGCCAATATCATGTCAACGATTAATCTCTTAACATCACTTAGAAATTAAAACTTTATCGAGATGCGAATTTAAAACAATTGAGTTCGCTTTCGTCCATTGAGTGAGGTTCGAAGTGAATTTTACAGAATAACATTACACTACAGCCGATGTATTCTGTAACATCCGCAAAAATCCGTAAAAACTTTAGGTGAAGTGAGCTTGAAGTGAGCTGTCATCCCATCTGATACTAGAGATTGACAACTCACTTCAAACTTACTTCACCTAAGATTTTCCGTAAAAATTTGATTGCGTACACCATGATACGCTTTTGCGTAAACTGCGTCATTTCGGTGTGCAAAATGAAGCTCTCAACGTTATACATTTTTATTTACATAATATCTTCCAATGTGTAGATGGTAATGGTGTGAAATCTTCCGGCCTACCAGTTCAGTTAGGTGTGCCTTTTTCTTTTTTTTTTGGGTGAGAAATTATCAAATAACTTCTCCCGTTCTGGGCGGAGGAGGAGGACGTGTCAGACTCTTACTGACTCAAACCCACCCGTGTTCCTTCAGTTGCCTGTACGTTGCCAGGGGCCACAGTATCTCTTTCGGACTTTCCCGCGACCCCGGCAGGCATCGGTCCTAGCGAACCCCGCCAGTTCTGCTGACATCTCTTTGAGGCGCGCGTGGTACACAACGCGCCGTCGACCCGGGCCTGGTCCCTATCGGAAAGCGAGCTACTACTACCAATGTCTTGTTTTCTTCCTTTTTTATTTGTTTGTATAATGACAACTTGCAGCTATTTCCTAATAGCTAATTAGACATTATTTTATCATGGTTTTTGTATGTTGTGCTGTTTTTTGTGTTCACTAAATAAACGATTTATCTATCTATCTATTTATCTATCTCTCATTGCTCACCGTCCGCAAGCGATCGATTCCCGACACCCAGGACGTCTCCTGCGGCGGCTAGGGGCGTGATGGCGCGAAATTTGCCTCTCCTTCACGCGTTCCGCCTCCTACATCGTGAGCATTACTGCTTCGCAGAAGGAGGTGACGGCCTCCCATGCCACGGCGCGTTGTGCTCCGTACCATGGCCTGGACCAGGGCCGGACGCGAGAGATCACCGCCACCGATCGCCTCCATGAGGACACGGCGATGCTCTGCCCAAGCCGGGCAGACCTCCACCGTATGCTCCACCGTGTCCTCCGGGCGATCCACACAATGATGACACCCGGCCTTCCTCCCACCTTATCCGGAACAGGAACCTGAAAACAACCGAGAGACAACCGAGCCCGGTGAGGACCTGCGTCAGGCGGAAGGTGAGTACGCCGTAGCGCCTCTCTAGCCAAAAAGAGGAGAACTCCTCAAAGAGGAGACTTATCGCCGCAATTGTGGCATGCCCAGCATGGAATGAGGGCTCACTTCGAGCTATTTCACCCGAGTATTCACGGTGAGATCTAAACAGAATAAACCGGCTATACTTGTGAATTTATTAAGCTCCATAGTTAGCCTTGTATCTAAATATAATGGGTACTCATAACTGGAATTAGTCTGTAGGCTTAAGATGCAGTTAAGCTAATTGCTTTCTCTAATGTAACTGTGTTGGATGGATGCGATTTTTTTCTCAATCCTTAGATGCTACCTTATTTGAGGGCTTGTAATTTCGTACCTAATGCAAACCGTACCTAATTTCTAGACATATCAAGTTTCCTTGAGACCACCGAAAAGCTTGTTTAAGTCAACAAATGTTAAAACCAATCTGTGCAAACTATATTGTACCATGAGAGGCAGGCAATTGACTAAGCGCGCTAATAGCAATTCGTTAATGATGATCGGGATTTGGAAGTTCAGTAAAAGGTACGTTTACCGCATGATATTTAAAATCTTAGAATTTTTATCCTGCGAGATCGCGTTGATAACTCATTGGGTAACACCCAATGTATTTATCAAAGTTTTAGTGAATTTTTATTACTGTAATCAGAACTCGGATAAGCCGGATATTGAGTCGCTCTAACTGGCACCACCCCACGCGGCCGGCGCCCAAATTCGGTCATTTATCGGCGGGTGCCAAATCGGCCGCACGATTTTTTAGCTTTTTTGTTTGGCCGATAGTGCTCGTGAACACGGAACATCTACATGGTAAGTATGGTCAGAAGAACCACTCCGAACAAAGATAAGATAGGCTTTTGAAGACACTCCGTACTCTGCGTTTGGTGTGTGAGCTTGCGATAGAGTCAGAGCTCAGAAGGTTCACTATACCCAATGGTCTATCGATAGACCATTGGATATAGTGAACCTTCTGAGCTGTCCATTTTATGGTACGATACGGACCCATTTCAATATGTATTACCTTTCACCCGACCCTGCAGATTTTGTGAGTTTTCATTCGCAAAGTTTTGCATGAGTAAACTACTTATGAGGGATAGTTTGTAGTTTTTTGTGACTAGAAAAAGTAATATTAAGGTAATAAATAATAATATTTCTACTACCTATAGTAGCAATCTTCTTTTTTGCCCTTCCCAAAGTCAGCCGAAAACCTCAAAAAAAATGTAAATAACCTGAACAAAACACACGAAACAATAAACATTTCTAAAAACAAGTAGGAGCGTGTTCCATTATAATTTAAACAGTCGTAATAATGGGAATGCCGTCTGAAAGTCACTTTCGTTGAAAGCGAGATGGGTGTATAGGATTTAGTGCAAGTGTGAGGGGTATAGAAGTCAGGGTCGTACGGATTGGCGTGCGAGAAGGCAGTATCGGCGAACGGGGCAAGCTTTGCTGCTTGGATTTAATTATCGGGACAGCGGGACAGAATTCCACATTTAGAAAGTGTTTCACGTTGTTTGAACTTATCTGACTACCACTGAACTGATTCTAATACAGGTGTAGAGGTTAATGGGTATCACTTTCTAAAATAATATGGAATTAATTCGTTGTAATATGGGAATTAGTTATTCTTCAGTTTCTAGTAAACAGTTCTGTTTTTATTAATTTTTTTAGCTAGGTTGGAATTATATAATATCTAGCTTTTGCCGCGGCTTCGCCCGCGTGGATGTTGGGAAATATCCACAAGAACGTGTTACCGGGATTCAGAGTAACCTATGTCCTATCTAAAACCATTCAGCCGTTACGGCATGGAAAGGTTATAGGCAGATAATAAATCTATTTTAGAGTTCCGTACCTTAAAATTAAAAATGTACACCCTTAAAAGATGATTTCATTGTCTGTCGAGACCATTTTTCTCCTGGAACGCGTCGAGGCATCAAGTTGAAATAGATATTAAAAACTTAAATCTACTATCTCTTGGAGCTGTAACGAAAATAAAAAACTTCCAAGTCAACGCAATAAAAAATACGACCATTTTATGCCGCATATTTTGACACCCGCAAAAAAACCTGTTTATTTGGTACGTCCCGTCGGCACAGCAGCATGAAGTTTGGCGAGAAGCAAGGTAAAGTAAAGATAAAAATCCCAAAATTGGTAATTTATAAGTATGTATGAACTGCAAAGTTAAGTTTGTTGTTCAATCTGGGATCAAAGTTCAAAGGCCGTGTCTTGTAGTAACATTTAGTCTGTACTTTATTACTCTATTACATAAAAGTTCTATTTCAATTGTAAAGTTGTTGTAGTTGTAGACTGAGTTCCTTAATAAATATTAGGATTGCTAAGGAAAAAGAAAAACGTAGACGTGTGTGATGGTTGCTGTATTCAAAAGTTTTTTTTTTTTTTTAAAAAAAACAAAACATTTTTTTATTGACATTAGAAAAATATTCATAAAACCTAACAAATAGTAAGTTGAATAAGTAGGTTTTACAACATCCGCCCTTAATGGCAATAAAAAGATAAAGTAGTAATGCTGAACACAATAGAATAAAATAAAACATTACTACCAGACTAAACAAAAAATATAAAACATAAACCGACGAAAAATAAATAAATAGAAAAAATATTCTACTTATTTATCATTAAACCCATATTAACAACGCACCTAAGATGATCTATGCGCCTTAAGGGCTTGGTTAAAACATCGGCTGTCATTTTATCCGTAGGTATGAACTTTATATCTATAAGACCCTCAATAACCTTTTCACGAATAAAATGATATCTCGTATCAATATGTTTAGTTCTATTGTGGTGGATAGGATTGAGCACAATTTTCTGTGCACTTTGACTATCGTTGTATAGCAACACCCTATGAGCAAAACCAGTAATGTCATACACTAACCGTCTGAGGAAAATAGCCTCCTTTGCAGCACTGCTCAAGGACATATACTCAGCTTCTGTAGACGATAAGGCTACCGTCGGCTGCTTCTTACACTCCCAACTAATAGGTCCACCTGCTAGCGTGTAGTAATAACCAGTGTACGACCGACGGTCATGTACACAGTTCGCCCAGTCAGCATCCGTGTATCCACACAGACGTCCACCGACTTTTCTGTAAGTAATACAGTAATCCATAGTACCTTTCAAATACTGTAACACCCTTTTAGCGGCCAACCAATGTCTCTTATCATGACAGTTATTAAACTGACTTAAATAGCTTGTGGCATAAGCTATATCGGGTCTCGTATTAACAGCTAGGTACATGAGACATCCTACCAAGTTTTGGTAAGGATATTCACCAAGAGATGTTGGATTACCTTTCTCCAATTTGTTATTCTCCAAAGGTGTAGACATTTCCTTGCAATCTCGCATATTAAACCGCTCCAACACTGACTGGATATAGGTCTTCTGACTGACCACAATTTTATCGTCAACACGGTTAACATTTAAGCCTAAACAATACGACAATGCACCCAAATCTTTTAGCGAGAAAAATTTCTCCAAGTCATTTTTGACAGCGTCAAACGAACTTTTTTCTTTATAAAAGACAATTAGATCGTCAACATAGACTGCAAGTATTAAGGTTTCATTACCAAACTTTTTTATGTAAACACATGATTCCGCAGATGTTCGTGCAAAGTCAATTTTTGATAGAATTTGATGCAATTTGATATTCCAGGCTCGAGCTGCCTGCTTCAAACCATAAATGGATTTTCTGAGCAAACAGACTTTACCTTCTGCCCCGTGCTCAGCAAATCCCTCAGGCTGTTGCATGTACACTTCCTCCTCTAAGTCCCCATTGAGGAATGCGGTATCGACATCCATGTGTTGGATCTTTAAATCCATTTCTGCAGCCAACGCTATAAGGGTACGCAAAGATGAATTTCGAACTACAGGTGCAAAAGTCTCGTTATAATCAGTCCCCCAAACTTGACTAAAACCTTTCGCAACTAGTCGCGCCTTATACTTGACTATTGCACCGTTCGGGTCCCTCTTTATCTTGAACACCCATTTACATGGAATAACCTTTTTATTTGGTTTATCCACTAATGTCCAAGTCTGCTTATTCAATAAGGCGTTGTACTCATCCTTCATTGCGGAGATCCAGTTATATTTATCATCGCTATTAACAGCTTCACGATAACTTTTTGGATCATCACACAACAAATCAACACCGTGAGTGCCGTATGAATAATAATCAGGAGGTTTACGTACTCTTTCAGGATACCTTCTCTCAGGACATGCATCGTTGAGTTCAACTGAAGGAACCAGGGACAGAACACGTTGTTCACCTGAATGTAGAGACTCCGTGTCACAAACCCCACCAGCTTCTTCAGTCGCGTCCACAAAATCGTCAACTTGCTCTACCTCCATGTCCACACTTTCTGAAGTAGGTGAAGAAGTAGAAGCAGATGAGATAGAAATCGCCCGTGGCGATGTGGTATCTGAAGAAGTTTGTAATAAAAGATTAATGACATTAGGGCTCACAGCAGCTTCAGGCTGAACAAATTTGTCCTTCAATCCTGAAAAAATATTTTCAAAAAACGTAATATCCCGTGACTTAATCAACCTTCGAGGGTTTTCCGCGCTACGGAAATAATAACTCCTTGGATCGTCTGAATATCCAACGAAGATATGTTCAGAAGTTTTCATGTCTAGCTTAGTTCTCTGACATGAAGGCACATGAACTAAAGCTCGGCAACCAAACACTCTTAAATGAGACAGGTCGGGTTTACTACCACACCACATTTCATATGGCGTCATACCATTAAGTGCACGATGAGGTGACCTATTCTTTAAATAAACACTAGTCTCAACAGCATCCTGCCAAAAAGCTTTCGACAAAGAGCTCTGTGCCAGCAAGGAACGGGCCTTCTCCACAATGCTACGATTGCTACGTTCACTTACCCCATTTTGTTGAGGGCTGTATGGTACAGACGTTTCATGTCGTATCCCTTGAGCCTGCAAATAGTCTGTCAGGTCCTTGTTGACATACTCAGTACCATTGTCTGACCGAAGGGTTCGAATCTTAGTACCAGTCTGTCTCTCAACAAGTGCTTGGAAAGCACAAAAAAACTTCTGAACTTCTGTCTTAAATGACATACAATAAAGGTATATAAAACGTGTATAATCATCAACAAAAATAATGAAATATTTATTACCTTTAAAAGATTCAGTGGTCATGGGACCACAAACGTCCGTATGGACCAATTCTAATGGTGACGAAGCCTTTTTATACTTAATCCCTTTGAAAGGCTTCCGCGCCTGTTTAGCCTCTACACAAGGTACGCATGGTTCTTTGTCAACATCAGTATACTCTACACCAACAGCTAGACCTTTTTTGAGTAGATCCATACCAATACGGCAGAGATGTCCTAGACGCTTATGCCAAAGCTGAAACTGGGACAAATTAGTGTAAACATTATAAGCTGAAATACCTTGCGGTTTTACTGTACAATCTAAAGTGTACAATCCACCACAATTAGAACCATGTAAAACAGGATCCTTTTTAAAAGAAACATCATTAGAATTATAAAAATTACAGCCATTCGTATCAAAAACAATCGAGAAACCTTTCTCTACTGCCTTTTTGACTGAGAGTAAATTACAATCTAGGCCAGGAACATGTACAACATTAATAATCTTCTTAAAATTGGTTTTTGTGTCAATATCAACATCTCCTAAACCCACAGCCGGCAAACATTTACCATTTGCTACAGTTATCTTCCCATCACAGGATTTGTAACTATTAAACCATTCAGCATGTGGAGTCATGTGAGTAGACGCACCAGAGTCGATTATCCACTTCTCAGACATCTGAACACTTGGTGCAGACAAAGCCAGTCCCGTGACACCATCCAAAAACAATTCCGTGACACATGCATCCATATTCCCTGAACTAAAAACAGTCAGTCCCTTATCTTTAGAACAACTTTCTGTTGAGCAACTCGCCTTTGCCTTTTTCTCCTTCTTTTTGAGAGGACAATTAGGACTCTTGTGCCCTGGCTTCTTACATCGAAAACAAATAACTTGCTTGTTAGTATGCAACGCAGCCACATCATCTTTAGTCTCTTTCGTCATTTCGCTCAATAACTTACTTCTTACCAAATCTGTTGTGACTTCAACGCTCCCATTCTCAAGCGCCATTATCAAGGGCTCGTAGCGAGACGTTAGACCTCCCAAAATAATAGCTGCTAAAGAACTATCTTTAATGGTTTTGCCAATGTCGGCCAGGTCTAGTGCAGTTGTAGTTATTGCCGTTAAGTAAGCTTCTAAATCAGAAAAGTCAGATAAGGTGTACCTGTACAACTTACGTTCCAACGACAGTTTACGACCCAAACTTCGATCCTCGTAGGATTTCATAAGAGCATCCCACGCTTCTTTTGCGGTCTTAGCTGGTCGAACAATCGAAATAGCAGCACCATCCACAGTAAGGCATATTTTAGAAAGAGCTTTTTCATCCTTCCGTACATCGTCGGGCGTCTTACTCCCTACGACAACTACTCCGCTTACAGTTTCCCACAACCCTTCATGGATTAACAACATGCGCATTTTAAATTTCCACAGAGTGTAACTTTCTCTATTACAAAGTATCGGAATACCATTTATTAGAGACATACCATGAACTGCAGACGACATGATGACCAATATGTTAACTAGGTATCAATTATTTCACCACCAATCTTCTTTTAAGTTCGATCGTAGATCAAATATAGATACAGAGCCGTTCGTGCTGATAACGTGTTGTAGTTGTAGACTGAGTTCCTTAATAAATATTAGGATTGCTAAGGAAAAAGAAAAACGTAGACGTGTGTGATGGTTGCTGTATTCAAAAGTTTTTTTTTTTTTAAAAAAACAAAACATTTTTTTATTGACATTAGAAAAATATTCATAAAACCTAACAAATAGTAAGTTGAATAAGTAGGTTTTACAACAAAAGTTAAGTTTGTTCTTCAATTCAGATTTAGAAATTCGGGCAGCCCAGCAAGCTCAGCTTGGAGACGGAACCCTCAAGTCAACCGCAAGTCCTACTCACACTTGGCCGGTTTAAAAAAATAAATAAAACAGGTTTGTATAATTCTAAATGCCTTACTTAAAATACAAATGATTCATTTTTACTATTATTATCACCATTAATTTGTAATACTTACTCTAGTGCCGCCATTGTACACATAATACCTGCATGTTAGAAAGGTTAGTTTATGACTTTAAATTGTAATAACTTTTGACAGAGTTGGCCGATTTTAATGAAATAAAGACTGAATGTTAATTCAAGATACCGTCTATGACTATATTTCCAATCCTTTAAATCTCTTGAAAAGAAGACAAAAAATTCAATATTTTTAATTTAAATTTTAAAATTATCCCCTATTTTACTCCTTTGGGGGATGATTTTACAAAAACGTTGTAATGCGTAATTCTTTATTTCTTACCAAAAGGATAAATTTGAATTTTCATATCCCTAATTTAAGAAATGCTGGATTTCCCATACAAATTTCATCTCCTATATCACCCCCTTTAGGATTATTTTTGAGACTAAAAGTACACTATGTCCTTCCCCAGGATGCCATCTATGTCCTTGTCAATCTTTAACGCAATCTGTTAAGTGGTTTAGCCGTGAAAAAGTAACATACAGACAGACAGACAGACAGACACAGTTACTTTCGAATTTATAATATTAAGTATGGATAATTTATTTAGGAACTTAAGAACATAAAGGTTTTGTAGTACATGCGGGACTTACAAAGCATGCATTATTATTTTAAATATAGCCGTATGGACTGTGTGTGTGAGGTCTTTTCTTTTTGTTTTAACTCGGGTTACTTTTCCGCAGTATGAACGTTGCGGAAGGATAAATATTGTGGTCCATTTCATTTTAACTCAATTTGCAATGTCTACTTACAGCGACATTATCTACACAGTTCTACAGACAGCGTCTACAATGAAAATTTATTTTCACAGCAACAAAGTAGTGAACTTAATTTTCATCAATTAATTCTTTGCACTTTGGACTGAAAATAAAAGCTTTTTACTGGGGCATGTCAGCTTAAAACTGTCTTCAAAGAAAATGAATACCTACAGTGTAGTTTAAAGAGCGAAGCACGAAATGTAGTAAAGCAACATTTTATTTCTATTTAGACTGCATGCAATCCTGCAACAGGCACACTGGAAAACCGTAAACCCAATTTAAGGTGAATCCGCAGTTGTAGTGAAACTCAAATTTTCTTACGTTTTTTGCAATTTGCAGGTCAGTGTTAGATTGTATCTTGATTAAAATATGATTCGCGACTGAAACAGATATGTATTTACAGAATTATAATCATTGGAATCATTAGTCTCTTACATTTGTTCCATAAGAACTTTCTTATGGAACAATAAATACAATCGGATACAACCTGACACTGACCTGCAAATTAAAAAAAACGTGCGAAAATTTAAATTTCGTGAGTTCGTTCCATTGTAATAGTGGGTTAAGAGCTAAAAAAAAAACGAAAAGTAAAAAGTTCCGTAAAATTTATTGTAGGCGCAGTCCTTTATCTAAACAATATACCTGGAGAAAGTTTTAGGGCTAGGGCTGGCACGAATCTAGATCAAAGGGGAGAAAATTGGGAATGGTGATTTTTATCTTAGAATCCCAGAACAAAATATTTAATGTCTTAGCTATGCATTTTGCAACATTCAAAACATAAGTAAGCATGTCATAATACTGTCTTATTTTATATGCTTGAACAAAATATCCCTGTTGACTGAACAATATGATTTTTTGCGCATGTGGATTGTGTGTAGGTACGACATACATCTTACGAGTTTTTCATCATCGTTCTCCAAACGTTGACATGTCATCTGCGGTTTGAAGTAATTATTGTCGTCTAGTAACAGACAAAAGAGTGCCGACACCAAGATATCTAGGACTACAGACTAAAAATTGTGCCCAAAAAGTGGTTAAGCTACTTAAGGAAAATTCGGAAGGTACCTAATATTTGGCAACCCTATTAGTGGAGGAAGGCTTCCTATAAATTGCACGTTATCTGCGCGCGCGTCAGGCCGCGTGCTCGCGCGCACTAAACACCTTAATTGCCAAGTAATTAATTAAATATTTCCACGTCATTCCCATTCTTATAAAAACAAAGTAAAATACCCTTTTAATGGGCAGTTGGACACTTGGATTTTGTTTATTGTTCAAGTTTTTAAACAGTAGGTACGCGAGATTCGCAGTTTTAACAAAATTGAATGAGATATGCATCCAACTGCTTTTTGGATTTGATAATCGAAAAAAAATATGACTATTTTTACCTTGATTTATAAATACATACATTTATGATCGAGATTAGAAAACCACCATTCTAATAACTATAACATCAAATCATCGCAATTTATTCAATTAGAATCATCAAGTAACAATAATATACAGCTCACGAATTCCAAAACATAGCAACACGTTTTTAACAACCAATCAAAACTACCTCCAAACAATAGAAACTCAAATAACTACTCCGGTGTGAAACCCTACAATTTAATTACACAACAAGAGCCGGACGGCCGGCAGCCGGCAGCCGGACAGCCGACGTCCGGGCCGTGGTTGTAAATCGAGCGGCTTCGGAAGGCGCCGGCCGGCCCCACGCAAAGTGGGCTAGATTATAGACCGCTCAGTTCCAACCAGAACCCCGCACGTGTACGGAATTAGGATGGAAGAGGAAATATGAGGATGTTATTTTTGTGTGTTTGAATAAAATAGCTGTTTCATGTCAGATTGTATAACTAGGACAGTTATTACATGAGCCTCTTTATGAAAGAAAACGTGAGGTTTACGATACTACAAACACAAAGCTTGGCAAACAAATAAGTCAACTACTTTTTTTGTTATGAGACTGGAGAACTTATATAAATTTTGACTCTTTTTTTTTTTTTTTGAGTTGAAAATTATCAAATAACTTCTCCCGCTCTGGGTGGAGCGGGACGGCGTGTCAGACTCTTACTGAGTAAAACGCACCCGTGTTCTTCCGTTGCCTGTACGTTGCCAGGGGCCACGGTATCCCTTTTGAACTTTCCCGCAACCCCGGCATCGGTCCTATCGGACCCTTTCACTTGCTGACATCTCTTTGAGGCACGCGTGGAACACAACGCGCCGTCGACTCGGGCCTGGTCCTTATCGGACGGCGAGCTACCCATTGCTCACTGTCCGCGCCTACGGTGGCCGGGAATCGGCCTGCAATTCCCGACGTCCAGGGCGTCTCCTGCGGCGGCTAGGGGCGTGAGGGCGCGAAATTTGCCTCTCCCTCACGCGTTCTGCCTCCTCCTTCGCGAGCATTACTGCTCGATATTGATGTTAAGATAAACAACAGCAAGTTCTAATATACGTACACGTAAATTAAAAAAAAAAAAAACAGTGATTATGGATAACATTTATTGTAAAGATATTTTATTAGTACCTAGGCACTTAGTGAAATTCAAAATATTGGTACTTACTTACACTTCTAACATGTAGCAAAGAAACAGTGATATAATTGTCGCATCTTAGCTGTGTGTGCTCGGTTAAGATAATATATAGCGCTATACTCGTAGTATATATATTGTCTTCGCTGTGTGTGATCCGCTTTATGCGGAACACACCAATGTTATGTTAGCGTTAAACTTGCTGCGAGTTTGGTGATTAATTGAAGCCGTTTTGTCTTGTTTTCTCTGAATCTCTTCTTTTAGTTAACTTTATTAATCCCGATAGCCCGTATATAGTATAGTATAGTAATGAAACATTAACAAGTCTCGTTAAGAACGTTTACCTGTCGAAGAGATTCGATAAAACTTGCGAGTTCGGAACACTCGAGTCGTAATCATTAGCAGCGTCGATAAGTTGCCGAGTTTTATCTGCAGCATCTAGGTACTTGAGGAGTTCGGAGCTGTTGAAGACTCGCAGACTTCCCTAACTATTGTTATTATAAAGTTAGTGTCCAATCTAAATGTTTGGATTGCCCAAAAAGTAATTTGGAAATCTTGTTATTGTAATTATAATTATTAAGACGTTATTTTCTATCTTTGTTTAACTGCTAAGCTCCTCAGGCTTGAGACATTTTTTTTGTAAGTCTCTTAAAGGTTTTTCCCATATTTTTCCTCAATAAAAATATTAGTATCTTAGAATCAATTTCAGCGTCTTCTAGCAGCTGTATCGTAGATAACAGTCTTTTTCTTTGGCAATTTCTATTAAAAGGTTCTTCAATTCGGTTCAAAAGTGTGTCCCAGGCTATCAGTTATATTATTACTTGTAGGTACCTACTTCAATAATGAAGGCTACCAGAACACTCAGTAAGGGCTACTAAAACATTTGCCTTGATATGTTTTTAGTGGCACCACAAAGATATAGTTCATTAATTCCACCTTACTTCATATACTAAACAAACCTCACACTAACCAAAAAAAAACGATCCCCGTCATCCCAAAAGCAAACATGGCGCCTCCTTGTACCGAAGTAGTTAGTTCATAACGTATCATTACCGCGCGCTGCAGTCAGACCGGGAGCCGGGATCGTTTAGCGCCACTAATCATACACTCACTATATTGATAGCTTTACTTTTAATACTCTGCTTTGTTTATAACAGGTTGAATTTTGATTGATTGTTTAGAGATGATGGATTTATTTTTAACTAAGTGTCTCGATGTATTCGAAATTATAGATTCAGGTGTGAACGTTTAGATTAGCTCAATGTGGGTTTTTTCGTTTATTTATGAGTACCTACCTCGGTAAAGGTGAGACTGAGTATTAACAGTTTGACATAATAATAGGTATTACACCCGTTCACAGCAGGTAATTCTCAAAAATCATTCATTATAAAAGTCAATATATGTAAGTTCCCCTATAAAATCGCAGCGTTGTATTAATACTGTCGTGGGACATAATTATTACTCGCATGCTATGCTAATAAAACTTTCGCATATAAAGAACGTCACATAAATAGATGTCAGAATAACGCCTTTGTAATACCAGTTTCTTTCGAAACCGGTTTGTTCAACATTATCTTAAACACAATACTTTAGCGTAGCAATGTCACATCGATTACGGCCCCACCCGCTCTTGCCGCACAAATAAAGCGATTCACTTTACAATATACTTTTTCTTCAACATTTAAAAGTATATATTACCATAATGATTGTCACCGCACAAGTTACACTATTATTATCTTAACTACTGTAAATTACTCGAGGTTGGGACCGAAGCCCTATAATGTCCGACAACTATCAGGTACTGGAGGACACAAAATTAATTATAATTACAGAGATGGCATTTCATGGATAAAACTAGTATATCCAGCGTCATCTGTATAATTACTATTTTAATTTTAAAATAGCTCTTAATGATATTATCTTCTTTGTTAAGATTTCTTATAATGTAAAAATAACTGGTTATTAAGACTGGTTACGGCTAAAACAAATCACGGCCTCAAATTCACGACGGCATCGCTCCCGGTCTAACAATAGCGCCACATTTAAGCACTCAATCTTTGCTAATATAATCAGAGTAACAGAAATATTTTTTTTAATAGGAACTTAGTGCGGATTTCACTAATGAAATTGAACGCGTTCAGCACAACTAAACGCGTTCAAGAGCTGTCAGTGTACAATATTCCCTAGCAATTTTGACACTGACAGCTCTTAAACGCGTTTTAGAAATGCTGATCGCGTCCAGTTTCATTGGTGAAATCAGCCCTAAGTGTGTAATCTTTTGATTTATTAGAAGCAAAACTTTTTGCCATCGCGATTCGAGGGTTAAACTTAGGTTAGACTGGCGCAGGAGCGTTGATAAATTATTTATTTCTCAATTTTTTTTTCTCTTAATTCTAAATTTTAAATAAAACAAATTGGTTTTTAAAGCTCTTTTACGGCTTATTGGTGACTCCGAATCCGGGCGAATCGATCATTTGAACAAATCGATGATTTTACTGAATAAGTATATAATAATAATACCCAAACTGTGTAGATAATCATAGCATTGCACTTATGTGTGCGCCGTAGTTTATGTCGGGAAAATGCCTTGAAACTTTTTGGTTGATTTTGTTGCATTAAAAAAGGTACTGATTTAAATCAACGATTAAAAAAAATCACTTGATTTTAATTGCGATTTGAATCACTGATTAAAATCAGTTGATTTGATGATCTCAATCCTGGGTGATTCTATCTGTCACACTAAACAACTTTCGCTACAACAAAACAAACAAATTCCTATACAACAATATACAGACTATTTCGATGCATAGAATGTTTTTTTTTTATGAATCGGTTATGAATTTCATAGTGAAAGTTGTTCAGTATGACAGGTAGAATGGCCCCCTTGACGGATGCAGATATATTATTTTCACAGTTTAAAGTTAATTATTCTACCTTTTGGTAATCTAAATAATAATATATTAATTTTTCGTCTTTCATTGCAAATTATTTTACCCTAATCACTTCTGTGCGCCAGTGTACTTTACTACTACGTATTGATGGAGTTCTCGATTCGTCCACAAAAAAATTCAATTGGTGCGAATCGCGCTCAAGAAAAACTAATATTTATGAAATTACTCGCATTCGGGTGAGTTCATTCAGGCGAGTCACGAATAAGCTACTTTTACACCTCAAAAAGAAATAATAATATTTTAAAACTTACATGAGGTAAAACACGGTAATATTTGAAGTCTGCCTGTGGATGATGATTATAATTAATATGTTAGTAACTGAAAGATGTTTGCGGTCATCATGACATCAAGTCGCTGAAACTTTTTCCATGACTGCATTTACAACTCATAATCCAACCGTTGAAATTGAAATTGTTTATTGAAATAATTGATTTGCATAAATATTTACAATATTAGACTATAGCTAGTTACAATTAGCACGCACCTTCCACAGTTTCCGCAACTTCCTCAAACTGTAGCACCAAGTTTCAAAAACAAAAGAGCTATCTTCGAACAAGTTTGAAAAGAAATACAAAAGAAGCACAAATCACAGTACATAACATTCCCCGTAGCACGACTCCCGGTGTACGCAATAGTAGCAAGCGCGCAGTAAATCATCCCTAATGTTCACCTGCACGTTCTAATAATTACGAGTAAGTGCAACAGATATTAAACTTGAGGCGCCTGCAGTGTGCGGTACGGCAGTTTATATTAAATACCGGATTATTACTACTGAAGAGGATGTGGGAACCTCTAGTTACGATTAATAAAGGCATGAATTAAAGAAGTTTATGCGCATTTCATTTTATTGGGAATCGTCACAGGCAAAGGTTTTTCATAGAGTGATCGTTACCAACTGAATAGACTTCCATTTCTCAATAATGAATATCAATTTTAACATCTTCTAGCGTAATAAACAGATTCTTGCGTATTTACGCAATTATTAGGGTACTCGTACTAAATAAACCGCAAGGCGAGTAGTTGCTTCCTTACTTGCTACATGTCACTACAATAGAATGTAAGTCCTGGGAAATAGATTCAGATGTCATCTTTATTGTAGAAGAAGTAAAGATATCAGACGCTTCACTCAAGTAAACAATTTACTTGAGTGAAGATTTATTTAAGTTTCATTCCACATTTAAATTTAAATTATATAGGAATGAACGTTCACCAACTCCTTTCATTTCATTTTTCGATAATTCTGGAGGCGAGTAAACGATGCCGAGTGCTGAAGTCCAACACCGTTGGATCGGTTGACTAATGAATTCATTTTTCACTGTTTATTCACTTTGTGTTCAGACGTTTCCCTTCGAGTGAAAGATACCGAATGAAAGGCAAAAATGAAGTAAAAGTGAACCGTCTGATATAGGCTTAACAAACAATGTACATTCTCACCCAGAGCGGCGCGGAAGGCTGCAGCTGCGACGCGAACGCCATTCGGAAAGCATCTCCCACCAGCGAGTTCAGTTCCTCCGCCTGAAACAATACACACATATAACTATATAACTGCACATAAGCACTTGAATAACGTGGAAGTTAAAAGGAAATTAAAAGCTTAAGAATACGACGAGGATCAATTTCACATAAATGTCAGAAGATTGATTAAATGAATTAGAATTTAATTTTCTCTTGTAAATAAATCCAGCCAATCATTCCATGAAATGTTTTTACCGACATATTTTATTATATCTTAAAACTTAAATAGTTTTTTTTAATGTGGACCTATTACATTTTACACGTAATACAAGCTCGTGTAATATTACAGGAGATGGTGTACGCTGTACAGCGACTATTACTATAAACAAGGCATAACATTTTTCCGAAGGCTGAGCGGCAAGTTTTAAGTGAGTCTGCGCTATTGCGACCGCTGCTACCCCCACTACTTGTACCACCAAGTATTATACCACTTAGAAGGAAACGCAGAAGTTTTACGACACAGACGAATAGTTTGTTACATTTACGAGGAGTGCAGTGGTGCAGTTTTATTTTATTTTAGGTACTTGTTTTAGCAGTGAAACGTTTTTCTGTGACTTGAAAATGAAAAAAATATCTTATTCACAGGTAGACAATGCACGTCAACATTCCTTATGGTTGTTTTAGAGTTCAGAACGGTTGTTTTATGTACTTTAACTAAATATAGAATGTAGGTACTAATAATTTACTCGCTATATGTTATGTTTTTTGCACACCTACATTACTTTCAAATTAAACTCATAATCTTTAAAAATTTCTATGATTACCTGAAAATACAATTCCTAACACACATAAATAGTTTTATAAATCACTAATAATCAGAATACTCAATAAATAAAAAGCCATTGGTACATGATTTTTACAAATTTTACCGAATGCAAAAAAAATATATTTATATAAATATTTATAATTTATACCAGAAGTCCCGAACCCCCCTAGTTACGAAAATGCAACAAACTTAACCTACTGTCCTACACATGTTTCTGCAAGCACTTTGCACAATGGTCCACTAGAGAACTATACGGTGCCGGAGCAATATTAAACCCAAACGTCACGGCTACCGTGCCGGTGCGAAGCCGGACAGAAACCGTACAGGAGCCGGGAAAACCGCCAGTCAATGTAGTCGACTTAATCGGAAAAGTCTGGCCGATGGTGGTTATATTACCCGCACAATAGAATGGACGGGACTTTACATACGCGATATTGAAACGAGGTGCAGATGGAAATAACTTTAAAGCTCTCGACAGGGTGCAATATTAAATGGAGTGTTTAGGTGTGAAGTGTAGGGGCGATTGTCACTTGCCTTTTTATGCACCCATTTCCAAAAGGAGGAGTTTATCAATGTTTGTATATATATATAATATTTTTTTTTCGGGCATTAGTCCGTCATATATAGACGGTTTTGCAAATTTCTGTTCTTGTTTGAATTTTTTTGTATACCCTATACTTCCGAGGCTGTCCCATTGTCATCAGATCAGGATCTAAAGATGGGATCTTGGAGATATCGAGGGAACTCTTCAAATATTGTAGGCACACCTATAGCGAGTTGGTATTTTTTGAAGTAGTTCGTGCAGGTGCTCTCGGAAAGCACCATTTGGTGAAGTGGAACTGATGATGAAAACCACCGATGGCCACCTGAACTACTCAATAATTAGGATTTCACGTGTTTCGATTCGATTACTTTAACATGGTTGCCAAGCAATTTGTGCTCGTCACAATGCATAATATGGAGAAGTGGAGGTGATGGTGTAGTACCAGGAGAACTCCTCAACGATTAACGTCCCTGCATCGGGAAAAGCAATATTTTGTAAAAGGTGATTAGTGGTTGACATTAGGCTATTGTAACTTAGATAAATTACAAACTGGCCCACTAAAAAGCGCGAAATAAAAACTTCTTTACAAAAAAAAACAGTAAAAATCGAAAAATAACTGAATATTAGTTATTTTTTAATTTGTAGTGTTTTTTTGTAAGTCGGTTGTTTTTTTTGTAAAAAAGTTTTTGATAGATAGGTGGATGAAAATGTAGACCAACTTGGCTGCTATGTTTAATATTGTGTATTGTTTAAATAGCAAATAGTCAGTCTTAATATGCATAAGTTCTTACTTTTTATGGCAGCACATGTATGCTTACTTTCTTCAAGATAACGCTACCGTCAAAGCCACCGTTGCTAAAGTAAACAACAATAAAACATGTACTGTTGAACTATCAATACTCGAGTCCAAGTGTGATTGCTCAAAAACAACCAATCTAATATGGAAGTTATTTTGCCTTGTATGGTCTGTAACCATTCTTCTAACTCACCATTTGATTTCAAACTTTATGGATATTGATAAAGAGTATATTTTTGGTATGTGCGTGTGAGTACAATAAATAGCAAAATTCGGTGGGTGTGAGCGACATGTGAGAATGATCGCCGTCAGGCACCCACGACAAAGATTGACGTACAAGCTCACATCACACTGTGAAGCTATAGCTCTACTAGCTTGAAGATACATTTCTCTCAAATAGCAAGCAAGTAGACAAAACAACAATGAGGTTTACTTAAAGATGACAATTTAAATAAAAATCACGAAGTTTATTACTTTACCTATTCGATTAAGCTAAAGACCTAATTTACGGATAGAGATTTATCTCCCTAACGACGTAATAAAGGAACTGGTGCAAAGCCCATGACGCATTCTACCGGAGATACAATAGTCCCTCTCTTATGTGCTGAAAACAATTACTACGGAGTCGTTTTAGTTGATGATAGGCACACGAAAGCATTATTTGTTTTAATACAAGAAACAAATGACTAAAAAACAATGCAAAACTACCGTGGTAATACATAGAGATAAACATTAATTATTATCTATAGCATCGCTCCTCAAGTGTGAACCAAACTCGCCGAGCAAATCCACATCGAACCTAAAGCAGTGACGTCATTGCAGAAATATGAGAACAGTCAACGTTTATGATTACGATGGCCTAACGGTACGAGACTATGGACAAATTACACCAATATAATAGCTGTGATAGGTTTCTGTGCTTCAAGCTCTGATCGTAAAGTTTCAATGGGGAAACAACTGTTAGTTTTACAGTTAGAGGAAAATGGAGGTGACCCATCTTTCACACATATGATGATCTCTGAAAAGAAAAGGATATAGTATTTATATCTGTATTGACTGCAGTGTCATTATCATTATGTATGGAAACTTTGCGTGTATATGTATAGCTATAGATCAGCCACTTTCAAATTTCGAATTTCGTAAACTACGTTACGGGATCTACCTTAATTCATAACAGTAGCTAATAATACTTTAATAACTACTCATCATGATAATAATGAGTAGTAATTATATAGGTGGTTTGAATTAAATTACTTTCAAGACAAATGAGAAAGGAAGTCTCTCTCTCATCATGTTGAAACAAAATACAAACAGAACGCATTGTCTTGTGATCATCTGTTCATCACAGTAACACTTGCTTTCAGAAGCCAATGCTAAGTATAACAAACCGAGATGAAAGTTAAGATTCCATACAAGGACAAATTCTTGATGCTTAATCTAGCCTTATAACAAAATATGCATTCGATACTAAAAGCAACTAACCAATCCGAACACAACCCTCCATATTAACGTCACGTACAGCTCAGCAATATACATAGGGGCACATTATTATGTGGTCGCACGTAATCGCGTGTCCACACCTTAGGCTTGTTTGCTCAGATAGCGATACATAGCGATACCAAGCGATAGCCACTAAACTGGCGGTTAGCGACACATCCCTGACATGTGCTTAGGGGTAAACATTTGAAGTTGAATGGTAATGTGCATGTTGGTAATAAATGGATTAGTTGGTAGTTAAACAGGTTGAATGCGATTCCGGAAAAATGGCATAAAGTGCTTTAAATATTTTTAACTTTAGAGATACCGGTATAACCAAAATAAACTGTAACACCCTCAAATAGGTAATTTGATAGATACTTAAGCAAAAGGTTCTTCAATAGAATTAGTTAATAAAATTAAAAACTCGCCCTAACCCTGAGTAAGATTACAGTCAGTAGGTACAGTTACTAGTACTGTCGGCTCGTATTTAAAGCGGTTGTTATGGAGTTAATTCCTACAGACTTACATAAACCTCGGACGTGCCTCGACGAGGATCATACATCAGACAAGACAAAAGGTACACTTGATACAACCACAATAGTATCATATTGATCACGAACATGTCTACAAGCTATAGGAACTCTAGACTTTCATTTTTATGAGCATGTGATGTCGCACGCACTTATCATTATCTGCCTAGACTTTTCCGAACTATGTTGGGTTCGGCTTCCAGTCTAACTGGATGCAGCTGAATACCAGTTTGGCAGATTTTATGTATGATATTGTTAATATAGATTTTGAATAAATAAATAAAAAAAAAAGTATTGCATGTGATGTTACCACTATTGCAGTGGTAAAAGAAAGCTTTTGACAAACCTTGTATTTCAAAAGGGTATTTTAATTTTGTAGATGGACTACGCATGACAATTGCGGTTCTAGTGTTCCTTATATATAATGTAGTTGTCGACGCTCTTAGTATACGATATTGGCCTTCTATGTTCTTTTACTAGGTGGCAGGCAGTGGTCGCGACGCACGCCGCGTCCCGACTCAATCTGTGAGCATCAGGATTAACACGTTTCTGTGTTTGCGCGATCTCGTACGCAGCGGCTATTGACTGCTAATTAACTAGCTTATTTTAGCTATTTAGAACAGTTCGCGGTATTGAATTGTTCAGACTTGCTTGTAACGCCAGAGGCTGTACTTTGATTAGCAGAGATTTCCGCAAGGCTTTGTGTTGGATTGATATCATTTTACTGTTATTTGGAAACCCAATACTGCATGGTCAGATATTATTTCTACATTGACTAGCCTGCAAACGCCAACTGCTGAAAATTAACCTGTCAAGTACGGTTACAATAAACGGTATATATATAAAACCACTAACTATGGTGGCCTTTTCTATATTATAAAACTTATAAATGCTAAACTACTCGATACAATATTTAATAGTTGCCATTTCCGACACCCACACGGTGAGAGACAAGGAAGCCTATACCCACACGTGTCAATAAATCTCCAAGTACTAAATTATCATTGTTCTCAAAATGATGTTAATGTAAGTGTTGAATTAATCAACGTAGCAGACTGCATTCGATTTACAACCAATTATTTTTGTCGTGTTCGTAGTTACGATTAGAAAAATAAATAGAAAGATTAGAAAAATAAATCTTTAGTAAATACACGACAAGAAGTCTGTCAAAAACAATTACAAATTTTACATCATGTTTTAAAATGTTGGTAGCGCAACTTGATTATGATAAATGTACCCTCGTAAGAATATCACAAAAAATATAGGTTAATCGATTAGCGAATGATCGATTATCGGGAGCCGATAATCGACTAATATATCACTCGGAAGCTTCAAAGATGGCGGCTTTAATATTAATTGTAGACATCAACTTTTCCGAGCATGCCTCCGTTAGCAGGAGGCAGTTATGTAAGAATAGTTCGATAACAGTGATGTTTCTTCGCCGCCCGGTCCGCGGTCCGTGTCGCCGGTAGCAGTCGCCTAACGATCGGTTGCTCGACCGAACAACTGCGTTATAATTGCAACCGCACCGAATGGCCTAAGGGGAGACCTGTGCTTTACCAAGAACCTGTACTTTCTCGAACCTCTATTTCAAAGCAGTAGGGTCGAAAGTTGCGTCTTGGAAAGGTAAAATGTGCAAGGCAAATTGGCACAATTTTCTAAAGCATGTAATTATATAAATAAACAGTCTCAGCTAGCCTCAGTGACAGGATAATTTTCTAGTTCGCAGGAAACTGACTCAAATGGCTGTTATAGAGAATAGGCGAATGCGTTCACAAACAATTAGCTTCCTTTTCCTGTAATTTTGCATTTGTATTCTCGCATAAATTGAATGGTATTACAAAGGTGCTGGTACTTCGTGGTGTAGTTTTATCGACCCGAAGCAAATGCATAAATGAAGTAAGTATTTTATTGACTCGAAGCACATGCATAATACATGAAGTAAGTATTTCAATTTATAACAATAAGTGTTTAATATTGAATGTTTTAAAGACTTTCCACAGCAAACATTATTTTAACTCTGCCTTCAAACCTATCGCCAAAATCTTAAAATACCTCTCAAAGACTTACTGACCAAAAGTTTCTCTGAGCTTCAGAAATATTTTCATATTTTCTCCCGTTTAGGGCCATATTTCATATAATATAATTTATTACCTTTTGACATTTAACTTAACTGGTGTTCAACCCATCTCATCTATGTAAGTATTAGCCACTTGTAAACAGTAGGTACTAAATTCTCAAAGAACAGGTCTTGCTAATGAACACCAGTTCTGAGCAAAAACGTCAAATTGAAGAGCCGACATCATCCAGACAATGAACCACAAAAGTGGTAAAACATCCCTATTAACATTTTCGACGTTAAAATTCTGTCATTGTACGGTAGAGAGAAGACACCATACAGAAAGGTACAGAAACTCCAATCCACACAAATAACAAATTCACCGTGGACCCAACAAACACATTCCTGACCAATATGCAACTATACTTCATTTGAAATAAGATTAGACATTTAAACAAACCTTTTTCACATTCTTTCTTTTTTTTTCTTTCATTTCGTTCAACCGATTCTGTAGGCATAAGGCATAGGGATGGCATTAAAAGCAAAAAAGTGGTTACAATACCAACTATTTACTGCAGCTGCCATTGGCCATGCCACCAACGCAATAGAAGTCAAAATCGGTTGAATGGACAGTAAAAAAGGTTTAATTAAATGTGTTATCTTATTTAAAATGGAGTATAGATTCACTCATAATTGTTGCACTTCATAATAATTATTATGTCAATAATTAAAAAGTACAAGCTCAACCAATGCTGTTTGCCAATTTTGGAATTAATTGATAAGAGAAATCCAAAGTTTGAAAGTCTAATTAACTAAGGATGTTTTATATTTATAAGTTCATAGTTCATACCATACACGCACGCAATGCAAGTTCTTACGCTTTACAAATCGTAGGCCTTCTGTACTCTCGGCTGTTACGTGGGAGGCGCGAGTCGTATGAGTGTGTAGACATCATACACATCATACACATTTTACATGTGGCCTTCTAATGCAATAACAATGCGACGCTGTAAACGGACACGGCCGCTAAAATGCGGTGCGGCTCGGTGCAGACCGGTGCGGGGTTGTGCGGTGCGGATGAGGCGTACTGTTTTAATTGTTCGCAAAACCGCAGCGAGTTGCGAGCGGATGTGGAGCCTGCCTTATGTGCCGGGAACGTGTCAGTGGAACAGTGCTCGAACTTAGTTATAAGCAGTGGTTCCTCTTTTTAACCCAGTATAGCTGCCAAGATTCAAGGACTATTTTTTTCGGAAGATTTATACTAAAGAGATACCTTGCACATTAAGTGTCAGTGTCATGTTTGATCATCCATATACAAATTGTAAAAAAAAGAAGAATTCATTTGAGCTTTTCCTGAAATTATACCTAAATCCTACATAAAATAGTACTAACTAGCTATTTAATTTAAAAGCTATGATTTACTCTTTATTCTGTCTAAAGTGGCCGTACTTTAAAGAACATTGCTTACAATAAATCTTCATCCATAACGTTTTATTGCTAAATTGTATTTTACTATTATACCTTCACAATTATATGGAACAAAGAACTATAAAACAGGAGACTTATAGAATAACCGTTCATAAATATAAATATACCTTTTCTATAGTTAATTAAATACAGTAACTAGTTGTAACTTTAGATAAACAAGAACATATTTAATTTACAATTTAAAAAATAATAGAATTGGTCCCAACTTCAAAGATCCGACTACCAGTTACATAGCACTACCGATCTGTACCCTAATTGCGTAATATACGATCAATCAGAATCTGAATCGTTTTGAAACAGATTGTTAATCTATTGCTTCATAAGTTCGAAACGACAATCTGCTCAACAACGTAAATAACGTAATGAATGTTGTTGATCTGTCAAAATGAAACAGATTAGTCGTAATCGCTTACGAAAATATGATACGTAATTAGATAGCTGACTTATCGATCTACTAGATCGGTCGCAAGTCAATTAAAACGCGAAATTAAAAGCCCACACCCAGCGACTGATCCCACTGTTCTGTCCTCCACTGTGATCCTAATCCGGTCGCTATCTACATGAGCGCTATCTCCCCATCTTAATTACTTAATTAGGCATGCGGCCCGCGCGCGCGCATCCATCATAATGCGAGCCCGCATATTTACCGCACTGGGTGCCTACCTACTGCCTCCAGTCTCGGTACATAATGTAGCAGTTAATGTACGTACTGGGAATGTAGGTACATGCTCACTCATGCTGTTCTCGGACTAATAAGATAAAAAAAAATCTAGAATAAACCAAATGTGTTCATTTGTGCAAGTATTATTTTCTTAATATGTATACTTGACTAATATTAAGTTTCATTTCATTTAGTCAAAACAATTTACACTGTGTCTGAATGTTTTACAAAAATACCTACACAAATAATTTAAATGATAACAAGATAAACACAACATTAAATTAGTTCCACACAATCATTACCTTCCTACATTAATATTATTTACACTCATGAAAGCTCAAAATAATCAGTAGTTATTTTCTTTGAAGCTCCAATAATAGTAAAAAAATATATAAAATTAATTTGCGATGTCCACTATCCAGGCATATTATTTAAAAAAATACACAAATAAAATAACAGTTGAACTCCTTAACATTCCCGTCCAGAATAACAATATTTTATCAGAAATTCACTACATTAATCTGTTACTACTTGTAGTAAGTAACTACTAATATTAACATCACAGTGGTCCCCAAACTGGTGAAGTGCCTGCATGTATTTTGATTCGGCAAAATATGTGTAAGTTCAAACTGGGCATAGTTTTCACAAGCGTCGATCACTTATCCCAACACCGATATTAGCCAAATGACTTAAACTTGTAAACGATCCTATAATGCCTAAAGACCATCCGATCCGTGCCACTAGCCCATAAAATCACACTCACGGTCAGCAGCTAATTGATAACGACCCTCAAACTTGATATGGTAAATAGTTTCCCAACGCTTTGAAACTGTAGTTAAACTCCAAACTATAAGACGTGTGAAGCGTTCGGGATGCGGAGGTTTCTTTGTAAATAAAGTTAGAAGATGTGGGGCAACTGCTGAAGGGTTTATCATAATATCTGTTGTCAAATGTTACGGCTTTGTTAGGATACATGGGACCATTAAGTTTGTGACCCTGCACGAGTTTCTTTGCAGAGTTTTAAGTTTTCTATTAGGGAAATACAAAACGGTATTTTTCTATTTATTGGCTGTTATTATTCTTACTCAAACTGATTCCAGACACTATCAACAAAACTGAGATAATACGCAGGTGTAACTTCAAAACTGTTAGATCTACATAAATCTAACTGTTTTGAAAATTTTCAAGTAAACATGATTAGTATGATGTATCATCGTCTTGATTACGAGTTCTTTGCTACTTTTTCCAATTTAGATATTAGGTCATTTATTTATTTACTTATTAATACTTTATACACAAGTTAAAAAAAAATACTGTACAAAGGCGGACCTAATGCCTGAGGCATTTTCTACCAGTCAACCTTAGGGTGGTGCAGAGACAAAATATGGCAGGTGCAACATAAGTGATATAAACATGAAAATTAATAAGTACTAATTAATACATATATACATACATATAAACCGAATACACTTTGTAAGGAGAAATAACGATAGGTAGAGGAGAAAACAAATCCAGCAAATCAGCGCTGCAAAGATTCTGCCAACTTTTCATGAATATGTTCATGTGCCTTCAGTTTGAAAGATGACCGACTGGTTGCCATCCTGATATTAAGAGGAAGCGCATTCCAAAGAAATACCGCCTGGACAAAGAACGAAGAGTGAATAAAACCAGAGCGGTGAGACATCGTAGAAGACGATTGTTGGTAGAACGAAGATTTTTACAGGGCAGAGCATAGGTATTGAACATGGGAAGTCAGGTAAGAAGGAGAAGTGGGTTTGTCGAGTATAGAATACAACATAGACAGAGCCCTCAACGATGATTGATGTAATGATTTGGGTTAGTTACCTTTTGCCTTCAAAATAAACTTTTTGAAGTGAAAACTTCTTTAGCGGCGTTGTACACTTTTTTGTGATGGGTAAAAAATGTTAAACTCGCGTCAGGACACGTGACCTGGTCGAAAATTCGTAAGACGGAGGGAGAGTAGTACCAAAATATCAAAAATGCACAACGTTAATATTCAAGTTTTCACTTCTGCCGGCACTCCCGGAGTGCAACCCGTTGTTTTTTTTAAATGAATAATCTGTTTACGTAACGACCAATCAAAGTCATATCAAATAAATAAAAAATGTCAATGGCTTTAATCGTCTTATAAAGTATACTTAACGTCAGCCAGCGGAGGTGCCAGCGGAGGTACCAGGGCGGCATTAGCACATCGGAGATATGAACTAATTATGTAGTTATGTTATGCGACGTAACGGGGATCGCTAAACGCCGGCTTGTATGTGTTAAGTAGTATGATAGAACGATTTGTTTATTGTTATCTCTTTACTTTTATGGTAATTTAGTAGGTAACTTTTTTAACGTTTCATATAAAAGCGTTATTTGTGTAATTCCCAAAGAGTTTATATTGTATCAGACGCGATAATGTATCAAGTCAATAACAAAATAAATGTAAAACGCCTATCTTTCTGTTAAGTGCAGTGCTAATATCCTGTTATACATTCATTATATTATTGTGTGGGAAGATCCCTATCACAACAGTAGGATTTGCGATGGCATCTACATCGCCACATGCGAATTACACATCACACTAACGTCAGGTGAAATTTCAAATGTCCTAAGGGACAAACCCTGACTTTACAAGAGAGAAAAAAAACAAAATTTGACTTTTAAAAACGTCACAACGTTTTCATTGTTTTTGGTATTATGATGCTTTCTAGACAGACTGTTTTAAATATAATTTATCTGCCTGAACAGTCTTGTTTACGCTGGCATTTAATGTTGTAAAGTTAAAATAATAATCAGATTAATGAAGTAAGTTACAATAACAAAAATTGGTTCCAATGAAATACATAAAAAATTATAGTGATTGTGGACAAAGAATGAGCTTTATTAAAAGTCTAAAAGTATTTGGAGTTTCGTTACGTGATCGAATCAGAAATGAAGAGATCCATTGGAGAACCAAGGTTACCGACATAGCCCGTGTGCCCATAGTGGTAGTGGGCAGGCACATTGCTCGCAGAACAGATGGCCGATGGGGCCGAAAGGTTCTGGAGTGGCGACCGCGTACTTGAAAACGTAGCATCGGAAGGCCTCATACAAGGTGGACCGATACGCTGGTGAAGGCCGCCGGAATCCATTGGATGCGTAAAGCACAGAACTGGCTGAAATGGTGATGATAATGATGAGCAAAGCAAATATCAACTTTTCCGTGAATAAATTTTTTTTATGAAGTTCGTCTGTATGTGTTTTTCACTATTTCACAACTCCATCACGTTGGTTCACAGAACCCACATTTCTCTTGTCTCCACCCTCTGACTGGCCATGTGAACCGACGTGTGCCGTCTCTCCGGTGACCGATGAACTGAAACGAAACTCGGAATCGGTGGAACTGATAGTTGCTTCACCGCGACAGCTACCTTTACCGGTAGTTGCGGATCACCAACGCTTTAGCATTTGGACCCGGTTGCTTACTCGTGCGCTTTACTCTATCCGTTGAAGACCCCAACGTTGTTTTGTAAAATTCAACTAGATTCCTTCCCCGAGGATTGGATGCGCTTTCAAACAATATGTTCCATTTCGAGTGATTGTAGGCTTCGAAACCTTTCGCTTTTGCTCGGTGAAGACGGGCTTCTTCGTGTTTGTGGTCGTACTGCTGTTGCAGAACATGTAGATCGCCCGATTGTCCTAGATGGCCGACACCCTATCATCAAGCGTACCTGGTACACCCACGGATATAACGTGCGAGGTCAATGAACTGCGCCAGACGTTCAATCTACTAAGCCTCAGACCAGCCATCAGAGGAACTTCACAGAGATGATAGTTCTGCCGCAATCGAAAAGTTAAGCCAGAATCACCACCAGAAGGATATTTGCCAGATGCCAGGTTAGCACAACACCAGTGCCCTTTCACCCACGTAGAGTTGGATTTTCGTGGCCCCCTGGGCGTCTCTATTGGCAGACGCACCGCCAAGAGATGGATTGCACTTTTTACATGCATGACGGAGCGAGCTGTGCTGTTGGAGATTGTGATTGATTGGTTCTATCTTCTTAATGGGAAGCGCAAGCAGCGAGCCTGAGATTTATTTGTTCGATAACGCAGACTTTATCCGACGTGCTAACTGGAGAAAGGCGCAGAGGCTGGCAGACCAGTTTTGGCAGTACTTCACACGAGAGCACCTGCCCACGCTCAAACTTAGGAGGCGGTTGCAGTAGGCTCGTCCGTTTAGAGTGGGCATCTAGTTTTTATCACGGACGGCACGCTGCCCAGTAACCCCGAGGGTGAACCACGGCAGTGTACCTGGGTTAGGACGGGGTAGTGGGTGTGGTGGATGTCGCAACGAAGGGGAGCGTCCTGCGCGACCCAATCGCAACTTCGCAAGAGGTGTTGTTGCTGGTCGCTGGCCAATAAATTGGTGCCTTGATCGGGGACCATGTTGGCGACCAGCAACCAACCTTTTTTTATAAATAAAGTTTCTTTATTTTATTTATTCCTACGTTTTTCCTAACGTCAATGTATGTAATAAACGTCTCAGAAATACACAAAATAAAATAAAATGTGTTTCCTAAGTATCAAGCCATCCTCATCTGCAACAGAAATAGTGACCACGTTTATTGGTACCTACTAAAGGACATTTTTTTTAATTAAAGAGCTCTTTTTAAGTGGTAACTAACAATATAATCCAAAAATTGCCCCTTACCACATACAATACATTTAAATAATTTTCCTTTACTACATTTTTTTTTATTGAATTCTTTGAGACAAATGTCCCTTACAACATAATCAATTTATCTCAAATAAAACACATTTCACTGACGACCAGCTATTATTCAGCTTAGGAACATGCTAAAATCTACTTAAATTTCCTATATAATCGAAATTATTTTGTATGGACATCAAATACAAAAATATTATAAACATTCACTTATCTACAGTATTTTTTAGAGAAAAAACTAATAACCTCTAGTCTTGGTTAAGAATAATTATTATATTAGGTTGGGGAAAAAGTCTTTTCGCATTATAGTATGTATGAACTTGTAATAAAATCTCTTTGGCTATACTATGTGTATCTGGCTGGTTTTGGTATCATTGAAAGTTTAAATTTTAAAGAACATAATTCCAAATTCAAATTAGGAAAATGTGTGATTTTTATTTGTTTTTCGTACTGTCAAGATGAGTGAATCTAATGAAGAAATTCGATACATTTTAAAATTTTACTACAAAAAAGGTAAAAATGCAACGCAAGCCGCGAAAAAAATTTGCGATGTTTATGGACCTAGTGCAGTGTCTGTGAGAGTAGCACAAAGGACTATGCAAAAAATCGTCCCATATCATCAACAGATGCCAAACATATCTCATTAAATACATCTCGACATTATGATTATTTTTTACTATGGCGACATCACTGTAGGATATGGGGTTATCGTGCAATAAAAAAAAATATGTTATACTTATACAGTTTTATTAAGTATTAAGAACTGAATTAAAAATGTACTATTTAACTAAAAAAAACTCGAGAGAGAACAGCCGTAAGACGTACTTTACCCTCCCTCCTTGCTCCGTTACCCCGACCGCACCCTTTCGACGCCTGCGCCCGGTTCATCAACCTAACCTTTTGAAAAATTATGTCGAAGGCAAAAATCTTAACAGACAAAGAGTTAACTTTGTGACGATGGAGGCCACCATGCCACATCTTGAGGACTTTCCAGAACTGACTGATGATGATATCATTTTATTCGCCTTGGGGACCTACCATATAAAACTGGCAAAATCCTACTGTGCGGAACATATTCGGAATGGAATTTATTATATTGAATTATTTCGAGAAAACCAGCTAACTGATTTGCCAAGGTATAATATTCGAGAAGATAATGTCTGGTTAATTAGAGGACGAATACAATCTCGACACGTTAGATCGCGCGTTTATTATTGTTACATATTAATAAACCGAAGTGAAACTGGCAGACGTGCTATTGAACAGTGGTATTGCACATGCCTAACAGGGGCGCGTACGGTTGGAAGTTGTGCCCATATAATATCAATTATATGGTATATGGGCAAAGGTCGACATATCGACTTTAATCTACCAGCGGCAATGTTATCGACTCTTATAATAGATGAATAATATAACGTTATTTTTGTCTGGATAGTAGTTCTGTTGTTATTAAGTGTCTACTTGCACAATTGTTTTTGTGTTATTAATACTTAAAATGTCTAGTTGAACAATTGCTTTTTGTAATTATCGTCTAAAATGTAATTTTTTATTTTAAAATAAAAATACTTTATTTTTGTCAAAAGTCTTTTTAAAAAAAAAACCCCGTCGAATTCCGAACTAAAAATTGGTACTGACTTTTCATGGGACGTAATAATGATATTGAAACTTGTCCCATGTCTGTTGATGGGATGGGACACTGCCCATACATTTTTTTGCATGGTCCTTTGGTTTAAGCGTTTTCAATCCGGAAATTTTGATGTCAAAGATGCACGTCGCTCTGGTCGCCCTATTACGGATAAAATGGATGCCATTTTTGAAAAAGTGGAGCAAGATCGGCATATTAGTAGTTACGACGTAGCTGAAGAACTGGGAATTGACCACAAAACAGTTTTGGCGCATTTGAAAAAAACTGGGTACACAAAAAAGCTCGATATTTGGGTACCTCACGAGCTCACTGAAAGAAACCTAATGAACCGTGTACTCATTTGTGATTCTTTATTACGACGTAATGAAACCGAACCATTTTTGAAGAAGCTGATAACTGGTGATGAAAAGTGGATCACGTACGACAAGAACGTGCGAAAAAGGTCGTGGTCAAAGGCCGGTCAGGCTTCACAGACTGTGGCAAAACCCGGGTTAACTCGCAACAAGGTGATGCTGTGTGTGTGGTGGGATTGGAAGGGCATTATTCATTATGAGCTGTTACCACCAGGCAGGACCATCGATTCTGAACTCTACTGCGAACAACTGATGAGATTAAAGCAAGAAGTTGAGAGAAAGCGGCCGGAATTAATCAACAGAAGGGGTGTGGTTTTTCATCATGATAACGCTAGACCTCACACATCTTTAGCCACTCAGCAAAAATTAAGAGAGTTTGGCTGGGAGGTGTTAATGCATCCGCCGTATAGTCCTGACCTTGCACCTTCAGATTTCCACCTGTTTCGGTCTCTTCAGAATTCTTTAGGCAGTGTCAGGTTAACATCACGGGAGGACTGCCAAAACCACTTGTCGCGGTATTTTGATCAGAAGTCCCAAAATTTCTATAGCAATGGGATCATGTCCCTACCTACAAGATGGCAAAAAGTTATCGAACAAAATGGTACCTACATACTTTAGTTAAATGTAAACATACTATGTTAAAAAATGTTTTGAATTTTCTTAAAAAATGCGAAGAAACTTTTTCCCCAACCTATTAGTATGTAACTTGCAGTTATAATGAAATTAAGAAGGCAGGTAAGTACTAAAGTTTATGTAAAAAAAACTTACCGCAACATTCTTTTTGGTAACGATTGATTGCAGCCTTTGTTTTTGTTCTGGTTTCAAACGGATCCAAACTTTTTTTATGTGCCATGGTAGCATAAATGGTCAATTCAACGCAATTTTAATGTCAAAATTAAGAAATGAAACAAAAAAGTCGTTACACATACCTACAAATTAATGTTGAATATAATTATCAACGTTACGATTTTTGAGACGAAAGTAAAAATATACTTAAACCCAAAAAAAAATATGTAATTTTGAATTATTTTGGTGAACATAATGTTGTAATGGACTTAATAATGTAATACTGTTGCTACTTACGACAATGTTCATCAATGTAATAAATCGATGCTACTTACGCCAACGTTTATTCAAAATTTTAAAATATTTAAAAAGATTTTATGTTGTAAAGGATTTTTTATATTTTGTATGCGCGTTACACCACATATATCGGATAGTTATTTAGATTTACAACGTTGCAAAAAACTACAAAAGAGTTAGAATCCAAAACTTTATATATACGACTCAAAATTTTACTACTGTGTTACTTACTACAAAAAAATTTGACGTCGTAGCTCCTTCATTTTAAGAGATATCTTCAAGTATACAGATCGATAGAGAATAAAATTTCTTGTTCAACTTATAATTATATATTCTACTTACGACAAAATGTCCCCTACGACATGTGAAATTTCCGCCATCGTAATATTAATCATTCTGTGGGTGTTTCAGATAAGGCATTTAAACAGTTAAACTTTATAACAGAAGACTTTATTAGGTTGTTTAAATTATACCTATAACATGTCAATAAAGTAGTAAAAATCATAACCAAATACCTATAAAACATTACTAACATAAAGTGGACCGATCGTAAACGTTCGAGCAGTCATCAAAACCATTCGATCACTAATAGTAGTTTATGAAACAGTTACTTAACAGGGGTCATTCAAACACGACTGTGAGTTATAAAAGTTATAATAGTATCATACGAGATACCTGTTATGTGTAGTTTCAAACACTATTTTATCTAAACTCATGCAATTTCATCAAAACCACAACAATTGATATTGTAAATATAGCACCAAAATCCGAAGTACCACCGCGGGGCACGCTGCAGCAGCCTCCGCCACAGTAACACTACAATCATTGAAAACTGTATTTTAACAGAAAAAAACGTTATTTTAAAGCAATACTTTGTTAGGGAAACTGGTTTAAAAACAAAAAATCGTGGATAAAATCCGCCATTAAAGTAATATTTATGATTTCAATATAAGAACTAATAAAAACTTTAGGATATGAGTGTGAATAAAACAATAATTTTAACTGATGTTGCTAAAGAAAGTTAGTCGTTAGAATATGACGTCTTAATTAAGATAAATGTTCAGTGAATGTGAAACAAACTAGTTTGGTCGCCATAAAACATTCTATGGTGTTGGTGCTTTCATAGACTATGGGTGCGTTCACGCCGGCTGTGAAATACTTTTTTTTTAAGATTGATGTATAGATATTTAAAAAAAAATACCGCTGCGCTGGCATTTCTAATAGGGCCCGCTATTAAGAAAGTTTATCCAAAAACTTGGCAACGTCGCAAAAAACCGTCAAATATTTATCTGTTTTGATAAATTTGGCAATATTACTGTATGGAAATAAGAAATATGGCTAACTTACTCAACTAGAATATATAATATAAAAGAATACTATAACACTCAATTTGATGTTGTAACCGTTTTAGGTGTAAAAAAGGCACTTGGAAAGTTTCCAAATACCATTTCTTACATCTAAAACTAAATATTCGGTGTTACGATGTTAATTATTGCATTTCAAAATCAATATTTTAATTCACTAGTTAGCCATATTTCTTATTTCCATACAGTTAAATTGCCAAATTAATCAAAACAGCGAAATATTTGACAACTATTTGCGACGTCGCCCACTTTCTGTATAAACGCTTTAATGTCACGGGCACACCTACGGTCATAAATTATTAAGCCATAATAAATACTATAAAAAACAATAAAATTAAAATATAAAAGAAATGAAAAGAATGCTTGTAAGATATAACAAAAAACAAAATAAAATAATATATTACGATCGACCCGACGCGCGACGCGACGCTGACTGTCCTACTTCGTTTGTCTATACTATAGACTATTGTCTTTAGTCTATGTCTATGACAAACGAAGGAAAGCGGGCTTAGGTGGTACCGTATGCTATAATCAGCTGTCAAAACGAATGAAAAACTTAGTAATAAAATCACAATGATTACAAATAGAACAAAGACCATAGTGACAAATAAAATCATCTGAGTAAATAGTACTTCAGTTGAGAGATTTACATAAGCTGAGACAAAAAAAAGTGGTGCGTGTCTATAATATGTATCGTTGATGTGAATGTAAGGTATGTTTGACTGCGCTGTGTTGTGTTTTGCAATTCGCAAGAAAACGATAAGTGGTACTCAACGAAGAAAACAATGCAAGTTATGCTGCTTGAAACATTGGACTCCGCTCAGGCCACCAATACTAACTGCGTGCAGACCCCGGGTAAGTTCATAAATTGGAACTCATTTTTGAAAAGAGCTATTAGCGTGGGGCGTGGCCTAAATAATAAACATAAACATATAACAAAACATTTTGTCGCAGCGGACTGGCTGTCTACTTAAAATGTTTAGTTGACATGTTTTACTAACGTCTAACGTGTTTTGTTACGAAAATTGGCGGAGCAGTTTTTTTTTTTTTTTTTTTTTTGGTTGGTGAATTATCGAATTAGCGAATTTGAAGCTTTCACGGAATGCTGCAGTTTTGTGCGTTGCGGCTTGGGGCTAACAGGAAGTAAGAAGATGCTCGCGTTTTAAATTTATTTATATCTCGCGAGTCACGATCGCGACTAAGTTAATTTCTATTTTTTTTTTGTTAATATAGCTACATGAGCTTTCGGCGATCTGACAGTCTCATCAAATTACCCTTATTTAAAATTGAGTTCTGTGAGATCGTGAAGGAGCATTGAAACTAAACCGCGGGCAGTACATATTACTACTTTGCATCCCATAACGCAAGTTATAAAGGTCAGTCTATTCCAAGGTCTAATAAACGGGAAATCTATCTTTAGTTCAAAGGGCGATGTGACAGTGTGAAGATAGAAATCTTATCAATTTCTATAAGATGATAATCTCCCCAATAGGTATCCCATTCAGTGCGGTCCATGGCCCTTTACGGGGCACCGGTTTGGGCGCGTTCATTGAGGCAGCGGCCAGCCCGCCGGTTGAACGCGTCCCAGAGGGTCATGGCCACCCGGCTGGTCCGGGGATACCGCACGGTCTCCGGTGAGGCGGCGAGCCTCCTTGCCGGATTACCGCCATGGGATCTGGAGGCAAAAGTCCTCGCGCATATCTGGGAGTGGCGCGAGGAGTCTAATCGCCGGGGCGTAACTCCGTTTCCGCGAGAAATCGCGGCACAGCGGACAGAGCTCCGGCGGGCTCTCATGGCGTCATGGAGAGTGCGATTGTCGCAACCCAGTGCTGGGCACGCCACTATTGCGGCGATAAGTCCCCTCTTTGAGGAGTGGCTAGAGAGGCGCCACGGCGTCCTCACCTTCCGCCTGACGCAGGTCCTTACCGGACATGGTTGTTTCGGGAGGTTCTTGTTTCATATCAGGCGGGAGGAAACGCCCGTTTGTCATCACTGCATGGATCGCCCGGAGGACACGGTTGAGCATACGGTGGAGGTCTGTCCGGCCTGGGCAGAGCATCGCCGTGTCCTCGTGGAGGCGATCGGTGGCGGGGATCTCTCGCGTCCGGCCCTAGTCCAGGCCATGGTACGGAGCGAGAGGGCATGAGAGGCCGTCACCTCCTTCTGCGAAGCAGTAATGTTCGCGAAGGAGGAGGCAGAATGCGTGAGGGAAAGGCAAAATTCGCGCCCTCACGCCCCTAGCCGCCGCAGGAGACGCCCTGGGCGTCGGGAATTGCAGGCCGATTCCCGGCCACCGTAGGCGCGGGCTTGCGGATGGTGAGCAATGGGTAGCTTGCCGTCCGATAAGGACCAGGCCCGGGTCAACGGTGCGTTGTGCTCCACGCGCGCCTCAAAGAGATGTCAGCAAGTGAAGGGGTCCGATAGGACCAATGCCTGCCGGGGTTGCGGGAAAGTCCGAAATTGATACCGTGGCCCCTGGCAACGTACAGGCAACGGAAGGAACACGGGTGGGTTTTAGTCAGTAAGAGTCTGACACGCCCTCCTGCTCCGCCCAGAGCGGGAGAAGTTATTTGATAATTACCCACCCAAAAAAAAAAAAAAAAAAAGGTATCCCATTCAATTTTGCAGTGCGATTTCTTAAACAAAATAATTTTCGTTTCAGACATGGCTTAAATTATCTTCAAAAAAAACCGGACTCCTCCGTCGTCAAAAGAAACTCTTAACTGTCCACAAAATGTTAAGTAACCGCACATACACATTAACCATCTCATATTTATCTGTACGTCTGCCTGTACGTCTACCCACGCAACCAACCCGCAACCGGCAAATCGTCGTCCGCATCGATCCGTCGGTAACAGGATTGCGATCGTTTCATTTACATTTTATTCGAGCCGCAAAACACTACAGTAATTCAATCGAGCGCCGCCGAATGCGTGCGAATTGATAGCGAGTGACGTGTGGGGTGCCTCGACTAGCGATGAGGAAAGCGAAGTGATCATACTGATAACAGCATGACCATTTGAAAATAGAAATCTTCTCTATACAATTGTTTTTATGCTTTTTCCTTAGAGCCGCTTTTCTGGCGTCAAGAAACAGCCATGTTTTTCCGTACAAAAGTAGCAAAACTGACAAAGGCTCAGGAATGTTTCCTCGTGTTTCAGAATCGTCACTACAACAAGAATACTATTTAAGTTACAAAATTCTTTGATATTTGACCTTCGTAAGTATCAGTTCTCAGGTTCCTGCTATCAGGTTGCGAAAGAAAACACAACATATTCTCTTTCTTGTCATTACCAGCACATAATAGCAAATAAATTAATCAAAATCAAATTTAGAGATTATATTGCATTAAATAAAATAATATTGTTTTATTTTTAGTATTTTAGTCACTAACACTCGCACCACGCACTGAAAGCTTAGAATCTTGCGTGTATCGGTATTTGTTTACAAAAGCTAGGGGAAACCCGACTCGGTGCGAGTCGGCACTATTCGGTACACGACGCGTCACGACAATTGTGCGGAATCTAGTGGCATGGCTCTGGTTTTTGATAAGAAAACAAACGGAAAATCTTATGAAAACTGTTCAAAACTCACGGTTTTTTAACGAAAAACATGCGTTTATCAACAATATTGTACCGTTGAGACGTAATCATTGTCTGAACTTAACTTTTTTCATAAAGCAATGTTTGTAGGTACTTTTATCATGACGTGAGTTTTCAGGCCAAACAAAATAGCTCTCATGTGGAATACAAAAATAGAAAAAAATTAAACTTCAGACATTCACTCTGAAAAAGTTTTAATTATCTACAATTACCAGTCCAGGTCATAGCTGAATGAACTTCGTTCCGTTACCAAAGATTAAAAAATCTTAACGCTGCTTAAACTTCAGTTTTTTTTCAGCGGAGGGATCAAACTTCCTAGTTAGATTTTTGGCAGTGAAATATACATAAATTAATAGTGAAATAAAAATAATAATCATTTTAATTAAACTAAACCACCGTGTTCGCGTTATTACTACAAGTTCCCCATCGGGATCGGGAAAACCACATGTACTTAATCAAAGCGTAAATGTGAGCCAACCCTTAGTTAGTTCTAGAGCTTCCATAAAGGAAGAACCAAGAAATAATCACAATAAAAGTGAGGCCGGCTCTCAAGTTGATGAATGTTGCGTTTACTTGATGTCTGAGAGTACGCGCGTTCGGTCAATTTCTGCGAGGGCTACATCTCATAACATTAGAAGGGGATCTGCTGGCTTTATGGCATTTCTATGGCAACCGTGACCCTTTCTGTTAGCGGCCAGATTCAATAGGGACGTCTTAAAATAAAACACCGATTGGGACTGAAAATTTCCAAAAAAAAAAACTGGGAATTATTAGTCATCACTTAACAGTCTTAAACCTCTCAAAAACCTGAAGGTTAGGTATAACGCTGTAGCTACATTTTTATCTTTGCCCTACATGTTCTTGTACTGTGAGTATATCTACAGACATAAATCTCTAATGCACAAACACCCAAACCCGGAACAATTAACAGTAGGTCATACAAATATTTGTTTCGTACGGTATTCGAAGCAATCGGGTTAACCGTTACGCAAGTCATCTTAAATATTGTCAGTACTTTACATTAGATTTTTTGGGAATTCTAAACAAAATATGAAAAATGAAAAATTCATTTTACAAGTTCTCATAAAACGTTCCAGTAGAGAATTTTTACCATGCACTGTTTTGTTTTTCTACGAAACAAAAACACATCACGGACTGCGTGCCTGCGCTCGGGCGCTGTGACAAAGAAACAACACAATACATACTGTAAAAATGCTGCGCTCTGAAACATTCATTCATTTGTATTTTATATCATTAACCGACTTCTAAAAGGAGGAGGTTATCAAATCGGATGTTTTTTTAAAATGTATTTTCGGGCATAACTCCGTCATATACAGGGTGGCAGGGACATCTACGCGAAAACTGTTACCATGGATTCAGTATATGATTCAGAACCGTTGAAAAAAGAAATCTGCTGTATCATGAAAAAGTGCAATACCTACGCGGTCAAATTGTATGGCAGCAGATTTTTTTTCTAATCATCGACTATAAATTTCAGGTTCAGTATGGTGGCAGCACCCTGTATAGACGGATTTACTAAATTCTATTTTGTTTGAATGGGAATACTTCCGAGGTGGCCCCATTGTCATCTGGTAAGTATCTGATGATGGAATCTTGGAGGAATCGAAGGAACTCTTCAAATATTATAGGTACCTACACAAAATTTGGTGAAGTGGAACTGATAATGAAGACCACAGATGGCCACCGGAACTACTCAATAATAAGTATTTCACGGGTTGCGATTCGATTACTTTAATATGGTTGCCAAGGAATTTATGCTCGTCACAATGCATATCATATTATGGAGAAGTGGAGCTGATGTGTGAAGTACGAGGAGAACTCCTCAACGATTAACGTCCCTGCATCAGGAAAAGCAATATTTTGTAAAAGGTGATGAGTAGTTGACATTAGGCTATTGTAACTTAGATAAATTACAAACTGACTCACTACAAAGCGAGAAACAAAAATCTTATTTCGGAAGTCGGTGGGAAAATTGAAAATCAAAAACACCGACTTCCGAAATAAAGTTATTTTTCACTTTGTAAAGTTTTTTTTTTCAGATTCAGATTCAGATATATTTATTTGCCAACAATGTAGGTACACGTATAAGATGGTTTTTGGAAATCGGTTGTTGTTTTTATTTTATCTATTGTTACATTTTTTTTATTCTGCGAGTCATACGACTAACAACGTCTAATCATTCAATTATACTTATACATAGATGCCTACCTAATAAACAATAACCTTTATCTATGTATAAAAAAATTCAGCAAAATGAAAAAAGGCTAGTCAATCTGAATACAAAACCATTCGTTCGCAAAGAATTGATGACTCGCAGACACGATACGAAAAAGTCACTTAACACACAAAATAAAAATGTGGTCAGTCGAAATGAAATAAAAACCAGCCAGGTGCGTGTCGGACTACGCACAATGAAGGGTTCCGTAGTTGGGGATGAATTTATCCCAAGAACAAACTTAACATTGTAGACGAAAAACATGTTCTCCCATACATTCCAACTGCAAATGTAAGTTTGTACGCACAACATTGAGAGATTTACCATGTTATTTTAAGACCATAGACTTTTTATAGGTTTACTGTAATCTATGAGTAAAGAACCATTTTCTGTATTTTTTCAAAATTGTAGGCTCAGTAGTTTCGGAGATAAGGAGGGTATTTGCAATTTTCATCAATTTTCTTAAATATCTTTAAAATTATACATTATAAAATAATGAAAAAAAAGAAAGTTTGAGATCCTCGCAATAAGCCCTTTCATTTCATACGCCATGTCCTTTCGTTTGCATGGTACAGTTTACAAAACTTATTTTTAATTTTCTTATTTGCCCCATATTCAAAGAGTGACCCCCATAATCAATATTCATTTATTTACGTTACACGTCCGTGTTTGGGTCACAGAATATACAAATGTGTACCAAATTTTAACTTAATCGGTCCATTAGATTCGGAGCAAATTGGCTGTGAAAGACGGTCAGACCCACGAGTGATCCTATAAGGGTTCCGTTTTTCCTTTTGAGGTACGGAACCCTAAAAACAAAAAATCTAGAACAACTGCCTCAATTTAGGTCTAAATCGCACCGACATTGAATAGACGAGTTCCAGGCACGATACGACTGAGGTCATGTTACGCAATAGCGAGCTACCCAAAAAAATTGACTATCCCATCCCAGTATTTTTGTTTAGAATAAAATACTAGACATCATATTTTAGACGTGGATCGCACAGTCATAGATTCTTTAGACACGCTACGTATAGCCATGTTATAGCCATTTCACACGATTAAAGAATGACAATTTGTAATTTAACCGATAAAGTCCTCGGTACTTGTGGCTTGTGTAATCCCCATGTCGTCCCCGAGCCGCTATATTTACGATCAAATAAGAGTGAAGCCACACTGCTCCTTTGCGTTGGGTTGCGACGTCGTAGCGCTAGATTTTGTGGCACTGAATGTGTCCAAATCTAGCGCTGCGAGACGTCGCAATGCAACGCAACGGAGCAGCGTGGCTTCACTCTTAGGGGCATCGTCAATGAACTTACCAATCCGTTTCCCTGCTCCTTTTATATTGACACTATAATTTCCAAAGTTAACTATAAAATCTGAAATCCTGGTTCAAAGTCGATATATTAATTTAATGGGCGCGTCCCAGCCCTGAGCCCTCGCTTGTATTCAGCGCCCGGCATTATCTGGGGAAGTGCTACCGCAGAACGTGTCTGTTTCCTGTCCAGAACACGTGCACACAGCAGAAGAGTCAGTCAGAATTACATAGAACACTAGCTTTTGCACGCGGCATCGTTCGCGTGGGTGTTGGAAATTATCCTACGGGATCGTATTAACGAAACCGGGATAAAAGTCTCTGAAATCCTAACCCAGGTCATGGTCGATCCTTGTGCCAAATTTCACCCAAAGTCGTCCTGTCATTTAGGCGTGATTAGGTCACAGACACAGACTAAGTTACTTTCGCATTTATAGTATTAGTATGGATGACAAAAGAGACAATCTTGCTGCTACAGGAACGGTTAACCAGCAACATTCAAATCATAATAATGATTAATTTCTGACTATACCTATCTGTACATTGTTTTAATTTGGCTTCTTTAGCAATTAATATGACGCGGGGCTTCTGTATCTGTTTATTTGGTACATCAATAGACATGCCGCGGAATGCACGCGAAGGGTGATAGGTCACACTTCAAACTAAGATGTATGGGTGCATTAGTTAAGATAATCTAGTTTATTCGGGATGGACCAGATAATAATGATACTTATATGATTTACGGAGTTAAAAGCAGTATAATAAATAAATAAAATTAATTTAATTCAGATAACTTAATCCATACGGTACGATTTAAAAATAAAATATTAAAATTCAAATTACCCTCTTAACAAAAGTTCTCCATAACGGAGAAGAGATCCTATCCGCTACAGTCTTCAGAATTCCGTTGCAGCTGCCACGTATTCTGCAGATCAGGGATACAGTTTCTGCGGATGACGGCATGAATGCCATCAGTGCGATACACCACAAACATACTCGATGCACTACAGAAGCGAGGCAGCCCCAACATTATCCTAAAGATGTTATTATACTGATATGATTTATTTTATTTTTTTATATACTGGAAGCTGTAACGTATCTACTAGTTATTAAAATAAAAAGGAAAGCAGACAAGTTAAAAATATATAATTTGAGGTAAATAATTAAAAAAAATACAGAAAAATAATTAAAAAAGAACCTATCCTACCTAGCGCTCTCAGAAAAGAAAATATTTACAAAGGAAGTATGTTACGGCTTTCAGGTTCGAGACGTCCGTCAGTTCTGAAACATCCAGATTCGTTTCCCAGATATCTTGATTGATTCACAGGCAATGTAGAAGACGTCAGGCCTCGTTAGCTCTGAGGCCTGAAGATCCGATTCCCAGTCTCTCAGACAGTCCAGACAGGACTTAGTAGTGGAAGGTCCTCCTGGCAAGAAACGTAGTACCGTGAAGACAGAGTATGATTTCAGGGTGAAATGTATGTAGACCAATTTGCAAGACTTTTCTTGAAGAGATGTTTCCTTGAGCGCTTCCAGATCAGCTCTGCCGAATGGGTCCGTAGTCCCTCCGAGGTTTATTTTTGAAATCATCTTTTTCTTGTTCTTTACAGAATTTAATTTCAAATTCAGAGATCGAAAAGGGCCAGACATATTCGTACCAAAAAACCTCTTTGATGAATTCTGAGAGCGTTTCAATTATTATTATAAAATGTAAGTTAGGATATAAATATTTTACAGTAAACAATTATAATTGCCTATAAAATACCATATTTGAGCTAAACATATTGATAAAAATAATTTAAATTATATAAATCAAAAGTAACCTTCATGGACTAAGCCAGTAAGAAAACTAGAGAGAAAATTAGAAGAAAAAATAATGACAGCTTGACAGCCTGACGTAAGTGTCATAACATTGAAAAATATGAAAATTAAAGAAAACTAATCGTTTTAGAACGATTCGCAAAATAATAATGCAAAATCAATAAACGAGTATAATACATAATATTAATGAATGCATAGTGTAAGTATATGATGTAGTGTCTGTAGTATGTAGATACTATAAAGCGCAGTACATCCAGCGATCTTTTGGTGTGGCTTACCCACAGAATTCCCGTATAAAAGCTTTGACAATGTTCCTTTAACAACGTTATCTTTACTTGTTTAGACCAGCAGGAGAAGTGGGCCAGCATGTTACCTTTGACCGCTAAAGCCCTGCACTCCCTCTCAATATCCTGATCGTCTTCGAGACCTTCGGTAATTAAATTGTTCACAGAACTACTAGTATTATGTGAATACTCGGGGCATCCACCGGCAGCCCTAAAGACCATATATTCTGTTTTCTGAAAATTGTATACAAGGCCATGTGCACCAACATAGGCCTCACACACTCTTAACAACTCTCTGAGACCTCTCACCGTCGGGCTCAGCAGAGCCCGACGGTACCATGACGTCCAATAATGATAGGCACCATGACGTCCAATAATCGAGTCAATGTCGTATAATAATTACAGAGTTAAAAATATATTTAAAATCATAATTATACCTATTGAAAGTCTTTATCATTGCATAGTTGCAATAATACCAACATCATCTATGGTTATCGGCAATTGAAGGCAGTGTATAGAGTGCCGCTAGTGGCATAATAGTGGTGCTGCTTCGGCCCAGCTAAAGTGCCGTAAGCATTGCATTGTCATTGTACATTTAGCACTTGAATTTGTTCACGAAAACCATTCTAAAATAATGATTCACAATATTATTAAAAGTATGAAGCAGCTCATCTAGTTTATTTATTAATGTTCTACTTGCATTATAAATAACTTCAAACATAATTTATTTCCGTTGCAAGCCATGTGTTAGATGTTTACGAGCGAGTGCCTGAATGATGCACCGACCAGTGTGAACGAAGCACAGACTAGTGTAAACGATGCACCAACTATTGCGAACTCTACAATATTTTGTTACTGACTGGCGTGGAAGTTTAATGATGCTGAGAAATATTTCAAATCACCTGTCTTGTAAATAGTTATGAACTGAATGATAGGAGGGTGTTATATACTATTCAGCCTAATCAATCGATATGACAGATGACAGTGAACCATGATTGGAACAGAACAAATAATAACGTCGTAATTATTTCTCACAATTCCCATACCCATTGTGCATCACAAACATGAAACCAGGACAGTTATATTATAACTGTAAAAGCTTATAAATCTATGAACTAACTTAAAAGCTTATAAACGTAATAACCTATTGCAGGAAACCTCGAAACGCTTAAGTTAGGGGGAAACATTCAAAGTTGGGGCTAAGTTGGTACGAATCTGACCCAGCGTTGCGTTGTTTGAAGACGGGAAGTAACGGGCAGTAAATCTCTCCGCACGCAAACTGAGTTATACGCTACGAGCTACGAGACGTACGGGCTTTACGAGCGGGTACGAGTATTTGAACGATTAGGAACAGAGGCCCTAGTGTGAGTTTCTTTTAACCATCTCGACTTTACGCATTGACCGCGTTCAGCGCTCCGATTGGCCCTTCATTGACCTACACCAGTGAAGGTCCAATCGGAGCGCCGAACGCGGTCGATGCGTAAAGTCGAGATGGTTCAAAGAAACGCACTAGGGCCTCAGGTACCTAATTGTACTTTTAGAGATGGTAAGGTGTGGTGTGTGATGGAGCTTCACACTGAATTATTAGGTATTGCACAATATTGGTTATTGTTGTCAATTCTCGAATATGGGCTCTGTCATTCATTATACAGGTTTTAATTCTACGACGATATCACACATTTTTGGATCCTTACGAACGAAGACCAATTTTTTTTTTAATGCTTTATCGCCATCCGATATGGTGGAATGATACCTATAAATTATGCGAAATAATATGTCTCGATGTAGGTACCTCTATTTTAAGTAATAAATGCAAAACAATCTTATTTTATTTAAATAAACCAACCAACTCACAGCACACCACGGCCTCATAAAATTCTGCATGAATTCAAAAGTCAAAACCCACAAGAGACTTTGAATCGAGGACATATCGGTACCGGCGACTTCGAAGAATCCCGGGGACACGGTCGGGGCACCAGAGAGGTAATGTAATATATTATGGAGGGCATGGGCGCCCGCGCGTGACTGAGCCAAGCTCCCCGCGCCCGCCACGTGGGCCCCACGGACGCAAAAGTGCTGCACATTCCGGTATTATAAAGGATTTATTATTGTAACACTGATGTGCATTTTAGATGCCTTACTGAATTTCAAGCTTATAGGGAACATAATAAAGGAAATATCTATCGCCTATTTGCAAGACAATCATGGAAATATTACAAGCGACTCTTCAACAGTTCAGCGACAGGGTTGTTCAACCAGCACACCAGTAGCGTCGTTAGTCTAGAGTCAGTCACATGAAGACCCAGCAAAATCAGTAGGAAATTATATCGTTGACGCGAGGTTAAAGATATTTTTGGGTTACAACAATTTTACACTCTTACCAATATGCTCTTACAGACAGTATTGCGTTCAAACGCTCGAGCAGCTAAATTAAAAGAAACGTTCAAATTCAAATCTTCTTCAAGATCTTGTTTCAAACGTTTGAATGTTAATAAAAGCTGTGAAGTATGCTGTAAAGCTCGCTATTACTCCAGTGTTTTCAATCGATCGTTTGAAGAACTCATTGAAATCTTGTTATAAAGACTCCTAGTGTATGGTAGATGGTATCTACTTCAAGTGGTACCTTAGTCCATGAACGCTTCGTTACTTCGAACTTTAAGGGTACACTAGTCGACGGCTCGACCTCGTTGGTGGGCGTGACTAACATGCATGCTAATATAGTCCAATTATTTATTTATTTATTTTTATTTATTTAGTATTTATTTATATAGTCTTTATTCATATATTTATTAATTTATTTAGTGAAATAGACGATGATTTAAAACGAAAACGAGCGCGTAAAATTTCATGAACAGACCTTTGGGCGTATAGATATTATGGAAAAACTACTGGATGTATTTACACAAAATAAAATTATTTGGACTATTGAATAAATTGTCTAAGTATCTCTGTGCGGTTCTATTTTGCCATTTTTTTACTACATAAGTTATTTATTAACGCCCAAAGACGAGTTAAAATTAGTGTTGAAATATGTAAGTTTCGACGGGCATAACTTCCAAATTAATATTTTTTTACCAATTTTGCTTCCATACAGGGCTAGATAATGACAAGACAAATACATATAATTTTTAGTTTTGAACGTATACCGTCAAACAGACGAGTAATCACCATACTACGTTTGTATGGAAGAATTACCAACTAGCGTAGCCTTAAGATTCTAGCACATCGTTTACGAGTTATTAAATTTAGTAGCATCAGTTTTATAACAATCGCTACAATCTGTTCCATCTACCTTTTTGTGGTTCTACTTATTCATTTCTCCATTTCCGATTTAAATGACAGTTTTTATGATTGCAGTTTTGCTGTTTTCTTATCAGGCTTGATTCAGCTTCTCACCTCTTGCTTTCCATCACTGGAAACATAAAACATCCCGCATTTTTGCATTTCCATGTTGACAGATCTCTGGAAAGAGTCAAAATAGGCATAAAATGTTTGCGCATCAATCAAATCGTCTATAAAGTGTATGATTATCAGTAGATGCGTTTTAACATTGACAACTCCAACTCCGGACGTACAGTAACTCACTCCTAGTATTTACACAGTATCGCCGTGGGTTTACTGTTTACATGGCAGTAAACGTTATTTTTACCCCACGACGGACGGAAACACTTTGATCTACGGCGAATGTGCTGTGACCAACTGTATTGATCTCTTCCGCTTAGAAATTGGTGGCTTTATCACTTTTATCTTTACGTCACGAGTATGGGAGGCGGTGACGTTTGTGACGGGAATTAATGACTAAAATTAATTAATTAAAAGCTTCTTTAATTATGAGTGTTTTATTTATTAAGTGCATTTCTCCATCAAGTTAGAATGGTTACATTCTCCTTTGTTTTTTCATAATAAATTATTAGTTTATTTACATTATCAGACCAAAACATAACACAAGCTGATTTTGTTAGTCTGGTTGTTATCAAATTCTAGTTACTTCTGATATTGCGGGGACAGGTCAAACTGAATGTGTGTGTGACTGTGTGTGGCTTCGTCTATAGTTTGATATGCAGCACCAGCTCTGTTAAGCGTGAACTATAAATACAAGTGACCACAAGAATGCAGTTTGAGTGACGTTCAATTAGATTTTATTAGCTAAATAATAGACAAGTGAATTATTTCTTTCATGACGTGTTTTATTTGACCTTTTCTTTTTGATCGAAAACTGTTGACTAAATTGTCGGTCAAAAGGTTGATAGTCAAGTATAAATATATTTTTCGAAGGTAAAGCCCCATCTACACGATGAAAGTTTCATGACTATTGTATACAATTAAATTGAAGCAACAAATTACTTGCATTGTTTAAACATTGTTTAAAAGGTGTAACTTTTATTGTTGCTGCAACTTATGGTATGCCACAGCACAGGTGGTTAAATCGCACCGTGTAAATAAAGCTTTACAATATCTACCCGTATACCTGGGTACTTCAATATTGTTGAACATGATTCTCCAAACGACGATGATATGAAGATCGTTCATTTATTTAATTCCTCTCATTCAGCAGTCCTCCTGCGATATATTCGACACACATCCAGGCCAGTACTTAAAGTCGTCAAGCGCCATTAAAGTTAATAAAACGAATAAATGACGTCACCAGTACATGGGCTTATTGACTGTTTTACGATCTTGTACGGTTTTAAAGACTTGTGAAATGTGGGCTTTGGTACGGGTTCCGGTTTAAATCCGGTCATTATGTTTTTATAGTTGTCGTTATTTGTTATCCGTATTATGCGTATAATCCTATAGCTTTGTCGAATGCTACAGGTTACACTACATGGGTAGGTAATAAATAATATTGCAAATCAGTTGGGTTCACAAAAATGCTAACTTCAAGCTCCTTTGAATGACCCATTTTTAAATAGCCTCAACTTCAACATTGTCTAATCCATCGAAATATGTACTAATAAATATTATAGCCCAGCAATATCAAGCACCGTAACGTCATTTTTATCGCTATCTTCATGATAAAAAGACGAACCCTCCACACATGGCCGTCTCCCACCGCACGCACCGCACATCCGCCGCACGCACTGCCCGCCGCGCTCGCTGCACACCCCACTGTTACCTGTTTATTTACACAACACCACGTGTTGTTTATCTTCACCAACATACTAGCTACTATCTCATTAGAAAAAGTTTGTAGTGTAGGTAAGAAATGTAATCTTTGCAGTACAACGAAATGTTTATATCGATTAATTTTATAACAATTTAAACTTGAGATCTTCGATCAATTTCGAGTTTACTTGATTGGAGCGTGAGATACATTCAGACGATAGTTGCCAATTCTAACTAAGCTAAGCAGAAGCACAAAATTACACATTCTGGCGTCAATTTGAGCTGAAGTTAGCTTCATTTATGTACTTGCCACTTTTGTTAATATTTAAGCTGTTTCCTTTAGTTACTGACCCAACGTCCTGTTTGTCTGTGCCTGTCTACACCACATCAGCCTCAATATTCAGTAACACTGTAATAGGACTTATTTGAGTTGTACGGAATCTGTTATGATGTTATTTGCTCAAAGCAAGAGATGTTGTGTAACATTATTATTTCCAATGAGGAAACACAAGATCAGAGAGAGGAAATCATAGTGATCTCATTATTGTTGTTAATATAAATAAGCCTCACTTACGTACAAGAGGAAGTCGACTCATTAATATATCCCGTCATACAGAAGCTTTTACTGCATTATTCTGGTCTATTAACCTTCCTATTTAATTAGCTTATAAATAACTAGCTTTTCCACGCGGCTTTGCTTCCGTTTTTTTATCCCTTGAGAATGGTATATTTTTTCTACATGAAAGTTACCCTATGTCCTTTTATGCGCCCCTAACAACGTGTATGCAAAACTTCATGATGATCGGTTGAAGTAAAGACGTGAAAGTATAACAAACAAAGAAACACACTTTCGCATTTATAATATTATAGTTAGGATGCTAACGCTATGATGATCTATTCAACTAATATTAGTAGCATCAAATGTATTTTCTTTTGTGAATAATAAATAAAATCCCTGCATACTTAGAACAACACAAATAATAAAAAATATTTGGTTGTGGTTGAAAAATACATGCAAGTTACAGTTTATTGAGCAACCCTCCTTCAACTGTATAAACAAAGTTATTATTTAATTCTGTAAATAACTTACCATTCACACAGATACAGAACAAAATCTGTACAATTGTTCTGTAACCAATATTCTTTCGGTAAAATCCTTCGTTTACTAAAACTCTATAAAACCTACTTCATTTCACCTCTAAACGACTGCGGCTCAGTTTTCAATAGACTTCAATGCAATAATATTCATGTGGAAGTTCTTACACAACTGTTTTATGAATAGGCTCTAAAATAGAATTTGAAATGTATGAAAAATCCAACAGAACTCTACGACCCGGATCAAATATCTAATAGAAAAGTCGAGGCTTTCTATATATTTTGTGTGAACCTACCGACAGGTAAAGAGGATAAAATATTTGCAGAATATAATGGTATGTTTTTTCAGGTCAAGTCCTTTTGAGTAGGTAGTGGAATATATAAGCCTGGCCAAATTGTTTTTGCCCCAATTTCTAGTAACAATTTAACTCTCAGGTTTATATCGCTTTCTAGTTGGAGCACCTAACGATAAAACGCCTAGGATTTAGTGCGAGTAATAAAAGAAAGCCATCCCAGAAAGACACCAAAACTAAAGTTAATAATTCCAGTAAAAACGGAGTTGAAAATATTAGAAAAGTCGAACCTGAACACATAACTATGAAATAGAAGCTGAAAAGTGTAAGATTTTAGAATAATAAAAGATAGCTATAGATATATAATAATAAATGATAATGCAATAATAGTAACTAATCCACGGGTTAGGTTATACGGTGCGGCATGATCGGCTCCCGACGGGGCTATTATTCAATTTGTAGCTCCCAACGGCCGACATCTGTCTAGCGTAGAATTTATAATTAATGCCGGATACCGACCAATCAGCAACGATTACATTCTTCGGAAACAATTTATTGTCTTCTGTTTTGGGTGTTTTGATTACGGTATTTTCTTAGAGATGAGATTTTGGGGGTGGAACGAAATCGTATTTTAAAAAGGGTTTAAATTATGTACAACAAATTCGTTTTAGTTACAAATACTTGAAAATGATTATTCCTATAGTAAATTGATGTTTACAAAGGGTACGAGAATAAAAAATTATGATTGTAGGTACAAAGTTAAAGTTTCTCATACTTTTTTATACCAGATTCTTCACAAATCTTAAAAATATTGCATGCAAGGTAAAAAAAAATATGCAAAAATAATCAAACCGATGCTTTACGATCTCTGCCGGAGCGAAGGTTCCCAGAATTCGGCGGTTTTTCGGCGCGTTATCAAGTTACGCCATATTAAACGGTTAATTAACCGAGATTGTCTTACAAGAGATATTATTATAACTTTGCTCATGTATTTCTATGTACCTACCTAAGTTAATAAAGTGGAGGTTTCAGATTAAATATGGGGAAGAAAATCTATATCTTCATTTTCGGCATTGTGTTCTTCATTATTATAATTATATGATTCTAAATCTATGACATTGCACAATACTGTCGAGATATCTGCTTTATAGCTAAAATATTCCTCTCTTTAAAAATGTCTTTAGCGTCATCATTTGCCAGATTGCAATTTATTACATCAGAATTATTAATATCCACGAGAAAATATATAAAATGACTTGAGTCCACTGCGAGGTGTGAATGCGTATAAATCGTCACTGAAGTGGAACAGGATGTGAATACTTTTATAAACAGACTTTAGTTATTACGACAGAAGCACGAACAAGCTTCAAATTAAGTGTTTCCTCTCTAAAGCTTTTTCTTCGACAATTTTGTTAGATTTAAAATAATACCAATGTTTTTACTTCGCATTCTGAAGTCATAAACATATAAGCTCTAAAAAAAAATAAAGTATATTTGATCATTGGACATCGACGAAATAGCAACCGAGACCCTAACGACAAAAATACAGAATCTAAAACAATGAAGCCTTTTAAATTCCAAGGTATTTAGCATGAACTTCCGCTTACAATAACTGGACATTCAATAAAGTCGGGTACAATGGTAGTAAAACAATGACGAGCATCACAACGGATGAGCAGCAACCGGGACGGATGAGCTTGAATCGGCGTGTGACGCGTCGTAAAAACAAGAAATATACGAGCTCCGGTGGTGGACCTAAACGTTGCGGACGTACTCGTAATACATAAATATGACGATGTTGAAGTATTGTTGGCTCATGCTGTACAGTTTCTGGTGGACGTTGTAGGTATGCATTTATTGAAAATAGTAATATTTGGTCTTCAGAGGAAGAGTGGTTTGTTTGATGTTTTGAGTAAAATTACGTAACGTATTGAAATTGCAGGTCGGATAAATTCGATCCAAAAAAATACACGATGTCTGTGGTCTGTGTCTACTGGTTTTTAAATCACAGGCAAAAGTTTCTGGCATTCGATTAAAAAAAAACTTCAAAGCTCTAAATTAGGCATTTCATTTTCATCATAACGATGCTGCAGAGACTTACTTACTTTAAATTATGATTAGTGTACAAATGCAGCCTATCAAAGGGACAAAAGGGGAGTAAACAATAGCTGCCAAACAAAACGCTGCCTGGACAAAAAGGGAGGTGTAATTAAAAGATCAGGTAGACAGTGCAGCGGCAGTGAACACATGACCACCCGCCTCTCTATTGTGGCACTTTTTATACTGTCGGCAAAAACATTGGACATAAACACAGTAATGAAGCTATTTTTAGCGGTATAGTAATGGAATTTCTTGTTAAACGTAACGACACATACCAACTCGATGCCGCAGTCGAAGATAAAGCTGAGTACAGTAAAGGTGCTTAATAGGACAAAACAGAAGAATTTCTCCACACAGCTATACAAAAGCATACAGTTGCATACCAGAGGAAAGCTCCCACGATTTGTTACGAACAATAAAGTCGAACTATTCACAGGTCAATCACACCTCACTACACGCCGGGTAACACAACAGACATGCCGTGATCAAACAATCAATCACCACAACGACGTCACTCAATGACGCGCGTAAATTAGTGCTCGGGGGCACGACGTGCGTGCTTCTCGAGAGCTGGAACGCGACTGAGCTCGGAGAGATGCTAACAAACTCGTTCTGAGCTCCACTAAAGCCTTCACAGTAAGTGGCGCAGGCACAATGGGAAACGCGAGCGCCCGCGCACCTGTGCCGTATACTCCTTTTTCTTTTTAATTTTATAAGGCGTCGAACTTTTCTGCGAGCGGACGAACGGTTGATGACCCTAAACAGAAGTCCCCTAATGATAATTTAATGGGACCTCAAACGCCATCGATCGAACAATTCACATTCAATGTTAATAGTTATTCATTTGGCGAGCAATCAGCGGCGGGTTTATTTGAGACAAAGTTACATAGCAGAATGGTCGGTAATTTATCAGGAGCTTTTTTCCGTCCGTTTTCTGTACACGGAGGGACGTATGAATGGACAGCTAGATGAAGCTGACGATAGCGGACGTTTGTGAAACTGCAGTGTTTACTATTTGGGAGGCGGTTGTGAGGAATGCGCCCCCGCGCGCGCCCCCTCCCCCGGAGTGCGTCGTACAAGGTCGTGCACGAAGGAATGCGCGGCGCACGCGCACTGCACTGCCAAAACGGAATGAAAGCACAAAAGGCCCACTGCAAACGAAGTGCAATACGGAGCTTTCACGCAAATATTCGCAGTGAAATAAGTGACACGAACAATGATAAAAATTTACTCTGTTTTGCATTAGGTACCTATCTAGGCTCTATCTATATTTGCATAAGTTACCGCGTCGCTTGGAGCTTCTACCACCTTCTCCACAGAACAACTATGAGTCGTACCCAAATATCTCGAAGCCATATCAGATCGATGACAGTCACGGCTAAAGGATTACAATGAACCGAAAATGTATAATATGTCAGGGCAGTGAGGATCGATTGCTCTCAAAATAAACATGTCGACGTTAATCCGATTACAGAAATAAAGACAACTAAATTTTAACACGACAAGATTGTCTCAACAATACAATAAGACAAGTTAAGTATTAATGGCCCATTCACGTGTTTATTATCGTTGTGAGCTTATTCTTGACGTTTGAATCTTTCGGCAATAAATTAGCTGACGGAGTCACATGCGACTGTAGCCCAAATACTCAGACGTTGACAGGAGATCGAGTGTTTATTGATCTTTCAGAGCTTACCCCGTTGATTGATTGTTACAGCTTTAGCAACACAACTCAGTTTATTTCAAACACACTATGCTACATATTTGCGTAGGAGTGGATCCAACAGGCCAATGACATGAGATTATAAATTCACTATACACTAGTCTGGTTACTTTCACAACATAAGTACCTACCTTCTTATCATCAAATTCCCTAGCCCAATCAAGTAACATAAGTAAGAACTTGCCCTATGTACCGTAGAAAGAATTCAGTAAGACTCGATATAATACAACCTGCTTGACCCAAAGATGAATTCGGTGTGTAACGTAGTGCGACGGATGACTCGACACTATTATACAAGTCGTGACGAATGCAGCCGTCGGTCATCGCCATAACTGGGTTTGTATAACAGCTACATTTGTCAAACAGGCTATTAGTTCTAGTGGTAATTTCATTATGAGATACACAGACGATCGTAAATCAGTATTTAAATTGAATTTATTATTTAATTAGTATTTAAAAACTGTCAATGGATTCTCTTGTCACAAATGCATCTAAACTAGACAAAAAATAACCAAAATTTTGTTTATTCCTGTCAAACGATGATTTCCCATTCTGAAATAGACTAAAGTGACACAACTTAACTATATTTTAGTTTGACAGCACTAAGATGGCACTGAGATTTTAATTTAGTGAAAATGACAATTTTGCTATTCTGAATTTGACGTTTTTCACCTAAAGTTTTGATTGTCTAACTAAATCTGACCATTTTTAATCGCGATTAAAAATGGTGTGGAATACTATTACTTGTCATAAACTAAAATTCACACCAACACCTCGAATCCAGATGCAAAAACAGTACTGTATATTTTTTTCTTTTCTTTTGCTTATATCTCGAAAATGGTGTGTCCTGTCGCAAAAATAATGAAAATTTCGACCCCCTTTATAACAAAAACCTACGTGTTGAGTATTAGGGGTATAAACCCCTAATACCCAACACGTAGGTTTTTCATATTTTCCATACAAAAAGTGAAAAATTCCATATAAAACACGTCGAGGCTATTTTTGAGATTATTTTCAGATATTTTTGAGATTATTTTTGCGCCGAGATTATTTTTTGCAGAATAGCTTTAAGATTCTCATAGCCAAAAGTAAGGATTTTTAGTGATAGTTTAATTAAGTTTAGTTCGGTGTAGAAGAGAATTGGCACCATTATTAGATATATTATGGGATGAGAATATATCTTGAAGTAAAAATAAAAACGTAAACTAAATTCTTACTGAAATTTCAGCAGGACCAAATATCGTGAGACTTATACCTACTTGATACTCAATACTCAATATTTTATTGCATTCAACAATGTATGTGCTTAGGTGGTAAACATTTGCATAAGAAACAATTGTGGACCCTGTCGGGTACAGCAAAAGAAAGATAGTAGGTAGAGATGAGGACTTATCGTTTATAATCTTACTTATTAAAAAAAAAACATTTTTTGTGTATTTTATATGAGTTTTATGGAATTACATATAATTTCAATATTCGTTTACACTGTAATGTACTTGTTAATGCCGGTGATAAAAACTGAATAAAAAAATAAAATAAATAAGTAAGGAAATCAAAAACCCGACTGCAAAAGCGAGCGAACCGTCTCTGCATCAAGTCTGGCAAAATTTGCTTTTGTGTGTCAGTTTGTACGAACTACTACTTTACTACTATTACCAATAATTTTTCTGGTTTTTAGGGTTCTGTAGTCAACAAGGAACCGATAAAGTTATTGTCCCAAGGTTGCCTGGAAGAGATCGCGGAAAGCGATAAGGCCGCCCATTATATTTTGTAGTGTTTGTTTTTTTTTTTTGTTATATATTTTTGTGGTGTACAATGAAGTATATTTAAAAATAAATAAATAAATAGTTTCGCCATGTCCGTCTGCCTGTCTGTCTATCTATCCGCGGCTTAGCTCAGAGAATCTTAGTGCGGATTTCCCCAATGAAATTGAACGCGTTCAGCACATCTAAATGCGTTCAAGAGCTGTCAGTGTACAATAATATTCCATAACAAGTTTGACACTTATCAGTGTCAAAATTGTTGCTCTTGAACGCGTTTTAGAAATGCTGATCGCGTTCAGTTTAATTGGTGAATTCAGCCCTTAACTATAAAGCTGTAATTTGGCATGGGCCTTATACATATTAATCACGCCGACCAAATGATATAATAAAATCATGATAAAAATTTTTTTAGGGTACCTCCCCACCCTACACGTAAAGTGTGGATGTTTTTTTTTCTCGTCTGGGTCATGTTGTGGGGAGTCATGTGGGTGTGTGAAAACTATTTTTCGATTCAGGAATCCGTTTGCGAAATATTAACCTTTAAATTGCAAATTTTTGTTAGAGTTTAGTGTCCCCTGCCAGCTAAATGGTTGTTTTTGGATATATGAAAAAAATCATTGCAGTAAAATATCGAAGTTAAATGAAAACTATCACGGCTAAGTATGCTTTACAAGTTAACGACTAATATCAATTCTATTTTTATGTAAAATTGTGACGTCCAAAAGTGCCATATACCTAAGGGCCTATTTGAAACAAATTATTTGATTTTGAATAATCGACCAACTTACATTTGCAGTTGGAATGTATGGGAGAAAAATGCTCTTTAACTACAATGTTAAAGTTTGTTCTTGGGATAAATTCATCCCAACTACGGAACCCTTCATTGTGCGTGGTCCACGCACTTGGCCGGTTTTTAAATTTGAATTTTACGTATTGAACGAAGTTATGTTTTTTTTATAGGAATAAAACTAGGTCATCGCCGTCATATATTTAAGTGTATTATCTATGGTCAAATCATAGAGCGTTAGTATAATAAAATATTTTCGAACGCTAAAACTACAGGCTATCGTTCATGATTTGTTCTTGCAGGTCTACTCCATAAACACGAGATTCGAAGATTCGGTCGAAGTTACGGGCGATTCCTACTCCTTATTACCTACGGAGACAAGATAAGTTTGGGGCCCGATCTAAGAATGAATGGTAGTGTTCTGGGTCTGATGATGGAGCCGGAACGTGGCCATTGGAACTCCCGAGTGACGTTATACGATCGCAGCCCGTCTTACCTGTGATGTAACTTTCCCTTCATAGTTTTCCAGGCTTAGGACAGGCAAAAATAGCAACGAGTCTAAATGTAAATTTGATTCGACAACAAAGTAAATGAAAAAAGTAAACCAAACCATTGAGTAGGTGACGTGTTCCCGCGCCCCCTCCCGTGTTAAGACGCGAGAGTATTTCACCCTGTGTGTTATGTAGATTTTATTTTTTTTAAAGTATTTTTTTTTTCATTGATTTTACGTTCTATGAATGAAACCAAACTACTGGTTTCAAGGATAACGCTGTGTACCCTTACACCCTGTATACTACTAAATAAAAGTTACGTAAACATAGAACTTTAATATTTTCTTTAAAGCTTGAAGCTTAAGTGAAAGAACGACGTTTACGCCACGTAAAAATATTTTACTATTTTAGACTGTCAATGCTGCTGTCGAACTATCACGGCCGTTCCAAGAGGAAAAGTCTCGGAGGTCCTTCTCCGAAAAATCTCAGATCACAATAAAACTCCATATAAAAAATGTGGAATTCATAAAATAGGTGTTACTGCTGTAACCCTGCCAACCGACTCCGTCCCGCCCGCCAGCTTTAAACATTCCTAGAATTAGTCCTACTTACCTGAGCTAATTTTATGATTTTTATTAGTCCTACAGCCACAGTCAGGTTTTTTTGTAAGTTGGTTAAAGTCAAAGTCAAATCATTTATTTCAAATAGACCTTTATAAGGCACTTTTGAACGACAAAATTTAAAAAAAATATTGAATTGATGATTCTAGTCATTTTCATGGAGAAGAATGGGCAAGAAACTCCACCGTTACTCTTTTAAAATGTATTACAATATTTTGTATAAGTACATTAGTTATATAATTATATGTGAGGACGATGCACCTAGAATAAAATTACTACACCACAATAGGTAAAAAGAATAAAGAATTAAAAATGAAGCGCAACATCAGATAAATTAATTATGTGATAGATACATGGTGCTCACATATTTACAATCATTGTAAAAGTAGACGATTTTCCTAAAATTTTACCGTTAATAAGTCAGTGTGTGAGAAAGTAATCACAGAATGTAAAATCAATATAAAAAAAAAACAAAAATAATTATACAATTGCATTAGCCACCAGTTTAATTTTGTTTAGATTCTAGATTATCCTATGGAGCAGGACTAGCCTGTTTCCAAGCATTCTTATCTGAAATATAATCCTCTTATTTGTAATTATGCTTGTTTACAAAGTGTACTTTTACACTTTGTAAACAAGCATGAGCAATGAGTGTAAGAGTACAAAAGTGTGAGAGTACAAATGAGTTTTAAATTTTCTTTCATTTAACTGCAATATATCACAAGGTATTTTGTTGTAACATTTAACACAGTAAAAGATGCCCCATAAAAGATGTATGTACTTTAGATAATCTGAAAAATTGTTGATCTATTTTATATTATATCTTATTTTATTAAAAAGATGTCGATTTTTTCTCACATACATAATATTTTCATAAATGAACTGGCAAGGTACCGTCATAATATTAATCCTTATAAATAGTTCCCTGAGAGATTCGCAGCGACGTAGATTATAAGTGGCTCTGACAGCTCTCTTTTGCAAAATAAAGATGGAAGATAAAGATGAAAATGCCATACGACATAATGCTGTGGAAGTAGCTAAAATAGACCAATCGCGCGGTTTCTACGTCTGTTAACCATCTTATCTTTCTAACAGCATAAGCGGCCGAGCTTAGCCGCCCGGAAGAGATGTTATGTGAGGCCCCCATTGTAATTTCTCGTCTAACGTGATTCCTAGGAAAACAGTTTGATTAATAAATTCCAGTTTTTCTCTGTTCAATATGATGTCACATTCGCTACTTCTAACATTAGGTAATTTAAATCGAATGCATTTGATTTTTTTTTTTAATTTCGTACCAAATTATGTATCGTAAACCAATCTCGGACCTGAAGAATAGAGCTATTCACGTCGTCAAGATTTTGTGACCGTCGATTGATTTTAAATATCAATGATGTGTCATCTGCAAATAACACTATCTTCGGTTTATTTTGAAGTAATTGGGGTAAATCATTAATATAAACTAAAAAGAGGAATGGTTCCAATATCGAACCTTGAGGAACGCCCATTGCCATTTCAGACCCCAATGAGTTTACGCCGTTTACTTGAATTTTAACCTTTCTATCTTTCAGGTATGATCTTAGTAAATCAAGAGCTGTAAGCTGTGTTCCTAATCCCATAGTGCTCCAGTTTCAGCAGAAGTGTCTCATGGTCTACGCAATCGAACGCCTTCGAGAGGTCGCAAAAGATTCCAATAGCATCTTGTGCTTCGTCCCAGGCATTAAAAATGTTCTTTATTAGGGTGACACCGGAGTCAGTGCTACAACGCCCTTTGGTGAAACCGTACTGTTGTTCATGAAAGATGGAATTTTTATTAAGTGACGTAACATTTGATTGAGCATCAACATTTCAAACACCTTACTGAGAACTGGTAAAATTGACACAGGCCTATAATTGTTGGGTTCTTTACTATCACCGGATTTGAACAATGGAACTACTTTACTGTGTTTCATGAAATAGGTATATTAACTATAGGATTTTAAACTGTCGTGGTTATTTTCACTACTGAAGTTATTTAAAACGGGATATAAGAAACTTTAGTGGTATATCTTTAATTAGTTGCGTGGTGTCCATTGGACCCCACGAGACTTTATTTGTGTCATATTTTAGCCAATATTATACGTACGCGATTATTCGTTCCAGTAGATTCCTAACTCACGCACCCCTCCATTCTCAGCGTTTCGCTAGCCGTAGCGTTAACTACACGTGCTGCACGGAGGTGCTTGGGGTGTCGCGGCACACTTATAAACAAAAAGTGGTCAGACACAAACATGGCCCATTTTTACGCTATCAAAAACTTTTTAAACCAATTTATTATTTCTAATTAAATTATAACTTTCAATTTTTGTAATTCCCTTTTAATTTCCTTTATTTTGATGCTCTACTTGATGGTTTGGTTATTTTTTTAAATTAACGTATTACTATTTTGCGCCAAAAATCCGCCATTTTGTTTTATTTTGCAAACACCTATCTAAGGACACTTAGGGTTTTAAGACAAATACATATAACGATACCTTAACTATCGAAATCTTCCTTAGCAGTCGGGTTGAGCAAACTACGATGATAATAACAAACTTTCAAACAACTTTTTGGAACTTTTTGGCTTTGACAAACTTTCTTACAAAATAAGGGATACCAGAAACATTAATTGAAATCTATTATAAATAACGAAGAAAACTGTATAAAGTTAAACGACCATATAAACGCGAATAAATATCTTGCATTAGATGATCAGCAAGAACCCTAATTGCGCATTATTGATCAGATGGTAGCGATAATGGCGACTAAGTGCGTTTAGCTGTTCGTGGAAACTTGTTCGATCTGAATCAGAGCTGTGAGCTGCAGTGGACGGTCGTTTCGGAATTATCGATGAACTAGTTCATGTATGTACGTGACGATGCTTGATAACTTTATACGTAGCATGATATTAGAATGTATTAGCAATATTTTGCGTAAGCGTATGTGCAAAATGTCACACTGTGTGTACGAATATAATAAATAGACAAAATAAAAAAAAATCTTTCAAAAGAAGCTTTCCCTCGTGGCTTTGTTGATTAGCTTTATCACAAAGAAACTACATTATATTTATCGACAAAATAATCATCTATTTTACCTAGCCTCTATCGTAACTTTGATCCCACACAAAATTCTATTACACACAAAAGCTTATGCAAAGTCCCTACAAGATGCGAGTAACAAACAAACAGCATTCTATATATCGGCTAGGCTTAGCACCAGTTCTTAAACCACAACTTGGTGCAACTTACAGACGAAGTTGCAGCGACAGTCTGCTTGCTAGAACTTGATCCGCGTCTTCTAAGTGCACAGCGGCTCAACCACAGCTCAACAGCCGCTTTAGCGCAAACGCCGCGATTTCTTGCGTCACTTACTACATTGTAACTTTGGAAGAAAAAGGTGTCTTTCAAAGATATTTATGTTTAATTCAGATTCCAGAAGCGTCCGCATTGGAGGATTTTTACAGAAAATGTTGAATTGATTTTCTTTTGTTGTTACTTAGAATAACATCGACACAATTTTTTTGCCGCTTAAAACTTAATAGCACAAACAACAATTAGCTACTGGCAGCACATTTTATATTTATAGAATACGGTTGAAAATCTGACCAAATTTTATTATTATTTAGCTCTACCGAAAGCAAGTAAAATTACTTATCTTTTCGTTAATTCTCGCATGTAGGTTTAAGAGACTAATCCAATCAACAGTTGCCATTTTTTGTAAATAAATAATTAGGTATCTACAAATAAACAATCTATGTACCTATAAAGTTTAATGAAAAATACCAAGATCCAGTACCTACATTTATCATTAAATAAGTACAAAACAAAGAATCTAGTCGACACGTATCTTATCCGTTCTGCACAGTTCATTTGTTTCTCTCAGCGGTTTCAGCGGCTGCAAAGGGTTAAGTACTTTTTTATTTCGTTTTCAGCTCAACATGATCGTTTGCTCAACTTGTACATATAAAAGCAAAGGATGAAAAATTGATTGTGGAGCTTTTTCTCAATCCTTGATTTAAAAAGTTGACCCACTTCTTTGAAGCATTTCATAAATAGTTACAAATTGATGCATCAAAATATGTTTGGAGGTAAATAATTGACATTATCTGAATAAGGTATCTGTAAAGCGTTGTATATTTTTATAAAGTAGAAAAACTCAATGGAGCCCACAACTCTAAAGACATCATTTCATATCCTATAAAAGTCTAGATATTGACATGATTGCCTTAGCTCTGTTAACTTTCGACGAATTGAACTGAAGTCTATATTATAGGATGAGCTAAAGTGCAATTTCCTTCCTTCCTTCGCGCGTTCGCGAGATGATAACGTTTCTACACAAAAGCACTATCGATATGATTTGACACCAGCAGAATATCAGTGGAGGTGGTGATGTTGAAATTGGTAGTTTTAGTAAACGACTATGCTGCTGTTAGATTGCCAGGTAATGAATATCACGTAGGTGAGTGTTGATAACAATTAAAGGAGTCTATATAATAAATGGGTAATTCAATAAACGTAGAAATAGTGAATCAAAAACTACATAATCTACATAAAAGTACTGATGATCATCGGAATGATGCTCTTAACGAGAATAATAATTAAGTCCCTCCTTTAACGTGACAATGGTGCTACATGTAACGTTGAAAATACCTTAACTAGACTATAAACTAAGTGTATGATAAATCAGGCACATTAATGTGAGGACACGTCTTACAATAAAACTACGTGTCTTGTTATTCAATATTCATGTCTCAGACGAGTAACATGTCGTGTTCAACCTAGCAAAAAGTATGGAATACGGTGAGAGAGATGACCCTATAATGTTTAATGAGTCTCATGCATTTGATGAGGACTTGGAGCCATTTGAGATTATTAGCGAAAATGTTAATCATTGTTTGCCAAAGCCATAGGTTAAAGTCATACTTGAAGAGCCATAAAGTGCTCGTGATCTCTAACCGCCTCTTAAAACTTAGATGCATTTACAAGAACTTAGAAGGTTTAGGATAGATTGCCAACAAAACAATTTTATAAGAGCCAAAATATTATTGTCACACATACGACATGAACCACTAAAATTCCAAAGTCTGGCAGTCTGGAGTTCTGGCACACGACTTTTTCCGTATGCTGTCACCACATCTATATTGTATACCGCAACGGCTCGTGTCATCAGTTATTCATATCCTCTCTATATTGTTATTCAGCGAAGGCGTCTTTTGTCAAAGCTCGTTGAACGCAGACTTACCTCGTGTGACCTCGAACTTCACGCGATACGTAAATACTTGAAAGTCGAGCGTTCTTACTTTCTCCGCAACTTTCAAAGTATACATATATATAAATACCTACTGTGGATACTTTTTGCTTAAAATTATATTTATCTGATTGACATGACTCAGTGGTGGAATTATTGGCAACTGCTGGCAATATATGGGTGCTGAGTAAAGGCCGTAAAACTAAGTTGTACAAATCTGACATGGGGATCTATCATCCTTAACATTAATGAACCAGTCTAATAATGACGTAGTTTTTATATCACATCAAGAGCTCAAAAAACAACCTTCCAAAAAAGTCATAACAACTTAAGAACCAGGTACAAATCATTGCACAAACCATTAGAATAAAAGTGACAACATTCATAAAACAAGCTAAAACATAAGGACACCTTACACACGAAATAAAATTTTATATTCATGAGCACTCCTATGAACCGCTCGTGCTCACAACAGGATCACAAGAGCTAACCATGCCACACTCAGCTTGCGACGAACAACGGGTTAAGATTCAAAGCTGAAAGTCATCAGCCTTCGCGGGTATTAGGTGTGCGGCTTTCTGCAGGTTAGTGTCAGGTTAGCCAAAGCCGGAGCAAAGTTTACCGAGCTGTCGGTAACGTGGGATCGAATTTGCATACACAAGGAAATGCTTTACTCCTTTGTCTTGGAACTAGAAAGATTAGATTGTTTTATCGAAAGTTTATAAAATTAATGAGTACGTGTACAGTGCTGCACTGCATGCTGCATCGTATTCAGAAATATCCAAAATATGTTTTTTCTTCCCTCCAACACCGTAGTTTTTGCCTTATATCGGTATTAGTGTTTTCACATAGGTACACGAAAAATCCGATTGTTTTGTCAAAAAAATTTGATCACTATAATTAGCAGTCTAGGTGATGTTATGACATTGTCAAAGGTTTCGTAGAATCTCTTACTTTCTCTCACCTTTGGTAGACGTTCAACTAACGCCGTACAATATACAGAATGTTTTTACTGACTTGTTGTATTATACAGGGTATCATACTGAACTGTTCTATTATACAGGCGTTTTGTTCATACCTGTTCGGGCGTGTCGGTCTGGAAGGCGTGGCAGTAGTGGTGTGGCGGCTCGGAGCGTGGCTCGCGTGCTACCAGCGCGAACAGCGCGCGTGTCGCCTCACACGTCGCGTATGAGATACGCCGGAGCGCATGACACATGCGCACGCTCTGAAACAAGCGTGTACGTTCTTTTATTGAGAACAAACAGTGTATTCAAGAATCAAAAACGGCGGGGGAGCGGACACTTCCATACTTACAAAGTTTTTTTCATTCAATGACTGAATTGTCTGCAAGAAATTGTTGGGCAGTTTTGTTTCACAACTCACGCCCAGCAATTACGACTTGAAAGAACCGCAACATGTATTGTGTGAATTTAGCAGAAAACTTTTTTTTCATATGCTGTGCCCGCACGCGGCCACCGCAGTGCTACTATAGATGAGATGGGGAAAACAACAAAGGTAAATAAATTAGTGAAGTAGTACCTGATCGTCGGGGTCGCATATTTTGACCCCCGAGAGCGAGACCACTACCAGCACTGGGACCGCACGCCCGTTCTCCTGTAGGACAATAAAGTGGTTAAAAATAATAGTTAATAGTATACTTATTAAAAACCACCTATCAGTCTACTAACTAATTAAATAAACCAGACTGAAGGGAATTGGTGTTACACTGTTCAGCCTGCAGGAATGACAGCCCACCATTTTCCTTTGATTGATTTTTAATCGGTATACTTAATAAGAGTACTTCGAGTCCGTACAATATTATAATAATGTGTGACTTAAAACCATTTCTAGTAAAAGCAGATTGTTCACTACAAAAACACTTCGAGTTGGAGATAGCTGAATTATTACTTCAACATTAAAATGATATATTTGGGCACTTTATTTTAATTAATGAAACATCAGTTCTGTCCGCGGTAAGTGCGGTGCTTACGGGAGCTAATATTATTAACTAACGTAATAAATTATCTGAAGGCTACACTAAAAGTCGTAATCTAATAAATGACGAATATTACGCCTTGACACCAGACGAACCATTACGGGAAATTTGGGTGATCTGCGATAGAAATCGTTTTTACTGCCCGGTGAAATTAAAATAATTATAAGTATTCTTGAACAGTATCTTACATTATCAAAAACGGATTGAAGAAGAATACTTTCAATACTAATTTGTGGAAAACGAATCCTTGTTTGCATTGCAGTCCAGTAAAAAATAAACAGCCTTTAAGCAAGCTTTGGTAAGATTGCTTGTCAGACTTTCGGGCTTGTGACGACACGTCACGACTGTCAAAGATCCACGAATGACAGCCGGAACCAACGACTTAACGTACTTTCTGAGGCACGGAGGGGTCTTGCTATGTAATGATGGTCACCCATCCACGGACCAACCGTGGCACGCTTGCCACGGGTGATGAGCTTAACCTGATCGATCGACCCGTGAGGCTGTTATTACTTTCATAGAAAGGTAGATTTTTTTTCATAGAAAACTATTATAAAAATCACATTACATAAGTAAATATATCTAAAAATATATATAGAATTGAACATAACGACTTCTAGTACTGTATATATGTTGGATGAGCTTCGTAATAGAAATAATGTAGCACTTTTCCGATAGACGACTGTTGATGAGAAACAACTGAAGCCTTTAATAACTAGCTGTTGGTTAAAAATAACGTGTCTCTAATAACTGTTCAACGAGTAGTGTAATGAACAGAATTATACGAACTTGCTGTCTTCAGAATATAATTTTGAGCCAGATCATGGCTTTTGATATCTTTTTACAATTACAAGCTTATTGTAGTAGTCACTTGCATCGTGAGTTATCCAATTTGTTTAATTCATAACAATCATGGTCCGGCTCTAAATAAAGTGAGTGCAAATGTCTTCAAACCTTCCACTTCATGCTAATATAACAATTTTTAAGACTTCATCCCAAAAGAGTTTCAACATTAATTAGAACCCTGGTTGCCCGGGAGGTGTTATCCTTGATTTAATGCACGCATGTTAACTCAACAGTTCCGAAACGAGTTGATTTACGAAACAACATTTGTAAGTAAGAGGGTGTAACCTAGTAGCAATGGTGATTGTGTGAGAGGTCGCGGGGCGCGGGGCGCGGGGTATGAAGTGCGGGGTGAGGCTGCCCCGGCGGCTCTCATTAGGCATTTTAATTAAGACGGGCGGCCGCAAGCCGTAATGGCCACTATCTACCTGGTACACACTACATCTTTGTCAACTTATATTAAATTCTGGCGCAAATTCTTGACTTAAGTCATTCGTGTACAAAATCAGTGTAATGAGAATCGCGGAACACCCTGAGAGACTCTCGACGAATTAAAAAGCATCACGAAAGGATAATCACAGTGAACAGGAAAATGCAATTTGAGAGGGACCTTAAATAAACAGAATAAGCCGAGGTGATTATTTGTAAGAGGAAAACTAGAGAAAACAGGCTGGTAGTTGTTTTACTGCAGAGTACAATGAAAAGGAATCGACAAAAGTGTATAGGTACTGAAACATTTCACTAGAAATATTAGGCACCTTCTGTATCAAAGGTTTAGGTAATTTCGGTATTAATTAAGCAACGTTTAAGTCTTTTTTAAAGCTTTTAATCAACTGCGAAATTTGTATTTTAGTTAGTATGTTTGTTTAGGTCGAATCTTGCATGCTGAATTAAAACCATTTCCTCTTATCCTACGGAGTTGAAATTTTACATGTTAGTTCAGTTTCAAATACAATGCATTTTTATGCTAAGCATGACTTTATTGGCTACCCAGGATTGGCTTCAGACGAAGAAACTCCTCAACGGTCAACAGTATGATAATGATTATGATAACACAGTACAACAGTATAATAACAGTTTTATATATGTTTTAATTATGATAGTCCGTTCTAAATCCTGTTCCTGTGGCCACCTTCTGGCTCCACCAACACCCTAGACTTCAACCAGAGCTATAGTACTTCAAATCAATATAGCCGAAAGACGACGGGGCTATCTTGTTTCTGTGAGAGTTCCTATGGTTTGCTCCCGATCCCTTCATCAGGTCCTGGACTGCACCTTGGGCTAACTTACCTACTTGGCAAGACATACCTATATGGCATCCAAATAGCCAGAAGACAACTGGGCTATGTTGTTTAGTTGAGAAGTCCGTATAGCCACCATGTGGCTCCATCATTAGATCCTAGACTACATCTTGGGCTAATGCACTTGTCAAGACAAAGCTAACAAATCCAAACTCGATAGTACTGTCTCGTTTTTTTGAGAATTTTCAATGGCCATCTTCCGGATCCATCATCAGACTCTGAACACCATTTAGTATAATAGCACTTATAAATACAATCCATATATAAAATTTCGTGTTTGTACTGTTGACCGTTGAGGAGTTCCCTCGTCTGAAGCCAATCCTGTGTGCAGCAACCAGATCATGCTGGACTTTAGAACGGAATATCATAATTTAAATACGTATATAAAACTTCTTGTGTGTACTGTGTACCTACCGTTGAAGATTTCCACCATCTGAAGCCAATTCTGGTTGCAGCAGCCAGATTATGGTAGTATTTAGAACGGACAATTATAATTAAAGCGCATTTAAATATTTCATTTTTGCACTGTTAACCGTTGAGGAGTTCCCTCGTCTAAAGCCAATCCTGGGTCCAGCAGTCAGATCATGGTGGACTTTAGAACGGACAATCAAATTTATTTATTTATTTAGTAAATGCCTTAAAACTACCATTACAGGTCTTAGCCTAATGCGATAGCCAAGTCTCACACCAAAGTTGTTTTTTATTTTATTAAAATAAACGCACCAAATACATCATAAGATCATAAAAATCATTGTTTATAACATAGTGTAAACAATAGTACTTTTGCGAATTCACCCCAGTGTAAATCAATCAATTCCGACTTGAATATAATGATGGTGCGAATTGCTTGAGTCAGAGGGGTTTTGGCCAGCAAGTTGGTCCTGGCTGATGGTACGACCAGCAGTAGTGGGGGCCGTCGCCTCAGCACATAACGGTCGGGTACGTACAAGTGCAACCGCTGCAGCACTCTCGTGTTGTGCTCTATGCCTCGGAGCAGTTTCACCATGTACAATACCAGCGCAAATTTCCGTCACACCCCGAGTTGATTATACTCCACCATACCAAGTACGAATAGAGTGGGGTATATCAAAGGGTAAAATGAGTATACCCCATAAAGTTTCTTATACAGGTGGCGCGCGAACTTGTTCTGGCCTCGCTCCAACGTCACTGAGTACATTGCCTCATGTGGAGCCCATACGACAGAACTATGTTCCAGATGACTCCTGACTAATGCGTCATACAGGACTCTGATAGCTATAGCTATATGTTATATATGTTAGCTATGTGTTGTTTATTTTCCTGCTCTCTGAATGAATTCACAAAAATAATATTGTATGTGTTATGTTATATAAAATAGTTTAATTAAGGACCACGCTACCGCATTAGGTATTTCCTGTAAAGATAGCAGTGTTTGTGATAAATAAATAAATAAATAAATAAATGTTATATACTGGTAAAGTCTCGCATGTGCCTCAGAAAAAAACTCAAGTTTCTAAATGCCTTTTTGCAGATTCTAGATGATATGATCGCGAAACGATAGTTCAGGAGTGAGAACAACCCTAAAATCACGTACCTTGGCGCACCCATACGGATGCTCTATGCTCCCGGCTTCGTAAACTTATTTATTTATTTAAAGAGCTTAGACACGCGGCCGACATTGAAACAGCATTACTAGTATACCGTTCACTATGCGAGTCGATAATTACTTACTGCATTCCGGTATGGGGCGGAACCTTCAAAACAGTGATGTAGGGTGGAACGAGCTCAGCGGGTTGTTTTCAAAGTTATGTATTTCCGTAAAGGGACTACCCCACAGCTCAGTTGTACTCAGAAGCCCAAGTACTAACGGTGAGAAAATTATACGTCCTCCGCTCTATCTTGCTCCGACATTCCACGATGCCACTAGATAGCAAGCTATGTAATCGGCGGATTGGCTTTCCTATCTGTAAGTCTGTCCAATGTCGTACTGCACTTGCGCGACGACACTATCGTGCCCAAAGCGCACTTATGTATAATAAAATAAACAAAAAACTCTCAATTTATAAACTAACCCTGCTTAAAGTCAAACAGAGTCTTAAGCCATGGCTATTGTCTTTGAACTATGACGAAACAGAGAAGGTTATCATATCTATTTCATAACATTAAAACCTCTCCTGTACAATCATTGACACACACAAATACATACACACACACACACACACACACACACATATATACATACACACACATATACATACACTCACACACACATACACACACGCATAAATACACTCCCCTACTCTCACACACACTCACACACACACACACACACACACAAAAACACAAATTCAATACAGGCTTCTTCTATCCGCTTTTTCTTGTTACCACATTCTTTTTATTTTTGTTAATCTTATTGCATAAGATTCTGTGATCTACTGGGAGAGGGCACTGGCTCTTGTAACACAGGTCTACCACCTAGCACAAGAGTCAGGGACTTCACACTATTTTGTAACCACTCTCTTGTGTAATAAAGATTATTGATTATTGATTATTGACTACGTGACTCGTTGCATCGGTCAAATCATCATTATTAAAGATAAGCCTCATGGCTTTATAAAAAACATTAAAGTTCTCTGGTTACGTAAGTTTTATTTAGTACTTTTTAGTTCAATAAAAGCTTGTTTTAAAAAAGATTTGTACTTTTATATATTATTATTTTTCTCAGTATACACGGGAATACACGAAAAAACCTAAAACATTAGTTCTTATTACTCCGTGGTCGCAAGTAGCGGATGCTCTACTGGACGTACATTTTAAAGCGCCGCCGCGCCGGAGCCATTAGTATGTAGTAGCTGGAAGTTTTAATGCGAACTCAGAACAGTTCTCACTGTGCTAATAACAATTACACTAACAGACTTCAAGCACACTTGTTTTAAATTTCAATCTGCAGCACTATGGTTTGTGAAAACACAAGGGAATCAAGATGGAGTCGCAGGTACGCATGAGTTAACTTTGTATTTATGGTGACTAGTCATCAGCACAACTTTCCAAAACCTTTTTCTTGCGCCCCTGCTTCTAAAAGGACCTATTTATAGGTTAAATAGGCCTATGAAGAACCCCTTAAAATTACTCAAATCAAAACATTGTTTTAGTAAATTTTTCTTGTCTACGTCAAACATACGTATTCCGCATTACGATAATACAACCTGGCGACCGGAGCTCTGCTCTGATGAAAATAGAGAATACTCATTTAATAGTACAGGATAGTTCATACTAATTCCATGCTGCCATGATAGTAGGTACTTACTAATTCCATGCTGTCATGATATTAGGGACTTACTAATTCCATGTTGCCATGATAGTAGGGAACTACTATCATGGCAGCATGATGGTAAGTACAAGCAGCTGCCATGTCATTATTCTAAGGTAGCTATCTTGTTCTAAACTTTGAACGACCTTTGCTCGGGTGAAAATACAGAGAAAACGAATTTTCCCAGTTATGAGACCTAGCTAGATCGATTTTTCACCCCCGTAAACCCCTATATTTCAACTTTCATCGAAATTGTTAAAGCCGTTTTCGAGAACGTGATTACAAATACGTATATATACATACACTTTGACATATTAACAGCGTTTAACATAAAATAAAGCGGCATATAGTTCCTTTATTAAACTTGTTGAACAATTACTAACGTGCTAAGATAACGCAGCCTCGCGTGTGAGCCAAACTAAAGTACCCAACCTACCTGAGCCGCCTTCCATGTAGTGTATTTATGCCTTGGCTGTTCTAAAGATATTATGTGAAAATTAACAACAAAGTACAACAAAAGCATAAACAACAGTAATAATTATTGTTATTAGAGCATAGATTAACAAGTTATGTTGAAGCTGTACCTTAGTTCTTGCCGAAAATATTGAAAAGCAAAAATTTCTGTATCTCAAGCAACTTGGAAAATTGGATAAAATATTCTTCCTCCATCATTATTTTGTCATAAATATGCAGCGCTCTTTTCCTCCACACACGCAAAATACATTTGAGGCTTCTTTATTAAATATTCTTTGATGGCAGTTTGTCGGGCGCAGCTGCGTTCTCCCTACATTCTCCACTAACACACTTTCCTGCTGACAAAGCAAATGAGCGATATCGCCAGGTAAAGGTCCTCACTTTACCGTAGCGCGATATCATCTACTTTTGTATTCACGGTCGTTTTTAATCAGGCCGGAGTTTTTATATTCCACGCAAGCGAGCGATGTAAAGGGTCCCGAGGGAAGTATCGCGCTCGGCGGCGTATGATGGCGGGGTGGCGGCAGTTTGTATGTAAATGGTGAATTATTCGTGGTGCGGCTTATTGCGACCTTGGTGCTACGTTTTAGTGTCGCGCTCATCATGACTGCGAAATGTATAGCTACAGAAAATCAACCCCTAACAAAACGTGATAAGAAACTTGCATGCGTTACGGTACAGGTAAATTGGAGCAGTCCCAAATCCGCCTCGTAACTGAAGCGATTTTTTTTTTCTTTTAACGTTATCAAATTTCACATGGACCTACACTTCTGTGCCTTTCTATTTCTTGTCTTCACTGCCTCGCCCCTGATGACGTCGTCATGAGTTCGCTCCAATAAGCACGTGGACTTGATTGTTCCGATAATAACTTACAGAACGGTTCGCTGTTTCCTGCGATTTCTTACGATTGACGGCTCCAAGCCTTTGACATTTACTGCGGCTCTGATAGATTGGTGAAAGGAAAGCTTTTGTTGTATGTAGGAAACCCTTTTCTTTGTTACTAGGGAAAATACATGTTGATAATGGAAATGTATTATAAGTTTGAAAGCGAGAAGCTTTTAAATGAATCTGACACCAATAATTAATTTTCTATTCTATTTAACAACAAAATCGTTTCCCCAGAGCTTCATGCACGGTACAATAATTTATCGACATAAGCGATAATGCACATGTGCGTAATGTGGCGGTTGTGGTCGTCACGTGTGGAAGCGATCGCGACCGGTCACAATGCTCGCCCCTGGGGGACGCCGCATACGAGTGCTAATGACATTTGTGGCCACAGAATCCGATCCTATTGTCACCCAACCTTTATTGGCTATTTCATACCACATACCTATATTTTTATGTTAACATCGGAATAGGAATTTTCTGTTGGGACTGTGCATGGAATATTTGTTTTGCAAAATATGTAGTATTCACATCGTTTGGTCAACAGTATTTTGCTCACTTAGGTAACCCCTAAATTGGCAGCGTACTCCACGTAAGATATAACAAGATAAGTTCCAAACTGCTATTTGCCCTAATAAGATTCAAATTTTCGGTTTGCTAATATAATTCAAAACCTATAACAATATTCGTATTTAAAAAAAATATTTCCATATTTGGGTCACAATCACAATATAATTGTATGGATTTATGTGGATCATGCAATAGGTGCAATCATGCGCGGCCTATGTCCAGCAGTGGACGTCTTTCGGCTGAAATGATGATGCGATACGTACCGACTATAGCTATTTAATGTTCTGAAAACAATAAATTATTTAAAACAATTTTAAGAACATTTAGTCCTTCAGCTTTCTGAAAACAGCTTATAACAACGCCACACGATTAGACAAAAATGGCTCAAGTTCGTGTTCATCATTCAACTAACTTCTGCCGGCAAGGTTAATTCCGTGATTTAGTACACGTCTGTGGGGACTGTAGTGGTGAAACCAGGGGTGAGCGGGGTGGGCAATCATCCCACACACAACGGACTGAACTGAAGAGCGCAATTACTAGGATCGCATGGCACACAGGCGATGTTATGATCGCCTCATTACGTTCGCTGACAATTTTTCCACACAATTGTCTGATATCTGTCGTATAACGTGTCAACTGTTATGACCTTCTAGTATCTAGCGGTCTTTTTATGCGGCCTTAAATTTTAAGGGTCTCGTATGAAAGATAACTTTACTCAATTTATTTAGGTTTATGTAGGGCAAATATTTTCCCAAAAATAGAGTGTAGGTATCTATTTTTCTTTGTTGAAATATTTCCTCTAGAAATCAAGATATTAGAAGCTTTCTAAATTCTAAATTTTCTTTTAATACAGCAATACAATGCTCAATTAAACCCTGCCTCTAGTTGCGTCGAAAGTAAAGTGAAATATTTTGCCGCTAAGACGGGGGTGCCGAGAGTGTGGCGGACATAAAGAACGCACAACTGGGACTTACTTTCAGCCTCTTCACAGTAACAGCTTTCGCGTACTAAGTTACAGCAGGCCCGAGCTATGAGAAATATGCGGACTGTCAAATAGTAGTATATATAGACGACTATTTGATTCACAGGCGTTTCATTGATAGCTCTTTTTGATAAGTGCTCATTGACTTGTGAATGTTGTAAGGGTGAGAGCGAGATATTCATTTAGCTTGACAACATATCTGTTGAAGATTCTTTTTTAACCGCCTCTGTGGTCTAGTCGTTAGACCACCTGTCTCACACCCAGAGGTCACGGGTTCGATTCCCAGTGGGGGCAAAATTTTCTGCTTGATTTGGTTGGTGGTTCTAAGTCCGCCTGGCTTGCTACCACCATCTTATCTTAGTCTGTCGCCATAACAACAATGTTAACAGCATTGTTGTGTTTTGGAAATTAGAGGTAAGATAGCAAGTTCCTCTGTGGTTGAGGATTCCGGATGAAGCTCACTTCCACCTTCGGCCTGATCAGCACTTACCATCAGGTGAGATGCCTTTGTAGATAAAAATAAAGAGTTAGGTACTGATTACTTTTAATATTATTTGTCGAAAGAATAAAAATTCGAACAGTCGGGTTTGACTTAGATTAGTGAAAAGTCTTATTTTGGACAAACATTAACTTTAATCACAATCGAAACCAGTAGATAAACGATCATGGTTTATTTGATTACAATAATCAATATGGTGTGAAGCAAGGATTTCCTACTAACAGAAAAAAGTTAACACTGTGCTTTAAAATCTAGAAAATAAAAACTCGCTTCTCGCTCTACACTCATCGTGATTAAAATAGTGCAGATCCATTAGCGCGGAGCGAGCAGTCGAGCACCGATACAAGTTTACGAGTTACCACTAACTACCCACCCTCGCACCAAGTAGTAGAAACAGAAGACAAAGAAAATAACAATAATTAAAAAAAAAACGAGAAAGTATGAATAAATAAATAATAATAAGACCAAACCAATTCCGGCGAGGACGCGATAGAGCGGAACAAGGGCTCCAAGGTTTTTGTAAGAGATCTGTCTATTGGGCAGAGCCAGCTTGCAAAACTGAAGACCGATGATGGCAGAATCGTATCCGCCAAACCTAAGCTGTTGAGAGAGATCGAGAGATTCTACGGACAGTTATACACGTCAACCAGTAACCCCGTTGCGAATCTGGCAAACGACCCAAGAGCTAGATTGACCCGACACTATACCGAAGACATCCCGGACGTCAGCTTTTATGAGATTAGGAAGCAGCTTAAAAACACCAAGGCACCGGGTGATGACGGAGTTACGGCCGAAATCCTGAAGGCCGATGGAAAACCCATCATCAAGGCCCTCCAGGAGTTGTTTCCATTCCGTCATTCTGGAGAGGCGACCGCGTATCGGAAGACGTAGCGATGGAAAGATTGATGGACCGATGATCTTGTGAAGGCCCGGATGGACAAATGACCTTGTAAAGGCCGCAGGATGCCCATGTCCAGCAGCGTACATATTTCGGCTGAAATGATGATGAGATTTGTTACAGCTTTAGTGGCAATCATACCATTTGGTCTAAATAGGTTTTCATTTTTATTATTTTATTTTGCTTTTATATAGATTATTTTCTTTTAAGTTTTGTGTTTTTTCACACATTTTCACACATTCAAACTGATGTACCTACAATCACAAACGCAATAAAAAAGTTACAAAACAATATTTCTGATTGACATCTACTAGATGTGAATCCTGCATGCATTTTTTATGTTACCTACTATTTATACAAAAATAAAGTTAAACAAAACTTACATATTGTGAACTTTCCAGAATAACGAAAAGTTTTGAGAAAGGAAAATTAAATATATATTAAATAACGAACAAAATATTATACTATTAAGACTCTAAGTTTAGTCCTAACGGAGGCTACAGAACCAGCAAAGACGTCTATTTCACCACGAATGGAGTTGGCAAGGGAAAGCATGCAGCAAATGGGTGAAAAATTACCTATATTAGTTCGACTGAGGCAGGACAAAAGTCCTTCGGTTAATTAAGCGGCTACTACGTGGGATACTAAATTTCACTTTTTCTAAAAGCTCAGGAGAATCTATTTATTTATTTTATTATGGAGATGGTATATTTCTATCACGATATCTTTCGCTGTGCCATTATAAGACTAATGTTATGTTTTTGTGGTTCATAAAGTATGCTTCCATTAAATCAAAATTATTTTGATACGCCATAGTTATGTAAAAAAATCACAATACAATGCAAAAATCCTACAATGAAAATCACATAAACAAAAGAATAAAAGTTTGAAAATTAAACACATTTTTGAATTATTTCTTTATAATCAGCCAGCCGCATTGCGATGGACAAAATAATTGACGTGTCTTGCTCAGGATACGGCTCGATTTGTTGCAACAACAGCTTGTTTACAACCAGGTACCTACTAATTACGTATCTCTTTATCATTTTATCATGCACTTAAATTATAATAGGGAAATGATGCGTACTCCTCAAGTGGGTACATTTATTAGTAATAGGTACTTATGATAATGTCAGTTGTATTGTATGTCCTTACGGCAATGTCAGCTTTTCATTTTTCTGAACAAAATTTCACATCAAATGTTAAAATTCATGGTCTTCCTTTTATTTGTGACACTATGCTATTTAGCAAAAAATAATCCTTATGATGAAACCTTTCGATTTATTGATTATTTTTCTCATGTCGATTCCCGGTTCAACCAAGTAATTATTTAAAAATCTATGAATTCAGTTTAAATTGTTTTTTAAATTCAAATAATGTCTTCTTTCAGTAAAATGTTCCATCTACAATATTCAAGGTACTTTCCCTCCATGTGGCATATCCGTGGGACGCCCTGTATATGTATTTATGCGTAACATATAAAAATAAAAGATACATAAACTGAGAGTTACAATAATTACAATGAAAATAAAATACTAAGTAATTACTGTGGTGTGTTTTTCTAAATTTACTATATTAGTAAATTATAATTTCACCTGTGCACAATGGGGTTTCAAAAGCCATGGCGTTGGCAAACGACAACCATGCTTTTTCAGTCAAAGCGGTTTTGTTAAATTAATTGGTTTATCCTGATAATGTTATTATAGATTCTTTTATTATTTTAGTGGGCCGAATGGGTCGTCGATGTATTTATTTTATTATTTATGTACACACAGAAAAATAGATACAGATAAGACATAATCATAATTATGAGTACAAAGGTACTGCTTATTTCTACGAAGGAGCTCGATATAAATCGCTGGAAGGAGTACACACTACCGACATACCTAAGAAATGCAAAACCAAACAACCAACAACCAAATAATGTAGGGTTCCGTAGATGGGATGAATTTATCCCAAGAAAAAACTTTACACTGTACTTGAAAAACACTTTCTCTCATTCATTCATCATATAAGTTTGTACGCAAAATTTGAGATTTACTGTGTTATTTTATGACCATAACCTTCATATAGGTGTTCCTGTAATCTATCTATATCTATCTTCATAGAACTATTTTCACTACCTTTTTCAAAATTTTTGGGTCAGTAGTTTCCGAGAATAAATATGGACAATTTTCATCTCAAAGTCAAAGTCAAATAATTTATTTCAATTAGGCACATAAAAGGCACTTTTGAACGTCAAAATTTACAAAAAAATAATTATTGATCCTAGTCGCCCCTTCCAAATGTCCTTTCTTTGGTATTGTTCGTCGAGTTGAGCTCCTTAAGTTCTGGGTTGAGCTCCACGATTACTGACAAATGCTTGCACTGACAGGACAGGTCCACTCAAATCTGTGTGGTTCTTTTCTCAAAAGACCATTTCAGACACTAATCTACATGGTCCCCATATGGCCTGACCAAGATTATGTCTGGACTTTAAAAGAGACTATGACCTCTGAGTTTGTTTTGGCCTTTCTTCTCAGAGTAGTCAGATAGGAAACGCCGAACTCATCTAGCTAATTTTTAATTACTTATTTTTTTAAGATGACGTGTAAAAGTGATTCCAATATCCTATTTACAGAATAAACAATTTCATTTCATTTCATTTCATTTCCAAAAGATAGTTTTCGTTTGGAAAAGAATGGGTAAGAAACTCCACCTATATTCCATCTATTTTCTTAAATAGCTTTAAAACGATTTAGATCAAAAATATTTGAGACCCTCACAATAAGCCCAAGATAATTTGCTGTCTCACGGTATAATTTGCAGAATTAAAAGAAAAAAAAAAAAACTTATACAAACAACCGACTTCCGAACTCGGTCGCAAAAAACGAAAATTCAAAACCTACTTCCGAAATTCAAGTTATTTTTCACTTTGTAGTATTTTATTGGAAGTCGGATGTTTTTATTTGCATTTTTTTTTTCACTTTTTAGTCCTACCCACACAAATTCGAATACCAATACATATATTACTATTATTATTATTCATATATTACTTGCTATATAAATGACAAATTAATAAAATGTATAAGAGAACACTGCGCAAGTGTCTTCTACCAAATGAAAAAAGAATTTTCAAAATCCGTTCACAATTAACGCAAATATCGATTAACATACATAAAAAAACAGACGTACATAGACCCTCCTCCTTCTTGTAAATCGATTAAAAAAAAAAAATTGTCTCCCAAAAGCTCTTCTCTGTTACTGATGAAATTGTAGAAAGGGGCAATACCACATGCTTAGCAACTTTCTTTTTCTATTTAAAATTTTCTATTGTTAATCGCAATGGACCTTCTGCCTCCATTGCACAGTACCAGCCTACACACGTTTACAACTCAGCTAATTACTAAATTATTGCTCCAAGGGTTCACTGGCCAGAAGTCAGGACCGTTTCCTGTAACAATGCCCAATGAGGATGCAATACACTAAGATCTGGATCTTTCTTATACCTAAGACTTTAGTGTCGTTAGTATCACCTGCTGGGAATGAGAGTTACAAGTGGACAACGGACCTTCATGCCACAGGTTTAATTCTTCTGAAACCAGCATTTACTTTAACAGTAGACGCCTATACTAGACATATAAAACTGAAAACTTTTCTTATATATAATGGAGATAAAAACTGCCACTTGCTCACTCACAGAGAAGAATTTGACAGCCAGCTATTACTATCCATTTTTTTTTTTTAAACAAGCTACTTCTTTACTTATAATTAATTAATATCATTATGCTGCGTTGCTCAGCTGTTGACTGCAAAATCACGGGCATGGATTTCCCAAAGCTGTTAAAAGACGACAACTTTGGAGGAAAGGTCTCCGAAGAAAAAATCGTAAGCCGATAGATAATTTATGAAGTCTTTTATGGGACAAATTCGTAAACAAGTGATGCTCCTTTTCATAAAACAAAGAAACATGTATGTTTTCATTACAGGCGTAAATACATTATGTTAAGGGTGTGTGTGTGTTTGTCTTGTCATATTAGATCATTGCTAGAATTAACATTTCTGAAGTTCTCCAGGTTATTTCTGGCGTAAGCCTGGACAGTCTTAACAAAAAACTAAACTTAAAATCAAATATAACTAAAAATACACAATTTATTTACCTTACACTAAAGCTGCTTTTTGACCAGTGGCAGACGCTTCCCCTTTTCCTTAGCTCATCTTTTAATTGTACTGCACTCCAAGTTGCATACATATTTATCTAGTTAACTTTTAATTTGTGATCGACACAACAGTAAGCACCTACAAAACAATGGCGGTTTCTGGATTAACAACAGTGCTGCCACTTATGACAAGCTTTCAGATTTTTACCCCATTGAGAAAAAACGCAGTTTTTGCAGCAAAAGGGAATATCTGTTACATTTACGTATGATAGTTCCACAGTATTATGTCTTATGGCGTTTTGCTGTGGGGATCGGTAGCTAACGTAGATTCAGTTTTCATTTTTCAAAAGAGGGCAATCCGCGCTATCTATAAAATGGGTCCTCGCGAGTCCCTTAGAAACAAATTCAAAGAAGTTGATATACTGACTCTGCCTTCTCTTTATATCTTAGAAAGTATTTTGTATGTTCGCAAAAGCGATATTCATAATATAAATACACGTAATAGACATGAAATTGTGATACCCAAATTTAGATTAAATAAAAAAAGGCAAGTCATTTCTTATAAACATTATCCGCTTTTATAACAAGTTGCCTAAGTCGGTTACAGAACTTAGCGATGGGAAGTTCAAAACCCACATCAAACGCGTCCTTATTAAGAAAGCATATTATAAAATTAAAGACTTCGTTGAAGACAAGGAAGTTTGGCAATAATTCCTTCTGAACATGTGGCTTCCTTGGTACCTCATTAACGGCAAATTATGTAAGAGTCTATTAACTGCTCCCAAATTACCATGTATACATTTTTTTTTTACATTCTTCCTTTCCTTGACATAATCACCCTATTATTTGACATTATATACCTAAAATTTAATTTCAACTCTTTATTAGTGGCTTTTGTGGACATGATAATTATTCAGATTTGATACAGCTGTAATAGCAATCACGTCATTTCGTTTAAAATACGTTTTTATTTTTATTAATTTATTTATCTTTATATAGATTATTTTCAATTTTGTGAATGTGAGAACGCTGTAGACCTAGTGGACTGTAGATTTGTTGACCATCATTATTCTGTTAAGTACCTGGTACTTGTTGAAAGACCTACACTGTCCTCCCGTACCTAATTACACAGTTATTTGAAAATATTGTAAAAGCCCATTATTTTGAAAAGAGTAACCATAGAGTTTCTTGCCGGCTTTTCTCCATAGGAAATGGCCAATCCGAACCTTGCAGCTTCTGACGTTTCATAAGTGCCCATTTAGGAGTAAGTGAAAAAATAATTGAAATTGATTTGTATTTGAATTTGACTCGCGAAAACTCACCGTTGTCTGAAAACTAATACCACAACCAAGCCAATTTTAAAACAAAGTATTTTAGAGTACTTCAGAAAACTTGATGAAAGTGCCAAAGTCAAACATAAATTGCATTTTTGAAGTAGCAATGACTGCATATCAATCACTCGAGTCACTTGGCTCGATCATTGGAACATGAAAAACCACTCGCTCGCTAAGTATCGGCTCACAGTCAAGTGTAACAATTGATGCTGAACGGATCGCAGGCTAATGACGCATTGATTGCGTATTTTAATACGAGTACGCCAAAGTGCACTACGCTGTACGCTCGTTTAAAGTGCGTTTCGCGTAGTCGACGACTATTTTCCATTGTATTATGAACTATCAGTCGGCGTACCTGTAAGCTGTTACGGCATACTTTTCGTATGTAGTTTTTTATTTATTTATTTTATTTATTTAATACTTCAAGCACACAAATGTACAGAGGCGGACTTAATGCCACGGGCATTTTCTACCAGTCAACCTTCGGGTGATGCAGAGACAAACAGTGGTAGGTGCAACACAGGGATTTGAAGATTTTAATATTTAAATATAAAGATATACATATATACCTATTAAAAACTATAAATATAATAAAAACACCTAATTATACATAAATATAAGTACAAATAAGACAAATAATGGGAAAAAATTACCGTTGTGATGATACTGCCAGCTTCTTGCGAATATGCCCGCGAACTTTAACTCGAAAAGATAACCGGTTGGTCACCATCCTGATTTCCTGGGGGAGCGCATTCCACAGAGAGATAGACTGAATGAAGAAGGAAGAGTGAATGAAGTCTGTGCGGTGAGTGGGACATTGAAGAAGACGATTGTGAGATGAACGTAGATTTCTATTGTGGTTGGCGCAAATGTACTGAAAGTGGGGGGCCAGATAACTAGGGGAAGAGGGAGAGTTAAGAAATGAAAACAAGGTGGTCAACGCCCTTTGCTCTCTGCGCTGGCGTATGGGCAACCACCTTAGAAGCGACCGATGCGCAGAGACATGATCATATTTACGCAGATTGAAAACGAATCGAATACAGTTATTGAGAAGACGGTCAAGTTTGTTGAGGAGATCTGCATTCAGGTCATAGTAGCACACATCACCATAATCGATGATAGGGAAAATTAAGGACTGCACAAGCATTGTCTTCGTACTCGATGGCAATACATTTTTCAATCGGTATAGAGCCCGCAGCATTCCAGTAACCTTCTGGCTTACCCTAGCGACTTGAGTACACCAGTTCAGTGTATTATCAATGGGTGAACCAACTACAACGTAATCATTGATTACGTAAACGTTCTGTTAGAATTAAACAGTTGTTTAAATAAACTGCGTTTTTTTCGTGTTCACCATTTTTTTCCAACCAACGGTTAAATAACCAAGCGTTTTTGAATGAGTGAGTCGAAAATGACCGAATGGTCGAATCGTATAACAGTATTTTGTGAATGTAGAATCTCAACGTCAATCAATTTTCATTGTCAAACTCACAGAGTACATTTTTAAATAGGATATAGTTGTCACTCGAGTCATTTTTCGGTATGTATGGTGTATGGCGCACACTGGTGCTTTGTGCAAGGTACTTTCGCACTAGGCTTTAATTATTTTACTTTTATTTTTATTAATGCGATTGAAAATTAAATAAAACGAAGTAGTTATTACAAAAATATGTTTTAAGTTTTTTAATATTTTCGTATAGTATATAATATATGTGCTAATTTAATTTTTGAATTTCATCATTGCGCCATGTTTGGAATATACAAAATTATCTATCATATTATCCTCTTCAAACATATAATTCAAAGCGTCTTGCATTTCTATTTTGTAACTAAAAGTGATGCACAATGCAAAACTTCACATCTGGAAGCATAAACCAATGGTTAAACTGAGTCGGCTACTATGTTTAAGATAACCGTTCGATTAGAGTACTTAATCAATTGTTAGTGCTTGGTGAACAGTAAAATATTGTTAAACAGCCGTTTATGGCTTAGACAGATTTTTAAAATTTAACCATCTGTTGGTGAACTCGGGTCTAAGTGGAACAGTAACGTGTCTGAAGGTACACAAGATATCTTATTTGCATCGACAAATCTGGGTCGAAACTTTATTATAACAATAAAACTACCTGTTTCATACAAAAAAAAATCCGATCTCTATCAGTGTTTGATATTAGATATCCAATTCGCATATAAATACGGAGCAACTTTTAGTGAGGGTCAGGAACATTCAGTATCCTTTGTAGTCACGAAAGGCAAAAAAGTTAAAAACATACGAAAAATACACGATGGCAGTAACAGTACCGATGACAAAGAGGGCGAGAGCGAAAGGTTATTTTTATTAAATTACTTTAAGAGAAAAGTACAACATTGAGTTGTGTCGTTCTGTACCCCAGCTAATTACTCGAGACGACAGGTTGAGATGTAAGCGGAAACAGAGGGGGGCGGGGACAGGCGCGTTGGGGGGGCTCTAGTGACACGTTACAATGGGAAAAGTTACGCCATAACAGACTAACTTTCGGCTCTACACCGTTATCAGTGCGGTCCCGCCGCTCAAATATAGCCCTTGGGAATACGACTTAAAGTCCTTGATGAATACTTATGTATGTTAGCAAAGTCCTCCGTCTTTTATTCGTCCGTCTGGCGTACGAGATTTATGTGAATAAAACACGGGTTCGTGTTATGTTTTATGGTGGTGAACGTTCTAATCCTACGACAACACGGAAATATGGAATACACGTTATGGGAACTTCGCTAAAAATAATTTTGATGGCTCTGAGTTACGTTAAAAGTTGTTGATGTTCCGGATATCGATAATATATATAGTGTTATAACTGTTATAAGACAGAATTATCTTTTTATTGAATATTATTAACATTCAGTTTAACTAAATATTAAAGTAAATTTAGTTTAACTGAAAAATCTATAAACTATATTAACATGCGTGTCACGTATGTCGCTGCGAGAACTTCTCGCTGATAAGATTATTGAAAAGAATAATAATACCAGCTTATTACTGTCCCACTGCAGGGCAAAGGCCTCACAGACTGGCCACGAGCATTGATCACCACGCTTGCTCAAAACGGGTTGACTTATATTCACAAGAAATCAAATTCAGGTTTCCTCACGATATTTTGTTTCACCGATTTCAGTTATGTCCAAGATAAATTCATAAAGTACATTTATTTATATATTTTATTATTTATGTACACTCAGAAAAATTGATACAGATAAGACATAATCATAATTATGAGTACAAAGGCCATAAGACATATTATTATTATGAATTGAAAATCGGTTCTTGCCCTGATTTGAAATCACACCCTCGTGCATTAGAACCGAGGCCTTAACCACTCTGGGCCATCACGACCCAGCGACGCTGCAGGTGTTAGATTATTACATTATTATTACACGAGTAACTATTGTAGTTTATTCATCTTAAAGTCGATAATTTTGCCCTTCTGCCCTATATGGGACACTGCTAGATACAACCATTACAAATATTACAATACATCTGTGAGTAAGTATCGATTCCTTAGAGATTATAATCTGGATTAGAATCTGACTATATCTGTGCTACCAGCATTGAGTAAAATATATGAAAAAATTATGCTAGACCAGATGTCGTCACATTTTAACTCAAATGGAATTTTACATAGTCACCAGTTTGGTTTCACGAAAGGTAGGTCGACGACTGACGCAGGAGTAAAACTCATCAGTCACATCTTGGAATCCTGGGAGAAATCCCAGGATGCAATTGGCATTTTCTGTGACCTCTCAAAAGCGTTTGACTGCGTTGACCACAAAACACTGATCTGTAAATTACACCACTACGGAATTCGTGGACCAGCTGCTGATCTTATTCTTTCATATCTATCAAATAGGCAGCAAAAAGTAAACGTTAACGGGGCGACGTCCTTGGGGTCTCTAGTAAAGATGGGCGTGCCTCAAGGATCAATTCTTGGCCCTTTCCTATTTCTAGTTTATATTAATGACCTTCCTTACATGATGGCTAACTTATCAGATATAATTCTATTCGCTGATGACACTTCTCTTATTTTTAAAATAGATAGAAAAGATACGGATGTCACACATGTCAATGATAGTCTGGCAGTTCTTTCGAAATGGTTCGCAGCTAATAATCTTTTACTTAATGCGAACAAAACTAAATGTCTTAAGTTCTCATTACCAAATGTACCTCAAGTAGGTCTAAATTTAAAACTTGATGGCAAGAAACTAGATGCTATTACGGAAACTGTATTTCTAGGAATTACTTTAGATTCGAGATTGCAATGGGGCGCCCACATTAGAGCTCTTTCAGGTAGATTAAGTTCAGCTGCATACGCTGTAAGAAAAATAAGGCAGTTGACTGATGTAGCCACAGCTAGGTTAGTATACTTTGCTTATTTCCACAGTATTATGTCTTATGGCGTTCTGCTGTGGGGATCGGCAGCTGACGTAGATTCAATTTTTATTTTACAAAAGAGGGCAATTCGCTCTATCTATAAAATGGGTCCCCGCGAGTCCCTTAGAAATAAATTCAAAGAGATTGATATACTAACGCAACCTTCTCTTTATATCTTAGAAAGTATTTTGTATGTTCGCAAAAACTTGGGACTTTTCAAAATAAGAAGCGATTTCCATAATATAAATACACGTAGTAAACATGAAATTGTGATACCCAAATTTAGATTAACTAAAACTAGTAAGTCATTTGTAATAAACAGTATTCGATTTTATAACAAGTTGCCAAAGACGGTTACAGAACTTAGCGATGGAAAGTTCAAAACCCACATCAAACGTGTCCTTATCAAAAAAGCATATTATAAGATTAAAGACTACGTTGAAGACAAGGAAGTTTGGCAATAATTCCTTCTGCACATGTGGCTTCCCTGGTACCTCATTAACGGCATAACTATGTAAATTTCTATTAACGGCTCCCAAATTAAGATGATTATTTTATTTTATTTTACCTTTTTTCTTTTTTCTTTTACATACTACCTTGACATAATCTCTTCGTTATTTGACATTATATACCTAAAATATTATATATTTTTTTTATTTTTTATAATAAATAAGTATTGTTACATACAGCAGTAGTGGCAATTATGTCATTTGGTCTAAATAGCTTTTTATTTTTATTATTTGATTTTGCTTTTATATAGATTCTTTTCTTTTAGAATTTGTGAATGTGAGAACGTTGTAGGCTTAACAGACTGTAGATCTATCGACCATTTTCTATCTTGCTAAGTACCTGGTACTTGTTGATAGGCCTACACTGTCCTCTCATACCTATTAACTCTGTAATTTGAAAGCATTGTAAATACCATTTATTTTTAAAAGAGTAACCATGGAGTTTCTTGCCGGCTCTTCTCCATAGGAAACGACCAATTGGAACCGTGCATCTAGCTTCTGACGTTTCATAAGTGCCCTTATAGGTTTATGTGAAATAAAATATTTTGAATTGAATTGAATTGAGATTAACACCATTTATTGGCAGGTTTGTGAAAGCGAACTCACATTGTATTACTGGAAGAGTATTTATTAAACTAATTTCGATAAAACGTATCTAAGTTAAAACTATAATTAAAATTAAAGAGGAACATTTATTATGTGAATTTTTGGATTTTAGTAAATTAAAAATTGATCATTTAAAACAAAAAGTTTTTTAACTATGCGGCGCTACCTAATGTTCCGGAAAATGGCACATAATACAAATTTTAATGATCAATATCTAAATTTTATAATTTAATACGAATGCTGTGCAGTACCACTTTTAAAGAGGCACGTGCTGCAATATGTAGCATCATATAAAATTAATCTTCAATTTAATTCTTATTCTAAAATGTCGCAGTATTTCTAGATGAACAATCAATTTCGAACGAAACCTGTGATCTGTGAGTCGATCTAAAAAATACAAAAAAATATTTACTTTTACCTAAAATTTTATGATAACAGAATTATAAATTATACTTAAAATATTTCCTTGATTTTAGCTATTTCGATGTTCTATATCAATGGTTTTTATAAGACTACTATCACAAAAAAATATTCTAGACGAACAGTATGTCATCAAACTTAAGTTACGATTTGTGGTTTTTAAATAACCAAAATAAATGTTTGATAGTGATGGTTAAGTAGTTATTATTATGATACCTATAATTGTTATAACAATAATCTATGCTAATTTAATTTAAAAAAGTGTTGGTAAAATACTTTAAAACAAGCTGCCGTGGAGTTTCTTTGTAATTCTTCTCCACGATGACCTACATTTGGAACGGACAACTATGTTTCTCATCAATGTATTTAACTGACCATCCTAATAAATTGAAATAAATGCCTGTCTTGTCTTTGTGTGCTTTTCTTCATAAAATCTTTTCTCTGCACACCATATTCATAGGTACTTTTTTCATTCTGACATTCAAAACTTGCAAATTAAGTGGATATCATTACCTATATATATAGTGTCCATCCCTTTTTCTGACATACGCACGCTCTGCCCGTTGGCGTCGTCGTGGTTAGCGTGAGAAACGTCGTGTGAAAAATTGTAAAACAACCTACAGTAATAACAACTGTGACGAGTCAGTGTAAGTGTGTGATTCAACTTCCTACCACCTACCTCCAACTATTGCTGAGTTGGAGTACTACTGTATATTTATTGCATTTTCATGTTTGTCCGGTCATTTGAGCTCCTACCA